>OX940977.1:64166541-65388541 GCA_954871275.1 Leptopterna dolabrata | reverse complement strand
TGTGTAATAATTTACCCATCAATGATACTTCAAAGTTTGTTCAAGTTTCACAAGTACCTACCAACAAAATCCAATAGTCATCACTTGTCAAATGAAATAATATCGAAAAATAACCAACTCGACTCCATACAGCCATCCTTGATTATAATCAGGTGCTCCCTAGTGATGATATCCGGGCCGGATTTGTACCGTTCGATTCACGATCGTGTTGACAAGCTTTTTAGTGCACACGAATGGCTGGACGTACAATGCTCCGAGTGGTCTCAAACAAATTTTTAGCTCAACAAATTTAATAACGTGAAAAAAGCATACCTTTCCGTCGAAATTTTTCGAGCTACAGCGTTCTGAAAATTTCAATCCCTATTTTTAACCCCATAGAGATGACTGACAGTAACGCCGAGCTTCAAGGACCAACTAGACCCCAAACGGAACCTATAACCCGAATTTCATCAATTTTGGTTTATGATTTTCAATAATGAACCATTGGAATCGAGCATGAAAAAAAAAATTCTTACCCCCCCTCAAAATTTGATGGTTTACGGTTCAAGGTATGTAGAATCCAAAACTGCAATAAAAATATTTCTGTCTGTCCGCCGTACGCCGTACGCCGTACGCCGTACGGGCCACTTTTCTTAGTTACCATGAAAAAAAATTGATGAAATTCGGGTTATAGGTTCCGTTCGGCGTCTAGTTGGTCCTCGAAGCTCGACGTTACTGTGAGTCATCTCTAAGGGGTTCAAAATAGGGGTTGAAATTTTCAAAACGCCTATACAATTTTTTTACGTAAATATTTTTACGGTTTTAAATAGTTCTTGAACTTGCGAGTTTTTTAAGACCATCCGGAGCATCGTACGTCCAGCCGTTCGTTCACAGTAAGGCCCCGAAGTTTGCACCGACAGGCATTTTCGACTCCAGTGTGAATGAAATTGTATACAATTCAAACCAAATCTCGTAACCAGAGACGCGCCCACAATAGGAATTTGTGAATACGGCCAATCATTGGTAGGGATCACCTGATTATATTGGCGGAGTATGAAGTCGAGTTGGTTGTTCTGTGATATTATTTAATTTGAAAAATGATGGCTCTTTTGGAGTTTGTTGGTAGGTAGTGAAACTTGAACAAACGTTGAAGTATTATTGATGGGTAAATTATTACTACGGTAAATCATTACTCAACGGTTCATTATACCATCTACGTAGAAGGGGCTGGAGTTTGTTGGTAGGTACTTTTGCAACTTTTTTCACTCCTAATCAACAATTTCTTTTCAAAACTTCATTATGTGTGTTTCTTTTTGTTAGGTACTGTTTGTCATCGGCAGAGTTATTTTAGCAACATTTAACTCGTGATTTAGGTAGGTACCTAGTAACGAGTACGGGGTTAGGTACTAACCTACGGAGGGTCTGCGATCTACATAAATATGCATAGAACAGTACATATTATATTATATAGACGGGTTATCTATACATAGAGCTGTGATCTGTAACAGAAGGGTATTCTATACAAAATAATAAACCGTTGTGCAGGGATTTGCAGCGTTTTTTTCATGGTAACTAAGTAAAGTGATCAGTACGGTGCACGGCGGACAGACAGACTTTTTTAAATTGCATTTTCAGATTCCACATACATTGAAACGTAAACCAAATTTGGGTGTTGGATGTGGGGGGGGGGGGGGGGGGTTAGAATCAATTTTTTTCATGCTTGATTCCAATGGTTCATTATCGAAAATAATGAACCAAAATAAACCACCGTTGTGGCGTTTCTGGGGACTGAAGTGGGGGTGTAGGCGCAACCGAGGATCGCACAGTCGAAATCATGCCTTCGAACAGTAAAACTGCGCGTTTACTCATGTTGAGTGAAAATTCATTGAGGAGTTTTAAAAGGTCGCGTGGAAAACCTGCGCTCAAAAGACGGTTTGGTGTTCACCCCATTAATTACAGAGTAGTTCTGAAGGGGAATACCACCTGCTATTCCTCTAAGTGAAAGAAGATCCTGAACGGTTTTGGTATATTATTCTGTGAATAATACACCTATGTATTCGGTCAGCAAAAAATTTGTATAACACCCCCTCAAAATTTTTTCTTTTCCGTTTCAAGGTTTGTAGATTCCAAAAATGCAATGTACTGGCTTCATTTTTGGTCTAAAAACCTCATCATTCCGTTCAAGAAACAACTCCAGGCGAATTCCGAAATGCCACATCTTTGGCTAAAGATGTACGAGAGAAATTTATGCAGTTTTTCGAGGACAATAACGCTTAATGATCATTTCTTCTAGCTTGAGATTTACATAATAACGCAATGTAACTATTTTCTTACTGATTGTACTTAATGATTTCTAACATAATAAAATTCTGCGCTTACCAGAAATGTCCATGATTGACCCAACCGAATCCCAGAGCGTCTTATTTTTTGTAGGATTCTTGAAGTCCTTGTGCCTGTCATTCCACAGGCATGGCCAGGCTTGGACCAGTGCGATAAAATTTTCGTATTCCTCGTCTGAGAATTTTTGTGCCATACTAGTAGAATACCTAGTCCAGGGCACCAAGACGTTAGGACACCAAATGAGCGGCAAGGGAAAATATTTGACAGATCCTAGAGGCGAGCGGGCGGTGCCTAAACCGCTCGGGCGAAGACCTCCTCTATTGTAGCCAGTCTCTGGTGAGGACTATTTTTAGAGCGGCACCAGGCGGCTCTACCTGCGGCTTACCGCTCCTATCGTAGCCTCGACCCAAGAATGCTGCAAAGGGACAACCAAACGCTACCTGTTGACAAGACAATGGAAGGTTTTATAACTCCCAAGGGACACCATGGCTGCTCAGATTAATGACAGGGTTTTCAGGGAAACTTGAAACAGACAATATAGAACAATTCAGGCTCAAATTTCCTTACAAGAACCGAAAGTAATTCAAATAAATGGGAGATCCGTTGGATTCCAGAACCAGGGGATGACACTATGATGGGTGTTAATTTCACTTCTCCAAATGGTTGAAAACTGTAAATATACATTTTATTTATTCACATATGTGATGAATTTAAATTTATCATCACGGTGGCGTGAAGGAGTGAATAGATGAGAGCGAGGGAATTTCACCTAGGCGGCGGTAATCCACCGATGTAGGTGAGAGGAAGGAAGTTCACCTAGGCGGCGGTAATCCACCGATGTAGGTGAGTGGAAGGAATCTCGTCTAGGCGGCGGTAATCCACCGATGTAGGCGAGAGGAAGGAAATTCACCTAGGCGGCGGTAATCCACCGATGTAGGTGAAGGAAGGAAGGTGCTTGTCTAGGCGGCGGATATCCACCGATGTAGACAAGAGGAGAAGGTAGGAGGTGAATTCCCAGAGCGGCGGATACCACCAGGCATCTGGGAGGAGGAAGGTAGAGAGAGAAGAGAGAGCTGGTTAGAGGAAGTGTCGAATGAAGCTAAAGCTCCAGGATCCGGGGTTATATAGGACTTGGAGCCCTCTCCCTCCAGCTCCCTGTTGGGAGCTGGTAGTGGGGCACCAGGTTGTGTCCCCCGGATTCTGTCGCCTGTCTCCCCACTCAGATGTTTATTAGCGGAAGGTAATTTTTACATAGGAATATTGGTGAGAGCTTTAAGGTTGTAGTGGAGTGTTCCCGGGAGGGACTCACGACAGAGGTCCCCCCAGTTCGAACCAATGTTTGAGGTAGCTGAAGGCTCAAGTTGACAGTGGCTGAGGGCTGCGGAAACAAAAAGGGGAGCTGAAGGCGCAAGGATACAGGAGCTGAAGGCTGAAACAAACAATTGCAGTGCTGAAGGCAGAAGAGTGACCGGAGGTGTCTTAAATCTAGGGTGATATACAAGAGGTAGGATAAGTAGACATAAGTAGACATAGGTAAGTAGACAAAAAGTAGACATAAGGAGACATAAGTAGACATAAGTAGATATAAGTAGACGTAAGTAGATGTAAGTAGATGTAAGCAAACGAAATTTGATGATGGGAAACATATGTACAAGGAGGGTGTGATGAAAAATTTGATGAAGTGACAATATTTACAAAGGTGATGAGTTCGATGATGATGATAAGAGGAGTGATAGTTAGATAGTATGTTAGATAGCTAGATATTTACAGGTGCAAGGTATTTACAGGAAGTATTTACAGGTATGTACAGGTATTTACAGGTATGTACAAATTTTTGGTACGGTTTCAGGGGAGACAGAATTGAGCGGGGTTGCGAGATCCGCCGTTCCCTGGGTGTGGGTTGTGTGTGGTGAAGCGTATTGAATGTGTGGGTGTAGTGAAAAGGTGGGTGTAGTGTGTGGTTGGGTGTGGATGATGCCCGCTGCGACGAAGTGGCCACGGCGGGGCTGTGAGGTTCGGTACAGTGTCTGTGGGATAATGGAACACAAACACTGTCCCGAAATCTCAAGGCCCCGCCGTGATTTCTCAGAGCGGGGCGGGGGACTTGGCCGCCGGGACGCGGGGCGAGGGACGCTCCCGTCGTCTGTTGCGGCGCCCGGACCTTTTTGTCCCGGCGGGAACTATTGTGGGTATCGCCGGCGGGGATGGGGGAAGAGGGGGTGGTGTGGGCTCGGTGGGTTGGGGTGTTGGTGGGGTAGAATTTAAAATTGGGGGGTCGAAAATTGAAAAAGGGGGAGGAGCAAGAGGGGGTTGAAACTCGGGGGGCGGGGGTCCGTTGAAGACGGGGGGAGTGATGTTTGGAAGGGGTGGTGGGGGTGGCATGAGTAGGGTGAGACGAAATTGGTGGAGGAGCGGGTCCATAAGGGGATCTATCGGGACGTAAGGGGGGTGTACCCCGGTGGCGTGCGCTGCGCGAAATTCGCGCAGTATGCGCCACTGGGGGTACTTCCACCGCCGGGGCCGGGGAGGGAGTCCGGAAATCCGTTGCGGAAGAAAAGGAAGCGATGTAGTAGGTCCGGGCGAAGGGGGTAGGGGGGAGAGCGGGTCCGGGACGTACACGTCCCGGAGTATCGCCGCCATTTCCGGATCCGAATCGAAATCCGGAAACGGCGACGGGGGAGACTGATTCGGTGGAGAGAGGTGTTGCATTGCAAACAGACGGCGGGAGACTGATAGTGGACGTTGGTTGAGGGAGAACAGGGGCGGGCTTGCAGCGGGCGAAAGGGACGGTGTGGGGTTTCCCGTCCATTAGCAGGGTCGCGGTGGTCGGTGTTGTGCGGATGACTTGAAAGGGCCCGGCATAAAGGGGCTGAAAGGTTTTATGCATGCCGGGCTCTTTCAAGTACATATGCGTGGAAGTGTAAAAGCGTTTTGGGTAAGTGGTGTCGTTTGTCGGTGTTGAGGTGTGTAACGGTTCCCTGTTAATGGACGGGGTGTTGTGTGGAGGGAAAATGTCGGCCGGTAAACGAATGGGGTCTCTGAATGCGTGTTGTGCGGGACTTGTGTTGTCTGAAGGACGGGCGGAAGTGCGGAGGCTAAGTAGAACGTAGGGGAGGGTTTTGGTCCATGAAGGGGAAGTGGCTGATGTGGAGATGGCTTGCTTGAGGACCGAGTGCCACCGCTCTATTTTCCCGTTGGATTGGGGGTGATAAGGAGTGGTGCGGATTTTCTGAATCCCGAGGGAACGGAGCAGGTCGGCGAAGTGGGCTGATTCAAATTGCCTCCCCTGATCGACCGTGAGTGTCCGCGGACAACCGTAGCGGCTGATCCATTGATTGAGGAAGGCCGCGGCGACGGCGTCCGCGGTAATGTGGGCGAGTGGGATACACTCTACCCAATTTGTCGCACGGTCGATCATGGTGAGGCAATACCTCTTCCCCTCGGAGGGGGGAAGAGGGCCGACCAGATCCAAGTGGACGTGTTCCCACGGGAGAGAATCGGGGATAGGTTGAGGAGGTACATGGGGGTGAGCCGAGACCTTGAATTGCTGGCACTTCTGGCACCCAAGAACCCAGGTACGTATATCCGTGTTCATATGGGGCCAGAAGTACCGCGTTTTGATGAGGTCCCGGCTCGCCCGAATGCCGGGATGATGGAGGGAGTGGTAATGTAGGAACAACTGCCTCCTCAGCTCCGGTGGGACGTACGGGCGCGGTGTGTCGGCCGATACGTCGCACCAGAGATCGAGGGGAGGCAGCTGCTCCAATTTTGAGGCGGAGATGAGATTGGAAAGTGCGGGATCGGAAGTAGGAGTTTGGTGGTTTTTGAGGGTTTGCGGGGAAGGGAAGGGCAGTAACTCCGCCACCGGCGCAGGGGTGGGGCGGGAGAGCGCGTCGGCGACGCAGTTGTCGGCCCCCGGCAAATAACGAATATCGGACGTGAATTGTCCGATAAATTCGAGTTGCCGGAGGCGACGGGGGGAGGCTGATTTTCGGTTTTGGAGGAGGGGGTGGGTGAGGGGCTTGTGGTCGGTGATGACAGAGAACTGCCTGCCCTCCACGAAGTCACGGAAGTGTTTGATGGCTTCGTGGATGGCGAGGAGTTCTCTGTCAAAGGTGGAGTAATTTTTTTGTGTGGGGGACAGAGTTTTAGAGAAAAAGCCGAGAGGTTGGGGGGTGGCGCCGGTGTGTTGGTGGAGTACTGCCCCGATGGCCCAGTCGGACGCATCTGTGGTGATGGAGAGGGGGGCATGGGGATCGGGATGGGCCAATAGAGCGGCGTCAACTAGGTCCTGTTTGCATTGTTGGAAGGCGGTTGTGAGGGCGGGGGTCCAGGAAATGGGGCGTTTATCGTTTTTCTTTGCCGGTTGTGGGATAGCGTGTATGAGGGGTTGTTGGTGTTGTGCTGCGTGTTTGATGTGTCTACGGTAAAAGTTCAACATACCCAGGAAACGGCGGAGTTCTGAGACAGTGTTGGGTTGTGGGAAATCGGTGAGGGTGTGTACTTTGTCCGGTAGGGGTTTTATTCCTTCGGACGAAACCTGGTGGCCGAGGCAGCGGACGGAGGGTTGGGCGAGGACGCATTTCGGAGTGTTTATGGTGAGGCCCTCGGCGGCGAAGATGTCAAGAACCTGTTTCAGGTGTGCGAGGTGTTCCTTTGGGTCTCGGGAAGCGATCAGTACGTCGTCCAAAAAACAGAAGACGAAGGGTAGGCCTCGTAGTATGTTGTCCATGTAACGCTGCCATGTTTGGGCAGCGTTACGGAGGCCGAAACCCATTTTGATATACTCGAACAGGCCGAAAGGGGTGATGATAGCTGTTTTAGGAACGTCAGGGGGGTAGATGTGAATGTGATGGAAGGCACGAGAGATGTCGAGTGTAGAAAAGATGGTTGTGTTGTGGAGGTCGGAAGAGAAGTCCCGAAGATGTGGGACGTTGTAAAGGTCTGGGGTTGTTCGGGCATTGAGGCGGCGGTAGTCGCCGCAGGGGCGGATATCCCCGTTGGGCTTCTGCACAATATGTAGTGGAGAAGCCCACGGGGATTTGGAGGGACGGATAATGCCTTCCTTGATGAGAAGATCAAAGTGTTTGCGGGCCTGTGAGAGTTGGAGGGGGTGGAGGCGTCGTGCTTTTGCGGATATTGGGGGGCCAGAGGTTTCTATGTAGTGCTGGGTCTGTGAGATGTGAGCTGAGGGGCGGCGCTGGGGTTTGTAGTGGAGGAGGAGTTGTTCAAACTGGGACGGGGGCCGATCCACCGCATGAATGAACCCGGGGATGGGTTTCTGGGTGGAGGGGTCGAGCAGGCGCGCGTTACGGACGTCTACCTGGAGGCCGAAATATGCGAGGAAGTCGGCCCCCAGGATAGCTTTCTCTACGTCCGCCACGGTAAATTCCCACTCGTACGCGAGCCCGCTCATATGAATTGATGAGCGGTACGTCCCGTACGAGGGGATGGTGGTACCGTTGGCGGCGTAGAGGAGTTGCCGGTAACAACGCGCCTGTCGCCGGAGAATATTATTGGGGAATATGGAGAGCGCCGCCCCTGTGTCGACGAGGAACGGGACGTGCGTTTTTGAGCATTTTAGGAACAGGCGTTGGTGGGCTGGGGCGGAGTGCGGTAAAATTGCTGAGGTTTCGGGGTCTGTCGGAGGGGGGGGGCTCGGTTCGTCCGAGGTGATGGGCGGGTGCGATGGCGGTGGTTGGCCCTCCGCGAAGGAGACGCGGGGCGTTTTTTTGCCGTTCCGGGGAGGGGGAACGGTAGCGGCGGCGCGAGTGGCGGCCGGAGGGGTGGTTGTCTTGGGGGCGGGGTTGGAGGGGCCGTTCCGTGGTGGGGGAACGGTAGCGGCGGCGCTAGTGGCGGCCGGGAGGGTGGCTGCCCTGGAGGCGGGCTTGGAGGGGCCGTTCCGGGGTGGGGGAACGGTAGCGGCGGCGCTAGTGGCGGCCGGAGGGTTGGCTGCCCTGGAGGCGGGCTTGGAGGGGCCGTTCCGGGGTGGGGGAACGGAAGCGGCGGCGCTAGTGGCGGCCGGAAGGTTGGCTGCCCTGGAGGCGGGCTTGGAGGGGCTGACTCGGGGTGGGGGGTCAGTTGATGGAGAGGTGGTGTGTTTTGCGGCGCCGTCAGATGCGGCCGGGAGGTTGGCAGCCGTGGCGGCGGCGTAGGAGGGGTAGCGAGGCTCGGTGGAGGTGGTGTGAATGCGGGCGGGGAGGGGTTGGTGGTGGTCCCCCCCGTGTTGGCGAGGAGGGGGGCCCGCCGGATTTACCGGCGGGCGTCCGCGTTTCCCTGCTTGGTGGAGTAGGAGCAGGGGGGCTGGCATTTGCGGGCCTCCCCACCGAAGTTCACATGGTAGAAACATCGGTGGGGGGGGGTCCGCCGGGAGGTAGGTCCTGGTGGGGCGCGCGGAGTTGGAGGGGGCCGCCGTGTTTGGGGACCTCCCCCTCCGTTGCTGGGCGGGGGAGACGGTGCGGCGGTCGGCCGAGCGCTGGCGTCGGTGGTCGGAGGAGGGGGTTGGCCGGCGATCGACGGAGAGGGAGCGGCGCCGGTGGAGGGAGGGGGGCCGTCGGCGCTCTTTAGACGGCGATCGGTCCCTGCGTGGGGTGGGGGTGCGGGGTGCGGCGACCTCCGTGACGCTGGCGGCCGCGGCGAGGTCGTAAACCGTGTCGGCTAGACGGAGTAGCGGCTCGTCCGGTCCGTCGAGGTGGCTGGCGAGCGCCATCTGGATGGGGTGGGGGAGGGCTCGCAGCCAGAACGTTCGAGCGATGTCGGCCGTCACGACGTCGTGTAGCTGATGACGTAGGCGACGGTACAGGTGGGAGGGCTTCAAATCGCCGAGATGTTGGGGCTGGGATAGCGCTGCGACACGTGCGATCTTGGAGGGTTGGTATAAGCTGATGAGGCGGGCGCGGAGGTCGTCGTAGGCGGCCGTGGCGTCGGGGGAGATGTCCGACGTCTGCAGGAGGATCTCATATGGTAACAGAGAGATGATGCGGGAGTAGCGGGTACGCTGGCTGCGGATGTTGGCGGCAGAAAACGCAGCGTCGACCTGGAAGAACCAGAGTGCGGGGTCGTGCGTGTAGAAGGGGGGTAGCGACAGCGGGAATGACGCCGAAGCCGTCGTGACGTCGGCGGCGGCGTGTGCGGCAGCTGCAGCGGCGGCGGCAGCGGCGGCGGCGGATGCGGTGGAGCCGGGTGGTGAGAGGCTCGTGAAGGGGTTGTCGGTTGCGTCAGAAGTCGCAGCGGTCGGCGGCTGCAGCAGGGACGGCCGGAGGAGCGGCGGCGATGGCGAGTTCGGGTCCATGGTGGAGGTGTCTGTGAACAAAATTCAATTTGAGCGGTTGAATCTGAAAATTCGCAATGAGCGGCGGCGGGTTTGTATGCGGCGGAGAGTTGAGAGCTGTGTGAGCGGTTGCGGGTGGGCCAAAAATTGCGAATTTATACTGACAGTTTTTTTAAATGTGAATTTAAAATGCAGGACACCGAACTTGACTGGGGCGACACATGAGTTGGTAAGAAGGGAGGAAGGGTAGAAGGTTGGATGAACGTCGGGTTCACCACTGTGATGAATTTAAATTTATCATCACGGTGGCGTGAAGGAGTGAATAGATGAGAGCGAGGGAATTTCACCTAGGCGGCGGTAATCCACCGATGTAGGTGAGAGGAAGGAAGTTCACCTAGGCGGCGGTAATCCACCGATGTAGGTGAGTGGAAGGAATCTCGTCTAGGCGGCGGTAATCCACCGATGTAGGCGAGAGGAAGGAAATTCACCTAGGCGGCGGTAATCCACCGATGTAGGTGAAGGAAGGAAGGTGCTTGTCTAGGCGGCGGATATCCACTGATGTAGACAAGAGGAGAAGGTAGGAGGTGAATTCCCAGAGCGGCGGATACCACCAGGCATCTGGGAGGAGGAAGGTAGAGAGAGAAGAGAGAGCTGGTTAGAGGAAGTGTCGAATGAAGCTAAAGCCCCAGGATCCGGGGTTATATAGGACTTGGAGCCCTCTCCCTCCAGCTCCCTGTTGGGAGCTGGTAGTGGGGCACCAGGTTGTGTCCCCCGGATTCTGTCGCCTGTCTCCCCACTCAGATGTTTATTAGCGGAAGGTAATTTTTACATAGGAATATTGGTGAGAGCTTTAAGGTTGTAGTGGAGTGTTCCCGGGAGGGACTCACGACAACATACAAAACACAGGGCAAATACAGTACAAAATACAGAGTTTTGCACAAATATTTCCAAGCATTTACAAATTGTACTCACGTCTAGATTCCCAGTTATTTACGTGTTTGGCCTATGTGCCACAATACATTACCTGTCCAGGCGTTTTTCTCTCAGTTGTTGATCAAGTACAAGATAGCCAAAAACGTGCATAATATAATACCTTCTAGCAGTTTTCTTCAAGCTTGGTACTGGTTTATTATTTTTAATAATGAACCATTGGAATCGAGCATAAAAAAAATTCTGACCCCCCTTAAAATTTGATGTTTTACGTTTCAAGGTATGTAGATTCCGAAACTGCAATAAAAATATTTCTGTCTGTACGCCGTACGCAGTACTAGCCACTTTTCTTAGTTACCATGAAACAAAATTTATGAAATTTAGGTTATAGGTTCCGTTCGGCGTCTAGTTGGCCCTCGAAGCTCGGCGTTACTGTCAGTCGTCTCTAAGGGGTTAAATATACCGGTTGAAATTTTCAGAACGCCGTATCTCGAAAACTTTCGATAGAAGGGTATGGTTTTTTTTACGTTATTAAATTTGTCTTGAGCTAAACAATTTTTTGAGACCACCCGGACCATTCTACGTCCAGCCGTTCGTGTGCACCAAAAAGCTTCGTCAACAAGATCGAGAACCAAGCGGTATTAATTCGGGCCGGATATCATCCTTAGGGAGCACCTGATTATAATCAAGGATGGCTGTATGAAGTCGAGTTGCTTGTTCTGCGGTATTATTTCATTTGATGATTGGTGGACTACTGGGTTTTGTTTGTAGGTACTTGTGACACTTGAACAAACATTGAGGTATTATTGACGGGTAAATTATCACACAACGATAAATTATTACGCAACGGTAAATTATTACAGAACGGCAAATTATTACTCAACGGTTCATCTACCAAGAAGGGGCTGGATTTTAGTGATTTTGCAACTTGAACAACCGTTGAAGTTATTACACAACGGTTCATTATAGATGTACCTACCACAGAAAACATTGATCTACGCAGAAGGGGCATCTATTTCACTCCACATCAACAATTTTCCTTTAGAACTTCATTATTTGCGTTTCATTTTACCGTTTTAGTTACTGTTTGTCATCGGCTGTATTATTTTAGCAACTTTTAACTCGTGATTTCGGTAGGTACCTAGTAACGAGTGCGGGGTTAGGTACTAACCTATGGAGGGTCTGCGATTCACATAACATGTATATAGTCCAGGAGCCAGCCCTGAAAGGTGGTAGTAAAATCTGGACAATTTCGGACCATAGACGTTCATAGGGCATACGTTGGTGAGCCATTAATGGCCGTCTGCCACCTCATAGCCGGAGATATGTTGACCATTTGAAATTGCGAAAATTCGTCAAAATTGCAAGTATTTACGGACAGCTGAAACTGCGATAGGAGGTACTACATGATGCGAGTAAAACGAAAACCCATGTCTGCCGCTTCATACCCGGGGGGAATGCACTGGCAGACAGTACACAAGAAGTTGTACTTTTTGTGCAGAAAATTAAACTGTTTACGGACTTTCGAAATTTCGGCCATTGAAAGTCATCGACATGGAGAGACAAATAAACCTAGTCTGCCGGCAGTAGTCCGGTGGGAAGTACAGACAGACGAAACTTCAAAATTTGTACTTTTTGTACAGAAAACTGAACTATTTCCGGACTTTTGCAATTTCGGTCATTGCAACTACTCGACATGGAGAGACAAATAAAACTAGTCTGCCGGCAATAGTCCGGTGGGAAGTACTGGCAGACGGCACTTGAAAATTCGTACTTTTTGTACAGAAAACTGAACTATTTCCGGACTTTTGACATTTCGGCATTTGAAACTATTTAGCATGAACAGAAAAATAAACCTAGTCTGCCGGCAGCAGTCCGGTGGGAAGAACTGGCAGACGGCATTTAAAAATCAGTAGGTACTTTCTGTACAGAAAATTGAACTATTTGCGGACTTCCGAAATTCTGGCATTTGAAACTACTTAGCATGACCAGAAAATAAACCTAGTCTGTCAGCAACAGTCCGGTGGGAAGAACTGGCAGACGACACACTTCGGTAAACGCCTTCCGCTCCTAATTACTCATATATAGCCTAGACCGCTTGTGTACTAAAAGGGAAAGCGTCTTTTGGTTTATTATCCTGTGAAAAATACATCTATGTATTCGCTCAACAACAAAATTTATATCACCCCCTCAAAATTTCTTCTTTTACTTTTCAAGGTACGTAGATTTCAAAACGCTGCAAAGTCCTTGTCAACATGGGTTTATTATTCTACTGGACATACCTACAGAAAGGTTGGCTGTTCATTTATTGTTTCTTTCATGTGCATTAACTGAAATAGCTATATGGTTTCCACCAATTTTGGCCCCCAAAAACACGAATTAGGCTCCTATTGTTGAAAAGTTATCTTTAATCATTGATAGTGCCATTTAACTGTCTTGATTCACCTGTTGATACTACTTGTAGTGTTATTATAAAAGTTTATGGTGATTTCAGACAATTTTCCAGGTTTTGAATGAGGAAAATGAATTTTGGGAGCTTAACCTTCGTTACAAAGTCAGTTCTTCACTCTTTGGTCAAAATCAACTTCATATTCAGTCTCCTCGTCCTAAAAAAAAATGGAAAACTATACCTCACAAGCTCATGTTACTCAAACACCGAAAACCCCCATTTTTCACCCATAATACCCTTGGGTTATATTCCGACCAGGCTGCAAGGGTTCGGGACACAACTAGGGCCCAAATCGTGCCTGTGTGCGAAAGAAGGAATTTTCTAGACTGAAACTGAAGTAGATATGGATGATACAGCGGACGGATATTGCATTTTCTGAATCTATGCACCTTGAAACTTGAAAGAAAAAATTTTGAGGGGGTGTTATAAACATTTTTTGCTGAGCGAATACATAGGTGTATTATTCACAGAATAATATACCAAAATGGAATGTCCGTACGCCGTATCATGCATATCTACTTTATTTTCGCGAGGGTGTTGTGGTTGAAAAATGTGTGTAAAAATAGGATAGCCACGACGACTTCGGGAAAATCCTTTAGGCCTTCGATAGCATGTTAAATTTGTTTGATGTTAAATTGGAGCCTACATTATTATTCAATTTGTGTACAAGGAAGTCAGCAAGTCAAAATGTCTCTGCAGTCTTGAAGGAAGGCGACAAGGTAACATTTGAAATTTAGAGCAGAATGTTCAACTGATTTTTCAAGATTTTACAAGGATATTCCTGGAAACCAGGTTCTTAACTCCTAGCTGACCACCCTGGATTAACTATCAACATGCTGAAAACACTAAAACCTTAAAGATGGAGAGAAGTTTATTTGGTAGACTTCTTACTGTATCCCTTTAAAACAACATTGAGGTGCAGTCTGTGGTGAAGGTTCCTTTAATCCCAGTTCCTCTTTCTTTAGGCCATCACGACGGAACGCTATTGAAAATCCAAATAAGCGTGCTGTTGAATATTTGGAAGGGCTTACTTCCCATGAAGCACCTACCCCATATGTGCTAATCTTAGACGGTTTCCATTGTTTGCACCGATTGGGTACAGTTGGGTGCTTCCTACTACGCATGAAGGCATTGCAAAAGCCGTTTTAAGAAAGATCAGCGCCGCTAAATGTTTCCGGATCGATCTTATTCTCGATTGATATGTTTCAATCGATATGTTTAACCGTCCATTAAAGACTTCGAAAGAGATTCAAGAAGTGCAGGTGGTTCCGACATTACGTACCATGTGAGCAAGCCAGACCAAAAGAGACCGATAAATTTCATCACAGCATCCAGTTCAAGGACAGCCTGGCCAATTTTCTGGTCAACGAATGGGTCTCTGAAAAATATGCCGAATTTTTCAAGGAGTTTCCGCTTCACTTGAATAGAGAAGACACCTGCTACTTTTTTTAAATTCATTGACTGGGGATGCAGTTACTGTTCGTGAAGAATCCAGTTTGAAAAGTGGGCAGCTAGAAGCTGACTCCAGGATGGTGTACCATTTGACTACATTCAATGAGGCCTCGAATGTGGTCATAAGAACTCGTGACACAGATGTGCTCGTAATGTTATTGGAAACATCCGAGTGAGAGTTTGGTTCGAAAAAGGAACGTTGGCAAAGGAACGACCATAGATTTATTTATATAAGAAGAATCGTAGAGAAGTTAGCCCGATATGTGTGCAGCTCTCCCTTCCCTTCACGCGCTTACGGGTTGTGATTATACCCCAGCCTTCTTCCGTATGGGGAAGAAGAAAACTTTTAATATCGTATAGGTTCAAGAACACTCAAAGCGTACTTCGGCAACGTTCATCACTTCGGAATCCCGAAACGTTGAAAAAGTCGTCTGCCAATTATACCGCCGTCACCGATTTGAGGATGTAGATGCATTGCATTTACATTTATTCGCGGACGCGTATAACCGGAATTGGGGCAAAGATCCCCTAAAACATCCTAAAGGGATAGACAGTTGTAATTTACCTTCATGCAAGAAGGCTTTATTTCAGCATGTGCTGAGCGTGAACTACGTTTCAATGATGATGGGCTAATTTACATCTGCCAGCTCCTCCTAACATTTGATGAGTTCGGATGGATAGAAGTGAATGTGTCGTATGTCGTGAAATGGAACTTTTTTGGGGCCTTTATTTAAAAAAACAAAAAAAACGCTGCAAATTATTACACAACGGTTTATCATTTTCCTGTATAGATGCCCCTTCTGCGTACATCACTGTTTTCTGTGGTCAATAGCTGGAGTGCTCCCTCCAAGAAAGCCCTAAATGGAGTACCGGAGCCGGCCCGGGAATTAAAGTTTCATACAAATGCACAGGATTGAATAATTCAGTCATTAATACTGGTTGTTATTCATGAAGCATAAGGTAAATATTAAACCGTTTTGTAATAATTTACCTGTATAGGTGCACCTTCTGCGTAGATAGTATAGTAAACCAATGAGTAATAATTTACCTTTGTGTAATAATTTACCAAATAATACTTCAACGTTTGTTCAAGTTGCGAAATTATCTATCAACAAAATCCAAAACAGCCATCATTTTCCAAATGTCATAATATCACACTACACAACCAACTCGACTTCATACAGCCGTCCACGATTATAATCAGGGACTCCCTAGCGATGAAATCTGGGCCAGATTTATACCGTTTGACTCACGATCATGTTGACGAAGCTTTTTGATGCGAACTTTCATTTACTATAAATCATTGTAACTACGGTATAAAATAAAATGCTCATCATAAATTCAATTCCTACTATCTATTTCCTGGTATTACATACCCATTGTAACGTTGTCCATCAATTTGTCGGTTCACTTGCTGAGAGAGTAGGAATTAGAACTGGGAAGAGGTTTCAGAAGAGATAAAAGGTAGAATTGTGGAGGGCAGACCATTTTATCTTAGTTAGCGCTAAATCGCCGATTGTAAAATGTTACTTAATTTTTGGAATGAAGTAGGTACCAATTTTCAAGTACCGTCTGCCAGTGCTTCCCACCGGACTGCTGCCGGCAGACTAGGTTTATTTTTCTGTTCATGCTAAGTAGTTTCAAATGCCGAAATGTCGTAACTCCGGAAATAGTTCAATTTTCTGTACAAAAAGTACGAATTTTCAAGTGCCGTCTGCCAGTACTTCCCACCGGACTATTGCCGGCAGACTAGTTTTATTTGTCTCTCCATGTCGAGTAGTTGCAATGGCCGAAATTGCAAAAGTCCGGAAATAGTTCCGTTTTCTGTACAAAAAGTACAAATTTTGAAGTGTCGTCTGTCTGTACTTCCCACCGGACTACTGCCGGCAGACTAGGTTTATTTGTCTCTCCATGTCGATGACTTTCAATGGCCGAAATTTCGAAAGTCCGTAAACAGTTTAATTTTCTGCACAAAAAGTACAACTTCTTGTGTACTGTCTGCCAGTGCATTCTCCCCGGGTATGAAGCGGCAGACATGGGTTTTCGTTTTACTCGCATCATGTAGTACCTCCTATCGAAGTTTCAGCTCTCCGTAAATACTTGCAATTTTGACGAATTTTCGCAATTTCAAATGGTCACCATATCTGTACTGGCTGTGAGGTGGCAGACGGCCATTAATGGCTCCACCAACGTATGCCCTATGGACTTCTATAGTCCGAAATTGTCCAGATTTTACTACCACTTTTCAGGTCTGGCTCCTGGACTAATACAGTAGTACATATTATATTATATAGACGGGTTATAATACAGAGAGCTGTGATCTGTAACAGAAGGGTATTCTGTACAAAATAATAAACCGTGTTGCAAGGGATTTGCAGCGTTTTTATTTATTTTATTTTTTTTAAATTTACATTCCAATAATAGGTATGTAATATTGCGCTGTTAATTTGATTATTTTCCAGACACTTTCGTGTTTCGTTTTCAAATATTGCATGTGTTTTAGCAGTTTTAGCTGTGTAGGGTGATGCCTCGCAATGTGATGGCGCCAGCCAGGGCAATGGCCTAGTATAGAAATCATTGGAAGGTTTTACCAATATAGCTGATTGATTAGCCCTCGTATTCTCAGTACTTACATGGATGGTTAAACCACAGCGATTGTTTTATTGACATAGATCATCAATCGATATACTTATGCTTTTGTTGGGGTCATTACATCAAAATTAGTGTATAGATTGCTCACAGGCATAGGTACGTCTGCGAGATCAAGACAGTGGAAATTACTGGAATAGGCCCCTCCCCATACTACTATACCATAATATAAACGTACCTACGCATGGTAAATCATGAGGTTTTAGGGTTGGCTGTATTGGGGGTGGTTCGGAGGCCATTTAAGTAGTCTGCAATTATTATTCCTTTTCCTTTAATGTGAATAGTAAGGGACACGTGGTTTCTGATCTTATGTTTCAGTGAAACTGAGGGTTTCAGAGAAACGTAAGATCAGAAAACACGGAAAGAGGTACACAATGAGCTAGGGCGTACCTACATGTTGGTAGGAAGATTCACTCGTGCGAACAGTCCAATATTATACAATCTATTCTGATGCCAAATTTTTTCTACATAAAATATCTGTATAGGCAAACAAAAACACCAGAAACAACAATAATATACAAACCGGGAAGCAGAGTACAAATAAGGAATATTTTGCCAGGTTTCGATCGACTTATGCATTTATGTAGATTCAAAGTAGATAATTTTTGTTTGTCTTCATATAAATGCATAGAAATTGTCAATTAAAAAACCTTAGACTATGAGAATAATACATCATAAACATGTATATATATTATATCGTATGTATCGAAGGGCAGTGCCTGATATAAAGGAAACAGGGAAAGTGGTGGGCGGTGCGTTGGTGGGGGGGGGGGGGGGGTGGGGGGAGAAGCCAAGCCCACCAGTGTAGCCCCACCCACCATGGCGGCTCCCGGGGCCACCTGTCCATTTCTCAATGTAGCAAAGTCTTCAGGAATATGTTCATTTTTTAACCCATTTACGATTTTGCAAATAAGTTACTGTGACAAGAGAAGACCCCGAAAATATTGAGGCCATGAGGATCCGCCACGGTTCTCATCATTGGAACCGTAAATATGTACCTACGCGGATTCCACTTGGGTATTCTTTCCACGTCCCAGTTTGGGAAATCGTTCTTTATTTGAGTAGGGGAAGGTCACCATTGATCATAGCATGAGACGCCCAAGTTTCAGAACCCGAATTTTCTCCGTGGGGGGGGGGGGGGGGGTTGTGGTGGAGTTTTGTATGAAGCCCGGGGTAATACTCTGACAATTGATTTCGATTTAGAATAATCTATTGCAGGTTTGGTCGAGATGGTCATCTCAGACACCCGCCCATATGACTACTCCGTACGTCTTGATTGTTGGAAAAAGCAGGTTTGTGTTTGGTCGGGTGGGGTTGTGGTGGTGGGGGGGGGGGGGGGCACAACTGCTGAGACACCTTGTATATTACAAACCCCTAGTAGCATCTTACACTAAACGACCAATGATATACGATTCGAACCGTGGGAAGTAATAGATCTGCTGAAGCAACTACCGCGATTCCTCCTGAAAATGTTACTTCGCGACCTTGCGTTGGAACAAGCACACAGACTTATACTTGCCACTTTATTCGCATAGTGTCAAATGAAGCAGAGTATCTTCTAAATAAAAATGATTCAAGAAAAAAGCATTAAAAATAATAATATTCTACCCCAAAGGGCTTTGAGCTCTGTAGGAATTCGCATTTAAGTGCGCATTTCATCGGGTAGACAGAAGGAATACCTGAAAAGAGAATACCACGACTATTCTTCCCTTGTGTAACCATGCGTTGTAGTACGGTAGGTAGCTTTAGTATTATAGTGAAGTATTCGACGAGGAGGGGAGCGAGAGTTGGCCTTGTTTGAGAACGGGGGTAACAAAAAAAACTTCAAAGCAAGAATTTTCCCTCGCGGGAATCGTATAGAAATAGTATCGACGCCATATCTACGGGTTATCCATACCGCCATACCTATGTTGGGCGGCAGGAAACGAACGTTGAATGGTTAAAAAAAACTAATAAAGGAGGGATGAAAGCAAAGCAACATGTAGCCCGGAACTTTATTAGTTGCTGGTTCGGAGGTAAAAAACTCCACGACCCGGAACAATTGGATCCGCGTGGATCAAAAGGCTGGACCTGAGCTGGGCAGCTGACGTGATTTCCGAGATACGAGTATGAAAAGGTACGATATTGTGAGAACTAGTTTTTTCGTGGTACCTACCGCTCTTAGACTGCGGTGGATGTGACTGGGACGTGAACATCGATGTCTGTCTATGAACTATGACAAATGAATACGAACTACGAGCATATATTTCATTGTAGTTTTGCTTCCTACGCAACGTCATGAGTCTTGACTCTTTGATTCAAGTCTACAGAGCTCTACTTCAGCCTGTTTTGAGCTGTGGTATTATCACTTGGGGAGGAACGTATAAGTCGGTCGTTGAGCCTCTAGTCGCACGACTATCATCAAAGTCTTGTCTAGAAACAAGAAGCGCTACCCCCACCTTCCTCTTGTTCAATCATATACCAGCATTCACTGTAAACCAGCTATAATATCAAGGCATCACTCCTTTTTTACCACAAACACAGCGACTGGTTTGACGTGAGAGATTGCTCTTCCCGCCACTACATTTTACGGACCACCACCCATACAATGATTGCCGCCCCTAGGTCCAGACTATTTTTGTACAAGACAACATATTTTCTATCAACTTCCTCTGTTGCTTCGCCATACTGACAATGATATTAGGACCCCCTTTAGCATTTAGCAGAAACCTATACAAAAAGAGAGTTTTGTCATGGTTAGTAAATATGGGACCTGTAGCTTCGAATGTTTGCTTGGTAAGCATCTACCGATTATAATGTTCTAGTTTATTATAATATGTTATAGTAGCGATATACTACACCCAATTTTCATTTTCATTATTATATTTCCCAGAAATACCATGCAGTTGGTTGTTAATTTTCTAAATCGCATTATGTGAGCTGGAGAACCTCCCCCGCACGCCACAGGGGCTTGTGCTCCATGTTTCGGGGGTAGTTTCCAATCCTAGAGATACCTGCTTACTTCAATAATATTTCAATGTTCAACATTGTCCTTCTTCTGTCGGAAATAAACTTTCTCTCTCTCTCTCTCTCTCTCTCTCTCTCTCTCTCTCTCTCTCTCTCTCTCTCTCTCCTCTCTCTCTCTCTCTCTCTCTCTCTCTCTCTCTCTCTCTCTCTCTCTCTCTCTCTCTCTCTCTCTCTCTCTCTCTCTCTCTCTCTCTCTCTCTCTCTCTCTCTCTATCTCTCTCTCTCTCTCTATCTTCCTCACCACTACACAGTGGTCCAAAATCGTCAAAAAGCGCTCAAAACTTGATTTTTTGAAGTATTTTCTCCAAACATGTCTGCCTTGGATATGTGTTTGATACCTCTTGAGAGGGTCATTTCTTGAGTTTCAGGCCCCCCCACAGTTGATTGCAGGACCGTGATTAATCATCAAAGTACCAAAAATGAAGACAATTTCCGAAATCCTCATGTACCAAAATTGTTTCTTCAATTTTACTCTTTCAGACAGACAAGGTTGACGATTTTGTGTGTGTTTTAGAGAAAGTTCGAAAGGCGAAAAAAATACTGTTTTATTTTTCGAAACATCATTAAGAATGGGTTTACTGAAAAAGTTGAAAAAATTACACGTACCTATATCAGATTTCCTTTTGTCCTACAGCTTTTCTTCTCTCTGATTTCGGGCTTAAATATTCCGTTCACTTGCATACAAAGACCCCAGACCGAAAATAGATGCATCCTCCTGCCACCTCGAAGCACCTGCATCAGAATGCTGCTGTCGACAATTATGGACAATCAAGTGAGGATGAAACCTGTGACACCTTGGACGTTGAAGAACCAGCTGCCCTTATGTCATGGAGGTTGATTAGGTTGAAGATAAGGCGATCATTTTACAGAAAACACTTTTCACCAGAATATTCTAAGAATTTTTGTCCTTAGGAATTAATTTTTAAGGCATTTCATTAATGGTCACTCCGTTTTAAAAGTATACTCTATATTTTACCACAGCAGAACGCAAATCTAGAAGTAATTTGATTTTTTTTAGTAAGTAGTTTTAATTTTCAGTTTTTCTTATTCGTCATTGTTACCTTAATAAAAATGTTCAACTTTGATAAAATTTGGTTGACTTGTCAATACCTTTAATCTGGTTATACGACTGGTAAGAGTGCAAAATATCAGGGTTCTAGCTCAACTACTTCAAAAGTTATTGAGTTTTTGAGCGCTTTTTGACGTTTTGGACCGCTGTTCACCAGTTCGAAAGAATGTCAAATTGCCCTTCCCTACTCTTTTTCTTGAGAACCTTATTCCATTATTCTGTCAACTCTTTCCTGTCCATTGCTCGCTGCTATGTTTTGGTCAACTTTTTATCTGACAAATTCTGTTCTCACCTTGGTAAGGATTGGTATGGTTAATCGTACTATGGAAAGCCATGAGGCCCTCTCTACCGTCTTGGATTAAAAAAAAAGAAAAAAAAGTGTGAGAGGGAGGGATAGTGATGGTGATGGGCAGAGGGTTGAGGAGCGGGAGGGAGGGGTGTGATAGGGAGGTTTTGGAGGTAGTGGAGTGAGGTGGAGGAGGGAGATGATGATGGAGGGGGAGGGGATGGAAAGGTACCTATTGCTCCTAGACTGTGGTGGATATGTCTATGAACAATGGCAAATCAATATGAACTACGAGTATGTATTTCAGGTATTTTGCTTCCTCACCGCCAGTTCGACAGGATGTTAAATCGTCCTTCCCTACTATTTTTCTTGAGAATCCTATTCCGTTATTCTGTAATTTTTTTTCCTGTCCATTACTCGCTGCTACGTTTTGGTCAGCTTTTCTTTGGCAAATTCTGTTTTCACACTGGTAAGGATTGGTATGGTTAATCATACTATGGAAAGCCATACGACCCTCTCTAGCATTTTGGCATTCCAAATCTTCCATCTCTTCCAAAGAGAGAGTGAGAGAGAGGGAGGAGGATATCGAAGGATGGAGAGGGAAGTGAGGTGGTGGAATAGGGAGGGGTGGAGGTAGAGAGAAGGGGGGAGAGTGAGTGGGAGGGATGGAAGGAGAGGGAGCTGATTATCATAATGCAAGGTTCATTATTGAAAATAAAATATGTGTAAACAAAAATGCTAACGGGATTTCTCGGGTAGAGCAAAACTAGGAAGATAAGGCACGATGAAGGGCCCAGTACTGCTAGCGATGGTGAAGGAGGGGGGACTGGGAGGGTTTGGGATGAAGGTAATCTGTTTCCGTTGTACAATATTGTCTCTGGCAAGCGAGGGTGAACGGTGAAGGCTAGCAACATATTTGACTGTACATCACCCGCGTATTTAGGTACCCAATATATTAGATGGTGGAAAGTATAGACACGCTGAAGGACTGCCTTCCATCCTTCTTCCTCGTCCCCCCTCTTCATCCACCACCCAACCTCTGTCAGATAATGCGTTAAGGACATGATCGTCAGGGGGAACCGAATGAAGCTTGATAATAATGTCACGAATTTTATGTGATCGAAATATTAAAGTACATCAAAATTAATGAAAAACAGACAAAATGAGTCAAGTCCGTACTATCTTGTACACTTTAAAAAATCGTCAGTTGTCTAGAGCCTCTCAGTGTGTGCTGGCCCTTATTAGCCCTTCATAGCTGATAAGGGCTAGCAATGGATTTAAGCAACTCCTAAAAGAACCTAGACTGGTATATCCACTAGGCATGTCCAAAAAGATCCTAGACTGGTATATCCACTAGGCACGTCCTAAAATAACCCAGACTGGTATATCCACTGGGCACCTCCAGAAAAGGACCCAGACTAGTATATCCAGTGGGCATGTCCCTTTCCTCACTATCCCGTCTCATCTATCCTCAAATCACAACAAAGATCTTGAGGGTGGGCGAACCATAGCCCTTCTGGGGGGAACAGAAACTCCAGGTTGGAGTTCACGTTGGGTCGTCATTCAACGAAATCTTGAGGACTTCAACTCGTTGCATCTGACTTGGGCATTATAAATGGAGTGAAGAAATTTCAAAGGTACTTATATGGTAGGAAATTCGTACTCCGTACAGATCACAAGCCTTTGGCCTACTTGTTTGGCGAAAATGCTGTCCTTCCCAAAGTTGCCTCAAGTCGAATGAGTAGTAGTTGGGGAGTTTAACTTCTCTGTTGAAAATATATCAGGCAAAACGAATTGTCCAGCAGACGTCTTATCGACGCCATTGGACGAGATGGGGTCTGGAGAAGCCGATTTTGGGTTGAAGATAGCGCACACCAGACGTAGAGGCATTGCAGTATCGAAGAAGCTCTTAAGGATGCGTTCAACAGCCGATTCGATAGTAGGGAAGGTAACGCGGTACATGGAAGAGGGATGGCCACAGAAGAAAGCCTTGGAAAACGAACTTCACACATTCTTTGAAAAGAAAGAGGAGCTGTCGGTTGAAGAGGGGGACTTTTCTGTGGAATGGACGGTTAGTGATCCCAACCTCGTTACGAGAGGGGGTGATGGAAATGTTGCATGTGGTTCACTCAGGTTCATCTGCAATGAGGTCTGTCGCAAGGTTGCATCTGTGGTGGCCGGTACTGGATAGGCAAATCGAGGAGTTCCTTAAAACGTGCACTGCCTGCCAGCAAAATTGACCCTGGGACCCTGAATCACCAGTATATTCGTGGAATGTACTTGCAGAAGTGTGGTCTCGCATTCACATAGACTTTGCAGAGGCACAAGCCATAGTTGGCTTGTAGTGGTGGACGCTACTAGCAAGTGGCAGGAGGTCGTGGCTGTGAAACGTTAGAACCGTAGCGGCACTGGAGGGGATGTTTGCTAGGTTTGGCCTCCCCAGAGTCATCGTTTCTGACAATGGGCCACAGTTCGTATCTAATGAATTTGATGAATTTTGTTCCAGCCATAATATCAAGCACGTCCCGTCAACCCCTTACCATCCATGGCTTAGCAGAAAGGGCTGAGAGCATTCAAGCAGAGAATGGCTTCATCACGAAATGAATGTACCTTGCAGTCACGGGGTGCAGAGTTACCTCTCTTCTTATCGGGCTTCCATCCACAGTTCCACCAACCGCTCACCTGCTATGTTGATGTTCGGACGTGAACCTCGAACCCGATTATCCCTTTTGAAGTCAAACCTCGGGGCACACATGGAAGAGGCCCTACAGAACCAGCAGCGCCAGAGGTATTGCTTCAAGGAATTCAATGAGGGGGAGGATGTGAGGATAAAACGGAAGGAGGAAGAGAAAGCTTTCACTAAGGCACCTCTGAAAAAACTTACTGGTCCCTTGTCCTACACGGTACTCCTATGTGGCCAGGAGTGGCGAGTTCACGCATACCAGGTGAGGAAGGCGCCACTTCCGTGTTTGGGGGGGGGGGGGGGGGGGGAGGAATTCGGGACCCTGACTCCACTAATCAAGCGTCTGGTGGAAAGTAACCTGCTTGACAACCCGGAAATGCTGTATAGTTGAATATTGTATTGTGTGATATAATAATTATATTAACATTCCCTAGTCACATCACGAATCAAGTTATTGCAACATGTGCATTACTATGTAAATGACAAATTGACAAAACAAGCTATCTCCTTGAACAAAGTTAAGGTACCGGAGGTGGGCTGTTATGCCAATGCCTCAAAATTCTCGGACCCGAATAAAAGCCCTAAAATTCATTTTTAAATGGAATGTGAACTGCAGCGTAGCCTTCGCTCACTGGCTCCTTCGGAAATTGCGCAAAGCAACATGGGTATCGTCATGAGGAGCTTTCGAACTAAATCCTTCCTTCGTTCTCTCTCCGTACTACTCTTATCGCAATCGATAGTATTTACCCTACTTTCATCTTGAGGGGCCATCCATACTGCTTAGGCCTACTTTCATCTTGAGTGGCCATCCATACTGCTTAGGCCTACTTTCATCTTCTGTGGGGAAGGCGTGGGGGTTGTATTTGGCAAGCAACTGTCCTCCTTAAATAAGACCGGTGGTACCAAAATGTACCTACAGAGAAATGAATAGGTATGTTAAATTAAGCGAAATCTATGAAGATTGCTAACTTGATTTTCCTCGAAAATTGTGTATGGATACTCTTAGATTCGTAGTTTTATATCAACCATAATTATTGCATTTCAATATCAATTATTTCAATTTTTACCGACATTATAATCATGTGACTGCTATATTGTTAGACACACTTATAGAAATCTGAAAATCTTTTGAGAATATTTTCAGTTGGTGAGAGAAGATGTGCCACATAATAAAAACGCTGCAAAGCCCTTTTGTTCCATGGGTTTATTATTCTACTGGACATACCTTAAGAAATGCTGGCAAAAAATTTATTGTTTCTTTCGTGTGCAATTATTGAAATAGCTATTATTGATAGTGTCCACAAATTTTGGCCGCCAAAAACATAATGACCTCCTACTTTTGGCAAATTATCTTTGATCATTGTGAGTGCCATTCAGTTGTCTTCATTCACCTGTTTATACTACTTCTAGTGTTCTAGTGTTCTTGTCTAGTGTACAAATTTATGGGGATACCAGACAATTTCTCAGGTTTTTGACTAATAAAAAATGAATTTTGGGAGCTAAACCTTCGTTACAGCCTCAATTGCTCAATCTTTGGTCAAAATCAACTTCATATTCGGTCTTCTCGCCCTAAAAAACATAAAAACGATACTTCACAAGCTCATGTTCACTAAAACCTAAAAAAAAAATCAAAACCCCTATTATTACACCCATTTTTCACCCACAATACCCCTCGTTGTATTATGATCGAGCTTTGGAGCACACCAAATGTTTTCCCGAATGGGAACCCAAACTGTGTGCGGAAAAACGACGATTTTAGACCAAATTTTAACGTAAATTTAAGGCGAAAACTTCGTTAGAACCCTAATATCCCACTTTCGGGTTACACTGAAACACCAAAAAACCCGTTGTTACCCCCCATTTTTCACCCACAACACCCTTGGGTATATTCCGATTGGGCTGCAAAGTTTCGGGACACAACTAGGGCCCAAATGGAGCATGTGCGAAAAAATGCGAAAAAACTCACGCCTCAAAATAAAATTTTCCGAGGTAGGGATACTCTGGGTATTTCTACCCATACTTTTCACCCTTTAGAGTTTAGTGACACTAACGCCGAGATTCGAGGGCCAAGTAGAGCCCAAATGGTCCCCAAATACCAAATTTCGTTAATTTTGGTTCGCGGAAACCTAAGGAAAAAGCCGCCCACGGCGGACTGACGGAAATATTTTTATTCCATATTCGTGTTCTACGTCCTTCATAAACGTAACGAGCACGTTAAAATAAAACGTAAACCATAACATTTTGATGGTTTGGTAGTGGTGGGGGGGGGGGGACTTGTTTTTATGGTCGAAGGTTTATTATTGGAAATATTAAACCAAAACTTCTGCCAAGTTGGGTGGGCTTCCTCACTTACTGCAACATGGACGTGTAAGTGCTATCTGTGATCCAACCCGCGTTTACCCTCAAAATTTCAGCTCTCTACAACTATTTTTTGCATAGTTGGAAGCGTTACAAGGAAATGGTGAACATTTCATGTTCGCAAATGCGCAGACGAAAGTTACAGTACGATTCCGAAGAAATTCATGTGGAACTATCAACTTATTATTCCTGATCGACCCAACGATATTAACCCAACGATCTTGAACTAATTTCAACAATAATAATGGTAGTAGTTATGAGCGGGGTTGGACCCTCGAGAGTCCCCCTCCTAGACCAGCGAGATTATCACCGGTTAAGAAGGGATATCGATTACGCTTCCCCAAGTGACCCCGTCTCCACCGAAAGAAAAAATGTGTCGAGAACAGCCACACTGTTACAACAAGGACCAAGTTGCGCAGTCCATCCGGCGAGACCGGTTGGATACAAATAATACATCTCATCCAGCTTGAGATTTTTCATAAAGCTAAACCCTCCGCCATCCTAAATGCAAAACATATGTGAATAGCTGAAGAATCCTGGGAGTCCATAGCGAAGGAGAAAAGTGGGGATAGGCCCCCCATACACTGAGAAACTCCCGGTATCTATCTAGGCCTCTTTTCTACCTCAAGGCGCTGCCCTACTTTCCCTCGTGTATGAATAATATTCCCGAAGAAGCGCCGGAACGGGGTAGTGAAGGAACCTTTGTATAATAGGGTAGGTTATATTCTTCTTATACCCTCCCCACCACCAACAAGCCTCGCGTCCTCAGATCCCGCAGAAAACTTCTTTGTGAGCTGCTTCAAAAGGCGAGTCCAGTGGTGGGGGAAGGAGGGAGAGAGAGAGAAATGGGTTTGTGGAGGGGTGATGGTGGTCGGCGGTGGGTGTGGGGGGGTGGTGAAGGGGTTAAGGGTCGCTTCTTGAGGTTTTCAATAGAATTCGTGTTACAAGTTCCCATTCATGCCGTTTTGGTCCTGGTTAATTTACGTTTCTAGATTTATTTTTAAAAAAACGCTGCAAAGTCCTTGTCAAATGGGTTTATTATTCTATTGGCCATGCCTACAGAAATATTGGCTGTTCATTATTGTATCATTCTTGCGCAATTATTGAAATGGCTATTTTTGATGTTTTCCACAAACTTTGGCCCCCAAAAACACGAATCTGGCTCGGCTTTTTTTTTTTAACAGATTATTTCTAACAATATTGATAGTATCATTTAATTGTCTTGATTCACTTTCTGGTGCTACTTCTAGTGTTATTATGGTAGTAGTTCTAGTGCTGCTATACAAATGCATGGTGATTTCAGACAACTTCCCACATTTTTGACTCATAAAAGATGAATTTCGGGAGCTTAACCTTCGGTACAACCTCAGTTCTTAACTTTTCGGTCAAAATCAACTTAATATTCGGCTCCCCGCCCTAAAAAACATGTAAAACGGTAGCTCAGAAGCTCATGTTCACTAAAATCTCAAAAATCCCTCGCAAACCCCAATTTTTACACCCACTTATCTCCCATAACACCCCTGGGTGTATGCCGATCGGGCTGCCGTGTTTCGGAGCACAACTAGGACCCAAATATGTTTCCAAATGGAGACCCAAACTGTGTGCGGAAGAACGGCGATTTTAGACCAAAATTAAACGTAAATTTAAGCCTGAAACTTCATTAGAACCTCAATTGTTCAATCTATGGTCAACATCGACTTCATATTCGGTCTTCTACTACCAAAAATATGGAAAACGATACTTCAAAAGCTCAGGTTACTAACATGTTACTAAGAAACGCTGCAAATCCCTGCACAACGGTTTATTATTTTGTATAGAATACCCTGCTGTCACAGATCACAGCTCTCTGTATAGATAACCCGTCTATATAATATAATATGTATGTACTACTCTATTATGTGGATCGAAGATCCTCCGTAGGTTAGTACCTAACCCAGTACTCGTTACTAGGTACCTACCTAAATCACAAGTTAAATGTTGCTAAAATAATTCTGTCGATGACAAACAGTAGCTAAAACGGCAAAAAGAAACGCAAATACTTAATGAAGTTCTGAAGGAAAATTGTTGATGTTGAGTGGAATAGAAGCCCCTTCTGTGTAAATCACTGTTTTCTGTGGTCAGTACCTACTCTCGTGGTCAATTATAGCGAACCGTTGTGTAATAACTTGCCCATCAATAATAATAATTCAACGGTTGCTCAACTTGCAAAAGTACCGATCAACAAAATCCAGCCCCTTCTTGGTCGATGAACCGTTCTGTAATAATTTACCGTCCTGTAATAATTTACCATTGTGTAATAATTTACCGTTATGTAATAATTTACCGTTGTGTAATAATTTGCCGTTGTGTAATAATTACCATTGTGTAATAATTTACACATCAATAATACTTCAAAGTTTGTTTTCAAGTTTCACAAGTACCTACCAACAAAATCCAATAGTCCATCACTTATCAAATGAAATAATATCGCAGAACAACCAACTCGACTTCATACAGCCATCCATGATTATAGTGACGAGCTCCCTAGTGATGATTCTGGGCCGGATTTATACCGTTTGATTCACGATAGCGTTGACAGAACTTCATTATGTGTGTTGTCATCGGCAGAGTTATTTTAGCAACATTTAACTCGTGATTTAGGTAGTGTAATCGTTACTTGTTTGACTATCCTGCCTGTAAACCTACTTACGACTATGTCAGGAATGAATGGCGAGCTAAGGCCGAAATTTGGCAGGGAAAAGTCTACAAGTAAATTACCTGAAGTTCGTAGGTTGGCAGCGGCCCCGCAGTCAGGGTTGCACAGGTTCTGACTTCGGGTACAGGTTATGATACGGCTGTAAATTCCTAATAGAAAACTAATAATTTTGAGGCCTTATGGCGGTTCGAAAGATGACTCGAATGTTCTCGAAAGGATGTGAAAGAATCTCAATACGTATAGGTGACTGAATTTATTGAAGGAAATAACAACATAAGGTGGGGTCACGAAGGCGCAAAAGCAAATACAGAAGTTAAGTGATGAAAATGAATTGACGCGAATTTCGGAAGTTACATGAATGGGGCAGCTAAGGTAAGTATGATAGGTAAGTGCAATTTTAGAGGTCGTGTATTGTGGCACCAGAGTCGAGGGGTCACTGATGGGTTCAGACGTTCGATGGTTCGAGGGACAAGGGACGTTTCTTGGGGCCAAAGATGTTGAGATTTCTGGAACAAACGGGTACAACCCTTTTGTGACTCTCGTTTAGGAAGTGTGATGCACAAAGCCTGAGGGGCGCTATTACGCGAATGGTATCGCTTAGATGCCTACCTCCGCTGGAACGGTGGTCCAAGTGGTCCAGGGATGGTCCTTCCGGGCTTCTGGTCCAGGGATGGAATCCTGGGGCTCCGGGGCTGTTGTTCTTGGCGGCAGTGTTCCTGTAACAACAGACTTCCACGGCAGTACTCAAGTATACGTCTGGGTTCAGACGTGCCTTCCTGGTGGGTTCGTACGCCTCCTCTCTTGGTCGACTATTATATTGGGTTGTCCGAATTGAAAGCCGTTTCCTTGCCCGGTCCACTCGCCTTCTTCTCATGGGGGTCAATCGTAAAGGGAGGAAAATACTGAACACTACTCTAACTCTAGCCACTTCTCAATCCAACTATCCCACTATCTCACTACTCAACTATCTCTTATAAATCGCAGGTCTGTTCTCGGTTAGATCTCGGGGAACTGTGTGTCATGGTGTGGGAGCGGGGGTATTTATAACCTTCCCCTCCCTTGCGCGTAGGGGAGGCGCAGAAGGACCTGGTTCCTTATGGTCCAACCGCCCGAATCGAGGGGAAGAGACCATCGAGGGGAAGAGACCGCCCGAGTCAAATTCGTGGGAAGCCTTTTTCGAGGGTGATAATTTGACTACAGTAGGTACCTACCTAGTAACGAGTACGGGGTTAGGTACTAACCTACGGAGGGTCTGCGATCTATATCATATGTATAGAATAGTCCATATATTATATAAAGGGATATCTATAGGGAGGGCTGTGATCTTTAACAATGGTAAGTTATTACACAACGGCAAATTTACATAACGGTTCATCTACTTAGAAGGGGCTGGATTTTGTTGATAGGTAATTTGCAACTTGAACAACCGTTGAAGTATTATTGGTGGGAAAATTATTACACGACGGTTCTTTATGCTATCTACGTAGAAGGGAGCACCTTTACAGTACATTATTACACAACGGCTTAGGTAGTTGCCTAGTAACGAGTATTTCAATTAAAGTCCAATTCAAATTGATGGTATGCCAATTTATACAATTCGAAGTGAATTCCAATTGCAATTAATGTGCAAGTGAAATTGTAATGCAATTGCAATTGAAAAATCCATTGATAACCACAGGAAACCATTGAAAACAAAATTGAAGACTGTCCTCCTCCCCCCCCCCCCCCTCCGGATAACATTGGATGCAATAGTTCAATCGATCGTTTTCTTTTCTTTTTCAATAAATTCATTATGACCGGCCTAGGCCTTTCCAATTATTTTTGGCATTTCGCGTTGTGGCGCCGGCTTTTGGTTTATTATTCTGTGAATAATACACCTATATAAATATATTCGCTCAGCAAAAAAATTTTATAACACCCCCTCAAACTTTTTTCTTTTCCGTTTCAAGGTGCGTAGATTCCAAAAATGCTATGTCCGTCCACCGTATGCCGTATCGCGTGTACCGGCTTCATTTTCGGTCTAAAAAATTCGTTCTTTCGCAAACATGCTCCATTTGGGCCCAGTTGTGTCCCGAAACTTTTCAGCCCGATCGGAATATACCTAGGGGTGTTATGAGTGAAAATGTGTGTAAAAATAGGTACTTTTTGCGTTTTAGCAACATGTTGGTAACATGAGCTTCTGAGATTTGGTTTTCCATGTTCTTGGGGACGAGAAGACCGAATATGAAGTATATTTTGACCAAAGAGTGGAAAATTGAGTTCTACCAAATGTTCAGCTCCCAAAATTAATTTTTTATGAGTGAAAAACCTGGGATATCGTCTGCAATAACCATCAGTTTGTACAATAATACTGGAAAAAGTGTCAGCACGTGGATCAAGACGATGAAATGTCACTACCAATGATCAAAGATAGAAAAAAAAAGGAGCGTACCCAATTTGTGTTTTAGGGGCCAAAATTAATGGAAACCATCAGAAATAGCTATTTCGGTTATTACGCATGAAAGAAACAATAAATGAACAGCCAACATTTCTGTAGGTATGTCCAATAGAGTAATAAACCCATGTGACAAGGACTTTGCAGCGTTTGTTTCAGTCCCAACCTCATCCGCCATTTCCAGTGTAAGACTGCACTCACTCCACACGTTGATGCAGAGGTAAGAGAACGTTCTCCATTTTTCACTCCACATCTACAATTTCACTTCAGAACTTAATTATTTGCGTTTCTTTTTGCCATTTTAGGTGCTGTTTGTCATCGATAGAATTATTTTAGCAACATTTAACTTGTGATTTAGATAGGTACCCAGTAACGAGTACGGGGTTAGGTACTAACCTACAGAGGTTCTGCGATCTACATAATATGTATATAATAGTACAATTATATTATATAGACGGGTTATCTATACACAGAGCTGCGATCTGACAGAAGATAACCCCTCACTCAAATAATCCTCTCGACTTTAACAGGCATCTTCTCTTTGCTTCGTTCCGTTTTGCTCGGAGAAGCGGGTAACGCGAAGGGGTTGTATGTAGCAGAAGAGATGTGTACCTCGCGAACTTTGTATGTGCATAAGATGTGTTTATGAAGCATTATCCGTCAGATAAATCTTAGGTGCCACTTGGCAAGGAAGATAGAGCGTAGGTGACAGGAAAGTGGGGCGTTAACTCCATGCTACGATGCCTCAATTCCGAGGGTACCCCACCTTCTTTCTGAACGGTATACATTCAAATAAGGTCAAGCCTCTAAAGATATCGATAAATCTGCGCAAAAAGAGCGAATCTGCATTCTCACTCGAGGACGAATCTGTTTTAGCGATTGTAAACTTCGCAAGTACAAAAAGGCGAATCTCCAAGTGGTTCACGAGTCGAAATGATCGAATAAGAACCTAGTCAATTTTACAAACAGATAGGGAGAAACTGCGGCCGTTATTTAGGGCGAATCTGTAATGATCAAAGTTCCGAACGGCGAATATGTATTTTAGTTGGTTATATTTTAACTTCTGGAAGTTAAAACAGACGCTGGGATCCTAAGTTAGTCGCCTAAGAAAACATCAAACTGAAATTGGAAATCCTCATCCCCCCTCCTCACTCTTCGATTAAAAAAACTTTGGCCTAAAGAAAGAGCAACAAAGGTGCTTAGAAATAAAGAGTAAGAACAATACGAAGTAGCGTTGAAAACGAGTTTAAAACGGATGTTAAGAAACATAATGATAAAATGCTGCAAATCCCTGCACATCGGTTTATTATTTTGTTCAGAATATACCCTTCTGTTACAGATCACAGCTATCTGTATAGATAACACGTCTATATAATATAATATGTACTATTCTATACATATTATGTAGATCGCAGACCCTCCATAGGTTAGTACCTAACCTCGTATTCGTTACTAGGTACGTACCTAAATCACGAGTTAAATTTTGCTAAAATAATTCTGTCGATGACAAACAGTAACTAAAACGGCAAAAAGAAACGCAAATGATGAAGTTCTGAAGGGAAATCGTTGATGTGGAGTGGAATTAATAGATGTCCCTTCTACGTAGATCACTGTTTTCTGTGGTCAGTACCTACCCTCGTGGTCAAGTATAATAGACCATTGTGTAATAACTTGCCCATCAATAACACTTCAATGGTTGTTCAATTTTCAAAAGTACCGATCAACAAAATCTAGCCCCTTCTTGGTAGATGAACCGTTGTGTAATAATTTATCGTTCTATAATAATTTACCGATGTGTAATAATTTGCCGTTATGTAATAATTTAACGTTGTGTGGTAATTTACTCATCAATAATACTTCAACATTTTTGTTCAAGTTTCACAAGTACCTAACAACAAAATCCAATAGTCCATCACTTATCAAATGAAATAATATCGCAGAACCAAATCGACTTCATACGGCCATCCTTGATTATAATCAGGTGCTCCCTAGTGATGATATCCGGGCCGGATTTATATCGTTTGATTCACGATCGTGTTGACGTAGCTTTTTGATGCACACGAACGGCTGGACGGACAATTCTCCAGGTGGTCTCAATAAATTGTTTAGCTCAAGACTAATTTAATAACGTAAAAAAACCATATCCTTCTATCAAAAGTTTTCGAGCTACGGCGTTCTGAAAATGTCAACTCCTATTTTGAACCCCTTAGAGATGACTGACAGTAACGCTGAGCTTCGAGGACCGACTAGACCCTGAACGGAACTTGTAACCCGAATTTTATCAATTTTCTTTCATGGTAACTAAGAAACGTGGCCCGTACGGCGTACGGCGGACAGACAGAAATATTTTTCTTGCAGTTTCGGATTCCACGTACCTTGAAACGTAAACCATCAAATTTTGAGGGGGGTAAGAATTTTTATTTCTTGCTCGATTCCAATGGTTCATTATTGAAAATAATAAACCAAAATATCGCAGAACAACCAAATCCACTTCATACAGCCATCCTTGATTATAATCACGCGCCCCGTAGTGATGATATCTGGGCCGGATTCATACCGTTTGATTCACGATCGTGTTGACGAAGCTTTTTGGTGCACACGAACGGCTGGACGTACAGTGCTCCGGGTGGTCTCAAAAAATGGTTTAGCTCAAGACAAATTTAATAACGTAAAAAAAACCATACCCTTCTATCGAATGTTTTCGAGCTACGGCGTTCTGAAAATGTCAACCCCTATTTTGAACCCCTTAGAGATGACTGACAGTAACGTCGATCTTCGAGGACCAACTAGACCCCAACGGAACCTACTACCCGAATTCCGTCAATTTTTTTTTTTTTCATGGTAACTAAGAACACTGGCCAGTACGGCGTACGGCGGACAGACAGAAATATTTTTCTTGCAGTTTCGGATTCCAATTCCACGTACCTTGAAACGTAAACCATCAAATTTTGAGGGGGGTTAGAATTTTTTTTTTGGTTTATTTCATACTCGATTCGAATGGTTCATTACTGAAAATAATAAACCAAAATGTCTGCCTGTCCCCCGTACGTGCAGGCCACTTTTCTTATTTAGGGTTATAGGTTCTGTTCGGGGTCTAGTTGGTCTTCGAAGCTCGGCCTTACTGTTAGTCATCTCTAAGGGGTTCAAAATAGGGGTTGAAATTTTCAGAACGCTGTAGCTCGGAAACTTTCGATGGAAGGGTATGGTTTTTTTACGTTATTAAATTTGTCTTGAGCTAAACCGTTTTTAGACCACCCGGAGCATTGTATGTCCTGCCGTTCGTGTGCACCAAAAAGCTTCGTCAACACGATCGTGAATCAAACGGTATAAATCAGGCCCAGATATCATCACTACGGAGCACCTGGTTATAATCAAGGATGGCTGTAGGAAGTCGAGTTGGTTGGTCTGCGATATTATTTCATTTGATAACTGATGGATTTTGTAGGTAGGTACGTGTGAAACTTGAACAAACGTTGAAGTATTATTGATGGGTAAATTATTACACGATGGTAAATTTTTACGCAACGGTAAATTATTATTTCATAACGGTAAATTATTACACAACGGTTCATGTACCAAGAAGGGGCTGGATTTTGTTGATCGGTATTTTGCAACTTGAACAACCGTTGATGTATTATTGATGGACAAGTTATTACACAACGGTTCATTATACTTGACCACGAGGGTAGGTACTGACCACAGAAAACAGTGATCTACGCTGAACGGGCATCTATTGCACTCCACATCAACTATTTTCCTTCAGAACTTCATTATTTGCGTTTCTTCTTGCCGTTTTAGTTACTGTTTGTCATCGACAGAATTATTTTAGGCAAATTTAACTCGTGATTTAGGTAGGTCCCTACTAACGAGTACGGGGTTAGGTACTAACCTACGGAGGATCTGTGATCCACATAATATGTATAGTGTAGTACATAATTATATTATATAGACGGGTTACCTATGCAGATAGCTGTGATCTCTAACAGAAGGGTATTCTGTACAAAATAATAAACCGTTGTGTAGGGATTTGCAGCGTTTTTATAATTTTACTGGAGTATCCCAAAGGGATTGACTTTCAAGGAACTCGTAGTAAGATAGTGTAGGTACCCACTGAAAGTAGAAAAAACCGATTCGCATTGGTAAATCCTGAGGCCTGAATGGAACGCTTCCAAATACTGCATCATAACTTACATAACTCATAAATGTGGCTATGTAGCCGCGACGTTACTGATAGGTACCGTCAGTGCAAATGACTCTGATTCACCAACCAGTTTCACTGGGAGCCAGTTGATGGGGTAATATCGTCAGAGTCTCGATAGTTCCAGAATGAGGAAACGACTAAATTACTAAGGACTATGAAAGGGGGAGTACTAGATCGATGAACGGGGTCGAATGGAATCCTCCTGGCCGTGATTACGATCTGTCTGGTTGGCGGTATGTGCCCGTGTGATTACGGTCTGAATGGAGCCTCTGTATGCTCTATCTACAGTTGCAGAGTCTATGTTACAGTTCGCCAGTGCCGTCAATAAGATTGCGACCGCCCCACCGGTCGAAATTTCAATCGGAAGCTAATAGGAATGAGCGGATGAGCGAGAGAAGTCTAATTCAATTTGCCAGAGGCTAAATGGAAAGGGGATGGAATTCACGATGAACAGCCTTCCCGGGGTTGCACGAGCCATATATTTTATCTCTTACCTCAGGTTGACACAATCGCGGGATTCGTATTTGAAATGTGAGGCTTAGAGACCGCCTCTGCTGAACGTCCAGCTCGTAAGTAGAGGGGAAATTTGACTTCTGGCACAGGGGCCACCCTGCGAGGCATGTGATACTAAACCCGCAACACAGAACAATTTTTTTTTTTCCTCGAAAAATTCACAAAATTTTTGCAAATTTTGTTATTACATTCGAAAATTTTCATAAAATATCTCGAAAATTTACGAAAACTGAAATGTTTTGCAAATTTAAATAAATGTTGTAATTTATTGGAAAATTGTTGAACAATTTTCAAAGGTAACAAAATTGTCAAACGTTTTTTCAAATTTTCAATTTTTTTTCTTCATCGTGCTGTGTGTGACGGGTTTAGTATCACAGGTCTTGCAGTGTGGCCGCTGTGCCAGAAGTCACATTTACCCTCTACTCTCGCAGTTAATGACTGGGGAGTTCCCATCTAATTGACGTTTGTCCATGCATCAATTTCACGTTTGCGCATACACCAATGGATGTTACCTTCCAATGTTGATGAAAGTTCTATGGGACCGACAAGGACCGATCCGCACTCACCACCGTCCCGACCTCATCTCATACAATGTCAGGGACAAAGGGACGTGTTCACGAATTGCACTGAGTGTGGCATTTACTCAAGTTCTGCTTGGAAATTCGACTCAAAGCCGCAATCTGCGAACATTTTCTTTCACGAACCTCATTTGGCTCACGAAGCTGAACTAAAGGCGGAGCTGAACTTAATGCGATGTCCAAGCCTGGCCACACTAGAGCATTAGGTATGCTTTTATAGCACCCGTGACGGATTTTCATCCAATTCTGTCGATACGAACTAAATCACTATCGAAGAAATCGTGGAAACCCATTTCAGAGAAAAACGGAGTTATTGAAAAAATAGTCTGTTTCCACTAATACACGAAAAAACGCGGAAAACACTGTTATATCGGTTATACAAGTTATTATTTGTTGTTCAGTTATTGTTCGTTGCTCACGATGGTTTGATCACCGAAACCGGTATAACAGTGTTTTTCCCGTTTTTTCGTGTATTAGTGGAAATATACTATCTTTTCAATAACTCCGTTCGTTTTCTTTTTAATTATATCGAATTGTCAATACTTCCAGGGGATCCACCTGCTCATCGTCAATTTTGGTTTATTCTTTTCAATAACGAACTTTTCGAACTGACCATGCGTTTTTTTGTTTATTTGTTTTTTCTCGCCCCGCCAACATTTTACGGTTAGCGTTTCGAAGTATGTAGTATCCAAAAACGGAATGAAAAGTGCTGCAAATGATAACACAACGGTTTATTATCTCCCTATAAATAGATAGGTACAACTTCTGCCCAGATCACTGTTCTCTGCGGCCAATGCCTACCCTCCTCCTTTCCCTGAAGCGCTAAATCGAGTACCCGCCCCCAGTTATTTAGCCAATGATCCTTCGAATTTCATTTCGTATGGCCCTGAATAAGTAGGATCGTTTTTGCGGTGAATACCTAGCGACCTACCCACGAACGCACTCCCTCGTTCGGCAATTACAGTGTCATAAAAATGTGCATTTCCCAACCTAACACTCGGGCCCAATAAGGGGGGGGGGGGGGGGGGGGGTTAACTTTTTCCTTCATGCTCGATTCCAAAGTGTAATTGTTGATTCATATTCTCAAGCAAAAAGGTAATCTCATGTGGTGGTCTTAGTTGTCCTTATTAGTGTGAAGGCAGAGTTGGTGGGCTACAACTACGTGGGTGGAATCCAACAAAACAAATATTGAAGCAGTGGGTTTAAATTCACATAAAAATACGAAAAATTAAACTTCAAATATCGCATATATTCGACGAGAGACGTAGTAAAATAAAACATAAACAATGCAGTTCTTCAGTATAACACACAAGTAGGTTTCACTGGCAGATAGTATATCGATATGTGGCTATTCGATGGGTGGGTAATCGATATAATTATGACTCAATAACTATGCTAATCGATACAATCTACTAACAATGACAATTACCTAGGTACCTAGTAACATTAAAATCATTCTTCAACATACCCTCCTAATTGTCATTGCCATTGTAGCTAGTGGGCTGCAACTATGTGGGTGGAATCCAGCAGAACAAATAGTAGGTACCTGAATTTTGTAGTTCGGCAGTCGGCCCTGGAGTCAGTTTTGCACAGTTCTGACGCAGGTTTAGGTCATTGCAAGGCTGTAGAACTGCTAACAAAAGCTGATGCCTGCTGGCTGACGAAATGTGTGATTCTACGATACCTGGAGAAGGATTTGAATGGAACAACTTGAATAACGTAAGTAAATATATAAAACAAAATAGTGTAAGCTTTACAGGGAAAGGTTCAAACGTGTTTCGGAAAGGACTCGATATAAAAGTGTGTTATGAAATGAAATGAGCGTGTCTGATTGGGATTATACTACAATGGCAAAGGGACAATTAATATGACAAACTGAATACAAGAAATAGACTGAATTTGGGGAAATCGTAGGTTGAAGGCACCGGAGTCGTGGGTTCGGTTCATGATGGGTTCAACTCGGGTTCAAAGATGGTTTCAAAGTTTGGTTCAGAGATAGGTTCCAGGAGCAAACTTGGGGCCACTTTTGGGGCCAAGGCGCAATACTATGAGAAGTCGATTGGAGGTTCTGAAACAGAACGGGACAACTCCCTTGTTACCTCTGACTGGATGTATAGGAATGTAAGATGGCTGAAGGGCGCTACTACCCGACAAAGTGTCATGCAAGTGATGATCAAAGAGAATATACTTTTAGGTCCTACCTCTCCTGGATGAGGCGGCTCGGGCTCTTGGTAGCTTCTCCCTTTTCTGTTTGGCCTCACGCCCAGCTCATCTTTCGTCCTGTCCTACAGTCCGTCCAAACCAGGGGAAGTGGTCTCGTCTGTAACAGGAATATAGCTCGCGGCAGAATTGGGTTCAACACATGGTTTTGGGACCAACTCGTAGTTCCTGGTGGAAATGCATCTTTTGCAGCTCTAATCCTAAAAACCCACTCTTCTCCCATCTCGTCTCTATGTCCAGCTCAGCACTATTCTCACAACAGGGGTCAGTACTATTGGGTTCACAATGGCGGCTCTGATTGATGCTACACAGGCTGTGGTGGGTAAGTGCTCAGATGATCGTGGTTCAAGTCTCAGATGGAAGTGGTGTCATGGCAGCGGACGCTGTGGGTATTTAAGCTCATCCCCACTCTGCACATCACACCCCTTCATCACGGTGGGGAAGAGGCGTAGACTCTGCCATCCCTCCAACCACCGGAGTCAAGTTGCAGTTTCTAATGCCCGAGTCAAATTGGGCTTCTATTTCAATTCGACTACAAAAGGTTGACTGTAGAAAATAATGGGCAATAATTGTTATCCCTCTGCCTTGGGCAACACATTCCTTAGTTACTATGAACCAATATTAATGAAGTTTGTTTCTACGCCCCATTTCAGGTCTAGCTGGTCCACAAAGATCATTTGCAAGGGGTGAAAAATAAGGGGTTGAAAATTTCAAAACGTGGTAGCTCGAAAACGTTCAATAGTCTTGTCCCCCCCCCCCCCCCCTTTAAAAAAAAAAAGATTTTAAACTAATCTCGAACTTTTATTGAGATCACCTGGGGCATTTTACGTCCAGCTGTTCGTTCTCAGTAAGGCCCTGAAATTTGATCCAAATAGCTTCGTCAACATGAAATTCGTCAACATGAGAGCGAATCATACTACTGCATCTAACTTCTGAGTTTTGGGGAACGTTAGAGAGCATTATACGCTTCGAATGTGTTGTTTGTTGTTTGACACACACACACACACACACACACACGCACACGCGCGCGTGCACGCACACATATACCGCAAACAAAACAAACAAACAAAGTTTGTCTGTGTGCGTTTGTGTGCCTATTTACCGCAAAAAATGACCATACTACATCAGGGTCTTACAGTATCAACAGGAATTCAGTAATCACGCAAAAGGGGTGTCCACACAGGAAAATAATAAACCGAAGTGTAATAATTTGCAGCGTATCTCATTCCCATTCGGTCGACAGAAACTCACGGATTACTATCTGTCGTGAGTCCCTCCCGGAACTCCAACTCACTAGAATTAAGTTCTCACCAAAAACAACCTGTTAAAATAAGGCTCTGGGAATAAACGGTAAGAGTGGGGCAACCGACGCAGGATCAGGCTCAACCTGAAACCCCACAACCAGGGTGGGGACTTTAGGGTCTATATAACCCCGGATCCTGCGCCATTTTCGCCATTCTACGTCTCCTCTAGCTGCTGGCTACTCTCTCTCTCTCCTCAAACCTCCTCTCTTAAAACTATCTTCTCAAATGCTCTCATAGTAAATTCACACACAGTAAATTCACATTCACCCATTTCATCAGAGTTAGGTGGAGGTCTCGCCCTTAACCAACCCTGATGAAACACACTACACACTCGGTGGAGGTCCGCCCTTAACCGCACACACTCGCTACACAAATTCATTATTAAATTCACTCACACACACATTTCATCAGGATCTGGTGGAGGTCTCGCCCTTAATCGATCCGGATGATACACACTACACGCTCGGTGGAGGTCCGCCCTTAACCGCACAAACACTCACTATTAAATTCAAACACACACATAAATTTAGTCAGGTATGGTGGAGGTCTCGCCCTTAACCAACCTGACGAAATTTATCACACGCTCGGTGGAGGTCCGCCCTTAACCGCACACACACACACACACACACACACACACAATCAAATTTCATGCCATCAAATTCACTAACTTAAATTACCTTCAACTTTTTCAATACACGCTCGGTGGAGGTCCGCCCTTAACCGCAAACACACCAAAAATCACACATATCAATTTTAGCTTTAAATTCACTCCTATCCTTTATCCAACTACCTCCACCTCTCATGGTGAATTTCACAGCAACCTAAATTCACCATAGTGGTAACCACCTACGTTACCGCTTCCTTCTTCCCCTCTCATCATGGAGTCTCCCGACGTCACTTCGCCAACCCTCTTGACGGCGCAATCCACCCTGCAGGCCGCTGCGACACCGCCCACCGACCCCACGTCCGCTGCGACACCGCCCGCCGATGTCATGACCGCTGCGTCCGCACTCCCCTCTACCCTTCCGCCGTTCTACACGCACGACCCAGCCCTATGGTTTTTCCAGGTCGACGCAGCCTTCTCCGCCGCCGCTGTCCGCAGCCAAAAGGTCCGCTACTCACGGGTCATCTCGCTCCTCCCCTACGACATCTTACTCCAGACGTCCGACATCGCCCCCGACGGCACCGCCCCCTACGACGTCCTTCGCAGCCGCCTCACCTCCTTGTATCAGCCGTCGAAATATTCCCGCATCGCTGCGCTTTCGCAGCCCCACCACCTCGGCGACCTCAAGCCGTCCCACCTCTTCTGTCGCTTGCGTCACCAGCTCCGCGACGTGATGACGTCTGACGTGACGCGCACTTTCTGGCTCAAGGCCCTCCCATCCCCTGTCCAAATCGCACTGGCCAGCCACCTCGACGCAGCCGACGACGATCTCCTCCGCCTGGCCGATACCATACACGACTTCTCCTCCACCGCAGCGGTGAACGAGGTGCGACACCCCGCCCCTCGCCCGCCATCATCCGACCGCACACAACGCCCCGTATCGTCCGACCGCCGAGCCCGCTCCTCCTCCACCGACGGCCGTCGGACGGCACCCTCCGACCGCAACGCCCGCACAAACGTCGGGACGACGAACCACCACAGTGCCAATCACCCCCCTCCTCGGCACGTCAACCTCGGAAGCATTGGCTCCCTGCGGACCCCCCCCCAACCGCTGCTTTTAACACGTCAACTTTGGCGCCAAAGCACGCAACTGCCAACAGCCCTGCCCCTTCAACGCGGCGCCGGGAAACGACGCAGCCCGTCGGTAAATCCGGCGGGCCCCCCTCCACGCACCCTCGGGGGGGACCGCACAGCCTTTCCCCCCGCCAACATTGCCTCCGCCGTAACGTACGCCGACGCCGTCCGCTCCGTCCGCTCCGACCGGACGACGCCTCCCCACACCGCAACCGCTCCTGCGACACCTCAAACCCTCAGCAACACCACACCCACAACACTTCGCCGCACCTGCGACACAATTCCTTCCCCCCTACCCCACTCACCTCCGACAACCCGCCGCATCGGCGCCCCTGCCCCACCGCCGCTGATCCTCTCCTACGCCGACGCCGTCCGCACGACACGGATGACGCCTACCCCGCACCCAGCAACCGCCGCAGCGCCCTCCGCCGCAGCCGCGACCTCCGCACGCCCTACAGCCGCACCCTCCGCAACCAACGCTGACGCCGTCCGCACGATCCGGACGACGCCTACCCAACGCTCCGCAACCGCCGCAGCGACCCCCGCCGCAGCCGCAACCTCCGCACACCCTACAGCCGCACCCTCCGCAACCAACGCTGACGCCGTCTGCACGATCCGGACGACGCCTACCCAACGCGCCGCAACCGCCGCAGCGACCCCTGCCGCAGCCGCAACCTCCGCAACCAACGCTGACGCCGTCCGCACGATCCGCACGACGCCTACCAAACGCTCCGCAACCGCCGCAGCGACCCCCGCCGCAGCCGCAACCTCCGCACACCCTACAGCCGCACCCTCCGCAACCAACGCTGACGCCGTCCGCACGATCCGGACGACGCCTACCCAACGCTCCGCAACCGCCGCAGCGACCCCCGCCGCAGCCGCAACCTCCGCACACCCTACAGCCGCACCCTCCGCAACCAACGCTGACGCCGTCCGCATGATACGGACGACGCATACAACGCACCCCACAACAGCCGCAGCGCCCACCACCGCAGCCGCACCCTCCGCCCTCACAGCACAGCGAACAACCACAACCAACACCACACCGCCCCCGCCGAGCAACCCCGCACCTTCCAGACGCAAGCGCCGCAACCGCCGCCACCGCAACACCGCACCTACAACCTCCGCCGACACCAACCCTTCACCTCAGCAAACACATACCCCCCTCCGCAAACAGGTCTCTTTCACCCTACCTCCCAACCCTCACAACCCCCTTCCCTCCCCACAACCCTCTCCCGCCGCCTCACCCACAGACGCAGCAACCTAAATTCACCATACTATCAAAACAACTTTCCATTTTAATACAAATAATCGCAAAACAATCCAGTTGGTGACTTCTGGATATCATGCGAAATTTTTATTGTAGGTACGTATTAATTACTATATTCGCAGTGCACGTTAGACACGACTAGAGGTTACGCCACGCCCGACATGGAATTTGTCCCATAGTTCATATAAATATATATTTCATGACTCAGCAATTAACAACTTAATGTAAAATCTCAGCGTTCCGCCCTGACCTCTAAAATCCCATTTGACAATGATACACTTGAAGTACGATCTCCATGAACATTCGAGCTGACGTCCGTCATAAGTGGCCCTTGAGATCTCGTGCTAGTTGACATTTCAAATAAGTTCATGATCATTAACAAACGCTGCAACATTCTGGAAATAAACTTCTTTTAGCGAATTTTCAAAGAAAATGAAGCTATTGCATGAATCGATGGTTGATAATTGTTTCCGAAAACGTCCCCCTGTTGGCTCCGATCAGCCTGGGTCTATCTGTGTGACTTTTGTTCGCCGACTAGATAAGGAGGGTCTCATCTCATCTGCGAAGATAAAAAAAGATCTCTCGATTCGAGATATCGGGATAATCGATGGCAATTCAAGCAGAATCTATTTGAATCAGAGTCTGACCCACGCGAAGCGCCAACTGTTAAAAAAGGCGAAAACATTCAAACAAGAAAATGATTATAAATACGCTTGGATAAAAAACGGACGTGTTATGATCAGGAAGACAGAGAAGTCTATCCCAATCGAGATAAAGAATGCTGGGGATCTCGTCAACCTTTCATCAAAAAACGTTTCGCCTTCCACCCAATCCACTTCGAAGTCATAGACGTGTTTGGCCTGGACCGATCTGTAACTAATGGTGATAAAAATGGACTCCGCATTGTATTGGAATTTCATGTTTTAGCGAATTTTCAAAGAAAATGAAGCTATTGCAATGGCTTCGAAATTTAAATAATATAAATTTTTGGAAATTTTCTTCATAGAAATCCGTTTCAGACCATTCTAAAACGATTCCTGAAATGTAACACTTTTTTATATGTATATATATATTTATATATATATGTGTCACTCCAGACGATAACTCTCGATAGAATTGAGATAAACAGCTCAAATTTGCACAAAAAATCTATCTTGGCAATCGAAAGGCTAAGTTCGAAGATGGGCGAAATTGGCCTACTCTAAGGAGGGTTTTGGCGCATTTAAAGTGCGCAAAAATTACCCAAAAATCCCCAAAATGTTATTTTCCAACAAGTGACCCCTCATTTTAAAGGTTTTTGCACGCTGAACACGATGGTGGAATCGGATTTTAGATATCTTGATCCGTTCTCAAATTAGAGCATTTAAAGTGCGCAAAAATTACCCAAAAATCCCCAAAATGTTATTTTCTAACAAGTGACCCCTCATTTTAAAGGTTTTTGTACGCTGAACACGATGGTGAAATCAGAATTGCGATATCTCATTCCGTTCTCAAACTGGAGCACTTTGAAGATTAAGGAACGTGGTTATTTCTTCGAAAATTCGCTCTTATAGCCATGCTGCATGACTGTGGTTTTTTTTCTTTATAGCGAACAAAGAACCGTACTGGGTTCCCTTATTGGAATTGCAGTGTTTCGGACTCCTGTTCTCTGAACTAGCTGGTTGAGTACTCGAGGCGAGCGCTTTCGATGTAAGGGCATCATCATCAGGGCGCCGAGAGGAGACGTAGTTTAATCCTGTAAACATTTCCATGATTATAGTCGTATGTTGTGTACTCGATACCGTTGAAACTCCAACGTGTAAGGGAAAATGAGCTGAAAAATAGGGTTTTCGATGCCTAATGCCTAAATACTTATTATAGGTACCAAATCACTGTGCAGCAATAATTAGTAAAAAGCTGCAAATGATTACACAACATATCATTATTTACCTGAATAGATGCCCCATCTGGGTACATCACTGTTTTCTGTGGTCAATACCTACCCTAGTGTACCCCCCAGGAGAGCCCTCAATCGAGTACTGGAGCCGGCCCGAGAATCGTTTCATAAAATAATATGCGATGGATTCAAGAATTGTATAATTAATTATTTATCGTTATTCATCAAGCGTAACGTTCCTTGATCGTGTAGTAGGTACCTACCAACAAAATCCAAAATAACTATCAATCTTCATATGAAACAATATCACAGAACAACCAACTCGACTTCATTCAGCCATCCGTGATTATAGTCAGATTTTCCCTAGCGATAATGTCTGTGCTGGATGTATACAGTTTCATTAACGATCATGTGTTATCGACGAAGCTTTTCTGTGCAAATTTCTGGGCCGTACTGTGAACGAACAGCTGGACGGCTCCGAGTGGTCTCAAAAACTCCGCAAGTTCGAGATCAAATTGAAACGCTGCAAATCCCTGCACAACGGTTTATTCTTTTGTACAGAATACCCTTCTGTTACAGATCACAGCTCTCTGTATATTTATATAACCTGTCTATATAATATAACATGTACTATGACAAACAGTAACTAAAACGGCTAAAAGAAACGCAAATAATGAAGTTCTGAAGGAAAATTGTTGGTGTGGAGTGAAATAGATGCCCCTTCTGCGTAGATCACAGTTTTCTGTGGTCAATACCTACCTTCGTAGTAAAGTGTAATGAACCGTGGTGTAATAACTTGCCCATCAATAATACTTCAACGGTTGTTCAAGCTGCAAAAGTGCCGATCAACAAAATCCAGCCCCTTCTTGGTTGGTGAACTGTTGTGTAATAATTTACCGTTGTTTAATAATTCACCGTTATGAAATAATTTACCGTTGTGTAATACTTTCCCCTTGTGTAATACTTTACCCTTGTGTAATAATTTACCATTGTGTAATAATTTACCCATCAATAATACTTCAACGTTTGTTGAAGTTTCAGAAGTACCTACCAACAGAATCCAATCGTCCATCACTTATCAAATGAAATAATATCGCAGAACAGCCCACTCGACTTCATACAGCCATCCTTGATTACAATCAGGTGCTCCTTAGTGATGAAATCCCGGCCGGATTTATACCGTTTGATTCACGATCGTGTTGACGAAGCTTTTTGGCGCACACGAACGGCTGGACGTACAATGCTCCGGGTGGTCTCAAAAAATTCTTCGGCTCAAGACAAATTTAATAACGTAAAGAAAACCATACCCTTCTATTGAAAGTTTTCGAGCTACGGCGTTCTGAAAATTTCAGCCCCTATTTTGAACCCCTTAGAGATGACTGATAGTAACGTCGAGCTTCGAGGACCAACTAGACCCCGAACAGAACCTATAACCCGGATTTGATTAATTTGGTTTCATGATAACTAAGAAAAGTGGCCCGTACGGTGTACGGCGGACATACAGAAATATTTTTATTGCATTTTTGGATTCTACATACTACCTTGGAATGTTAACCATCAAATTCGGGGGGGGGGTTAGATTTTTTTTTTTTTTTCATGCTCGATTATTGAAAATAATAAACCAAAACCTAAGAAAATTCGAGATAACGGAGCCCTGGAAAAGTGGAACTCCTATTTTTCAACCATTGGGGATGACTGACAGTAAAACCGAGCTTCGCGAGCGAATTAGAACCCAAATGGGATCTCCAAACCAAATTTCGTTAATTTTTTTTCATGGTAAGTAAGAAAGAACGATGTACAGGAGGCGGTGGACGGCATAAGTACATACGGCGGACGGAAGGAAAGTGTTTATTCCATTTTTAGATTATGCTTACCAACTTTGAAACAGAGACCATCAAACTTTGAGGGGTTAATTCATAGCCGAATTTCTCCAACAGTCGAATTTGGCGCATAATGACGGGATCCCTGATTTGTTCGTAATGCACCACTACACACACACACCTGACATGTACCTACCCTTATCGATGTTCTGTCAATGCCGTTTAACTTTTCAGCAAGCCATTATGTCCGACCATCGGGACCCGCATGTCAGCTCAATCCTGCAGGACTGGAGGTTGTAACGATGGTTCAGCTCCCAAAATTCTTTTTTTATGAGACAAAAACGTTTGTAACTATCTGAAATCACCATCAATTTGTATAATAACACTAGAAAAAGTGTCAAAAGAAATGTCAAGACAATTAAATGGCGCTATCAATGATCAGAGATAATTTGGGAAACAAAAAACGAAAAGAAAGAGCTTATATCGTGTTTTTGGGGGCTGTTCAGCCTGGGGCTTCAATAACCCGTTAGGAATTTCCCCTTCACCAGCCGTCTTGGCGGCAGTGTTCATATCTGGCGGCACTTCCCCTAGCTTCCCCTCCGGGCGGGTCGGTGATGCGGGATCCCCGTTACCCAATAGGATCACACCGTTCGCATCCCCTCCCGTTCTCTTCCGATGCAACTTCCTCGCCTCGCCATATTGGGGCTATCTCGTTCTAAAAGTTACAAAGCGAACTTGTGCTCTAAACATTCAGTGAATATCCCGTTTTTAACCAGTACACTTTTTCTTGTGAAAATTCATAAATATACCCGTTTACTTCCCGTTGTATCAAATACTGTGTCAGTGTCCGTTATTCCGCCCGAATTAAACATTGGTGCCGAAACCCGGGAACCCGTTCGCGTCGGTTTGAGCGCTGTGTCCAAATCGCCGCGTCATCCACCGTTTTCCAGAATGGATAAGTATACCGTTTATTTACAATTATAGTAACCAGGTCCCGATATGCCTAAGAAAGGAAATACCGAAAAGGCAGATACCCCGAAAACCCGTTCACGAGGACGAACATCTCAATCGTCCCCGAGTAGGGTTGATATGGACCTAGGGTTGATATGGACCGTTATCAAACGGACGATTTCTCCGATTCGCAGACGGAGGTTTACAGGGAAGTTCGGAGATGGGTCAATCGAGACAAGTTACTCCGTCAGGATCCCGAAATTGGGGTTGAAAACCCGGTGCAGTTTGACTGCCGATCTCGAGGCCCGAAGTTAATTTCCGACGTTGAAAACGCCCGATTCCCGTTGGAAGTAGAGGAAAATTTTACAAGGGATATCAGTTTCATCTTACGTTCCCTTCCCCCCTTATCCGCCTCCGCTGTGAAAATTGTACCTCAATCAGTCCCCACACCCGACGAAGCCGCTTTTTCAGCCATCAGGTATATGGTGGAACTGCTTCACACCGTACCTATCTTCAATGGAGATATCACCACGTTTTCCCAATTTAAAAAATGTTATGACTGAGCCATACATCTGATTCCCAATCGACCGGAAGAAATCAAGAAGGAGAAGTTCCTTTCCAAACTTAGCCCTGAACTCAGATCCCGATTCGCATCCGCCAACCAATTAACCACCGATTATAAATCACTATATGAAGCAGTGGTATTGGAGTTCACTTCGAATTACCGATTGGCGAGGGCTGCACACCAAAAGGGTTGTGCCATACCACGACTTACGTCGAGCACCCCCCATTCCCCGATTATCCCTTTGATGGCATTAGACAATTTCGTTTCTCAAGCCAGGCAATGGGTGACATTGATGAAGGAACTGCCCACCGATTTGGGGGAGTTTCTCATGTTTGAGGATCTGTTCGCCCGATTTCCCCCAGCGTTGCAAACGTTGTTCAATAATACCCGAAGAGAACCAGCCGAGATACCTACCGCCACCGAATGCATCCAATTTTTGGAAGCCCAACTTCGGCTCGCCCGAGTTACCCCCTCATCTCAGAATCCCCCGCCACGTCAGATCTCCCCCGCTGCTATTCGCCGACCTCACTCTCCAGTGGCTGGATCCCTGAGTGCCACTCGAGCTCAATCCCCCCCCCCCCCGAAACTCGCCTACGCAGCCCAAAAAGGGGCGGTGCAATTATTGCCGGAACGAACATTTCATGTTCCGCTGCCCTCATTTCAAGGCTCTACCTGTTCATCGCCGAAGGCAATTTGTAAAGGAAATTGGGGTCTGCCCCAACTGTTTTTCCTCTCTGCACCCGTTAAGTGGTTGCACCGCCGATCGCCGATGTCATTGCGGCATGAGGCACCACACCCTCCTTCATGAATACCCAACCACAAGATCGGCTACTCCGCCTCGACCATCACCAACTTCGATTCAAGCCCCGCCTCACGACAAAGCCGCCTCCGCCAGTTTGGTGGAAAGTCTGGAGGAGGGGATGCGAAATTTAAATTCGCCCCTCTGAGATTCTGCCCCCCGATCGCCGTTCCCTTTTCGCGAGGTGAGTGTTGGGTTAGGTGCCGCCGATAGTAAATCCCCCGATAGGTATAATTCCCGCTTTACATCCTCTCCCTCAATCAAAACTTTTCCTAATAATAATGTAGATTGTAGGGCTCCCGTTTTCTCAGGTCATTCGCTAGGTAAGGTTAGGTGCATGTTAGTACCTAGGACCGTTGAGGATCCGTGCGGATCGGTACCGCTGAAACCTTGCGGTGTTATACACAGGTACCGTCCCCGCCATTGCACTTCCACTTCGGTTAATTATAGTCTTCACAGGGGCCCGTTTACCAGTGCTGAGCGTTCCGAATTAGGTTTAGGCCGCTCACCACGACCATGTGCGAATGACCGATATATCCCTCGTCTCCGTTCATGTTTGAGACGAAGGGAATCGGGGGTACTACCCACCGCTGAAATTGAAATTATTTCCTGTCAAGGGGACAAATCCATCAAGTGTAGGGCCCTATTAGATACGGGAGCGTCGGTCAATTTGATCAATCTCGCGTTAGTTCACAGACTAGGAATCCCGTTTAAAAGGGTCAATGAGACGATTAGGGGAGTAGGCCACGTCACCACACCCAAATTAGGTACTGTCATGGTTCAATTAAGAACCCCTGCCGGACGAACTATCCCCTTCTTGCATCTATTCTCACTCAGGTGACGGTCAATTTACCCAGCCGTAACCTAGATCTGTCCCGATATATGCATTTGGAACCCGTGGCCGACCGGTTGGCTGATCCCGATTTTCACATCTCGAGAAAAATTGACCTCCTACTAGGCGCCGATCTGTGCACCGAATTAATTACAGGATTTTCCCCCATGTTTCCCGAAGTATGGGAGTCCGAGTTAGGCCTGCTTGTCGGAGGACCGGATCCCATGCCTTATCGTAAAACAGTCCGAATTCAGGAAGCCTGTCAAGTGCAATTGTTTTCTAAATATCTCTCGGCTGACTGCAAATTAGGTTTCCCGTCATTTATCCCGCTTGCCCCCTCTAACGACTTTCCCACTAATAGGGGATTAGTCATGTCAGTCGCTGAATTACTTCCCGTTGACTATCACCGCTCAATGATTAATCAAATCACCGAAATTCTCCGTGGCATGGATACTATAGCGATCGATCCCCCGACCGTCGAGTGTCCGCCGATAGTCCCCACGGAGGAGGTGCGGTTGAGCGAACCTCAGGCATACGTAGTCACCCTCCCCCTCTCCTTTTTCGAAACCTGTTTTCCTTATAACCCCCGTGTGTTTCTCAACCCCCGGCACACTCCCTCTTTCAATTAGCTAATTCGGGAGTCACCGCCGACCTTATGTCTGTTATCCCAAGTACCCGGTCTTTTATCTCTTCCTCGGCTGAGGAAGCTTCCCCGGTTGTAGGTTGTTCTAACCCCACTTCCTCCACTGACGAGTTGTTGCGGCGGATGTTTGAGTTTGAGCCGGTTCGCCCTTGGACTCCCGATGAACTCAAAGCAGAGCAACTGTTTTTGGGCTCAGTTCAACGAGACGTTCGCGGCCGATACTCCATTGCTCTGCCGTTCTCCGAACCCCCTGCCTCGTTGGGAGAATCCCGAATTACTGCCCTGAGGCAATTATACCGCATGGAGAAACGCCTACAACGCAATCCCGATTTGCTTCGTGCATATACCCTGTTCATGGAAGAATATTTGGAACTAGGCCACATGCGGAGGCTATCTCCTTCTGAAATTCCCCTCTCCCCCTCTTACTACATACCCCATCATTCCGTTCACCGTGAAGGTGACCCCCCGACTAAAATCCGTGTGGTATTTAACGCCTCTCAGAGAACCTCCAATTGTCGATCCCTTAATGAAATTTTGTTGGTGGGTCCCAAACTCCAAGCCGATATTTCTATCATGCTTACCCGGTTCCGAACCTTCCGATTCGTTTTCATTGCAGATATCCGACAGATGTTTAGGCAAATCGAACACCCCCCGAACGATCAGAATGTGCTTCGCATTGTATGGCGAAAATCTCCCGCCTCACACGTTCAGGATTTTGCCCTTAAAACCGTCACGTACTGTACCACCTCCGCCCCGTTTTTAGCCAACCGAGTTATCCGTCACTTGGCTGGTTGCGGAGCTGAAACCCACCCCGCTGGATCTAGAATCCTTTTAAATCATACCTACGTGGATGATGTGCATGGTGGGGGGAGCTCCATGTCGGAAGCTTTGGCCGTTCGAACCGATTTAACATCCCTTTTGGATACCGCTGGATTGGAACTTCGCAAATGGGCCTCCAATTCTGACCGATTACTAACCGGCGTTCCATTGGAACATCGATTGTCGCCCACCGATTCCATCAATTTTGGTGATGAGGATGAGAAGCCGTTGAAAATGTTGGGGGTGTCTTGGAACCCCAAGAAGGACTGCTTCTTTTTCAAAGTGCCCACCTCCCTGACAGTTCGCACTAAGCGCGAGCTCGCTAGCCAGGTTGGCCGGATCTATGACCCGTTAGGTTGGGTTATGCCAGTATCTGTACAGGCCCGCTTCATTCAAAGGGAGATATGCCGTTCGAAATTTGATTGGGATGACCCACTGCCATCCTCATTCGCCATTGAGTGGCAACGGCTGGCTAGTACTCTCGACCACTTGACCTCACTCCAAATACCCCGACACGTGCACACCGATTCCCCCAAACAGTGGTTGTGGGCTTTGCCGACGCTTCCGAGACCGCCTGCGCTGCGGTAGTGTATCACGTGGCCGTGGGAGTCAAGGAGGTTCTTACCCGCTTGCTCATCAGTAGAGCACGAATAGCCACAATGAAACCCGAATCCATTCCACGACTAGAACTATTGGCCGCTGAGTTGTTAGGAAAAACCATGTCCGTTGTCCGCTCTGAATATCCTCATATTCAACCTTCCCGAATTGTAGCTTGTTCCGACAGCACGGTGGCTCTGTCCTGGCTCACCGGGGAACCCACTCCTGTTTGGAAGGTCTTTGTAGGCAACCGAGTCGCTAAGACCCTCTCACATCTGCCCCGGGAGCACTGGTTCCACGTGCGCTCCCATGACAATGCCGCTGATGTGGCCTCGAGAGGAGCTCGCCCCGACCAGCTAACCCATTGCCAATTATGGTGGCAAGGCCCTCCCTGGCTTCTTTCCCCCCGGTCTGAATGGCCTATTACCAGGATCCGCCCGATATTGGAATCCCCCAACGTAGTGGAAGAAATCAGGGCTTCCTCACTACCAATTCATGTCATCACTCCCGATACCCCGTGGGAATCCCGTTTTAGCAGCTACCCCCTACTCCGTCGCACCACTGCGTGGATGCTTCGTTTTATCGCCAACTGCCGAATGCGCCGCTCTCTAAATCCGAGGCCCTCTGGGCCCCGTGCCCCCCTCTCAACTGCTGAATTGAAAGAAGCCGATCTGATCTTAGTCCGGGCTTCACAAAGCCGTAGTATGCCTGAGTTGCAAGATACTCTCTCCCGCAAACTTAAACCGACCAAATTGATGAGGCAGTTGGCCATTTTCCGTGATACCCGTGGCATTCTCAGAGTAGGGGGCCGATTATCAAATATTCAGAGTCCCTATGAAACCGCTCACCCGGCGCTGCTCAAGCCATCTGACCTCCTGACCCCGTTGTTAATTAAACACGCGCACGCATTGTGCATGCATGTGGGTCCTAGAGCAACTCTTGCTCACCTCCGACTCCGTTATTGGATTATGGATGGCCGTAACGCTGTAACCCGTCTGCTAGCCTCCTGTACTCGCTGTTTCTCCATCAAGCCCGTCTCCTTTCAACCCGAAATGGGGCAATTGCCCACCGCTCGTGTCACCCGTGCCTATGCCTTTGAGCAAGTAGGCGTTGATTTTGGCGGCCCGTTTACCGTATCCGTGGCCGGGCTCCGAGGGGCCCGAGCCGTCGAAATGTACTTAGCCGTGTTCGTGTGTTTTGCCACAAAGGCAGTACACTTGGAGACCGTAATGGACCTCAGTACCGATGGATTCCTCCAATGCCTTGAACGTTTCATGGGCCGAAGAGGAGTCCCCTCCGTCATATGGTCCGACAATGGCCGCAACTTTCTGGGTGCAGCCAATCTTATCTCCCGCTCCCCTCCTGGTTCCACTTCCGATCCTTCCGCCGTTATCGCCGAAAGATTAGCCAACCGTGGGGTGGACTGGAAGTTCATTCCTCTCCGAGCTCCCCACTTTGGGGGATTGTGGGAGGCCGCCGTTAAGTCCGCTAAGCGTTTGCTAAAGGTCAACCTACGTAATCAAACACCCACGCTGCAGACCTTTAGTACCATCGTAGTCCGTATCGAGGCCATCCTCAATAGTCGTCCATTAGTTCACCAGTCAGGATGCGCCGACGATGTGTTGGTTCTAACCCCCGCTCACTTCTTGGTACAGCGCCCACTCACTGCACTTCCCGAATCCAACCCCACCGAAACTAGTTCCCGTCTAGTACCCAAATGGAAATTTGTGTCCTCCTTGATTAAGAATTTCTGGAAGAAATGGCACTCCGAATATCTATTAGACCTTCAGTCCCGTCAAAAATGGAATACCCCGACGCGCCCCGCTTTGATTGGTGACGTGGTTCTTATCAAGGAAGATCACACCCCTCCGCTCTCCTGGCCCATGGGCCTTATTACTGAATTGTTGCCTGGCAAAGATGGCACCACTCGTGTAGCCCGAGTCCGTTCCGCCAGTGGTGAAAAGATTCGACCACTGGTCAAATTATGCCCGTTGCCCAAAGAAGATTAGTTAGAATAGTGCCCTATTCGTGGGGGGAGGATGTTCAGCCTGGGGCTTCAATAACCCGTTAGGAATTTCCCCTTCACCAGCCGTCTTGGCGGCAGTGTTCATATCTGGCGGCACTTCCCCTAGCTTCCCCTCCGGGCGGGTCGGTGATGCGGGATCCCCGTTACCCAATAGAATCACACCGTTCGCATCCCCTCCCGTTCTCTTCCGATGCAACTTCCTCGCCTCGCCATATTGGGGCTATCTCGTTCTAAAAGTTACAAAGCGAACTTGTGCTCTAAACATTCAGTGAATATCCCGTTTTTAACCAGTACACTTTTTCTTGTGAAAATTCATAAATATACCCGTTTACTTCCCGTTGTATCAAATACTGTGTCAGTGTCCGTTATTCCGCCCGAATTAAACAGGGGCCAAAATTGGTGAGAACCATCAGAGATAGCTATTCCAATCATTGCCCATGAAAAAACAATAAATTAACAGCCAACATTCCTGTAGTGTATGTCCAGTAGAATGATAAACCCACGGGGCAAGGACTTTGCAGCGTTTTGGTTTGTTATTCTGTGAATAGTACACAATCATGTGTCTTCGCTCAGGAAAATTTTTTTATAACAACCCCTCAAAATTGTTTCTTTTGAGAAACAAGGTGCGTAGATTCAGAAAATGCAATGTCCGTCCGCCGTACGCCGTATACCGACTTCAGTTCGGTCTAAAACATTCGTTCTTTCGACACATGTTCCATTTGGGCCCTAGTTGTGTTCCAAAGCTCGGCAGCTCGACCGGTATACACCCAGGAGTGATATGGGTGAAAAGTGTTTTTTTTTTTTTTAGTGTTCTAGTAACATGGGCTTGTGAGGTATAATTGTTCTTCATGTTTTTTTTGAGGACGAGAAGACCGAATATGAAGTCAATTTTGACCAAAGAGTACAAAATTGTTGTTCTAACGAAGTTTCAGACTGAAATTTTCGTTAAATTTTGGTCTAAAATCGCCGTTCTTCCGCAAACAGTTTGGGTCCTCATTTATTTGGGTCCTCGTTGTGTTCCGAAGCTCGGCAGCCCGATCGGATACACCCAGGAGTGTTACGGGTGAAAAATGGGTGTAAAAATATGGTTTTGGTGGTTAGTAACATGAGCTTGTGATGTATCGTTTTTCTATGTTTTTCAGGGTGAGAAGTCAGAATATGAAGTTGATTTTGAACAAAGAGTGAAGAATTTAGGTCGTAACGAAGGTTAAGCTCCCGAAATTCATTTTTTATGGGTAAAAAACCTGGGAAGTTGTCTGAAACCACCATAAACTTGTATCAACAGGTAAATCAAGACAGTTAAACGGCACTATCAATGGTCAAAGATAATTTGTCAAAAATAGGAGCCTACTTCGTGTTTTTGGGACCAAAATTGGTGGAAACCATAAAAAAAGCTATTTCAATTTCTGCGCATGAATGAAACAGTAAATGAACAGTCAGCACTTCTGTAGGTATGTCCGATAGAACAATAAACCCATGTGCAGGATTTTTTGAATCTACGTACCTTGAAAATGTAATAGAATAAATTTTGAGGGGGTATTATTACAATTGTTTGCTGAGCGGATATATAGGTGTACTTATTATTCAGAGAATAATAAACCAAAAATACATTCATAATTCATTATTTCGAAGATTAGAAATATTTCTCCTGCATCTTGAATCACTTACAGATTATTAATTTTGGTTTATTATTTTCAATAATGAACCATTGGAATCGAGCATGAAAAAAAAAAATTCTTACCCCCCCTCAAAATTTGATGGTTTACGTTTCAAGGTATGTAGAATCCAAAACTGCAATAAAAATATTTCTGTCTGTCCGCCGTACGCCGTACGCCGTACACCGTACGCCGTACGCCGTACGCCGTACGCCGTACGGGCCACTTTTCTTAGTTACCATGAAAAAAAATTGATGAAATTCGGGTTATAGGTTCCGTTCGGCGTCTAGTTGGTCCTCGAAGCTCGACGTTACTGTGAGTCATCTCTAAGGGGTTCAAAATAGGGGTTGAAATTTTCAAAACGCCTATACCATTTTTTTACGTAAATATTTTTACGGTTTTAAATAATTCTTGAACTTGCGAGTTTTTTAAGACCATCCGGAGCATCGTACGTCCAGCCGTTCGTTCACAGTAAGGCCCCGAAGTTTGCACCGACAGGCATTTTCGACTCCAGTGTGAATGAAATTGTATACAATTCAAACCAATTCTCGTAACCAGAGACGCGCCCACAATAGGAATTTGTGAATACGGCCAATCATTGCTAGGGGCCACCTGATTATATTGGCGGAGTATGAAGTCGAGTTGGTTGTTCTGTGATATTATTTAATTTGAAAAATGATGGCTCTTTTAGAGTTTATTGGTAGGTAGTGAAACTTGAACAAACGTTGAAGTATTATTGATGGGTAAATTATTACTACGGTAAATCATTACTCAACGGTAAATTATTACACAACGGTTCATTATACCATCTACGTAGAAGGGGCTGGAGTTTGTTGGTAGGTACTTTTGCAACTTTTTTCACTCCTCATCAACGATTTCTTTTCAGAACTTCATTATGTGTGTTTCTTTTTGTTAGGTACTGTTTGTCATCGGCAGAATTATTTTAGCAACATTTAACTCGTGATTTAGGTAGGTACCTAGTAACGAGTACGGGGTTAGGTACTAACCTACGGAGGGTCTGCGATCTACATAATTATGCATAGAATAGTACATATTATATTATATAGACGGGTTATCTATACATAGAGCTGTAATCTGTAACAGAAGGGTATTCTATACAAAATAATAAACCGTTGTGCAGGGATTTGCAGCGTTTTCCAAATATGGCTATCCTCATACCTCCTTCCAAAAAATGGCTATCACTGTTCGCGTTGATAGTGTTACAGTGAAAAACTGTTTTCAAGAGCTCAGGTGTTGCGGCAGACTGGCGACAACCACTCCATAGGAGGCGACTCTCAACCCAGTGATAATATCATCAGAGATTACAATGGAATTTATAGGTAGACCACGGAGAGCGTTATCTTTTTTTGCAGTGTTAGTTCCAGTGCCCTCCCGCCACCTACTTACTACCGTATTCCTTGTATCTTCTTTGTGTCTTTACTGTATCCTGTATTGTATTCTGTAGTGTGCATGATGGACGTTTTGAAGGCAAAATTGGAAAATCTCGTGACGCAGGGAGTTTTTGGCGATGGTAGTTTCTTACGCGTTGTGCAGAACACTGGTGGCGATAGCGGTAAAGGGGCTCATTTTCAGTCGGAACTGGAATTTCTTCGCGTGGATTTGGTACCCAAAACGGGAAAAATCACTAAAATTCCAATCGTCGTTAAAACTCAAGTGAGAAACGAGGTCTCTCGCGCAGAAAACGGAAGTCACGCGCAGTTTGTGAACGAAGTTGCAATGTACAAAAACATACTACCAGACTTGGGAGCTACATATCTACAGTTGTGCTGCAAGATGTTCCACGGTGAAGCCAGCAACAGCGAGAAACCTGAAGAAGACATTGTGATTTTAGAAGATCTGCGTCAGCAAGGGTACGAAGTAGCGAAAAATTTCATTCTGGATTGTGATCACATTTTGTTAGCTATGAAAAAATTGGGGCAGCTCCATGGGTTGTCGTACAAATTGAAAACTTCCTCACCAGAAAAGTTGGTGGGTTTGGGTAAAATGTTGGCTCCGAAAGTATTGAGTGATACAGACAACATTGGTGAAGCATGTTTGGTCAGGGGCTTCAAACCTGTGGTTGACAGAAGCCCCAGTTACAGCGTTGTGAGAAAAGTTTTTCAAAAAATCACAGGAATGAGTTTCGTAGAGTTTATTTCGAGCTTGGAGGATCCTGAAGAACCGTTTGCGGTGATTGCACACGGCGATTACAATAGTAACAATTTAATGTTCAAGTATAGCGACCGTGGACAAGTTGTGGACATGAAAATGATTGATTTTGGATATTCCAATTATTTGGATCCCGCTGTGGATATTTCGTTTTGTCTCTGTTTGAACACTTCGCCGGAAACGAGGGCGCGGCACTGGGACACTTTCCTGGATTCTTACTGGGATGGAGTGACGTCTGTGGCTGGAAATCCTGGTTTTACTAAACTCGAGTTCCACCGACACTTTGCCGGGCGGGCGATCGTCGGTTACGGCCCTTGCTGTGTATTTTTGCCGATGATGATGATCGGAGCCCGCAAGGGCGATTGGGACGGGATGTCTCCTGAAGAGAAGAGAGAATATTTCGTGTCGATGGGCGGCGACAGAGCCACAGCTGCCACTTCGGCGATAGTCAGCCATCTGCTGGATGAAACGTATCTGGACGCGTATCTGCGCAACGTCTCCAGCAGTCGGACGCCTAAAGAGTCGCTCACACCGGGATACACCAACGTCACATTCAACTTCTCGTGATTTCAGTCCAATCTCAATCCACAGGCCGGTCCCAGGTATTCAGAGAAGCAAACATCTGAGCGTGCGTGAATCAGTGGATATGTGGGCAGTTACAACAGTTTTTTTAAAATTACAGTGAAAATCTCCCGTCGTATCGACGATTTTTTCCCAGTTTTGAACACAGCCTGCCAGATAAGGATGGGCTTTATTGGTACTTGCACGTAACGTTAAATTTCGTTCGTTACAAAAAAGTAGCTGTTATTTTAATCATCCCATTATTAATTTTTGTTACCTATGCAAAACGCTCGTTGTTTCTAATGTTGAAACAGTACATTTTTCCATTGTTTCACGTTTTTCCCCGTCGTTTTTGTTACAATACACCACTCTTTCACCTGTCGATGGAATTATACCTACTTACCTTTATTGATTAATGATGATCGATGACCGTTGATTACCTTTATGGATTATTGCCATAGTGATTATTTTCACCTATCAGTCTTCTGTCAATTTTATTTCAAAATATTATCTGCATTTTACCCTAATTTTTCTCAACTTTCTTATAAGTATCATGTAGGTAACGTACCTGCGTTACACAACAATTGTGCTATGGTACCCAATATGAAAATAAACATTTATTAAGTACCTACCTATTTATTTATTCTGACGCGAATAACGTTAATACTGGTTCTCTCAAATAGGTAAATGTTGACGAAATATCTTAGTTCGAAATACAAGTTGAATAACGAAATAACGGATCGAACACGCGTCGAAAGTCGAAACCTCGGAATAAGAAAAATGTAGCAGAATAGCGGAATAGAAACGGATAACGAAGTACAGAAATAGCAGATAAAGTCAGAGATGCCAAGCCTGAACAAATAAAAAACCACAGTCATGCAGCATGGCTATAAGAGTGAATTTGCGAAGAAATAACCACGTTCCTTCATCTTCAAAGTGCTCCAGTTTGAGAACGGAATGAGATATCGCAATTCTGATTTAACCATCGTGTTCAGCGTACAAAAACCTTTAAAATGAGGTGTCACTTGTCAGACTGTTTCATTTTGGGAATTTATGGGTTATTTTTCCCCCCTAAAACTCCCCAAAACTCCCCCTTAGAGTGACCCGATTCTGCCCATCTACGAACTTAGCCTGTCGATTGCCAAGACAGATTTTTCGTGCAAATTTGAACTTTTTATCCCTATTCTTTCGAGAGTTATCGTCTGGAATGACACACACACACACACACACACACACACACACACACACACAGCTTTTTTTTGAAATTGTAAGTTTTCTTTTTTGTCTGTTGATCTTTAAATTTCTACCCTCTGTCACCAAATTTTATATATATATATATATACAGAGTAGATCATGGATTTCTGTTGGTTTCAAACGCACAACAGCCTCTTTGTTGTTTATACGTTGTTGCTCACGAGAAGAAACATGTGCCCCTTTTACCCGTAGCGATGTAATAACCACTGAGTATCGGTTCGTTACCAGGAGAGTGAAGGTCTCCTGGAATTGAAATTGGCATTTCGGTGCTCAACCTTCTTATGTAAATACTGTCTCTGAAACTGTACTATAAAAATAAATAAAGTGACCTATTTCATTTTTGAACTTTTTTTTACATGTGGAAAAATAAGACACACCTATCCACGTACCGAAAATCTCTCCATGTAGCGTAGATACTCATTTACAAGCGTGATGCACCCACCAATGATGATAAGACAATTTCTGATTGAGTGGCGTCTCAAGCTCAATGAATTGAAATCCACTAATATCGACTTTACAAAGAAATACTATCACCAACGCTACCAGTCAGGTTGAACGAACAAGCGATTCCCTATGCTAAACACTGAAATGTGTAGGAATAACTCTTGAAGCCAAACTAAAATGGAAAGATCATGTTAGGAATAACAAATTTGAGTTGAATATTAAGTTCAAGTTTAAAAACGCTGCAAGGTCCTTGTCACATGGGTTTATTATTCTACTGGACATACGTACAGAAATTTTGGCTGTTCATTTATTGTTTCTTTCATGTGCAATTATTGAAATGGCTATTTTTGACGGTTTCCACCAATTTTGGCCCCCAAAAACACGAATTACGCTTGGCTTTTTTTCAACAGATTATTTTTGACCACTGATAGTACCATTTAATTGTCATGATTCACCTGTTGATACTACTTCTAGTGTTAGTATACAAGAAATGTATGGTGATTTCAGATAAATACCCATGTTTTTGCCTAATAAAAAACGATCTTCGGGAGCTTAACCTTCGTTACAACCTCAATTCTTCACTCTTCGGTCAAAATCAACCTAATATTCGGTCTTCCCGCCCTAAAGGACATGGAAAACGATACCTCACAAGCTCATGTTCACTAAAACCTCAAAAATCCCATGAAAACCCCTGTTTTAACACCCATTTATCTCCCATAACACCCCTGGGTGTATGCCGATCGGGCTGTCGTATTTCGTACAAGCAAGTTCTGAAACCTGTAGAAGGGGCACCTATACAGGTAAATTATTACACAACGGATTTCACTCCACATCAAAAATTTCCCTTCAGAACTTCATCATTTGCGTTTCTTTTAGCGAATTTTCAAAGAAAATGAAGCTATTGCAATGGCTTCGAAATTTAAATAATATAAATTTTTGGAAATTTTCTTCATAGAAATCCGTTTCAGACCATTCTAAAACGATTCCTGAAATTTAACACTTTTTTATATGTATATATATATATATATATATATATATTTATTTATATATGTGTCACTCCAGACGATAACTCTCGATAGAATTGAGATAAACAGCTCAAATTTGCACAAAAAATCTATCTTGGCAATCGAAAGGCTAAGTTCGAAGATGGGCGAAATTGGCCTACTCTAAGGAGGGTTTTGGCGCATTTAAAGTGCGCAAAAATTACCCAAAAATCCCCAAAATGTTATTTTCCAACAAGTGACCCCTCATTTTAAAGGTTTTTGCACGCTGAACACGATGGTGGAATCGGATTTTAGATATCTTGATCCGTTCTCAAATTAGAGCATTTAAAGTGCGCAAAAATTACCTAAAAATCCCCAAAATGTTATTTTCTAACAAGTGACCCCTCATTTTAAAGGTTTTTGCACGCTGAACACGATGGTGGAATCGGATTTTAGATATCTTGATCCGTTCTCAAATTAGAGCATTTAAAGTGCGCAAAAATTACACAAAAATCCCCAAAATGTTATTTTCCAACAAGTGACCCCTCATTTTAAAGGTTTTTGCACGCTGAACACGATGGTGGAATCGGATTTTAGATATCTTGATCCGTTCTCAAATTAGAGCATTTAAAGTGCGCAAAAATTACCCAAAAATCCCCAAAATGTTATTTTCTAACAAGTGACCCCTCATTTTAAAGGTTTTTGCACGCTGAACACGATAGTGAAATCGGATTTTAGATATCTAAATCCGTTCTTAAATTAGAGCATTTAAAGTGCGCAAAAATTACCCAAAACTAGGATAATCTTTAAACTCTTACCCCCACCCCCTTAGAGTGGTCAGATTGAAAAATGTGAGAAGTATTAATTGAAGACGAGAGTTCGAAGCAAAAAAGGGGGAGGCAAACGATTAGTACAACTCCTTGAATTTACCCACAGCGATCAAATAAATAAGCACTTAGTACAATTACGTAATAAACAAACGGTAGAATCAGGATGGACAAAACGTACAAATTAAAATAAATACGAAGAGAATATACATAGAAAACCAAATTTTAGACCGAAGTTTTCCTTTATTCAAAACCATAGCCATTAATTCGAATATTTCTTTGAAAATTCGCTCATTAAGTCATGCTGCATGACTGATTTTTTTATTTGCTATTTTAGTTACTGTTTGTTGACAGAATTATTTTAGCAACATCTAACTCGTGATTTAGGTAGGTACTACTAACGAGTACGGGGTTAGGTACTAACCTACGGAGGATCTGCGATCTACATAATATATTATATAGATGATCTGTAACAGAAGGGCGTTCTGTACAAAAATAATAAACCGTTGTGCAGGGATTTGCAGCGTTTTTAGATGTTTTTGAATTTTTATGGTTTTTAATGTTTTTAAATTTCGGAATTTACTTACTTTTAGTTTTAAATAACCTTACTTTTAGTTTAAAATATTGTTATGTCTAAATTTTAATGTGTTTTACTTAAGTTTTTAAAGTTGATAATTTTGTGAGACCACTCCGAGCATTGTACGTCCAATTGTTCGTTTGTACCGAAAAGCTTCACCAACATGATCGTGAATGAAACGGTATACATCCAGCCCAGATATCATAACTAGGGAGCACCTGATTATAATCACGGATGGCTGCATGAAATCGAGTTGACTGTTCCGCGGCATTATTTTATTTGAAGAATGATGGTTTTGTGTATTCTGTTGGTACTTCCTTAATTGGACAAACGTCATGATTCATGAATATTAACAAACAATTAATTATAAAATTCTTGACTCCACCGTATATTTATGAAAAATGTGATTGCCCGGTTGGCTCCAGTACTCGATTTAGTGCTCTCCTGTGGGAAGCAAGAGGGTAAGTATTGACCACGGAAAACATTGATCTGCGTGGTGGGGGGGGGGGGGGGGATCTATACAGGTAGATAATGAACCGTTGTGCAATAATTTGCAGCGTTTTAAATTTCCAATTTAATCAATCGTGTAGAACGTCAGGTTACAACGGAGGCAACTCATTACTTACTCCAGAAACGAGCTCCAACAAATATTGACATAGTGCTGCATACATATAAAATAAATCCATAGCTAGACATGGTTTGGTGGTGAAATAAACTACTGTTTTACGCATCAGCTCCATGAGAACAAAGCCCTAGTCTTGCATAGGTATATTTACACTAGGAACCAGGAAATACGTCAGAGTTGGAAGTTATGAAGAAAATTGAGAAAATTAGATAGGTATGCAAACATATCGAGACTCAATTTGCAACACCACTGATGCCCAAATTTCGCCCAATCTATCCCATTGATCCATTAGCGGAGATCAGTATCACTAAAATATTAAGTTAGTACTTACATGGTTTTGCAGATTTACTGTCGTTATGCTAACTCGGTAAATTAGGAAAATACCAAAAAAGTATGACAAAAACTACGTGATAAACTGTGAAATGACTTTTAAAAATTGAGTAGCAAGAGTAAAGGGGACGGTTCTTCCGATAAGCTAGTTTCCTAGTACGTCTACTCACATGAATAATAATTCCTTTCGAAATTTTCTCAACTCGTTCACTGTCATCACTCAATTTGTAGACACAATCATAGAGTATTTCGTTATTTACCGAATTACCATAAGCTTGTAAAATTATATGTAAGGGTCCCTTTCCATAAGCACCATAAGCTCGTACACCATACTCCATTGTCCATAATGTGTTGTATAATGTAACTTTCCCTTTCGACTTTTTAAGAACATTTCAAGTGCAGGTAACGGAGAAATGGAGGGTGATTTTGTTGCTGAAAATGGGCCCGATAATTCCACACTGGCTGTTTTCAACCAAGATGTGATGGGATTGAGAATTTAACTGCCATTCATTATGACGGATCTCATTCATGGTTTACCAGTGATATATTTATTTTTCGTATCGGCTGTAGGTATATTGGCAGTGAGACAATCGCACAAACCTGCCCCGAAAAGGTTTCTGAAACAGCGGCCAAATCAGCGACAAGCTTGTGATAAATAATATAATTTAAAACAATAATAACGACTAAAACAACTCTGTACATAATCGTCAAGAGCCATATAATATGTAATAATAATGAGAGGGAATTCTGAGAGAACATAATTATCGTAGGAGGGAGAATAAATATTTTTTCAATCAGCAGAGCAGAATAATAATTCATTTCAATCAATGAATAATTATAATTATTCATTTTGATAATTTTGAATTTTTCGCTACAAAGTGAAATTTGCAACCTGGGAAGACTCCTGCAACTGCATAATTATACAAACACGAAAACCTCATAAGTATTATCAATCCCCATAATTATACCTCATAATTTATTATGTTATTATTTAGTCAATCTAACAAGAACTTCATAGCCAGTTGACTGATAATATATTATTATATTAATATCAATATATCATTATCAATCCCCATAATTATACCTAATAATTATATTATTATTTAATCAATCTAACAAAAACCTCATAGCCAGTAATTTATAATACATAATTATGTCAGGCTACAATCAAACAGGGATTAGAAAAGAGTGATAAAGATGGCAGAATGCACTTTTTAAGGAATAGGCAGGGAATAGACCATTTCACTTAAATGTTTGGAGATAGATTATGGGAGGTGGTCCCTCGATTGGCAATATTTGCATAAAAGAAATACGTTAAGTATGTAAATATTTCTATCAAATCAGCGGCAGCTCCTTCAATTTAAGTGACACGAAAATCCCATCACTAACAGTAAATTGAAAAGCTGGCAATCTACCTCAAAATGTAAGGTCCTCAAAATTCCTTAAAAACGAATCGAGCCAGAGCACATGCAAAATACTGGTCCAAATGTAGTTCAAAGTTTTGGACTGCAACTCATTTATTATTAGTCACAACAAAATCGTTCATCATACGTTGGATCTAGTAATGCAACATAAAACCTTCAAGTATCACGAAAACCAATAGAAATACAACAACAACCTTGTCTTGTCTTAACCTGTTGTCTGCCTTAACTTGTCTAAATTAGACAATCCATATCAAATCCACGCTGATGGCATTTCCGCCCTCCATGTTGTCTGGCAGTAGGGATTGGTCGAATAACGAGTAACAGTTATAAATAACAAGCTATTCGAAAATAATGAAGTCGTCGTTACTCAGTCCACAAAATAGCGGTTAAAAAAAAGAATGAACGAACACGGAAACATTTTACTAGTAAAATATCCATGAACCCAATGAAGCGTTTTGAGTATTTAATTTTGCTGTCCATTTAAATGTCTGTAAGTGACATCGAAGTATACTCGTAAAACGCAACCGTCAGTATATTGCCAAGGTTGCTAGGTCGACAATTTTTCTGTAGATCTACAGATCTTAAATGTGGTACGAATACAGATTATTCATACAAAAATCCTGTGTTATTTTCTTTTTTTTTGTCATGGTCTACCGTCATTTTAGCGAATTTTCGAAGAAAAGGAAGCTATTGTTCTCGGTCCAAAATTTTTAAAACTCGAATTTCCGAAAGATTTTTATACAAGATAAATACTAGATAAATCAAGAGCTTTCCAGCGAATGGAGAACGATTTTCGTGAGATGAAAACTAACGATGTTACTAAACCCATAGCAACGGGTTGGTTGTAAGTGAAAACCCTAATAAAAAACGTTGCATTTTTTTCGTCACACATATTTTAGAATGAACCCCAGCCCTAAAGACATACAAAGCAAGGGCCCAAGCACGCTACCTTGAGGAACACCTGCGGTTATTTGCTTGATGCTGGAGTAAGCCCTTGCATGCTTCTCTCTGAAATGCCTTTCAGAGAGATATGATTTCAGAATTAGAAAGAATATTGTTTGGGTAAAAGATCTTTCTTGAGTTTATATTATAGCCATTGATGCCAAACTTTCTTAAAAGCTTGAGACTCATCCAGGAAGACTTGTTTATTACGTAGACAGCTATCAGATAATATCAGTGATGCGATGCACGTGTTCTGTGGTGGAGAGTTTTTCTCCAAACCCATCTGGTGGTCAGAAATTAGCTCCCTCTCTTGAACAATAGATAATATATTGCTTCCTCACTACCGAAAGGTAGGGAAGCCTTGGATTCGTGACTGAGTAAAAAAAAAGAAAAAGTGTCCTCCAAAATCAAAATTTCCACTACGATTTTACATTTCAGACATCAAGGAGCATTTTTGGTTCCGTGTCAGTCTGTCTGTCAGTATGTCTGTCCGTCTGTTGTCAATTCCTTGTAACGCCCATAACTACCCGAAATAATAATTGAAATGGGCTGAAATTTGAAGAGTCGGTGCGGGTTGGGTCACAAATAGTCCCACATCAAAATCATCGAAAAAGTGCTGTAACCTCCGTCTGCGCATGTCCAAACGTGAAATACTTCCCATAACTACGTGAAGTACCGTTGAAATGAGTTCAAACTTGGAGGGTCGATCGGAAATCGTACTTTAATAGTTCCGTATGGTATGAATTTCATTGGCATCGTGCTGTAAATTTCGTATTTGCATGCGCGAAAATGAAATGTTGACCATTTCCTTGTAACGCTTCTAACTACGCGAAAAAAAAGTCGTAGAGACGTGAAATTTTGGGGAACACGCGGGTTTGATTGAGTTAGTCTCATATGGAAATCATTGAATTCGTACCGTATAACTTTCGTCTGCGCATACGCAAACGTGAAATACCTGAAACGCCCATAACTACCTTAAATATTGTTGAAATGCATTCAAACTTGGAGGGTCGATCAGGAATAATACTTTGATAGTTCCATATGAATTGGCAGTCTATTTTTGGTTTATTATTCTGTGAATAATACACCTACCTATGTATTCGCTCAGCAAAAAATTTTTATAACACCCCCTCAAAATTTTTTCTTTTCCGTTTCAAGGTGCGTAGATTCCAAAAACGCTGCAAAGTCCTTGTCACATGGGGTTTATTATTCTACAGAAATGTTGGCTGTACATTTATTGTTTGTTTCATGTGAAATAATTGAAATAGCTATTTCTGATGGTTTCCACCAATTTTGGCCCCCAAAACACAAATTAGGTAGGTACGATCTTTTTTTTTTTCAAATTATCCATGATCATTGGTAGTGCCACTTAATCGTCTTGATCTACGTGTTGAAACTTTTCCTAGTGCTATTCTACAAATTGATGGTGATTTCAGACGATTTCGCAGGTTTTTGCCTCATAAAAAATCAATTTTGGGAGCTGAACATCTGGTACAACCTCAACTTTCCACTCCTTGGCCAAAATCGACCTCATATTCGATCTTCTCGTCCCCAAAAACATGGAAAACGATACCTCAAAAGCTCATGTTACCAACATGTTGCTAAAACGCAAAAAGTACCTATTTTTACACACATTTTCACTCACAACACCCCTGGGTATATTCCGATCGGGCTGAAAAGTTTCGGGACACAACTAGGGCCCAAATAGAGCATGTGTGCGAAAGAACGACTTTTTTAGACCGAAAATGAAGCCTGTACACGTGATACGGCGGACGGCGTACGGCGGACGGCGGACGGCGGACGGACATTGCATTTTTTGAATCTACGCACCTTGAAACGGAAAAGAAAAAGTTTGAGGGGGGGTTATAAAAATTTTTTGCTGAGCGATTACATAGGTGTATTATTCAGAGAATAATAAACCAAAATGCAATGTCCGTCCGCCGTCCGCCGTACGCCGTATCACGTGTACAGGCTTCATTTTCGGTCTAAAAAAATCGTTCTTTCGCACACATGCTCCATTTGGGCCCTAGCTGTGTCCCGAAACTTTTCAGCCCGATCGGAATATATCCAGCGGAGTTATGAGTGAAAATGTGTATAAAAATAGGTACTTTTTGTGTTTTAGTAACATAGTAGTAAAATGAGATTTTGAGTTATCGTATTCCATGTTTTTGGGGACGAGAAGACCGAATATTAAGTCGATTTTGACCAAGGAGTGGAAAATTGAGGTTTTACCAGATGTTCAGCTCCCAAAATTGATTTTTCGTGAGTCAAAAACCTGGAAAATCGTCTGAAATCACAAGCAGTATGTATAATAACACTAGAAAAAGTGTCAACACGTGGATCAAGACGATTAAATTGCACTATCAATGATCAAAGATAGTTAAAAAAAAAAGCATACCTAATTTGTGTTTTGGGGGCCAAAATTAATGGAAACCATCAGAAATAGCTATTTCGATTATTACGCATAAAAGAAACAATAAATGAACAGCCAGCATTTCTGTAGACCAATAAAATAATATAATAATAAACCCATGTGACAAGGACTTTGCAGCGTTTTTTTTTTTAAATCAATAACTTCTCGAAATGCTTCATGATTACTGGTAGTAATGATGCTGGTCTATTAGACTTTATGTCCTTTGATTCTTTCCCTGATTTTATTATCGTGATGACATCTGCCACTTTCCAACATCGAGGCACATACTTTAATCTCAATGCTGCAGTTATAAGATATAATAGCATTCGCACGCCTTTCTCTGGAAGTTTTCTAATTACATTCCCGATAATAAGGTCATAAAAATATCCTGGCGCGAGCAGCGCTACTGGTCGTATGTCTCTGACCAACTACAACCCAAATGGGATCTACCAACCAAACTCATTTTGGTTCATGGTAACTAAGGAAAGTTCGAAGTACGGCTTATGGCTGACGCATAGAAATTCTACGTACCTTGAAACGGAAACCATCAAATTTAGAGTGGGGGGTTGAAACAGTTTTTCATGCTCGATTCCAAAGGTTCATCATTGAAAGTCGTGTTCCAAAATTTAAATAATAATATTATTGTAGGTTTTGAGGGGCTAATAAAATCAGTGGCTTGGTATAAGGTCATCATAAAACCGGTTCTTGGAGTCATTCATTTATTGCTGTACAGTAGATGAAATACAGTTATGGGAATATCACGGTTTCGATTGGAATGTATTTGGAGCTGTTAATCCTCGGATTCGTCAAACTTGAAGTGGAGGAGATATTCCTCTAGATAACCCTCTTTCAGAAGATGTTGGACGATTGCTGTGAGGGCTGAAGTGGACGCCTCTCCACCCAGTTCTTCGAAACGTTTAATTCTTTCCTCGGGCACCATTTTGTTGAAATCTTCCGGCGTCATGCTGTCCGGGTTCAACATGTACGGCAGTAAATGCGAACATGGTGAATAACCGCAGACAGCTTTTTGAGCGAAGTTCTTGACGAAGTCTTTGTAACTGAATCCAGGGTCCTCCGCTGTGGCTGTTACACCAGACCAGTACGACTCCAAGAACTCTTGCCAGTATTTCTCTCTCGACTCGGGTGACGTGTTCAGGTACAGAAAAAACGCTATGTCCGCCGCTGGGTCGCCGTACATGGAGAACGCGAAATCGAACATTTTCATATCAACAACACCGTTCTCGTCGTATTTGTATAAAACGTTGTTTTTATTAAAATCACCATGAAGAAAAGCGGCAAAAGGTTCTTCAGGTCTGTGCAAGGAAGATGTGAACTCTATAGCGCTCTTACTTGATATTTTTCTGTAAGCTCTGGTGGCGACGCTGTACGTTGGGCTGTTTTCTAGTAGCGATTTGAACCCTCTGCGTAAACACGCTTCGTGCATACCATCGAGAACGGGATACTTCCTCTGAATCAAAAGTCGGCCAAGTTCTTCGAGTCGACCGGGGGAAATTTTCTTGATTTTATACGAAAGCCCGTGGAATTCTCCGAGTTTTTTCATAGCCAGACATACGTGGTCGTAGTCTAGGAATAGATCGGGAGATATCTTGTATCCCTGAGGCCTCAAGTCTTCTAAAACGATGATGTCGTGTTCAATGTCCCTGTCAATACCGGCTGCAGCGTGATATGCTACAGGACACAAATTCTTGTCGACTGCTCCAATGTCTTTCAAGATCCTGTTGTACATGACAGCTTCGTTGAAAAATTGCGTCCTTATGTCGAATGGGTCTCTGGGATCCAATAGCTTCGTCTGCGTCTTCACGACAACCGGCACCTTCTTGATTTTCCCGTTATTCGGTATCATGTCCACTTGCATGAAAACCAACTCCGACTGAGCGTGTACCCCTTTGCCGTCATCAGATGATTGCAGAATTCGCAGTGGATTCCCTACGCCGAACGCACCTTCCAAAGCCAGTTTTTCCAATCTTTCAGCCACTGTCGCCATTCCACCGCCACAGCTAAGCTTCACAAACCAAACTGGCGAGACTGCCAGAAGATAAAACGTTAATCGTCAAGTGGGAAGCCACTAGAAAGATAACAACTTTATTGACATTCTTGGCTCCGCTCGGAATTATAAAATATTATAACTCTATTGAGTGAGGGAAATTCAGGTTTTTTCCACGTGAAATACAGGCCTGTCAGACTTGATATATTGCCCTTCAAAAAATCCTTCAGAGCATTTGGTGTAGATAAGAGAATATTCGATCTAGATGGAGCAGACTCCTGCCGATACCGCTCATGCACTTGCACTGACTGAAGTTTAAAAATGCTGCAAATTATTACACAAAGGTTTATTATTTTCCTGTATTGATGCCCCTTTTGCGCAGATCACTGTTTTCTGTGGTCAGTTCCCTCGAGCTCCCCCAGGAAAGCCTAAATCGAGCCGGCCCCGGAATTGAAGGTTCCTACAAATGCGCGGGATTCAATAGTTGAATCATTAACATTTTGTAGTTATTCATGAAGCATAAGGCAAATAATAAACCGTTGTGTAATAATTTACCTGTATAGGTGCCCCTTCTACGTAGACAGTATAGTGAACCGCTGTGCAATAATTTACCTTTGAGTAATAATTTACCGTTGTGTAATAATTTGCCCATCAATAATACTTAAACGATCGTTTAAGTTGCAAAAGTACCTACCATCAAACTCCAGCCCCTTCTACGTAGATGGTATAATGAACCGTTGTGTAATAATTTACCCATCGATAATACTTGAACGTTCGTTTTGGTCAAGTTTCACTACCTATCAACAAATTCCAAACGAGCCTTCATTTTTCAAATGAAATAATATCACAGAACAAGCAGCTCGACTTCATGCTCGGTGAATACAATCAGGTGCTTCCTAGCAATGATTATCTCGGGCCAATTCCCGAATGTTGCCGCGTCCCTAGCAGTGATATTTGGGCTGAATGTATACAATTTCATTCATCCTCCTGTTGAAAAAGCCGGTCTGTGCAAAATTCTGGGCCTTACTGTCAACGAACCGCTGGACGTACAATGATCCCAGTGGTCTTGAAAAACTCCCAAGTTCGAGAACTATTCAAAACCATAAAAAAATTTGAGGTAACGGCGTCGTGGAGATGTCAACCCCTATTTCTCACCCCTTAGAGATGAGTGACAGTAACGCCGAGCTTCGAGGACCAACTAGACCCAGAACGGAACCTATAAACCGAACTTCGTCAATTTCAGTTCGTGGTGACTAAGAAAAGTGCGAAGTACGGCGTACGGCGGACTGGCGGACATTTTTTTATTGCATTTTCGGATTCTACATACCTTGAAACGGAAACCATCAAATTTTGAGGGGGGGTTAAATTTTTTTTTTTTCATGCCTGATTCCAAAGGTTCATTATTGAAAATGAACCAAAAGTTGCTAGATCTACATCTACATTTAATACAGTTGTTACATAAGTAAATAAGCTATTATTAAAAGCAAAAAAAACCCTCAAGCCCCTGTAGGCTTCACACGATTCTATCAGAGGTGAAGATCTAATCACTGTTCGGATAAGCACATGCAAGCTTTTCAAAGCATGTGGTACCCGCCGGTGACGGGAACCAGAGACGCCGCGGACATTTATCCCAAACGGGGATATAAAGATCGGGCTGCAGCCCGCTCCGTGAATCCGTCCCCGGTCAAATGCTTTAAGTCACTCAGTCGTATTCAATGCACGGAACAGGGATGTTCCCGGACTTGTACTTCAGGACAGTCGGATCATGGCACTTCAGCTACCTTGATATTACCTATGTACCTCCATTTACCTATTCAAACAAAATATTTGTGACAGTCGTGACCATAAATATCAAGAGTAGAGTAGCATACGAACTAAATCACTCGCGAAGAAATCGTGGAAACCCATTTCAAAGAAAAACCGAGTTTTTCTCAACAATAACTCAGTTATTTTTTGTTACTGACGATGGTTTGATCACTGAAACCGGTACACCTAAAAGTTTTTCTTGTTTTTTCGTGTGTTAGTGGATGTAGATTATTTTTTTCAATATCTCCGTTTTTCTTTGAAGATATCATAATTCAAAGCTTTGCAACATTTTTGCTTTGCAAATAATACAAAGCGAGAACGGAACGGAACTAGTGATCCAATAATATTAGTGAGAACGAGAAATAAATTAACAATGCCAGAACGAGAGAGAACGAAAAAAAACCAGTCATGCAGCATGACTTAATGAGCGAATTTTCAAAGAAATATTCGAATTAATGGCTATGGTTTTGAATAAAGGAAAACTTCGGTCTAAAATTTGGTTTTCTATGTATATTCTCTTCGTATTTATTTTAATTTGTACGTTTTGTCCATCCTGATTCTACCGTTTGTTTATTACGTAATTGTACTAAGTGCTTATTTATTTGATCGCTGTGGGTTCATATTAGGTAGGATAGGGTAGTTAGGACTTTTGACTTACCTACTCAAGAGAGTGCAGTAGGTAAAGGAGTTGTTATAGAAAATCATGAGTGCTTCAAGTGCAGGTTGTTTTTCATGCAGGCTCAATCTTGAAATAAACTATGAAGGAAGGATGTGGTTTCTGGAAGGATCACTTGGAAGAACATGTGGGTTCTCTTGATTGATCTACAAATTTGAACTGCAATGTGAACAATTCAAACACAAAAAAGTATGATGGAATAGAGTTTTTTCGGGCTAGTGAAAGCGTTTGCATAGAACGGGATCAGGCGATCGAGTGAATGAAAGAGAAAAGGAAGCTTGGATGCCGCCGCCATGCAGAAACACAAAGAAGGAATGCCTTTTTAAATTCCCGTCAGCTCAAGAAAACTAGTAGGTAGGCAACGGAAAATATTGTATTAAGTAGGTTCCTTATAATACATAAATTTAGTTAATTTATTGTTAAAAAAAATCACATGATCGGTAGGTAATTACCAATATTGTGATTTTTTCAAAAGAAGGTAAGTACCTATTGGTAGCTTTGGAACATAATTATTAGGTATATTCCTACTTGTCGGGAAGGCAATCTCCCATCCATCACCACGGTCGTGACGTCACACTACAAAGGCAACTCTATATGATTATAATGCATAACATCTGCATCCTAAGAATGAGGATCGCTGATGTTCCTCACTTCCATCAGCTCCGCCGACCGCAATATACGCTCCTCGCCTAAAATTGTTTTTGCCAAAGTACCACAGTGTCAAATCAACCTTTTCATAATATATAACTCGACTGACTACAATCCGGAGGTATGTTGAATAAATCTCATATTAATATTACGATTTTACGACGTTCATTTATCTAGATAGCCCGACACTACTAGATGCCCCTGTTACTAATATTTTTTTATTACCTTGATTTCTAATTTATCCATGTGGTTATAATTTGTTATTAACTGCTACGAACTCTTTACACAATCATTTTGTACGTAGGTATTAATTTCATATAATTACCTACGTAATAATTATAAACTGTTATGAGTAGATTCCTTGTTCCTTCTGAATGGCCTTTCCTCTTGACTACGATTTCAGGCCTGGTATCTAAAACCAGTTCAAGATTTGCTCTACTAGGTAGGTAGATCCTTCCTTCTTCATTGATATTATTTTTATCATGTTAAGTACCTACCTACCTTTGAATATCAAATATTCGTATGATACTGATAATAAATTGATAAGATACCTACCTAACCTTCTTCCTCCTACTGTTAGTACCTAAATTGAATAATTTGAAATAGATTTTTTCTTTCGTCTTCCTTCTAGTAATACGTGGGCCGGTACTTGTCTATCTATGAAGGTATCATAACAATTTATGTCAAATGGGAAATTCAAGGAGTTGTACTAATCGTTTGCCTCCCCCTTTTTTGCTTCGAACTCTCGTCTTCAATTAATACTTCTCACATTTTTCAATCTGACCACTCTAAGGGGGTGGGGGGGGGGGGGGTAAGAGTTTAAAGATTATCCTAGTTTTGGGTAATTTTTGCGCACTTTAAATGCTCTAATTTAGGAACGGATTTAGATATCTAAAATCCGATTTCACCATCGTGTTCAGCGTGCAAAAACCTTTAAAATGAGGGGTCACTTGTTGGAAAATAACATTTTGGGGATTTTTGGGTAATTTGTGCGCACTTTAAATGCGCCAAAACCCTCCTTAGAGTAGGCCAATTTCGCCCATCTTCGAACTTAGCCTTTCGATTGCCAAGATAGATTTTTTGTGCAAATTTGAGCTGTTTATCTCAATTCTATCGAGAGTTATCGTGTGGAGTGCCACATATATATATATAAATATATATATATACATATAAAAAAGTGTTAAATTTCAGGAATCGTTTTAGAATGGTCTGAAACGGATTTCTATGAAGAAAATTTCCAAAAATTTATATTATTTAAATTTCGAAGCCATTGCAATAGCTTCATTTTCTTTGAAAATTCGCTAAAATGAATGAAGTATGCAAGAACGAGAATAAATATTAGACATAAAAAACGAGGGTTTTTGTAATGAAAATTAAAATACCTACGTTCATGGGTCCCGAGCTGAAGATGGCTGAATGGATCGGTATCTGTGCCGATGCGATAGGAATCAAAGCTTCTGTTTGTTTCGCCTAATCGATTACCTTATTTCGACTCTTATTAAACTGGTGGATTGGAGCTGGAATGGAACAAATGGTGAAATGGATCAAAAATTTGAATGTTAGTGGGTGTACCTACAGTTGATAAAATCACGTAAAATTTATATGAGGTCAAATATAATAGAGTGAATTTGCTGTGAAAATTCGCTTATATATAGGGTCTGCTGAATAATGATAGAATGTTTTCAACAGTTATTCGGTAATATTCAGGGATCAAAATGAAAGAATCAGCATCTTACCAACAGTTTTGTTGGTAAAATTCTCATGCTGCACGACTGGTTTGTAATCCAATTTTTCGATTCTAAGTACCAAAAGGATACCAAAACATGGTAGAGGAGGGTCAGCAAATTGGTTTTTATTGCTCGATTCCTCTTTAACTATTGAAAATAATAAACCATAAACTCGACGTTGATCAATTTCTTTAGGTAGGCCCATAGATCAGCGCTGTAAAGATTGCCTTCCCACTTCTATCCATCACCGGTTCTAGTCCCAATTTCTTTGTTTCCCTCGTCGTTATTTAGTCGACAACGACCCTTTTAATCGACGTGAAACCCAGCTCCAATAAATGACCACCTAAAATGATATAAAGGGCTGAAAAAAAAATCTCCTTTAACTCAAGTCCTCCCTCTACGAAAATTCTTTCTTCAAACTGCCGCCATTTTAATTATTCGCTGGAGGGTGTTTACAAAGTGACTCGATTTATTCACCCTTTTCTAATTAGGTAGTTTGAAGACTAAACTCAATGCTGTATCAAGTTATTGGGGGGGGGGGGGGGGGGTTGCCGTAATATCCGCTTTATCATTTATGTGGCCCCGCTCTTCAATCAGTCTCGTATTCGGTGACCTCATACATCGGTGATTCGTTGAACTACTGATCAAAAATGTCCTCTATAAAATATCAGCTTTTTAAAACACCTTCTTTGAAGAATTGTATTTTTTCGCCAGGGTGTTTGTAGGTACACCACACTTTCGAGTTATAGTTATTTTGGTTTATTCTTCTGTAATTTTTTTATTGTTTTATAACACCCCCTCAATTGCTGGTTTATTATTTTTACAATAACAAACATTCGGAATCGACCATGAGAAAAACAACAATTATCTCCCCTCAAAATTTGATGGTTTACGTTTCAAGGTACGTAGAACCCGAAAATGCAATTTAAAAAATGCTGTCTGTCCACCGTACGCCGTACATCGCACTTTTCTTGGTTACCATGAACCGAAATTATTGAACGAAACATAGGGGTTAAATTTTCAGAACGCCGTAGCTCCAAAACATTCAGTAGAAGGGTGTGGTCTTTTTACGTTTTCAAATTGATCTTGAGCTAAAGCATTTTTTTGAGACCACCCGGAGCATCGTAAGACCATTCGTTCGTTTGCACCAAAATCTTCATCAACATGATGGTGACTCAAACGGTATAAATTCGGCACAGATATCATCACTAGGGAGCACCTGATTATAATCACGGATGGCTGTATGAAGTTGAGTTAGTTGTTCTGTGATATTATTTCATTTGAAAAATGATGGGTCCTTTAGAATTTGTTGATAGGTGCTTTTGCGACTTGAACAAACGTTGAAGCATTATTGGGCAAATCATTACACAACGGCTTATTGTACTTCCTACGCAGAAGGTGCATCTATAGAGGTACATTATTACACAGCTGTTTATTATTTTCCTTATGCTTCATGAAAAGCTACAAATAATCAGTGATTGAATTATTGAATCCCGCGCATTTCTTTGAAACTTTAATTCCGGGGCCGGCTCCAGTACTCATTTAGGGCTTTCCTCGAGGGGGAGCCTCGAGGGTATTGACCACAGAAAACAGTGATCTACGCAGAAGGGGCATCTATACAGGTACATAATAAACCGTTGTGTAATAATTTGCAGCGTTTTTCCTTTTACGTTTCTAGGTGCTTAGATTCCAGAAATTCAATTTCCGTCCGCCGTACGCCGTATGATCCGTATCTACTTGATTTTCGGTCTAAAAAATGCTTTCATTCACACAGAGGCTCCATTTGGACCCTAGTTGTGTCCCGCACCTGGATCGGTATATATCCACGGGTGTTATGGGTGAAAAAAGGTTGTAAAACAGGTTTGCTTGGTGTTTTAGTGAATATGAGCTCGTGAGGTACCTATCGTTTTAGCGAATTTTCAAAGAAAATGTTTCATGTTGTTTAGGGCGAGAGGACTGAACATGAAGTTGATTTTGACGAAGCGTGAAGAATTGAGGTTATAACGAAGGATCAGCTTCCAAAATTCATTTTTTATGAGTGGAGTGGAAGTGGTTTTTTTTATGGGTGGAAGACTCTCTGAAATCACCATACATTTGTATAATAACACTAGATGTAGTACCAGCAGGTGAGCCAAGGCAGTTAAATGGCACTATCAATGATCAAAGATAATATTTGTCAAAAATAGGAGCCTAATTTGTGTTTTTGGGGTCCAAAATTGGTGGAAGCCATTAAAAATAGCCATTTCAATAAATGAACAGCCAACATTTCTACTCTATCTACTATACACAAGGGATCTCCCAAAATCAGCAGAAGCTGTGACAGCGACGTTCGCAGACGACACAGCAATCCTGGCAGTAGGTTCTACAGTCGAGGAAGCCTCGGGAAAACTACAGGAATCCGTGAATAGCATCCATCAATGGACCAAAAAATGGAGAATAAAACTCAACGAAGCTAAGTCAACGCACATTAACTTTACATACAGGAAAGTGAGCCCTATACCAATTGAAATAAACTCCCAGATTGTTCCATATGCAAATACAGCTAAGTACCTCGGAATGACTCTGGACGCGAAGCTCCGTTGGAAGGAGCACGTGAAGAAGAAGAATGAAGAAATAAACCTAAAATTCAAGAAGATGTACTGGCTCATCGGAAGAAAATCCCAACTGCCTACACATAACAAAATGCTACTGTACGAGCAAGTGATCAAACCAATTTGGGCTTACGGCTGCCAGTTATGGGGCTGCACCAAGAGAACTAACTTGAAAATTATCCAAACAACACAAAACAAAATCCTCAGGAGCATAGTCAATGCCCCCTGGTATATCCGAACGGATGACCTCCATCGCGACCTTAAAATTAAGATGGTGAGCGAAGTTGTAAAAAATCGAGCAACGGATCATGAGAACCGTCTCCACAAGCACAGGAATGCCGAAGTACTGAACCTCCTGGACAACAGCGGCGATTTACGAAGACTGAAAAGGACCAAACCTCTGGACCTAGTTACATCTCACTGAAGTGATGTGATGAGTGGTAGTAGGTAGTGATCGATGAACACAATACATACGTTAAATAAATTAACAGAGTGAAGTTACTAGATGTGTACACACAGTTGTAACAATAAAGATGATATTAAAAAAACCACAGTCATGTAGCATGGCTATAAGAGCGAATTTTCGAAGTTTTCGGCATCTTCCTCCTCCGCCTAAAATTTTCTGAAAATTCATTTTCGGCCAATGTTTTCCCAACTTGATACCATACAAAATTAAAACAGGAATAGTTTTACGCAAAGTAAAATTTGGGGTGGAAGGAGGGGGAGGGGGAAATCAAAAATGTTTTGAATACCAGAGGAGTAGGTAGGTATTGGATACGTAACAAATTTTTTGTTCCATTTTTTGCCGAGTAACACCTCGGTTTGTAGATTTTCCAACGCTGAACACGATGGTGAAGTCAGAATTGCGATATCCCATTCCGTTATCAGATTAGAGCAGACGAACCAGGAAGAACATCTCAAGAAATAACCACGTTCCTTCATCTTCAAAGTGCTCCAGTTTGAGAATGGAATGAGATATCGCAATTCTGATTTCACCATCGTGTTCAGCGTACAAAAACCTTTAAAATGAGGTGTCACTTGTCAGACTTTTCATTTTGGGAATTTATGGGTAATTTCCCCCCCTAAAACTCCCCAAAACTCCCCCTTAGAGTGACCCGATTCTGCCCATCTTCGAACTTAGCCTGTCGATTGCCAAGACAGATTTTTCGTGCAAATTTGAACTTTTTATCTCAATTCTTTCGGGAGTTATCGTCTGGAATGACACATACACACACACGCACACACACACACACACACACATATATATATATATATATATATATAAATTTGTGTCTTTCGGCAGTGAATTCAGGATGGTCTGAAACGGATTTTGGTATAAAAATCTTTTGGAAATTCGAGTTTTAAAAATTTTGGACCGAGAACAATAGCTTCCTTTTCTTCGAAAATTCGCTAAAAAAAAAAAAAAAAATGCATAAGTTCAACAGCGACTCGCCAGGTTTCTCTCGGTATGGAATGGAAATTCTATGGATATTCAATTTATTAGGTATAGTAGAGCATCAATGGTGTGCTCCATATGCCGAGCATGTTATCGGAATGAAGCGACAGTCCTGTAATCGATGCAGTCGAGTAATCGATGTCCTGCAAATGAAATCGAAACCTAGGCTCCTGAAACTGGCACGTAGGTTCTGGATCCTGGGACCTAGTGGCGCCATGGCAACTGAGAAAAGTGGCCCATCCGCGAAGCTCAGTCCCAAAAATCTTATTTCTACTCCAAAATCGTTCGTTTTCACAATCGATTCGGTACTTCCGATTAAATTTGTTGTTTTGTGGTTTTTCTTGAGGGTGCCGCGAAGAAACTCTGTTCATGCGGACAGCAGTGGTAAGAGGTTGCGTTTTTTCTTCTTGTGCATTCGATTCAATTTGTCATCTCGATACGATGCTTCTTCGTCTTCTGATTTGTTTTTGTTGTGAATTATATTCGCTTTCGCCAGTGAGTCAGTTGTCAGTTTTTAATTGTTCGCGTCAAATTGTGCGCGTTTTGCGATCGGTCCGGTTCTGATGACAGATTTGTATTCGTGGTACCTACGAGCATTTTGTCCCGTTTGCTGTTTGTGGTCTTGTGGATTGATCGGCGTGCTAAAGCACAGATAACTACCTAGATTCAAGTCAACAGCTTCTCCATTCAAGTAGGTATCGGCCGATGGGTCATTTTTTTGTTATATTTTAGTTTACTAGGTATGTTTTTATAACACATGAATTCGTTGGCTAATTTGCAGTAGAAATTGTGGACGTTTTCGTGCAACGACAGAGAGCTGACTGAAATAGAATTTGCTGAATTTCAATCAGTACATAAGGGAACGGTGTTTTGTAGACAAATCTGTTGGTTTTGTGTTCTGGTTTGGTGCCCCACCGTTTTCAGAGCCCACGCACCGCTACTGTTGTTGACTCTGGTATCCATGTACTATTTGCGTTTTTCCTCAACATACTACTCGTAACTCCATTGGTTGTAAAAAACTACGAGAACAATAGGTTTTATTTCGTATAAGAACAGGATTACCTATAGCAGCTACTCAATGCTCGATAGGATGTGAAACTTGTAAGTTGGGAGCCGCCTGAGCGCTTAGCTGGTTGAGTCAATTGGGCGAATCCAGCGCTTCTGAGGCAGTTGCAAACTTCTCCCCAGATGCTATCACCTCCTTCAAATCTCAAGCAATTTCGTCTCCCTCCCCCCCCCCCCCGCTCCATAGCCATGAAACTAATTAAACTTTTCAATGCGCCCGTATGAAGGCGCATCGAGATAGAAGGGCCCAAGGGCTGATGTGCCATCAACGTTTTGAAACATTTCTCCCATTTGCGATGAGCTCACGTGGCTCCATCACATGTAATACTGAGACGGGAGGAGGAGTTTGCGAACTCACTAGTAACCCGATTGTTGGCTGTGGAGCGAGGAAGCAGACTCTGCTGATATATCAATGTGTCAAAGCAGACGATAAGTGACCTCGGATCCGAGAAGATCCGAGGAATTCCAAATTTCGCAAAATGTTTATACCGCCGCCAGAAAAATTTGACAAAACAGTAGTTGATGTGAGGTACCAAAAATTGATGAACAAAATCAGCGGAAAATACACACCAACTTCACGGTCATGGTCATTTCATGTTCACGCTTGCGCAGACGGAAGTTACAGTACTATTCTGATGACATTCGTATGGCACTATCAAAGTATTATTCCTGATCGACTTTCCGAATTTGAACTTATTTCAACGATATTTAAGGTAGTTATGGGCGTTTCAAGCATTTCACGTTTGCGCAAGCGCAGTCGAAAGTTACAGTAGGTACGTTTTCAATGATTGTTGTGTGGGACCGTCTGTGACCCATCTCGCGCATATCCTTCAGATTTCAGTCGATTTCGACCATTATTTCGGGTAGTATTGGGCATTAGAAGGAATTACCACAGACAGACGGACAGACACGGAACCAAAAATGATCCTTGATTTCTGAAACGCAAAATGGTAGTGGACATTTAAATTTTGGAGGACATACTTTTTTTTCAGTCAGTCACGAATCCAAGGCTTCCCTACCGGTGAGGAAGCGAAATATATATCCAAGGATAACCCGGCCGGCTCCAGTACTCTATTAGGACTTTCTTGGGGAGCGAGGGTAGGTACTGACCACGGAAAACAGTGATGCGCATCTATACAGGTAAATAATAAACCGTTGTGTAATAATTTGCAGCGTTTTAATTCTTTACCGATAACCGAATCATTTGTTGAGGGTTCTCCGCCGCTATACCTACACTGAGTGTTCAGTCACCTTGAACAATATTAGCTCGAGTCGACCCAAAGGCCTCACAATGTCAGTTCGGAGGGTGATTGAGTGGCTAACTCCACTCAAGAAGCGGACGGGTGTCCGAACGTTGCAAGAGAAACTTCCCCTTCTACCAACCATCTGGCTCACCTAGTGGTAGATGAATTACGTTCGTGATGTTCCTTTTACCTCTCCCAGTGACGAGGCCTCCGCATCCGAAGACTTGAAAAAACCCCTTGAAAGTTAACCAGCTCCCTCGTTCCACCCTGAGTGGAATAACTCAGGAACCGGTGATGAGCTCGGTTCCTAATAAAAGCATCTGGGAATCAATTAAACAACCCAGGTGTAGTAGATCCACAACTTCCGGATCCGCGGTGGTGTTCGAAGAGTATCACTCCCGCTCCTTGAAATCCATCTCCGTTTTCATATATTTTGGTTTATTATTCTGTGAATAATACACCTATGTAATCGCTAAGCAAAAAATTTTTATAACGCCCCCTCAAAATTTTTTCTTTTACGTTTCATGGTGCGTAGATTCCAAAAATGCAATGTCAATCCGCCGTCCGCCGTATCACGCATACCGGCTTCATTTTCGGTCTAAGCAATTCGTTCTTTCGCACACATGCTCCATTTGGGCCCTAGTTGTGTCCCGAAACTTTGCAGCCCGATCGGAATATACCCGGGGGTGTTATGAGTGAAAATGGGTATACAAATAGGTACACTTGGGTTTTAGTAACGCGTTAGTAACATAAGCATTTGAGGTATCGTTTTCCATGTTATTGGGACGAGAAGGCCGAATTTTGACCGAAGAATGGAAAATTGAGGTTCTAACGAAGTTTTAGCCTTAAATTTACGTTACATTTTGGTCTAAAATCGTCGTTCTTCTGCACACAGTTTGCGTTTGGGTCCCCATTTGGGAACACATTTGGGTCCTAGTTGTGCCCCGAAACACTGCAGCCCGATCGGCATACACCCAGGGGTGTTATGGGAGGAAAATGGGTGTAAAAATAGGGTTTTCGAGGGATTTTTGAGGTTTTATTGATCATGAGCTTTTGAGGTATAAGTTTTATGTTTTTTAGGGCGAGAAGACAGAATATTAGGTGGCTTCTGACCGAAGAGTGAAGAATTGTGGTTGTAACGAGGGTTAAGCTCCCGAACTTCATTTTTTATCAGTCAAAACATGGGAAACTGTTTGAAATCACTGTACATTAGTATAGTAACACTAGAAGTAGTATCAACTGGTGAATCACGACACCTGAATGGTACTATTAATTATCAAAAATAATCTTTTTTTTTTAAAAAAACCCAGCCTAATTCATGTTTTTGTGGGCCAAAATTGGTGGAAGCCATCAAAAATAGCAATTTCAATAATTATTGCACATTAAAGAAACAATAAATGAACAGCCTAAATTTATGTACGTATGTCCAGTAGAATTAATAAACCCATGTGACAAGGACTTTGCAGATGTTTTTTTAAAATAAATATTAATTGCATTTAACTTGTTATTACAGTAATTATTATGAATTGAGATTACAATGGTACTGCGGCAATATATTCTAAATACATAACTATTAACTCCTAGGAGTAAACTCGTGCTGGGGTTAGGAGTCTCAAAATTCACTGACTAATATTACATGTTGGACATTCTGGATACACACTTGAAGCAAAATGCACAGGGACATAGGTACATTTTATAACATAATTTATTTCCCATTTTGTTGAATTTAATTATATTATAGGCAGCTAACTTTACGTGTATCATTATTTTCAGAAGTTTTTTCTTTAGTGTCATAATATGAAGTTTAGATTTAAAAGTGTTGTTTTTCTCCTGAAAATAAACCATGCTGGGGAAGGTTTAAGTTCTTCGGGAAGTTTGTTGACTCCAATATAACGGTGTGATCGTTGAGCAAAAGAGGTATTTCTAGAAACTACTTCTATTGTCCTTACCTAACCTGCACGGGATTGATTGAAATGACACATTTTTCACCCCTTAAGGATGAATGACAGTAACGCCGATCTTCGACGACCAACTAGACCCCAAATGGGACCTATAAACCGAATTTCGTCAATTATGGTTCGTGGTAACTAAGGAAAGTGCGAAGTACGGCGGACGGACAGTAATTTTTGGTTTATTATTTTCAATAATGAACCATTGGAATCGAGCATGAAAAAAAAATTCTTAGCCCCCCTCAAAATTTGATGGTTTACGTTTCAAGTTATGTAGAATCCAAAACTGCAATAGAAATATTTCTGTCCGTCCGCCGTACGTCGTACGGGTCACTTTTCTTAGTTACCATGAAAAAAAAAATTGATGAATTTCGGGTTATAGGTTCCGTTCGGGGTCTAGTCGGGGAAAATAGGGGTTGACATTTCCAGAACGCCGTAGCTCGAAAACTTCCGATAGAAGGGTTATGGTTTTTTTACGATATTGAATTTGTCTTGAACTAAACTATTTTTTGAGACCACCCGGAGCATCGTACGTCCAGCCGTTCGTGTGCACCAAAAAGCTTCGTCAACACGATCGTGAATCAAACGGTATAAACCCGGCCCGGATATCATCACTAAGGAGCATCTGATTATAATCAAGGATGGCTGTATGAAGTCGAGTTGTTTGTTCTGCGATATTATTTAATTTGACAAGTGATGGACTATTGGATTTTGTTTGTAGGTAGTTCTGAAACTTAAACAAACGTTGAAGTATTATTGATGGGTAAATTATTAAACAATGGCAAATTATTACACAGCGGCAAATTATTACACACCGGTAAATTATTACACAAAGGTAAACTATTACACAATGGTAAATTATTACACAACGGCTCACCTACCCAGAAGGGGCTGGATTTTGTTGATAGGTACTTTTGCAACATGAACAACCGTTGAAGTATTATTGATGGGCAAATTATTACACATTGGAAAATTATTATACAACGGTAAATTATTACACAACGGCTCATTTACCCAGAAGGGGCTGGATTTTGTTGATAGGTACTTTTGCAACTTGGACCGCCGTTGAAGTATTATTGATGGGTAAATTATTACACAATGGAAAATTATTACACAACGGCAAATTATTACACAACGGTAAATTATTACACAACGGTAAATTATTAAACGACGGTAAATTATTACACAACGGCTCATCTACCAAGAAGGGGCTGTATTTTTTTGATAGGTACTTTTGCAACTTGAACAACCGTTGAAGTATTATTGATGGGCAACTTATTACACAACGGTTCATTATTCTATCTCCGTAGAAGGGGAACCTATACAGGTAAATTATTACACAACGGTTTAGGTAGGTACCTAGTAACGAGTACACGGTTATGTACTAACCTACGGAGGGTCCGCTATCTACATAATATAATATATTATGTAGACTCTATTATATTATTATGACTCTAATATATTATGTAGTCTCTACTATTCTACATATTATGTAGAATAGTACATATATGATATATAGAAGGGTTATCTATACGGAGACCTGTGATCTGTGACAAGGGGTATTCTGTAAAAAATAATAAACCGTTGTGCAGGGATTTGCAGCGTTTTTATGCATTTTCCGATTCTACATTCCTTGAAGCGGAATCCATCAAAATTGGGTGGGGGGGGGGGGTGGATGGGGGGGTTAAAAATGCCTTCTTCATGCTCGATTCCCAAGGTTCATTACTGACAATAATAAACCAAAAGTCGTGGAACAATATCCCTTCCTCTAAGGTTGCTATTAGGGTGAAGCAAGTTTGTTTAAAGGTTTTCCATTCCACAGAAGCAATTGAATGGTTTTCTCGAGGAAAATGACGAAGAACTCTAGCAGGTTCGGGAGGGGGAAAAAAATAACCCATGGTTTTTATCCCTTGCTTGATACAAGCAGTTGATCATTTTTCAAATCTTTACTTTTGAATGATCATTTTGGTTTATTATTTTCAATAATGAACCATTGGAATCGAGCATGAAAAAAAAAATTCTTACCCCCCCTCAAAATTTGATGGTTTACGTTTCAAGATATGTAGAATCCAAAACTGCAATAAAAATATTTCTGTCTGTCCGCCGTACGCCGTACGCCGTACGCCGTACGGGCCACTTTTCTTAGTTACCATGAAAAAAAATTGATGAAATTTGGGTTATAGGTTCCGTTCGGCGTCTAGTTGGTCCTCGAAGCTCGACGTTACTGTGAGTCATCTCTAAGGGGTTCAAAATAGGGGTTGAAATTTTCAAAACGCCTATACCATTTTTTTACGTAAATATTTTTACGGTTTTAAATAGTTCTTGAACTTGCGAGTTTTTTAAGACCATCCGAAGCATCGTACGTCCAGCCGTTCGTTCACAGTAAGGCCCCGAAGTTTGCACCGACAGGCATTTTCGACTCCAGTGTGAATGAAATTGTATACAATCCAAACCAAATCTCGTAACCAGAGACGCGCCAACAATAGGAATTTGTGAATACGGCCAATCATTGGTAGGGATCACCTGATTATATTGGCGGAGTATCAAGTCGAGTTGGTTGTTCTGTGATATTATTTAATTTGAAAAATGATGGCTCTATTGGAGTTTGTTGGTAGGTAGTGAAACTTGAACAAACGTTGAAGTATTATTGATGGGTAAATCATTACTACGGTAAATCATTACTCAACGGTAAATTATTACACAACGGTAAATTATACCATCTACGTAGAAGGGGCTGGAGTTTGTTGGTAGGTACTTTTGCAACTTTTTTCACTCCTCATCAACAATTTCTTTTCAGAACTTCATTATGTGTGTTTCTTTTTGTTAGGTACTGTTTGTCATCGGCAGAATTATTTTAGCAACATTTAACTCGTGATTTAGGTAGGTACCTAGTAACGAGTACGGGGTTAGGTACTAACCTACGGAGTGTCTGCGATTTACATAATATGCATATAATAGAATAGTACATATCATATTATATAGACGGGTTATCTATACATAGAGCTGTGATCTGTAACAGAAGGGTATTCTATACAAAATAATAAACCGTTGTGCAGGGATTTGCAGCGTTTTCAGAATAGAACTAACTACCTATTTAAAATCTTTATGTTTTAACGTTCAAGGATATTACGCAGAATTTACGTTGAGTTGAGAGGGAAAAAAGAAAAACCCAGTAAAAATATCGTCCGATTCGCAAACTTGAAATTACGCTGATGCCAGATTACTCGAATCTAGGTTTTCCAATCGATTGATTTTCGGTCTAATGATGCAAAAATCTTGAGAAAACTTTTCTGAGTAACAAAAATACCAGCGATATGACACTTACACTATTAATTAACAATTGTTTGTAAATTACAAAATAGGAAATGTGCTTCAGCCCTATTGCGATGCTTCTGATCGATTATCATGTGCAACGTATTGGGTATAAGTGGTTTAATATGATTATGTCATTTAGAGGATATTTGGTGGTATCTCCAAATTCTCATAATCTATCTGTTGTTGTTGGAATGTCACACTCAAAGAGATTCCAAGGTATTCCACCGTGATTTAATGAATGATTCAACCTTAGGTCCCCTCCCCTGTCCGCCATACCCTCTGAATAATTCAGCAATAAATCCGATCCTTCCCGATTCCTCTTCACCGTATTCGAGAGGTAGGAAAAAGTAGTAAGCGCATCGGTCTGGCCCTGGGGGCATATTTGGAAGTATTTTAGGTGACGCAGGAAGGTGGAACGGTGATAAATCGTCATATCGTATATTTGGGGACCGACGGAACGAAACTTGGCTCTCAGATCGACCTGACTCCCCTATCAACCCCCCCCCCCCCCCTCGCGAACACCACCATTTACCTAACTCACACCAACACATGTACTTTTGAGTGCACGATGAACACCCCCACCGATAGTGATACGTTCATTATTTTTGAACAATTAAAATTCAGTTAAACCATTAAAATTGAGTTGAACAACTCAGAAATGAGGGGTAAAAGAGTTTTCAAATTTGTGAACATAGCCATCAAAAATGTTATTGGAAAAATTATGAAAACGGACAAAATCATATTCTACACGAAGATGACGAGTACACAGATGAGGTGCACCGGACAAGGATAAATTTGTAATGCCGTGCCGCTACATTTTGCACCTCAAACTGGTCAAAATTCCTCAAATCTGCCGAAAATACAAGAGAAAGACGTTAGTTCAAGTTACATCGTACAGGCGACCTGAATGCATCGAAAATTCCATTTTACTGTCATGCTGCATGACGGGAACACTAATTCCGTCGCCTATCTCATTATCTGCTAGCTGGATTACCCATGCGTGGCACGGTTAACAGGTAGAACAGGACGAACGGCTCATCGTACAGAAATCATTTCGGTGTCGTTGAAATCAGCAAGAAAATCTCTTTCCTGTTTTGTCCGAAACAGCTTTCAACAGGCTTACGTCACGCCCTTAATAATTACGGCGAAATGTAAAAACGCTCTGCCGTCGTGAAGGACCACCGAGTTTACGATGAATGAGTCAAGGGGGTCAAGTGAAAATTTGGTAAAAACGCTGCAAAGTCCTTGACGCTTGGGTTTATTATTCTACTGGACATACCTACAGAAATGTTGGCTGTTCATTTATTATTTCTTTCATGCGCAATATATTTAAATATTCATTTTATAGATGCCCATTTAATTGTCTTGATTCACCTGTTAATTCTACTTCTAGTGTTATTATACGTAGGTATTTATAGTGATTTCAGACAATTTCCCAGGTTTCTGACTAATAAAAAATGAATTCCGGGAGCTTAACCTTCGTTACAACCTCAATCCTTCACTCTGTGGTCAAAATCAACTTGATATTCGGTATTCTCGCCCCAAAAAACGTGAAAAACTGTACATCACGAGCTCATGTTCACCAAAACCTCGAAAACCCCTATTTTTACACCACTTTTTGTATTCCAATCGGGCTCCGGAGCTTCGGAGCACAGCTAGGACCCAAATGTGTTCCCAAATGGGGGACCCGAACTGTGTACGGAAGAACGACGATTTTAGACCAACATTTAACGTAAATTTAAGGTTGAAACTTCATTAGAACCTCAATTTTCCACTCTTTGGCCAAATTGACTTCATATCCGGTCTTCTTGTCCAAAAACCATGGAAAACGCCTCAAAAGCTCATGTTACCTACTAAAACACAAAAAACGCTGCAACGTCCTTGTCACATGGGTTTATTATTCTATTGGACATACCTACAGAAATGTTGGCTGTTCATTTATTGTTTCTTTCATGCGTAATAATCTAAATAGCTATTTCTGATGGTTTCCATCAATTTTGGCCCCTAAAACACAAATTAGGTACGCTCCTTTTTAGCATGAATATGCTTTAGCAGTGACCTAACTAGCCAGAAAAGCAATTTCGTAACGAAATCTGGGACGACAACATTTGTAATGATTTTCACGTACAACCGATTCGTTGCTACGGAACTTTAACTTCGCCAGTTATCATCGTACAAAAATCGTTCACCACTCGTTGGATAGCTCTCGATTCACCTAACCATATTACGTTAACCACTGCGGAGTGCGTGGCCGACAAGCTGCGGTATGAGCGTGATTGTTTAAATAATTGTTTACACACAGGTGATCATTCTCACTAACGAGGTACGTGGTACGTGGTGTGGGTGCGGGAGGGGGCGCAAAGACATAAAATGTGGGACGACAACATGGATACCGATGATACGGAACTATGTAACTGTTGGGATAATTTGTTGTGACGCGGTGATTATATAAGATTCAGATTCTTACTCGACCTTGAACGCGTGGTTGATCTTATATACGAAAATCATAGGAGTTCCAGTTGTTCGCGGACCGTCGTTCGGTGATGTTCTCTTGCCCTGGTCCTGATTGTCCTCCTTCGAGCTCTTCAGGTAAATGTACTCTTCATGAACATACACGACCGAAAACGTCTACTGAACGAAGAAGAGAGTGGCGACAGCGAAAAAAAGACGGACAACCCGAACGCAAACAACAAAAAACTGCAGCTGAACGAGCGAGAGAGTGGCGACAGCGAAAAAACGCTGCAAATCCCTGCACAACGGTTTATTATTTTGTATAGAATACCCTTCTGTTACAGATCACAGCTCTATGTATAGATAACCCGTCTATATAATATGATATGTACTATTCTATTATATGCATATTATGTAGATCGCAGACCCTCCGTAGGTTAGTACCTAACCCCGTACTCGTTACTAGGTACCTACCTAAATCACGAGTTAAATGTTGCTAAAATAATTCTGCCGATGACAAACAGTACCTAACAAAATGAAACACACATAATGAAGTTCTGAAAAGAAATTGTTGATGAGGAGTGAAAAAAGTTGCAAAAGTACCTACCAACAAACTCCAGCCCCTTCTACGTAGATGGTATAATGAACCGTTGTGTAATAATTTACCGTTGAGTAATGATTTACCGTAGTAATAATTTACCCATCAATAATACTTCAACGTTTGTTCAAGTTTCACTACCTACCAACGAACTCCAATAGAGCCATCATTTTAGCGAATTTTCAAAGAAAATGAAGCTATTGCAATGGCTTCGAAATTTAAATAATATAAATTTTTGGAAATTTTCTTCATAGAAATCCGTTTCAGACCATTCTAAAACGATTCCTGAAATTTAACACTTTTTTATATGTATATATATATATATTTATATATATATTTATTTATTTATATATGTGTCACTCCAGACGATAACTCTCGATAGAATTGAGATAAACAGCTCAAATTTGCACAAAAAATCTATCTTGGCAATCGAAAGGCTAAGTTCGAAGATGGGCGAAATTGGCCTACTCTAAGGAGGGTTTTGGCGCATTTAAAGTGCGCAAAAATTACCCAAAAATCCCCAAAATGTTATTTTCCAACATGTGACCCCTCATTTTAAAGGTTTTTGCACGCTGAACACGATGGTGGAATCGGATTTTAGATATCTTGATCCGTTCTCAAATTAGAGCATTTAAAGTGCGCAAAAATTACCTAAAAATCCCCAAAATGTTATTTTCTAACAAGTGACCCCTCATTTTAAAGGTTTTTGCACGCTGAACACGATGGTGGAATCGGATTTTAGATATCTTGATCCGTTCTCAAATTAGAGCATTTAAAGTGCGCAAAAATTACCCAAAAATCCCCAAAATGTTATTTTCCAACAAGTGACCCCTCATTTTAAAGTTTTTTGCACGCTGAACACGATGGTGGAATCGGATTTTAGATATCTTGATCCGTTCTCAAATTAGAGCATTTAAAGTGCGCAAAAATTACCCAAAAATCCCCAAAATGTTATTTTCTAACAAGTGACCCCTCATTTTAAAGTTTTTTGCACGCTGAACACGATAGTGAAATCGGATTTTAGATATCTAAATCCGTTCTTAAATTAGAGCATTTAAAGTGCGCAAAAATTACCCAAAACTAGGATAATCTTTAAACTCTTACCCCCACCCCCTTAGAGTGGTCAGATTGAAAAATGTGAGAAGTATTAATTGAAGACGAGAGTTCGAAGCAAAAAAGGGGGAGGCAAACGATTAGTACAACTCCTTGAATTTACCCACAGCGATCAAATAAATAAGCACTTAGTACAATTACGTAATAAACAAACGGTAGAATCAGGATGGACAAAACGTACAAATTAAAATAAATACGAAGAGAATATACATAGAAAACCAAATTTTAGACCGAAGTTTTCCTTTATTCAAAACCATAGCCATTAATTCGAATATTTCTTTGAAAATTCGCTCATTAAGTCATGCTGCATGACTGATTTTTTCAAATTAAATAATATCACAGAACAACCAACTCGACTTCATACTCCGCCAATATAATCAGGTGATCCCTGCCAATGATTGGCCGTATTCACAAATTCCTATTGTGGGCGCGTCTCTGGTTACGAGATTTGGTTTGAATTGTATACAATTTCATTCACACTGGAGTCGAAAATGCCTGTCGGTGCAAACTTCGGGGCCTTACTGTGAACGAACGGCTGGACGTACGATGCTCCGGATGGTCTTAAAAAACTCGCAAGTTCAAGAACTATTTAAAACCGTAAAAATATTTACGTAAAAAAATGGTATAGGCGTTTTGAAAATTTCAACCCCTATTTTGAACCCCTTAGAGATGACTCACAGTAACGTCGAGCTTCGAGGACCAACTAGACGCCGAACGGAACCTATAACCCGAATTTCATCAATTTTTTTTCATGGTAACTAAGAAAAGTGGCCCGTACGGCGTACGGCGTACAACGTACGGCGTACGGCGGACAGACAGAAATATTTTTATTGCAGTTTTGGATTCTACATACCTTGAAACGTAAACCATCAAATTTTGAGGGGGGGTAAGAATTTTTTTTTTCATGCTCGATTCCAATGGTTCATTATTGAAAATAATAAACCAAAACACGGTCAACCCGAACGCAAACAACAAAAAACTGCAGCCGAACGAGCGAGAGAGTGGGGACTGCGAAAAAAAGACGGACAACCCGAACGCAAACAACAAAAAACTGCAGCTGAACGAGCGAGAGAGTGGGGACTGCGAAAAAAAGACGGACAACCCGAACCCAAACCACCAAAAACTGCTGCTGAAAGTAATAAAGGATGGAAATTGCGTAAAAAACTCGCAAAATTACCATTGAAAAGAAGTCTCTATGACGACGAAAATGACGATGTACCTGCCAAAATGTTGAAAACTAATTACGCTCTCGCTGATTACGAATTCGAGCAGCGTTTTCGAAAAAACCCTTTGGGTCACATTTGCGATGTGTGTGATCGAATTTGGTTTGAAAGGGATTTGAGTAAAGTAGGGCCCGAAAGTTACGATCTATTACATGCTGAATTTCCGAACGAAGACATAACAACGTTTAAATTATGTGGTACTTGCAAGCATTCAATATATAAATCGAAAAAAATTCCACAATTATCACGTACTAACGGTTTCGTTTACCCAGAGTTTCCATCGAATTTACCGACACTGGACCCTATCTCTGAACGTCTGATTTCTCCTAGACTACCGTTTGTGCAAATACGGCGTCTCCGATACGAACACGGTAGCAAAAGCATCGTAGGTCAAGTTGTGAACGTGCCTGTCGATGTAAGGAACATGGTTTCACAACTACCCAGGCAGCTGGATGATGATTACGCTTTCAATGTCCATATAAAACGTTTGTTAGTGCATAAATCTACGTATCTGAAGGGACACGTTAAAAAAACAACAGTTAAACGCTGGTTGGGGTATTTATTAACGACTCCTTTGTATAGGTTATACAAAATTACAGTAGACGAGTCTTTCTTCAGTACAGAAAATGTGCGTGAAATCGACGCCATTTAATTATTAACGAAACAGCACGATTACGACAGCGAACTACTTCTCGCTCAGCAGCAAACGTTGATGTGGAGTGAAGACAAATATCTCTGCATTGCTCCGGGAGAAAATAAAATTCCTTACAGTTTAATTTTCGACGAACATGCCGAAGAGTTGTCATTCCCTGGAATCTACTTGGGTCATCCGCGGACGTTCAAAGATGATTTGAAAATAACTCCCTTCAGTATGGCCACGAGTGAAATCCGGAGAAGAGATCGGCGAGGTGTGACTCCCGAACATATTTTGTACATGGCGATGAAAATTATGCGGCTCAGAATCGCCCAAGGTTTAACCCACTCATTCAAAGTTACCGGAGACACCGCTCAAATAACGAGAAAAATGGTCGAAGACAAGCAGTTCATCGAACAGTGCATCGACCACAACCTGGCTTTTATGAAGACCATTCCAAATTCGGTGCATTATTGGGCTGAAAAAAAGAAAGAGTTGTTCGCAATGATTCGTCAGCTGGGTAAGCCGATAATTCTGACACTCAGCGCTTCTGAACCCCGGTGGCCACAGTTGCTGAAAATTCTTTACAAGTTAAAGCACAACGGCGAAGAATTTGACGGGGATCCGTTGGAGGAACTGAGCAGTCTTCGGCGCTGCACACTGGTCAACGAAGATCCAGTTACTTGCGTTCTGTATTTCAACAAGCTCGTTGACGTAATTATGCACATTTTACGGTCAAAAACTTGCAGTCCGTTTGGGAAATATCGCGTTGTCGACTTCTTCAAACGCATCGAATTTCAGCACCGAGGCAGTCCCCACGCTCACATTTTGTTGTGGCTCGAGAACGATCCGGGTGAAACTATCGGTGAAGAGATGCCCAACTGTTGTAAGATAGACAAAACCTTTTAGAAAACTTAAGGCTTTAATTAACTTGAAACCGAAAGTACATCATCAAAGAAAGAAAAGATAACTCTGGGACACGTCCATATCAGATGGGACAAAACATATGGTGTTGGGAATAATTATGAAACTGGGTAAACTCATGTCATTCGCCCCCCCTTTCAGTTAAGCACGTAGTCAGCTAGATAAGCAGGCAGGCGGCGTTCTCTTTGAGGTCGAGAAAAATATTGAGGGCTAGAGGTAGTTGGCGTAGGACTTTGTGCGGGCGTCGTATTATCTGGTGCATTGTTAACAGTGCTAGGAGCGGAACTCGGAGGTACGGTAGGCAACGGACGTCTTGAACGTTCTAAGTCATCGTCTTCAATGAGTGGATTTTCTGGATGGGGCTCAGGAGGTTCTGTAAAGCTGAGGTCGCCTCTGGGTGCTAAATGCTGGAGAGCCACCGTCGATTCCCTCCCATTGTTATGGCGAATAACTGCGTACTCTGGGTTAGATTCCAAAAGGTGAACCTCTTCGACAAGTGGATCGTACTTGCTTGAGCGGTCAAACCTTTTTAGTAACACCGGCCCAGGAGTATTCAGCCACGATGGTAAAGCGCAACCATTTGAGGATCTCCTGTTATGTCTGAACATCCGTTCATGTGGAGTACAGTTAGTGCTGGTACAAAGAAGGGAACGCACTGAGTGAAGTGCATCTGGAAGTACCACCTCCCACTGAGAGGGTTTGAGGCCTCTAGATCTCAGCGCAAGAGAGATAGCCTTCCAAATGGTATCGTTGAACTTCTCAATTTGACCGTTTCCTTCAGGATGGTATGGTGAGGAGTGACTTGTAGCCGTTCCTTTGGAGTGTAGGAAGCTGGTCACTTCACGAGACAGAAACGACGTTCCTCTATCAGAGTGAATGTAAGCGGGCAACCCATAAGTTGTGAATAAATCCACAAAACATTTAATTACCGTTGACGAGTTCATATCTTTGCAAGGGATAGCAAATGGAAAACGTGAGAACTCATCAATCACTGTCAGTAGATAGGGTTTCCCGTTATTCGAAGGTAGAGGTCCCTTGAAGTCTACACTGAGGCGCTCGAAGGGCTGAGTTGCCTTGATTAGGGTACCAGGAGATTTCCGGAAAAACCTAGGTTTGACTTCGGCGCATAACGGACAGTCGGAAACGGTCCTGCGGACTTCATCAAGAGAGTATGGCAAGTTTTGACTCCTAATCCAATGAAAGAACCGGGTAACACCAGGGTGGCAGAGGGATTGATGGAGTTCGAATAATCGACTTTTGCTTACAGCCCCACATATACGTGAGAGCGTATCAGCTACGATATTCTCCTTACCGGGTCGATAAACAATATCGAAATTATAACTTGATAATTCCAATTTCCAACGAAGAATTTTGTCGTTTTTGATCTTGCTATTATGTTTTACAGAAAAAATGTAGGAAAGAGCTTCTTGATCGGTTATGATGTTGAAATGCCTGCCTATTAGAAAATGCTTCCATTTACGAAGGCACTCAACAATGGCACAGGCCTCCTTCTCTATTGAAGGATGATTTCTTTCACTGGCAGTAAGAGTTCTAGAAAAGAAAGCTACCGGACGATGTCTTTGGGATAGAGTAGCGGCTAGAGCTGAATCAGAGGCGTCGGTTTCTACAACGAGCGGTATCCCTTCTTGAATGGAAACTATAGATGATTCTGCTACATCCTTCTTTAACCTTGAAAAACAATCTCTAGCAGATTCAGGCAAAGGGAACGTGGTGCATTCCACGAGAGGGCGAATTTTACTTGAGAACCCTCCAATCCACTTGGAGTAGTAGGCCAGCATCCCTAAAACTCGTTTGAGCGATTTAGCATTATTAGGGGGCGGAAAATCCAGAAGTGATTTCATTCTTTCAGGATCAGGTCGGATTACATGGTCAGATATCGTATGTCCTAGGATTGAAATGGTATTAACAGAGTATGTGCATTTATCTTCGTTCAAGGTGAGGCCGTTTCGTTTTGTAGCGGTTAAGAATTTGTTCAAATTTAGATCATGTTCTTCCTTGGTCTTGCCACAAACAGTGACGTCATCAATGTAGGCGAAAACTCCTGACAGATTTTCCTTCCGAATGATCGTGTCAATGAATCTTTGAAAACCGGATACCCCATTCGTCAGACCAAATGCTATAACTCGAAATTGGTACAGTGCCCCTCCGGCTTCAAAAGCCGTAAAGGGTCTATCCTTCGCAGGGATCGGGACCTGATGATAGGCGCTTTTGAGATCGAGTGTGCTGAAGTAGGTGTACTTGGATATTTCACATATCATCTTGTCAATGTTAGGAACGGGATAGGCGTCTAATAATGTAAATTTATTGATGGTTTGAGAGTAGTCAATTACCATGCGCTTTTTGTGGTTTTCCGTTTTGACCACTAATACTTGGGCTCTCCAAGGGGACGAACTTTCCTCGATCACACCCTCTGAAAGCAACTTTTCGACTTCTTTGTTAATGAACTCGGAATCTTCAGCGGAATGTCGTCTAGATTTTGTGGCTATTGGCCTAATATCTGGGGAAACGTTTGTAAATAATTGAATGGGTTCCACGCGCGCCTGGGCTACGCTGCATATCGATAGGGGTGGCTTGCATCCCCCGAATGAGAGGTGTAATGCTGAGTGTTGCTTAAGAATGTCATGTCCTATCAGGATGTCGGCGCACAGATTAGGGAACCCACCAAGGACGAGCGTGCCGTATCGGGCACAGCGAACATGTCTTGGCAAAACGTGATTCCTTTCCGTGCAGGTTGCATTTACTCGTTGGGGACCCCCCCAACTTCTTCTCAGAGACCCTTTCTATCATTCGAGTGACATCTTTCACACAGATCAGTGCCCTGGATTTTTCCTCACCTTTCCAAAGTTCCGGTAGTTTTCGCTATGGCTTCTGAGTTGTGGTAAGTGAAATAAAAATTTATTTTATTGATTCAGGACGGTTATTCGGCCGTATTTCTCATATTAGATTGTATATTGAAGCTTCTGATTACCTTATTCGTTGTTCTCGGTAATTGTTCACCTTTCAAATCAATGGAAAAGGCGAGTGAGCCATATATGGCACGCTCGGCTCTTATGGGAAATTTTCAGTAAATCAAACTCATGTCCGAATAACCGAAAGTTACTCGTTTTTTTCTCGATTCATTGCATTTTTTTCTTTTTTTTCATTCTCGGACCTCAAAACCTTCAACACACATATTTCTTTCGATTACCTATTTTGATTATTCCTTTTCTTACCCTCAGGAGCAATGTAAAACTCAAAGACGGGCTCACAGTCGCCGAAATCGCGCAAATTCTCGAGGAAGACATTTGTGAAGTGCTTGGGGATGAACATGATCAGTACATGCATGTACAAGTCCCACGTCCACAAGTAGTGGCTGCATATAACAAAAATATGGGCGGTACTGACCGAATGGACCAGGATGTGAACAAATATCGCATTGCCATTCACTCAAAGAAGTGGTATTGGGTGATCCTTACCTGGCTTATCGATGTTGCCATCAACAATGCACGGCAATTGTACAGGAAAAGTGGCCAAACAATTTCAAAACTTGAATTCAAGAGAGAAATTGTTCTGACGTACTTGAATAGCTACAAAACGCCTTTCAAGGATTCCCGCTTTTCTAACGGTGGCGCTGCAATGAAAGGGCCAAGATCCCAGCGAGTCCTTCAAGATATCAGATTTCACGGCAACGATAATCTCTTGGCTCCAATTCCAAATCGAAGAAGGTGCGCAAATGAGGGATGCGTCCGCAGACCCCTCACGATGTGTGTGAAGTGTGATGTGGGCTTGTGCGTACAGTGCAATGTACAGTTTCACACCCAATAGAAGGGAAACTACATAATAATTTTTGTAAAATGTAGATTGTATTTTTTTGTAAATTTTGTAAAATGTTGTACATGTAATAAAGTTTTGGTATTATGTGGTCTGAAGGTAAGGTGTTTTGAATTTATGAATAAAACATATCAAATATCCGATACTCCAGTTTTCCACTTAAAGACTATGGTTACCCACCCTGTAAGGACGATCGTGCCATATATGGCACGCCTCGTTCTGGGGACTGAGGTGGGGGGGGATTTTTAAAATTATTTTTCTTGGTTTCTCTAAGGCCCAGTTGAAGAGAAAAAAAAACCACAGTCATGCAGCATGGCTATAAGAGCGAATTTTCGAAGTTTTCGGCATCTTCCTCCTTCGTCTAAAATTTTCTGAAAATTAATTTTCGGTCAATGTTTTCCCAACTTGATACCATACAAAATTAAAACAGGAGTAGTTTTACGCAAAGTAAAATTTGGGGTGGAAGGAGGGGGAGGGGGAAATCAAAAATGTTTTGAATACCAGAAGAGTAGGTATTGGGTACGTAGGTAACAAATTTTTTGTTCCATTTTTTGCCGAGTAACACCTCGGTTTGTAGATTTTCCAACGCTGAACACGATGGTGAAGTCAGAATTGCGATATCCCATTCCGTTATCAGATTAGAGCAGACGAACCAGGAAGAACATCTCAAGAAATAACCACGTTCCTTCATCTTCAAAGTGCTCCAGTTTGAGAACGGAATGAGATATCGCAATTCTGATTTCACCATCGTGTTCAGCGTACAAAAACCTTTAAAATGAGGTGTCACTTGTCAGACTTTTTCATTTTGGGAATTTATGGGTAATTTCCCCCCCCTAAAACTCCCCAAAACTCCCCCTTAGGGTGACCCGATTCTGCCCATCTTCGAACTTAGCATGTCGATTGCCAAGACAGATTTTTCGTGCAAATTTGAACTTTTTATCTCAATTCTTTCGAGAGTTATCGTCTGGAATGACACATACATATATAAATATATAAATATATAAATATATATATAAATATATATATATATACATATAATTTTTGGTGTCTTTCGGCAGGGAATTCAGGATGGTCTGAAACGGATTTTGGTATAAAAATCTTTCGGAAATTCGAGTTTTAAAAATTTTGGACCGAGAACAATAGCTTCTTTTTCTTCGAAAATTCGCTAAAAGGTGAAAATTTTCAAGTGAATGAAGATTTTTTTTTCTCGTACTTGGTGGGTTAAGGTCCCTGTATTGATGTCCCCGCAAATTCAAATCCGTTTGCACAAAACCTTTGATTTCAGATGTTAGTGAGGTAGAGGCCATGGAAACCTTATTGATGGAAGATGTTTTGATGATTTTCATGTTATTATCAAGGACAAACTTCTCATTTATATAACTGTTGGAACTACCGGTATCTATCAGGCAGTTTGCTTTGGAGTTACCTAGTCGAAGCGGAACTACTGCTTTTGATAGAGAGCCAGGATTAGCAGCTACGATAGTTGCAACAGTAACATCATCATCAGAACTCTTTAATGTGACAGCAGAAGTAGTTTTGTTTCCTAACTGGCGGGATTTACACACCTTGGCGTAGTGTCCTTTTTTATTACATGTCGAACAAATGGAGTCCCTCGCAGGGCAGTCGCTCCTGAAATGTCTGTTAGCAGACCCGCTAAAGTAACACTTGAAACGAAGGGCTCGAGGAGTATCGTTTGTAGCTGCGGAAGTTAAGTCCGGGTTGTCAAGTTCAGAGGTGCAAGATGTGGAAGCCGCGTTGATGGGAGTGTTTAATATATAGAATTGGGCATGCTTGACCCCTGACTCAATGGCTTTAGAAGTTGCCAGGGCATCGGCTAGTGTCAAGGTTTGATTCTCTAGAATCCTCTGGCGCATTTCAGGTGATGATAATCCACTAATAAAGGAGTCCCTAATGCAATCATCGCAATTGGTCACGGCGGATACCGCCTTGAAGTCGCAGTCTTTGCTTAGCGCCTTCAGTGCCTGATAAAATTGGTCGACCGATTCTCCTGGTTGTTGCTTACGCGTTGCCAGGAGAAACCGGGAAAATACTTCGCCTTTCGACTTATTGTAAATGTTCTTCAAAGCTGGTATAGCGGCGACGTAGGAATCGCAATCGGAAATATACTCATAAACCGAATAGGAAAGATGGTGAATTAGTACCTTTAGTTTCTTCCCGTCTTCAAGTATCTTAGATTCCTCGATAAAGTTTTCAAAGGTGCGTAGCCAGTAGTTCCATTTTTTTGCCGCAGTAGCCGTTTCAGGATCAGCTTCAAATCGCGTAGGCTTCAGGATCTTGTCCATGGTATCAAGTTAATTAAATTGTTGTAAGATAGACAAAACCTTTTAGAAAACTTAAGGCTTTAATTAACTTGAAACCGAAAGTACATCATCAAAGAAAGAAAAGATAACTCTGGGACACGTCCATATCAGATGGGACAAAACATATGGTGTTGGGAATAATTATGAAACTGGGTAAACTCATGTCACCAACACACTGCGCTTAATTGGCGAAGTGTGTTCAGTCGTCTCGACTCTGTTGGAATATCCCAGGTGCCAAACACACAAGCATACGTTCACATGCTACAAGAAAAGCGACAGCAAATGCAGATTTGGAGCTCCATTTTGGCCTATGCACAACACTCGAATACTCATTCCGATGCCCGCCGACGATGGCCGAAAGGCTGCTTTGAGACAGAAGTTTAAAACGTTACATTCCAACCTCGAAAATGACCACTACAAAACTCTGGTTGACTTCTTTAGTCAAAACGACGTAAAAGACGAGGAACATTATTTGAATATCATCCGGGCAGGAATTCCTCGGCCTATGGTAATGTTGAAAAGAAACCTGCAACAAATTTGGATCAACAGTTTCAATCCGTGGGTTGCGCCCATTTTAAATTCAAATATGGATATACAATTCATACTGGAAGAATATTCGTGTGCGGTTTACGTGGTAGAATACGTCAACAAGACGAACAGAGGAATCAGCGGGTTGCATCGTGAGCTTATCAAACTCCGAGAAGAGCATCCAGACAAAGATTATACGGACTTGCTGAAGGAGGTTAGCATCAAGATGTTAAACAGCGTCGAAATAAGCTCTCAGGAAGCTGGGTGGTACCTGCTTCGACTTGGAATGTCGGAAACGAGTCGAGAGGTGACTTACATCCCAACAACCTGGCGACACGGACGTCAAAAAGTCGTGAAAACTCGAAAACAATTATGTGAGGAGGAGGTAAACGAGGAATCGACCAATATCTGGAAAGAAGGCACGGTTCAAAAATACGAGCAACGGCCGGGCGATACTTTGGCAGAAGTAACGCTAGCGCAGTTCGTATCCAAGTACCGCAAAACTACAAAAGGCCATTACGTGCTGCGAGATGTTCCCAGAGTGATCAGATCGCGGCAATACGAAATGGGTGACGTGTCGGACTACAAACGAGAAATGGTGACTTTGCATTATCCTTTCTTCAATGAGGAAATCGAAATTCTGGATGGAAACAAATTCTTGGATATTTACGACGACCACGAAAACGACATTCTAAATAGGCGAAAAGAATTCGACGATGGGGTAGATATCGAAAAAACAATGGAATACTGTAAACAATTGTGTACCGAAATTGACGAGCGAGATGACGCGCAAGAGCAACAGGAGTACTTTGCAAAAAGTAAACAAGTTACAGATAATTTCTTGCAGTCTCTTTCGGCCAACAACGACGACATCAAATTGACGCAGATGTCTAGCTTGTCTTCGATTATTCGAAAACGGGAAAATGTTTTGACTTCCGACGAGTACTGCCGAGAAATGAGACTGACAAATAAAGAGCAACGAGAGCTGATATTGGAAGCGATTCACAGAATGCACGATGAAGGCAAGTGGGACCCCCTTCAGATATTTTTCACGGGACCAGCTGGGTGTGGAAAAACGTTCACGATGAAGCTACTGATGGAAACCTACAACAGATTCACTCAAACCCACAACTCGGTTTACAATTCCTACATAGCTTGCGCGTCGACCAGTAAGGCAGCCACTGCCATCAATGGAACAACTGTACATTCAGCGTTTCGCATATCACTGTCCAGAACCGATCATGGGTTGTCCATAGAATCGTTGAATTCTTTCCGCTGTGGGTTCAAAAATATCGCAATCGTTTTCATCGATGAAGTAAGCATGATGGGCGCCGAACTGTTGGAAGTTCTCAACTCACGGCTCCAACAGATTAACATGGAGTTCGATAAACCATTTGGGGGCTTCAATATAGTGTTTTGCGGAGATCTCCGCCAACTTCCCCCTGTAATGGCGACTGCAATTTATAAAAGGAGGAAATTGCGATTCAACAACCAAATTCTGTGGCAAGCGTTGGAATATTATCCGTTAACGCAGGTCGTGCGACAAAGCGACGTTACGTTTTCTTCCATCCTCACGAAAATAGGGGATGGCCAAAAACTGTCGGATGACGAAACTGCGATTATCGAAGCTCGATTCGTCGCCACTGAAGAAATTGATCTTCGACTCCCAAAAGCTATTCGGCTATTTTTGAAAAACGTTGATGTTACCTCTTATAACTCTCGCGTTATTCAAACCAATAGCGAAACGATCGAACACGTTGCTCTTGACGTATACACGGGCCACAAAGACAAAGCGCAATTGGACAGTATGCGTGCTAAAGTGCATAAAATGAAAACGGCCGATACCGCGGGACTACCGTATATGATTCATTTCTTGTTGGGCACCCCATACATGATAACCTGTAATATCGATGTAACAGACGGTCTTGTAAATGGGGCTATTGGGATACTGAAACATGTCGAATAATGGCGATGAGGACGACGACGGCGTCAAACGTGCGTGGTTACATTTCGAACACTCTAAAATTGGGAAATTGCTGAAAGCGAAGTGCCACGCACACGTTGCATCGATAGAAGAGTTGAACCACGGCTGGGTACCAATCACCAAGCGTAGTACGAATATAGCTTTCAAAATCCGTGCGTTATCGTGTAAACGACTACAGTTTCCACTAGTTGAGGCCTGCGCACTAACCATACACAAGTCCCAGGGTGGGTCTTACAATTAACGCCATTGTGTACGAGTACGATGAAAGTCACGATCAACAGCTCGTTTACGTAGCATTGTCGCGAGCCACTTCACTGGACGGTTCATTTCTCACGAATAACAACAAAGATCACAAGTTTCACCATGCTCGTGGTAAAATCAACGTCGACTTGCTAACTGAATTTGACAGGCTAAAGAATCATCGACTACAAACGATAAGCGACAAATGCCGACAATTTCTAAGCCTCGCTGGTCCTGAGGATCTAGCGTTACTCACGTTGAATTTTCAAAGTTTGAAGGCGCACAAGGAAGACCTGATAACCGATTTTCTGTTGCCCAGCACCAACATCATGGCGTTAACCGAAACATGGCTGAACAACGACGAAGAGGTTGGATTGAGAGGCTACCGATGTGTCACTCAGTTTAAACGCGACAAAGTGCGAGCTGGTGGTGTCGCCATGTACGTAGCAGAAGGATATATGCTATTTTCGATTCCGCACATGCTCATGAAAATCGACAAAAACATGCTATCACTCGATAGAAGCATGGCAGTAGGCGAAGAATGCGGGGATATCTGCGCTATCGAGAGCACTATAAATGGGCAGCGTGCATTGATTGTGACAGTTTACATATATTATCACCCAACGAAAATATGAAAGATATTCAGTGTTTCTTCTTGACCAACTTGTTTATGTACACACCAAAAGCATCGGAAATGTCCGAACGTATTCGAGAGAAAGGTTACGGCGAAATACCAATCATTTTGTGTGGTGATATCAATTTGGATCTGCGGAAAAAAGAAAATCATCATTTCATCACGTTCATGGATGAAACGTTTGGCCTCCAACTGAAAACTAAAACAGCTCTGTCGACTACTCGTGGGGGATCGTGCCTCGATGTGGTCTTCACTCGCCACATCGACAAAATTGACTGTCAAAGTTATACTACTTATTTCAGCTACCATTACTCGGTACTGTCTATTGCCTCCACCGCATCTAAAAAATAAAACCATTTTACGTTTTGTGACGTCTTAATTGATCCAAAAATTGGTGCCTGAACAGTTAGCCTATGTGGGTAAAGCTTCCCATCAATGGTTCAACGCCATTGAACGTTGAATAACGTTTCCGAGTCGACGGCAAAACGGTAATTCCGATGAATAACCGCGAAAAACAATCTGAAAGGTTCAGGGATTATAGCCGCGCGCTAAAACATAGGCGCGCGATGATTAATAAAACGGCGATTTAGAAATATACTGCATAATAGATGAATGTAATGTTTAAGATAATGATAAAGGATAACGTATTACATACAAATATTTATTAATTAAAAACGGTTTCCAAATATTTTACGACTTTGGTCGCTCGTTCAACATTTCTTCGGGCTTCATAAGTGGCTGCTTCATAAGTGGCTCTAGCTAGTTGGCTCAAGGATCGCCTCGCCCTCCCTTCCTTCTGCTTTGCAATGAACAGCTCCCTCTCCGCATACTGCAGGACAGAGACAGCCGCGGACAGCTCCGGGCGATCTTCGCAAGCGCGCTTGGCAGGGGTCTAATAACACAGTAAAAGTGCGTGTTGGTATGGTATTGAGTTCAGCTGAGATACCATGAAAATTGTACATACTAATCAAAGCGTGTTTAATAATGATTAGGTTCCTAATGAATACATCCATAATTATAAAACGTTCACGCTTCTCATTTGGAACGAATGCCCACCCACTTTTTAACTGGAGACCGACCGTACGTTCAAGAAAGCATATATTACAATGAGCCTGGGCCTTTATATGGCGTTATGGACCTACGAACTGAACGAATCTCAAATTGCTTGAAGGAATCTCACCTCGGTAACGGCTATTGATCTGCCCTTTTTAGCCAGATTCTGGAAAGAATGAATGAATATTATTATTATTAAAATCCGGTAATTTTGCCAGAAACTGTCTATATTGGAAGGTACGAAATCAAAGACGAAGTGCCAACCTCCTGGTCCTCTTGCAACATTGCCATGGCCGCGGCGGTCGCATCTTGAACCTCTTGAACGACTCTACACGAGTCTACTTGCATCGCAAAGGTAGCAGCGGCTACCTCCGGCTGATCTTCATGATCACATTTACCTGGGGTCTAATAACAGAGGCACATGGAGCGTTTTAGGAATAACAATATGATCAACGATGGGTATGACCACAAAAAAAAGCTTAGGTAAGTACCTATTACACTTGCAGCATTTTTGGAAACAGTAAAAACTTACCGTTGCCTCCTTCGGTTCAGTTGTTGAACTCCTATCAACCTCCTCCTTCATTATTTTCTTTGCTCCTTTTCCCTTCCTTCTCACTCGTACTGACTCCATCGGGCAAAGTAGATTGGCGACAATTCCTCGTTTCCAAGATTCAATTTGTTGAATAATAAATTACTGGATGAAGTATTGAAAACAAATGTGCAGCCTCACATAATGATACCCACATTTTGGGTCAGAGAAACAGCGAGGAGCACATCATGAGGCTAAAGCATATTCATGTTTTGTAATTTTAGCCAAGGGCTCTAAGTAGTACTCAGGCGAGGCGCGCAGCGCCGAGTTTTTGGTTTATTATTTTCAATAATGAACCATTGGAATCGAGCATGAAAAAAAAAATTCTTACCCCCCCTCAAAATTTGATGGTTTACGTTTCAAGGTATGTAGAATCCAAAACTGCAATAAAAATATTTCTGTCTGTCCGCCGTACGCCGTACGCCGTACGCCGTACGCCGTACGGGCCACTTTTCTTAGTTACCATGAAAAAAAATTGATGAAATTCGGGTTATAGGTTCCATTCGGCGTCTAGTTGGTCCTCGAAGCTCGACGTTACTGTGAGTCATCTCTAAGGGGTTCAAAATAGGGGTTGAAATTTTCAAAACGCATATACCATTTTTTTACGTGAATATTTTTACGGTTTTAAATAGTTCTTGAACTTGCGAGTTTTTTAAGACCATCCGGAGCATCGTACGACCAGCCGTTCGTTCACAGTAAGGCCCCGAAGTTTGCACCGACAGGCATTTTCGACTCCAGTGTGAATGAAATTGTATACAATTCAAACCAAATCTCGTAACCAGAGACGCGCCCACAATAGGAATTTGTGAATACGGCCAATCATTGGTAGGGATCACCTGATTATATTGGCGGAGTATGAAGTCGAGTTGGTTGTTCTGTGATATTATTTAATTTGAAAAATGATGGCTCTTTTGGAGTTTGTTGGTAGGTAGTGAAACTTGAACAAACGTTGAAGTATTATTGATGGGTAAATTATTACTACGGTAAATCATTACTCAACGGTAAATTATTACACAACGGTTCATTATACCATCTACGTAGAAGGGGCTGGAGTTTGTTGGTAGGTACTTTTGCAACTTTTTTCACTCCTCATCAACAATTTCTTTTCAGAACTTCATTATGTGTGTTTCTTTTTGTTAGGTACTGTTTGTCATCGGCAGAATTATTTTAGCAACATTTAACTCGAGATTTAGGTAGGTACCTAGTAACGAGTACGGGGTTAGGTACCAACCTACGGAGGGTCTGCGATCTACATAATATGTATAGAATAGTACATATCATATTATATAGACGGGTTATCTATACATAGAGCTGTGATCTGTAACAGAAGGGTATTCTATATAAAATAATAAACCGTTGTGCAGGGATTTGCAGCGTTTTTCTTTCAAATTATCTTTGATCATTGGTAGTGCTATTTAATCGTCTTGATCCACGTGTTGACACTTTTTCCAGTGTTATTATACAAATTGATTGTGATTCCAGACGATTTCCCGGGTTTTTCACTCATATAAAATCAATTTTGGGAGCTGAACATTTGGTATAACTCAATTTTCGACTCATTGGTCAAAATCCACTTCATATTTGGTCTTCTCGTCCCCAAAACCATGGAAAACGATGTCTCAGAAGCTCATTATGGTGAATTTAGGTTGATGTAAAATTCACCATGAGAGGTGGAGGTAGTTGGATGTTGGATAGGAGTGAATTTAAAGCTAAAATTGTTGTGTGTTGATTTTTGGTGTGTTTGCGGTTAAGGGCGAACCTCCACCGAGCGTGTGTTGAAAAGGTTAAAGTGAATTTAAGTTAGAGAATTTGAGTGCATGAAGTGCGTGGAATTTGGTTGTGTGTGTGTGTGTGCGGTTAAGGGCGGACCTCCACCGAGCGTGTGATAAATTTCGTCAGGTTGGTTAAGGGCGAGACCTCCACCATACCTGACTAAATTTGTGTGTGTGTTTGAATTTAAGTGAGTGTGTGTGCGGTTAAGGGCGGACCTCCACCGAGCGTGTGATAAATTTCGTCAGGTTGGTTAAGGGCGAGACCTCCACCATACCTGACTAAATTTGTGTGTGTGTTTGAATTTAAGTGAGTGTGTGTGCGGTTAAGGGCGGACCTCCACCGAGCGTGTAGTGTGTGTCATCCGGATCGGTTAAGGGCGAGACCTCCACCTGATCCTGATGAAATGTGTGTGAATGAATTTAATGGTAAATTGGTGTAGCGAGTGTGTGCGGTTAAGGGCGGACCTCCACCGAGCGTGTAGTGTGTTTCATCAGGGTTGGTTAAGGGCGAGACCTCCACCTAACTCTGATGAAATGGGTGAGTGTGAATTTACTGTGTGTGTGAATTTACGATGAGAGCATTTGAGAAGTGTATTTTAAGTGAAGAGGTTTGAGGAGAGAGAGAGAGAGTAGCCAGCAGCTAGAGGAGACGTAGAATGGCGAAAATGGCGCAGGATCCGGGGTTATATAGACCCTGAAGTCCCCACCCTGGTGGTGGGGTTTCAGGTTGAGTACCGGATCCTGCGTCAGTTGCCCCACTCTTACCGTTTATTCCCAGAGCCTTATTTTCATAGGTTGCTTTTGGCGAGAACTTAATCGTAGTGAGTTGGAGTTCCGGGAGGGACTCAGGACACTCATGTTACTAAAACAAAAAAAATACCTATTTGTATCCCCATTTTCACTCATAACACCCTTTGGTACATTCTGATCGGGCCGCAAAGTTTCGGGACACAAATAGGATCCAAATGGAGCATGTGTGCGAAAGAACTGATTGTTTAGACCAAAAATGAAGCCGGTATGCGTGATACGGCGTCCGGCGGACGGACATTGGATTATTTCTTAATCTGCGCAACTTGAAACGTAAAAGAAAAAATGTTGAGGGGGTATTATAAAAATTGTTTGCTGAGCGAATACATAGGTGTATTATTCACTGAATAATAAACCAAAATGAGGTATGCGGCTGATAGGTGCTACCAGTTTATCTGTAGAATTGGGTATCGGACGCTTAATGATACGATAACTAGGTGGGAAGCTATTCAGTTTGGCAGTTGGCGTTATGTGCGTGAATATCTGATGCTTGAGTGTAAAGGGAGTCATGTGCACATAACACTACTGACACTAATATTTTTGCCAGTAATCACGGGGAAAAGGGGTTATATGGCATTTTTATAAGCACGTGTCACCTTATTCACACTTGTTAGTGGTGTACAATGGGTCGCAAGTCGAGAATCTTGCTGCTAAGGCACTGGCGGTCGTCACTAATATTATTTGCGTTTCGGGTCAGCTGATTATTTAAGGGCAACTCCTTTTGACTGAACAATGCCTATTGATTAATAAGCTGTAGTCCCACCGGCAAAACCCATCTGCAGCTGGTAAAAATATTATTGTCTTTCTGAATATCGCCAGCTTATACTACTACTTCCGCATCATATTAATCTGTTTTAAGCACAAATCTGAGTGAATTTTGTGGAAAAAGAAGGGAAAATCTACCATTAGGTAGAGAAAACGCAAAGCGCTGCAAAGTACTTGTCACATGGGTTTATTATTCGACTGGACATACGTACAGAAATTTTGGTTGTACATTTATTGTTTCTTTCATGTGCAATTATTGAAATGCTATTTTTGATGGTTTTCACCAATTTTGGCCCCCCATTGCGCTTGGCTTCTTTTTTTTATCAACAGATTATTTCTGGAAATTTATAGTATCATTTAATTGTCTTGATTCACCTGTTGATACTACTTCTAGTGTTATTATCTTATTATACAAATAATGTACGGTGATTTCAGACAATTTCTCATGTTTTGACTAATAAAACTAGAAATTTCGGGAGCATAACCTACGTTACAACCTCAATTCTTCACTCTTCGGTCAAAATCAATCCAATATTCGGTCTTCTCGCCCTAAAAAACATGGAAAACAATACCTTTTACAAGCTCATGTTCACTAAAACCTCAAAAATCCCTCGAAAACCCCTACTTTTACACTCATTTTTATCCCATAACACCCCTGGCTGTATGCCGATCGGGCTGTCGTGTTTCGGAACACAACTATGACCCAAATGGGGACCCAAACTGTGTGCGGAAGGAAGACGATTGTAAACTAAAATGTAACGTAAATTTGAAGCTGAAACTTCGTTAGAACCTCATTTATCCACTCTTTGGCCAAATTGACTTCATATTCGGTCTTCTTGTCCCAAAAAACATGGAGAACGATACCTCAAACGCTCATGTTACTAACATGCTACACATTTTCACTCATAACACCCCTGGGTATATTCCGATCGGGCTGCAAAGTTTCTGGACACAACTAAGGCCCAAATGGAGCGTGTTTGGGAAAGAACGAATTTTTAAGGCCGAAAATGAAGCCGGTTCACGTGATACGGCGGACGGCGTACGGACATTGCATTTGCGGAATCCTGAAACGTGAAAGAACAAATTTTGAAGGGGTGTTATAAAAATTATTTGCTGAGCGATTCCATAGGTGTAGTATTCAGAGAATAATAAACCAAAAAGATAATAACCGTCCAAACCGAGTGAGATAGATTAATAAATTATTCTCAAATAGAACAACGAACTGACAAGAGTTGTGATTCGATAACAGACCCGGTCTGTCGCGGTGATACATAGACACGTACGATGACAATCCCAATTCATTCTCATACCGAATTAAATAACAATATTCACGTCATAAACAAACACGTAATTGGATAGACGCAGAGACATTCGAGACAGACGGCCGCGGTCTACGTGTTTACGCAATGGCCTCTCCCTCTGTTATTCCTGGATAAACCCCGAATGTTTATCGAACCGGGGAGGATTAGTTGAAATACGGTTGCGGGTTTGCGGGGAATCGCCGTCGAGCAAGATACGTCGCTGGGGAAACAGCTGCTAATGAATCCTCTCGACAAATTCCAGCTCCAGCGTTTTAAAGGTGACAGCCGTGAATTTGGTTGTATGTGTACAGTCGGTTTTAGGAGGCCTACTGCACCTTCCTTCAACTGTGAGGCCTGAAACTTGATCAACGCTCCACAAGCCACTTTTCAACATGAAGGGCTTCAGGTACAAAGGGCGTAAATGCCATAAATCCCAAAAAGAAGTTATTGCTGTCTTAATTTCAGTTTGACCGTCATTCTCACAATATGCGTTCTAAAGAGATGATTTTCAAAAAATTTAAATATTGTTGAAATACATTTTATTTGTGCGTTGGATTTGTTCATAATGAGCTTCCCACAGTTTAAAAAATTATTTTGTTCACAACTCAATGAAAAGGGCCCAAGTGCCACCTCTGCTTACCACCTGCCTAACTGCCACTACTTCTTCAAGGTTTCTCCAAGTGAACAGTTTTAAAAACATTGCTAATCTTTTTTCATTTAGGTAGGACGGTAGGTAGGTTCCTAATGGAGTTTTTTGGGGAATTAGAAGAAAAACGCTGCAAATCCCTGCACAACGGTTTATTGTTACAGATCACAGCTCTCTGTATAGATAACCCGTCTAAATAATATGTACTAGTCTATACATATTATGTAGATCGCAGACCCTCCGTAGATTAGTACCTAACCCCGTACTCGTTACTAAGTACCTACTTAAATCACGAGTTAAATGTTGCTAAAACAATTCTGTCGATGACAAACAGTAACTAAAACGGCAAAAAGAAACGCAAATAATGAAGTTCTGAAGGAAAATTGTTGATGTGGAGTGAAATAGATGCCCCTTCTGCGTAGATCACTGTTTTCTGTGGTCAGTACCTACCTTCGGGGTCAAGTATAATGGACCGTTGTGTAATAACTAGCCCATCAATAATACTTCAACGTTTGTTCGAGTTGCAAAAGTACCGATCAACAAAATCCAGCCCCTTCTTGGTAGATGAACCGTTGTGTAATAACTAGCCCATCAATAATACTTCAACGTTTGTTCGAGTTGCAAAAGTACCGATCAACAAAATCCAGCCCCTTCTTGGTAGATGAACCGTTGTGTAATAATTTACCATTGTGTAATAATTTACCGTTATGAAATAATTTACAGTTGTGTAATAATTTACCGTTGTGTAATAATTTGCCGTTGTGTAATAATTTACTATTGTGTAATAATATTTACCCATCAATAATACTTCAACGTTTGTTCAAGTTTCAGGAGTACCTACCTACCAACAAAATCAAATAGGTATCCTTAATTATAGTCAGGTGCTCCCTAGTGATGATTATCTGGGCCGGATGTATACCGTTTGATTCACGATCGTGTTGAAGGAGCTTTTTGGTGCACACGAACGGCTGGACGTACAATGCTCCGGGTGGTCTCAAAAAATTGTTTAGCTCAAGACAAATTTAATAACGTAAAAAAACCATACCCTTCTATTGAAAGTTGTCGAGCTACGGCGTTCTGAAAATGGCAACCCCTATTTGGAACCCCTTAGAGATGACGGACAGTAACGCCGAGCTTCGAGGACCAACCAACTAGACCCCGAACGGAATCTATAACCCGAATTTCATCAATTTCTTTTCATGGTAACTAAGAAAAGTGGCCAGTACGGCGTACGGTGGACAGACAGAAATTTATTTGTTGCAGTTTTGGATTCTACATACCTTGAAACGTAAACCACAAATTTTGAGGGGGTTTAGAATTTGTTTTCATGCTCGATTGCAATGGTTCATTATTGAAAGTAATAAACCAAAATGATGTTCTCGCGAAAGTGATCTGTAGTTCCAGTGTAACTTTTTATTAATACAATTCAAAACTAAATAAAATCTGTAGTTTCAGTGCACATTTTCATCAATAAAATAATAAATTCATAACTAATTAAAATATTCTTCTTAACATTTCTTCCTCTTTTCCTCTCTTCATCTTCCACTTTCCTTACCCCGTCTTTCAAGTCTTTCTAGTATTTAAACTTCCAAACATTAAAAACTAAACAATATACTAAACTGAACTAACTAACCGTAAACAACGAGAACTGGACACTGAAGGTTTCAAACGCACAGTGTTGCACCGTGGCACTTACGCTCTTCCTACTGAAAAGACCCCACGGTCTTGGGTAGTACGGGAAAACGGTGAATTTTGGGCGGAGGACGTTGGTAACACTGCGTCGCGGCGGTCGATTTAAAAATGATTGGAACATAGGCCTTTTCCAGAAAATAGCCAGTGGCATATAATAGGTCCAGAAAAAAATATTATTTGGAAAAAGTCGAAAAATAGCCCTTACCTACGCCCTTTGTACCTGAAACCCTTCAATAGTTGAACTGAAATTTTAACACTTTTCTCGTAGGTAGTATTTTTAGGCCTTGAGGGTCCCGTGGGAGAAGTGACCATTTTATACCACTTTAGGTGAATTTTAATACATTTGCGACTTTTAACTTTCAAAAACTCAAATTTGACCCTGTCTTTATTGTAAATATTGATCAACATTGGACTCATCCTTTTATTTGCCATTACCTGTCAGCATCATTATCAGTCTTTATCATTGGTAAGGTGGGACTGTGTCCCTGGCTGGTTTGTAGGAATCATAGTAGGGTTGTTTGTTTTCATAGAAACCACCTTGGATCAGCCCGATGTATTTATTTATTGGCGACGTTTCGGTCTAACAGGGTAGACCCTAATCATGCCGAAAATTAAAAGAATATTTTATATGTATTGACAAAGTTGCTACATGGAGAGACAGTGAGTAAACTAAAATTAACGAAGAAATTGCACATACCTTATAAGCTGAAGTGATGGATTATATTACAATTGATATGATGTTGATGATGATTGAAGTGTATAACTCTGATGGAACTATGTTAGAGGTGAGCAATTATGTACAATGTGTTTCGCATGTGGGTAAATGATAAAATTGGTGAATTATGAGGGGAGGTTATTTCTTTATCAACCTGCCTACATGGTGATAACCGTGGTTGTAGACATAGGTGGTCATGGATGAAGGGTCTTGATAGAGGTGACTAGCAATAGGCTATGTAGCATAGGCATATAGCAATAGGCTATTGCTATATGCCTATGCTACATAGCCTATTGCTAGGTGTACCTAGCAATAGGCCCAACCTAGTCACCTCTATCACCACCCTTCATCCATGACCACCTATGTCTACAACCACGGTTATCACCATGTAGGGAGGTTGATAAAGAAATAACCTCCCCTCATAATTCACCAATTTTATCATTTACCCACATGCGAAACACATTGTACATAATTGTTCACCTCTAACATAGTTCCATCAGAGTTATCCACTTCAGTCATCATCAACATCATATCAATTGTAATATAATCCATCACTTCAGCTTATGAGGTATGAGCAATTTCTTCGTTAATTTTAGTTTACTCACTGTCTCTCCATGTAGCAACTTTGTCAATACATATAAAATATTCTTTTAATTTTAGGCATGATTAGGGTCTACCCTGTTAGACCGAAACGTCGCCACTAAATAAATACATCGGGCTGATCCAAGGTGGTTTCTATGAAAACAAAAACCCTACTATTATCAGTCTTGTTCGAGCCTCCGACGAGAAAACATCGATTCGAGTAAACGAAAACGCGAGTGCTGCTGGGATTTTCTCGGTCGGCATTTAACCTCTGAAATTGGCATAGGAAAGCTGACGATTCCTGAAATTGTTTTGCGAACGAAGGCCACAACCTTAAGCAGCGCTGGCTTTGTTTCTGGTGTTTTCACTAATTCCCTATTAGAGGGATGGCTACTCCAGTCCCGAGATGTAAGATCCACCCTAGGCTGTTGTAATGTGTTCAGACGCCCGTTGTTACCTCCTGTGGATGGATGGCGAGTAACTAGAGGTGACCTAAAATGGGAGTCTGAACGTATTACCTGAGAATTTTGCAGGTGAGCAGTTGGCCCCGCAGCGACTCTGCACAGTGTCGCTACAGGTTTGGACGTCTCCAAGGCAAAGTTCTCCAGCTGAAAGACTAGTGAAATTGTGACTCTACGGTGTTCGGATAATAATTGAAGCAAGAGGAAGTTAGTGAAATGAACGAATTGTAAAAAGAGCTAGCACAATTTGGGGTCGCGAAGGCGGATGACTCGATACAAGAACAAGGATTTACTTTAAGTGCGCGAATAAACGGGATTCTAATTACATAGTAAAGGGGCAAAACTAATAGATTCAGAGATTGACAAGTGGTGTAGAAATATGTAATGATTGTATGGCAACAGAGTCGGAGTCTTGGATGGGTTCTGATGGGGTCTGATAACTGGGTTCGTTGAGTGAAATGTTGAAGACTTTGGGGATGAAATCAGGGCTCAATTTGAGAGAAGTCTGCAGAGGTACTGAAACAAAACGGGAACGTTCTGAATTACCTCTGTAAGGAATTGTGTGACTGCAGAAGGCCTGAGGGGCGCTGTTACGCGACAGTGTCGCTTAAGTTTCTGACTATGAAATAAAGGGGCCTTAGGCCTTACCTCCTGTACTCCTCCTGGTTCGTCTAAGGAAGTCCGTCTCCGGGCTCGTCCTGGCTCCTCCAGTTGGATCCGCCTGCAACAGGTGGATAATTACGGCAGCACCTTGTGGGTTCAAGGCAGGAGCTCGCCGAGTGCTGGCCGTGGCTGGTGGTATTGCGAAAACCTCCCGTCCTCTCTCTCTTGGCGTCGAATTTAAAAGGAATATTCAAAGGGGAAGTCAATTTTACAGTCCGAATCACACAACGAATTTACAACTGGGGTCAACAAAATGGCTATCTCTCTCAACTCAACTCTAACAAACTATCGCAGGTCTGGTCGCAGGTCAGGTCTCAGGTAAGGTCTCTGGGGTTATGTTCCGGCGGTCGGGAGCGGGGGTATTTATATCCGCCCCTCCTCCAGTTGCGCCGGAAAGAGGCGCAGAAGGCCTCCTCCCTCTCAGTACTACCACCCTAGTCAAATTCGGAAGTACCGCCCGAGTCAGTGGCGGTCTCCCAACTGATGTTTGAATTTGACTACACTGTCCCGTTTACCCTTTGGCAGGGAAGATCTTACTCTCTAGCAGGAGCGTAGCGTGCCTCTGGTGACGGGGGTACCACAATAAATGCCACCCCCCCCCCCCCCCAACATTCACACTTCCTCACACACTCTAAAAATGTAAATGTGGAGCAGTTCTTAGCAAGCTATTTGTCAAAGGAATTTTATGATATTATTGATCTTTCAATTTCATTAGAAATAATTCATAAGATTCCCTTGCAAACAAAATAGAAGGTTTTTCGAACTACAGCCTGATAACCATTGGTACCTATTGTACCTATGTTTCAACAGTGAAATGCCGAGTGTACTCACGGTTACGTTCCTTCACAATTCTCTTGAAATCAGGCAACGCTGAGGTTGACCGGCCGGCTCTGATGATGTCGTTCTTTTCGCTAAAACTACGAGAACTAAACGAACGCCGAACCACGGAACAATTAACGCAACAACTATCCATTTTAGGAGGAGACTAGGACACTAGGAAAGATTCGAATTCAAACAACTAAACCTGAAATTAGGAACAATTATTGTGAAAACTACAAGTAATAAAATTATGAGAAAACAGGCCGTCGTAAGAATAGCTTCCGAAAAGCAAAATGGATGACAGTGACACTAGAAGTTGTCAAAGTTTTTTTTCTCGAGTTTTTAATTGATAGCTACAATCGATCCATACGCCAGTATCCCTCCTCACCAAGATTGGATACGCTGGGCTAGCCCAACTTACTAACACAGTCTCCTGAAGATGTGTAAGACACTCACTCACACACGCAAACACACTCACACAGACGATGTAGAGACACACACACATCGGATTCTGGGCCTCCGCAGGACTGGTAGCGGTACCCCAGCGACCTTGAGATTTCAAATATTCGAAACCTGCAGAAAACCATATGATTCTAATCGACTAATCGATACTTGGCTGTTTTTCGTCCATGACTGGCAGAGGAGGTTGGAGGATAGTTCATGGAGGGAGAGTCATGGAGGATGGAGTTATGAGTGGACAATTCAAATTGCTACCTACCTACGGAATGTAATTTTTTTCATTTTTCGTGTAGGGTAGCGCCGGTACCCCCAGTACCACTGACGCTACGCGCCTGCTCTCTAGAGGTTAATTCCCTCGAGAATCAAAGAATAACCCTGCCTGATATACACCTCGAATTCGAGGGTTGTAAATAAAGCTGAGCTTGATTAGTAACTTACACTCTTCCGGAACAGAAGCGCTGTTTAATGAAGGATTATGAATAATCGAATGATATATACATATATGTGCGTAATCTAAAGCAAGTCCTACCTAAGCCCTCGGAATTGTGAATGTTATTGTCGTGATATCCTCCCAGAACATCACTTTCATATTAAGATCACAAAATAAACCAGACGAATGAAGAGGCGTAAGTGACCGGCTGCAGGCAAAACTCTACTCTTTCCCACCATCCCTCAACAGTCGGAAACGACCGTCAAGGGACGGGGGGGGGGGGGTCTCACCCCCTTCTTCATTCTACGCTCAAACCTAACGATGACTTCTCTCTATCTCCTCTCACGCCTCCTTACCTATTACCAAAAAGATCCCAGAATGGTGGAACCGGTCCGGTGATAACCGACCACGAGTGGCAACCACTGGGCGAAACCCTCTAGCGTCTTTAGTGGTGGAAACCTTCTTTGCTATAGGTGTTAACCTTTGAGACGCTAGATCCAGCACCTTCTCACCCATCACTCTCACTCTCTCATCCAGACCACACAGTTTCGAACGCACTCGGCGATAAGTTGTGGCTTTCACGAATCTCACGCGGGAGCGAATGGATAACAGTAGTCGAATGAATCTGACCTGTTTGGTGGTATCAGTCTTCGGTGATTGCCTGTTGGCTGTTCCAGAGGAGTAGACGGGAGCAGGCTTCTGCAGCTATGATTGGGGGAATCTGTCAGGTTTCCTCCAGACGATCAGTCCAAAGATTGAGAAGGTTGAGCACGATTAAAGCCTATTGACTTGTTGCTTCCACGATGTCTAAGGTGAGATAGTTTTGATTCCGTGTTTCCCATCAGTTGCCAGTCCGGGTCAGAGGCGTGGTAGGGCGTACTGTTTTGGAATCCCAATCGAATTTTTGGATTCAGAAGGAGAGGGATGATCATTTCGGCTCACTGGGTGTAGCCGTGATGACAGCATCCTCTACCAATTTTGGAACATGCGGGAAGGGGTACGGTTCCGCCTACCGCTACGTCACGATTGCAACGGCCAAACCACGGTCGTTGACTGGTGGCGAGGTCTTGGGAAATCGGACGTCAGGACTCCTGAATTAACTGGTTTGGTGGTACATCCTGTGGAAACGTCCGATTGGTCATTTTCCCGCAGGTGTACTGTTCAAATCCCATGGCAGTTTCAACGGACATTTGGTTCATGCCTTTGACCTGACAAGCACCAAGCGTTGCCAAATGTTAGGAAGGAAGCGGAACCATCCGGCAATGCTGTCACAGAGGCAGCAGTTTCTGATAGGGAGTAGATGGCGGGGACGTTCGGAAGATTGTGACTCGGAAACACGAGGAAGAAGGTTGAGTCGGAAAACGACCGAAATCCATGAGCTCCCTGTTGGCGATCAAATACATGGATAGTATAGTGGGGGTGAGGCTTCCAGTAGCATCCACGCAGCTCTGAGTCTCAGGATGTCCATTCACTACTTGCCATCAGGGAGCGGCTAAAGGCCCTATATTGAGCCCTTTTTCAAAAGAATTGAAATTTATGAACAAGGTTGCTCTCTCATTTCACGTGTTATAACTGCGTTCATTGAATTCCATGATTTATTAGGCTTCCAAAAAGCCCCCTACAAAATCTATTTTGATTTTTTTTTTAATGTTGCTCAATTTATTTTTTTTAATACAGCAGATGGATTTTTCTGATTGGTTGTCCTAGGCGTAAACCCCAACTAATGTAGTGAATTTAAAACTTTTTTCCAAAACTCCAAGTAAATGAAGAGACTATCGACGAAACCATTTAAAGAAAATTGCCACCGCCCACCTAGAGCGGCTAAGAGGTCATGCCAACACCGCAGCTGTCCAATGGATGATTTGCTGAGAAGAGCCAAGGGAAAACACGCTGCAAAGTCCTTGTCACATGGGTTTATTATTCTATTGTACCTACAGAAATGTTAGCTGTTCATTTATTGTTTCTTTCACGTGAAATAATTTAAATAGCTATTTCTGATGGTTTCCACCAATTTTGACCCCCAAAACACAAACTAGGTAGGCTCCTTTTTTTTTTCAATTTATCATTGATCATTGGTAGTGCCATTTAATCTTCTTGATCCACGTGTTGAAACTTTTTCTAGTGTTATTATACAAACTGATTGTGATTTCAGACGATTTCCCAGGTTTATGACTCACGAAAAATCAATTTTGGGAGCTGAACATTTGGCAGAACCTCAATTTTCCACTCTGGTCAAAATCGACTTCATGTTCGGTCTTCTCGTCCCCAAAAACATGGAAAACGATACCTCAAATGCTCACGTTACCAACATGTTGCTAAAACGCAAAAAGTACTATGGTGAATTTAAGTTGATGTGAAATTCACCATGAGAGGTGGAGGTAGTTGGATGAAGGATAGGTGTGAATTTAGAGCTAAAATTGTGGTGTGTTGATTTTTGGTGTGTTTGCGGTTAAGGGCGAACCTCCACCGAGCGTGTGTTGAAAAGGTAAAAAGTGAATTTAAGTTGGAGAATTTGAAGGCATGAAGTGCGTGTAATTTTGGTTGTGTGTGTGTGTGTGTGTGCGGTTAAGGGCGGACCTCCACCGAGCGTGTAATAAATTTCGTCAGGTTGGTTAAGGGCGAGACCTCCACCATACCTGACTAAATTTATGTGTGTGTTTGAATTTAGGTGAGTGTGTGTGCGGTTAAGGGCGGACCTCCACCGAGCGTGTAGTGTGTGTCATCCGGATCGGTTAAGGGCGAGACCTCCACCTGATCCTGATGAAATGTGTGTGAGTGAATTTGATGGTAAATTTGTGCAGAAAGTGTGTGCGGTTAAGGGCGGACCTCCACCGAGCGTGTAGTGTGTTTCATCAGGGTTGGTTAAGGGCGAGACCTCCACCTAACTCTGATGAAATGGGTGAGTGTGAGTTTACTGTGTGTGTGAATTTACTGGGAGAGCATTTGAGAAGTGAGTTTTAAGAGAGGAGGTATGAGGAGAGAGAGAGAGAGAGAGTAGCCAGCAGCTAGAGGAGACGTAGAATGGCGAAAATGGCGCAGGATCCGGGGTTATATAGACCCTGAAGTCCCCACCCTGGTGGTGGGGTTTCAGGTTGAGTCCCGGGTCCTGCGTCCGTTGCCCCACTCTTACCGTTTATTCCCAGAGCCTTATTTTAACAGGTTGTTTTTGGCGAGAACTTAATTGTAGTGTGTTGGAGTTCCGGGAGGGACTCACGACAAGTACCTATTTTTACACACTGGTTTCCCAGAAGGATTCCTTTACTAACAGCCTGTCCCATTGATAATGCATACATCTATTGGCTTCCCAGCCCCCTTTTCCCCTTTAGAGTTTGACTGTTTGACTGTTTTATTGAAAAATGTGGCATAAATTAGGACCATAAGGTCCTCTCTTACATTATATCACATGATTTAAAAATACAAAATCATTACTTGGGCAGTCAGAAACTTAAACCTAACTTAAATAAAGAGAAGAAGTGGAAGTGTGGTGAGGGTGCAACATAAAACAGGCCATTAAAGTAGAGTTAGAGAAACTTAAAAAAATCAAAGGTTTAAAATAATAGGCGAGTGCATCTTATTTATCATCAACTAAGGATTATATAAAGATAATAGCTTAGACTTAAATTCTTTTTTAAAGGTATTCACAGATTTGTTTGTATCAAAATAGTCGGGATCTTCGTTAAAAATTTTTACTGCTTGGACATGGAAGGATTGGGCGTAAAATACGGTTTTGTGTGATGGTACTTTAAGTAAATTAATTGCGTTCCGGGTGGAGAATGAGTGGATGCTGGACATCATATATACATATCAAATATAGTTGTCAAGTATGTTGGGTTACGGAATTTAAGTATCTTAAATAACATTACACCTATACGAAATCTGCGCCACTCGCTGATCTTCAGCCAGTTCGCTTATTTGTAATATGGCGTTACATGATCGTAAATCGGAAAATTAAAAATGAACCGCGTGCACGCGTTTTGTGCTCGCTGTAGTTTCTGGGTGTTTTCAAGAGACATATCACAATACGCAGTAGCTGCATAGTCTATTATGGGAAATAGAAGAGATTGTACTATATTTTTTTTAACATCTTGAGGTATGTAATATCCCAATCTTCTAAATTGATAGAGCCCCTTGTAAATTTTATTACAAACACTTTTGACTTGCTCAGTCCATTTCAAGTTGCTATCCACAAGAACTCCAAGGTTTCGTACCACATTATCAAAGTTAAGTGGGATAGAATCGACAACTACTGAATGTATATTATTAAAATCAAGTTTGTTTAAAAGCACATTATTGCCGAGTAGAATTAATTTACATTTGTCAGGGTTAATCTTCAGCCCATGTTCATTGCACCAACTCACTAGTCCAATTAAATCTTCATTCATTTCCGATATTGCTTCATTTATTTCATTATATGACACTTGCTTCCACAGCTGTAGATCATCAGCATATAATTGATAATTACAATTTCTAAAATTACAAGCAATTCTATTAATATATAAAACGAAAATCAATGCCGATATCACAGAGCCTTGCGGGATTCCGACCCTATTAAAACACCAATTTGACTCATGGCCATCATTAGTTTTGATTTTTTGCTTTCTGTCTTCCAATAAAGATGAGAACCAACATACCAAATTTTCAGAGACATTCACAGAACGCAAAATACAGACTATTAGCACGTGGTTTAAGGAATCAAACGCACGAGAAAAATCAATGAGACATAATTTAGTAACTTTTCTATTGTCAAAACCAAATCTAACTTCATCGAGAACACGAATCAGCGCGGTTTCCGTGCTGTTTCCCGCCTGGAAACCAGCCTGATACTGATCGATTACACTACCATCACGTATGAAACCAGTCAGCTTTTCATAAATACACAAGTCGAAGATTTTGCTGAACACACACAATTTATTGATCGCTCGAAAATGACTGAATTCTTTGGGATTTTCTATCTTATTCAGAGCCAGAATAATCGACGGTTTCTATGTGGAAGGGTATTCTTTTGTTTGTAGAGAAAAATTAAAAATATGAGATAAAATATGAGAAACTTGGTTAATTATAATTTTCAAAAAATCAATGGGGATACCGTCGTGTCCGACAGCTCCCGATTTTATTTTCATTATTGCCCGCTCGACAGATTCTACATCAACATCATTTATACATAGCATTGGGCTTTCTGAATTTACTAGGTTGTTATAATATTGATTTGTTTGATTACTAATTTGCATGATCGGAGCTTTACAGAAATGATCATTTAACAAATCCAAGTCAAATCCCGAAACGTTAGTCGTAGCCGATTTACCACCGGAGATACCCCGATTTTGTATCAGTTTCCAATATTCACGAGGCTTCAATCTCTGTGAGAAAAGATTCCGAAAATGTCTAGATTCTTTGCATTGCGTAACATTTGCTTAGCCTTATTTCTTAGTTTACAATAAATCAATTTATTAGCTTCGGAACGATCTCTAATAAACTTTTTATACGATTCATCTCTACGCCTGAAAATTTCACGTATTGTTAGATTTTGATTAGATCGATCCAAGGCGCTGGAGGCCTACGCACTCTAATAACCACTGGAGGCATATGTTTGTCAAGCAAAGATTCAATGATGTTAGTAAATTTTTTAATTTTAAGATCCAAAATATCCCCATTGAAAATAATGTCCCAATTTATTGATTCAAATTCAGATTTCACTTAGCAACATCAAAATTTCTTTTGCTACGAATAACTATATTTTTCTTGGCATATCTTTCTATTTTCACTGTTAGGCAGCAGTATATTAGATCATGTTTAGAAAGTCCTGGTGTAACCATTTGACCAAATTTCGCTACGTAGTTTAAATTATTTACTAAAATATGATCAATTTGAGTCTTAGCAACGGGAAAAATTGAAAAGTGTCAGTATAATTAAAATGTACTGAGCTCATTAGAAGGCGTTTGATGCCGTGTCCCAATTGACAAGTCCCAATAGTTTTTCCATCCCAACGGTGGAGGTTGATCACGTAGAGGTTGCCCAGATGAGCGCAATTCACTGGACAGCAACCTCTGACAACATTATCCGCCAATACTCGTATGTAGGAACTTTGTTCTCCACCAGTAAATATTATTGAGGTAGTACCATTACGGTGGTGGTTAGTCACCTTGAAGTTGTTCAGATGTCCTTTCGTGAACCAGAACTTCGTACTATTTTTCAACCCCCCTTTTCCCTCATACTTCTGCTACCCAGAAGTATGTCATGTGGGGAGGATTGTAACAGTGTGGCTGTTCTCGAGCTATTTTTCTTCCGGTGGAGACGGTGTCGGTTGGGGAAGCCTAATCGCTATCCCTTCTTATACGGTGACAATCTCGCTGGTCTAAAAGGGGGGGGACTCTCGAGGGTCCACCCCACTGTCACACTCTTTCACAGTACCAATAAATGCATTAGCTTTTCCGTCCTTCGAACTCCCCTTCCTCTCACCAATGAGGATCCTGCTTTCGCTCTTGACAAAAACTATTTGAGGCGACGGGGAAGGAAGCTGATGAAGGCACCCATTGAAGATGGAAAAATAACAACTTTACCAAGTGACCAATGGAAAATGAAAACGCTATGCCGCCATTCGCATTCGGCTGACGTAACGTTGCCTGACGCAACTTCCAACTGTGATAAATTACCTTTCTCTTTATCCCGGTTGATGTTGTGTTGTGTTATGGCGTGCAACGTCATACGTCTGCGCATGGAACAGTAATCGATGGAGTCAAATGGGAAAATTTGAATGCTCCTCGAAAGGACAGTTCAGACAAGGCGTCGGACTGCTCGCCTCCTATCAGTCCCGAATCCAGTCAAAACTCGTTGCAATGAACGGAAGTGAATTCTCCCAATTTCTCTAATCCAAGTTTCGACATAGGTACGGGTCTGTTCCGAACTCCGATAGGTTTGATTTACAGGACGACGAATAAAGACCGAAGGTAAATCAAATAAAAGTCAACTAGAACAAAAGTTGACCGTTTCGGCTATTTGGCGTCGAAAACTCGGGATAAAACACATAAATTACCACTCCGTATTATATTCCTCCGGACTCGACCGAGTGTGAGAAAAAAAAATCATTAATGGATTTTTTTTTAGGTCCTTCCCTAATTTTTTTGGACGCCCGCCAATTTCGCCATTAGTTTCAGTTTCATCAAAGTTTGTGAGGCGTGACCCCGAAACAGCCCAAAGGTCCTTGGAATCGTAAGAGGGCGGGTTTCCAATATAGAAAGTTTTCTGAGGCGGGCTTTGTTCCACATCAAAGGATCCTGATCCCGGAGTCAAGTCACAAGGGCGGTTTGAGTGAGGGGGTGCTGTGAGGATGGGACACGTGGAAGGGACGAATTAATGAAAAAGAACAAACTGGTCGAATACAACAAAACCGAATCATTCAAAAACAGTGGAGAGCTTCACCTTTCCTCAACTTAATTTTTGTTAACTTCAGGACTATTTCTGTATTAAACATACTGCATACAATTATACTTGAACGAATGAATGATATAATGTTTATATCAAAATGAGGAATTATACCACGTTGAGCCTGCTCTCGGCAAAGTGCTGATCTCTAAGAAGAAATACAATCTGCCTCCGAGCAAATACAAAGCAATACATAGTTGAGCCAAGTTATACAGCGGCCTGCCCCCTGAAATTAAAAACATTTCTGCTCCCCAGTTGAGAAAAACGTTAAAGTTAATTTTAAAAAGCCGTCCAATTTATTGTACCTATTAAAGAATTTGTAGCCCTCAAATTTTGAATAACAACTGTTACTTGTGTTATTCGTGTTATTTGCTTTATTTATGCTGCTATTATTTGTCTATTTATGTTAATTTATTACTCACGGACCAATGAATTTCTGACTTTGTAATATCCTTTGGATGTATTACAAATAAAACTAATTATTATTATAAATTGTCTTACTCTGGCGGCCCGGGGCTGTTTTCGTACCTCAAAAGAGGGAAAAGGATTGACTGTCAGCTTAACCACGTGGTTAAGAAAAATCCGATTTCGATCAAATTTACCTCATCAGGGGGACTCGTAAATTTTACGTCAAACAGTTGGGTTTCTCACATGAAACTGAATGTCACTCGCCAGACAGAATTTTTGGTGCGTTACAAAACCAGACAGTAGGTGATTTAAATTTCAAATTTTGAATGTCCCTCATAAGAGGGAAGGAAATTTCCGACGCCATTTATTTTTGTCCTTCCCATCACCTCAGTTGTAATTCAGTTCGACAGACCAAATAATTTCAGTCGCCATAACTACCTACGTCAGACACCTTAATTTTAAATTCTTGTTAATACCTCATGAGTGGGAAGCATAAACTTTGCGTCAATTAGTTGGTTTTTACACCCTGAAATTAGATTTTACTCGGCTGACAGTATTTTATCATTAAGTATATTGATCAATCATAAGTCTCGATGCTTGAACATAATTTAATGAAAGATGTATATTTCTAAACAAGTTCCTAACACATGCATCGAGAATTCAACAGGTGTTGCTGCGTCATACAAATGTAGTGCGTCAACTTGACCGAAACTCGACTTCCTAATATGGGAGACTGGGGTAAATAGAGCCTGGTAACTTTGGAAACCTCCGATGTGTTATTAACTCGAAGTAAACCATCGATTCTTTCACCATTTGAAAGGGAAATAACTCAAATTTCAAATATCAAATCTAAAACGTGACTAAACATTTTTACTCGTTGAAAACCTGAAAAAGTCTGTTGAACCTATTTACCCCGGTACTGGGGTAGATAGATCCATGGGCCGGGGTAATAAGGCCCTACTTTGGAAACCACTGTGGTTTACTTTTTGTATAGAAAGTCCATTTTTCAGCCCTAAAATTTCGTTTTGCGAACCAAGTTAATCTCTGTCACTAAATATTTGCGAATGAAGGTAGAGAAAACCATTTGGAACACGAAATAAAGATGGTTTGTAAAATATATAAATATACGAAATTAATTTATAAACAGATATTGCACAAGTGGAACGCAAACCGTGCGTGGAAGGACTAGGTAAGAATGAATTCCAAAACGTTTTCACGTTAATTGATGCCAATTAATATTATCCGTGTTACCTTCTTTTCGGATAATTAGTTAAAGGAACTGTTGAAACGAGTCCCAAAAACCGATTTATCAACCGTCTTGAATTGTTATGAAAGATGAACGACACTGCAATTCAGATTCTTGGACTATAATAATCATGTTTTAGAATTTTGTTAGTCAACGACCAGTACGAGCATAAATATTATGACATCTCATTTTGTGTAATTACATACTTATTTTTGATTAAAAAAAAAATTTTTTTACCTTGAATTTGACCTTACTTGGGGTCCTGGGCGACCTTTTGCTCGAAAGCTAGACACTACTTGTTATTTTACCTAAAGCCCCAGTAGATTCCATCAGAGGTGAAGAGCTAATTGCTAGTCGGGTAAGCCCATGCAAGGTTTTCAAAACTTATGCATACATGCTTATTTTTATAGCAAAAAAACGATTGTTTTAGTACTCGTCACACTTAAGGTTTAGTATATTTTTTTTATTATATCTGGTCCTATTGGTGCATGATTGTAATGAGTTGAGACCAACCTTTAGGTACTTAATGCCAAATATAACCAAAATTATCTTTTGTTCCAGGTGAGTACTCTTTACGACGTGAATTCACATCATCTGTAAGTTCCCTGCTGCATATACTTGCGTAGATACCTTCGTAGTTTCGGTTACTTTTTTAATGTGGAATTCTCTTTCAACTTACTTTGACTAGTCCCTTATTCTTCCTGCTTGTAGGCATTCTGCAAATGTAAAATTCAACCGTCTACGGTCCAAATTTTATTTTTTTGTTTATTTTATTTATTTATTTTTTTTGCCAGGAAAAAATTATTGCCAGAAGAAACATAACATTTTAGCACAAAACAGAAAAATATTGAGTCCGAATAAGATCAAAAATATTGAAGGTAATTTTGGGTTGCTCCCAGATTGATCCCATAAATAACATTTTTAACATGCAAAGGTTTCTTCGAAAAGCCGTCCGATGTGACAAAATGTGAGGGTGGTTGGGAAATGCCTCAATGGTGAGCATGTAATTTCTAAATGAAAGGTTTTGTCTAAAGAAGTTCCCTGCGCTAATGCAGAAAGTATAATTATATAATTATAATTGTATAATTGTATAATTATACCCGATGAGTTTTGCCGGTACTGGACACCACAAAAATATTCGATTTCTATCATGAAGTACTCACCTACCCCCAGGAAATATCCATAATGATCTTCTATAAGACGATATTCAACTTGGAGCAAGAAGTTTTGTATCAGAAAATTGTGGTGTGTGAATATTCTGAAAAGGGGGTTTTCAAATAAGTTTTGCCATTAGATTGCAGCTCATGTTATAGATTGATTTTTTCACAGAAATATAACAGGACAGTGCAAAACACCACAGATTTTATGGTGCAACGTTCGAGAGTTGTTAGTGTGAACTGGTCAGGAGAACTTATTCTCACGGATCTTGTTCCTTAGCACCTCCGACATGCTGCGCGTGTCCATAGGTACAACAGTCCGTAGGTACCACATTCTCCCCTACTTTTATCACCAGTGATTTGAAGCCCGAAGATGAGTCACAGGCTGCTATGAAACCACGCACTAATACAAGCATTTTCTTTCTTCCCACAATATTAAAGTCTCTCCTGTACCTCCCCTCTAATAACATTTTTTGGAAAAAATAAATAGATTTTTTTAAATATACAACTTTAATATTATTGTACAGGTAACTATCTAACTATGTATTTAATATACGCAACGCATTCACGCTATTACTGCAGTCAGCATCCTAGGTCCAAGGGTTTGATGCTTTTCAGATGCTGAATTACTTGGGAGTTGTCAAGAAACTGGGTGGCTTCTGGATTTGCTTGTACGAGGAGCCTCTGCTCGTAGCTTCTAGCATATTTCTTGATAACGTCCTGACGCTCTCTACATTAAGGTCTTTGTGGAGGTCATCGTTTAGTATGTACTACATTCACTGTAGTACTCCTTGGCACTTTGTTCTCGACCGTTTGTATGGTTTTTATGTTAGATTTTTCTGTGCAGCCTCATAGCTGTTGTATGCCATACAACACTAATACTGTCTTGCATAGCAGCAATTTATTGTGTAGGTAGAGTAGTGAGTATTGGCCCACAGGCCAATATAGCTTTCCGAATTTAATAGACAGCTCTTTTTTTCTCTCCCTTCACGTGCTCTTTCCACTTCAGCTTCGCATCCAGAGCCATTCCCAGATATTAAGCCGAATCGGCATACGGCACATTGCACTGATTCAGTTTTTTCGTTCAGTTTAAGGTGCCATTTCTTAGTCCATTCTTTGGCTGCATTCGTGGCTTCATGTAATTTTTCTGTGGATTCTTCAACCGAGTCTGCGACAGCCAAAATTGCTGCATCATCCACGAAAGTAGCTATGGTAGTTTCTCCTGTGTGAGGCACATCGTGTGCCTATACAGTAAGTAAAGTCCCCCCTGACGGTTTTTACCATAGCGGTATCATGTCTGGGTCTTTTCATGTATTGCAAAATGTATTTATGTTATTTCAGTAAACATGTGATTGATTGATTGGTTGACTGACAGGAGTAAAGTGAGGCCCCAGCACACGCCCCTGCGGCACCCCTGCTTCAGTTTTATTGCGATCTGAATATTCGTCTTAAGCTTTTATTCTGAGATGTCTATTGGTGAGGTAGGATTCAAATACTTTGCAGTGCTGCAGAGGTAACATCCCACGCAAATTATTCATTAAACCCTCATGCCAAACTTTGTCAAAAGCTTGCGATAAATCAAGAAATAAAGCATTACACTTTTTTTACACTCCAATGCGTTTTCGGTTACATCTGTTATCATATATGGTCTTGCTGAGTTGTAGAATGTTTCACTGTAAATCCAAGCTGGTGTCGTGGTATTAGGTTTCTTTCTTCACCTATTCCAGAAAGCCTCTTTCAGTACCTTCTCAAAGAGTTTTGAGAATGCTGGAAGAATTGAGATTGGTCTATAGGACTTGACATCTGTTGGTTCTTTGCCTGGTTTTAGTACCACGTGAACTTCAGCAATCTTCCAAGACTGCAGCTTGAGGCGAAACCCTGCATTTATGAGATGTAACAGCTTTCGTAAGACAATTTCAGGTAATTCTTTTAACGGTTGACCTGAGATTAGGTCACATTAGGTCATAACCTGGCGCTTTTCTTGTTTTCAGTTCATGCTTGACGCATTCAGCTAGTTCCTGGAACTTCGCAGGTTCAATAGCAATGCTATCTGTTCTGTTATGCACGGCCAAAACTTCTTCCGTTGTTTGCGATGCAACCACGTACTAATGGAATACGTGTACATGACTATCATATTTCTTCCCACACTATTGAGTCTCTTATGTGCCCTCTAAGTAACATTTGGAGAAAATATACAAGTAATTTTTAAATAACACCAGTATTTTGAAACATGAAGATGAGTCACAGTCCGCTGTAAAACCTTGTACTTATAAGAATAATACTACCTACCTATCCCCTTCCTTCCCTCAATAATTATTAAAATCTCTTGTATACCCTCTAAAAGAAAGAAAAAAGTTGATAGAGTTCATAAAATAGCACTAAGTACTGAAATGAATCATTGAAAACTGTCAATAAAGCGCTTTTGAATTGAATTGAATCTAACGATTTTCAATTAACAGAATTTCACTGAACTTATCTCCCACTCCCGGAGTCATCGAGCGATTTTCGAATTAATATCCTTCCTCCACATTTAACTACACTGTGTCGCAGGCCGCTTCTAACCCCCCAGTTGGGTGACCCTCCCTAAAACTTGAGTGGTTTTTGAAAAAAAGAACCGGCAACGCTGCTGGAACCCCTAATGCTGGTCAAGTGAAAAATTTAAATAATATTATATATATGGAAGACGCAAGACCTGCCTATTCACTAAAATAGATAGTAGAAAGAGATTATCTATTTTTAAAATCTCCCCGCGAGAGATAGTCTCCCCTGGGAGACAGTCTCTTCCAATGTCTACCGGGTTCGTCTATTTTACAGAATAGCTCCAGAGACCTTGAGAAAGAGATATGGATCCTAATACACGAAAATGCCATAGTATTCATGAAGTGCGAGATGTTTGTGCCCCCGGGAGTTCAATTCCTTAATAATGAACGCATTTCTTAGTAATACCTATTCAATGGGTAATTGGGTACCTACCTACCTCAATCCATACTTGGACGTTTTTACTCACGAATCGGATAAAAGTTTAAATGAAATTGAAAAAAGTCTCAATTATAAACAGAAAAAGTCGAATTAGGGGGCTTAATGCTTGTATTATGTCTACACCTAATGAACGGACGGAGGTAGGTAGGTAGGTACCTACCTCAGCCCGTACTTGGACGTTTTTATTAATGAATCAATAATTATTTATATATTTTTAATTAAAACTGAAATGAAAAATTTAATAATCATGAAATGAAAAACTTTATGATGAAAAACTTTATGAAATGAAAAAAATACACGATCAAAATTACCAATGTGGTTGCGGATGAAGGAGGATATTACACGATCACTGTGAAACAAGCGAGAAATAGACTCTCTCTTTCGAGGAAAGACACCTAATTAGCTGTCTCTCTGATAGAGATCAAGAATGCCAAGATGGCCACCAACTCTCTCTTTTAAAAGTTACTGAATAACCCTGTCGTGGACACTATAAACATCTATTTTGCCAAAAGAGAGAGTCGGACCTGCAAGAGATGTCTCTTTGGCTTAGTGAATAGGCTAGGTTGTTCAAACGGAAGTCATAAATGTGAGCAAATCAAACAGTGGCTGTTCAAACATATATACGGTGGAAGCCACAACAACCTAAAAAAACCACAGTCATGCAGCATGGCTATAAGAGCGAATTTTCGAAGTTTTCGGCATCTTCCTCCTCCGCCTAAAATTTTCTGAAAATTAATTTTCGGCCAATGTTTTCCCAACTTGATACCATACAAAATTAAAACAGGAGTAGTTTTACGCAAAGTAAAATTTGGGGTGGAAGGAGGGGGAGGGGGAAATCAAAAATGTTTTGAATACCAGAAGAGTAGGTATTGGGTACATAACAAATTTTTTGTTCCATTTTTTGCCGAGTAACACCTCGGTTTGTAGATTTTCCAACGCTGAACACGATGGTGAAGTCAGAATTGCGATATCCCATTCCGTTATCAGATTAGAGCAGACGAACCAGGAAGAACATCTCAAGAAATAACCACGTTCCTTCATCTTCAAAGTGCTCCAGTTTGAGAATGGAATGAGATATCGCAATTCTGATTTCACCATCGTGTTCAGCGTACAAAAACCTTTAAAATGAGGTGTCACTTGTCAGACTTTTTCATTTTGGGAATTTATGGGTAATTTTCCCCCCCTAAAACTCCCCAAAACTCCCCCTTAGGGTGACCCGATTCTGCTCATCTTCGAACTTAGCCTGTCGATTGCCAAGACAGATTTTTCGTGCAAATTTGAACTTTTTATCTCAATTCTTTCGAGGGTTATCGTCTGGAATGACACATACATATATAAATATATAAATATATAAATATATAAATATATAAATATATATATATATATATACATATAATTTTTGGTGTCTTTCGGCAGGGAATTCAGGATGGTCTGAAACGGATTTTGGTATAAAAATCTTTCGGAAATTCGAGTTTTAAAAATTTTGGACCGAGAACAATAGCTTCCTTTTCTTCGAAAATTCGCTAAAACGGAACCTGCCAAAGTGGAGGTCAGGTTTATGATATAGGTACATTCATATACATATACATTTTTTTTTTTTAATCTAGGGATGACTTCAGGATGGTCTGAGAACGGGTTTGCATATAAAAACAATTCAAAAATTCATGTTCTGAACATTTTGAACTCATTGCAATAGTTTCACTTCTTTGAAAATTCGCTAATGAGCCGAGGATCGGAGAATTCGGCTTTGTTAAGGACATGAACATCGCACTCCCCGTTACGATATTACGAGATTACGAGGGAGATAAGGACGCGAATTTACCTTTGCGAACGTATCTGAAAAGGGCCTTTCAGGTAACTCGAGGCTCATCGCCCATTCAGTTTTGCAGTTGGTAAACGTCTGCCAATTCGAGTAGGCAGTAAAGCTTCCTCACTTGAATCACATGAACTTATAACGTATAGAATAGTTGTATAGGTTCATTTTGATAAGAGACCATCTTCGATCCAACCCGCGTGCACCTTCAGCTCTCTACGGCTATTTTTCGCGTTGTTAGAAGCTTTACAAGGAAACGACAACATTCCATTCAACATTTCATGTTCGTGCATGCGCAGACGAATGAAAGTCATGCAATCATCAAAGTGTTATTCCTGATCGACCCTCCAAATCTGAACTCATTTCAACGATATTTAAGGTAGTTACGGGCGTTTCAAGTATTTCACGTTTGCGCGTGCGCAGGCAAGACGATTCCCATGATTTTGGATTGGAATCATCTGCGATCAAATCCCCTTGTACCCTCGAAATTTCAGCACTCTACGACTATTTTTCGCGTAGTTGGAAGCGTTACAAGGAAATGGTCAACATTTTATCTTCGCGCATGCGCATACAAAAGGTACATTACCATTCCAATGAAGTTCCTTTGGAACTATCAAAGTATTATTCCCGATCAACCCTCCAAGTTTGAACTCATTTCAACGATATTTAGGGTTGTTATGGCCGTTTCAATTATTTAAAGTTTGCTCAAGCGCAGACGAAAGTTAGAAACATTTTTCAATGATTTTTCTACCGGACCACCTGTGACCCAACCCGCACCTACCCTTAAAATTTCAGCTCATTTTGACCATTACTTCGGGTAGTTATTGGCGTTACAAGGAATTACCACAGACAGACAGACGGACAGAACCGGAACCAAAAACGTTCCTCGATGTCTGAAACACAAAATGGTTGTGGACATTTTCATTTTGGAGGACATACAATTTTTTTCACTCAATCACGAATCCAAGGCTTCCTTACCTTCGGTAGTGAGGAAGCAAAAACAAAGTTTTACCAACCGTTCAGCGTATAACAGCTTTGCTAATTAGTTGTCAAATTATCTCAATCTAATCGACAGCGTGTAAAGACCGGATTCAAACTGGGCAGTAATGAAGGTCATAGATCTATAGCCAGGAGATCTGTAGGCAGTGAGCTATAAATAATAGTGGCCACTTATAGTCACAAGTGTTCGGTAGATGCAGGAAATGGCCATATTTAGGGCAAAAGAACTGTGAAAGATCCATCGAGCATCCTCAAGCGTCCTTCCTCACCAATAAACATTGGGATAAAGTTTTTGTCGACCCATGAAATGTATGTGACCACCAAGTTTACTCGACACATTATTTTCATTACGGTAATATAAGGCTCCCCTTGGAACAAGGCCACGATGATTGAGAAACATGTTACGCGAACGGCTTCCTCTTATCGCATGCGCTAAAAAGCGTCTGATTGTAAAGCGCGTGCTTCATTGGTGTAATGAGCTGAAGCGGTGATTCGGGTTAGAATTAGCTTTCGGATGTGTGTAATAGGACCGACTGTCCTGTGAGGGCTATTTCCATTTAAAGCAACGCCTCTCCCAGGGCCGTTAATGAACTCAAAATTGGTGCCCCCCATGATAATAGGCAATCGGCGGCCGGTGGACGATAGGGCTTTAAAGGCGAGTCGCTCTCTATTTTCTAGAGGAGGGAAAATGACGTCCTTTGTTACAGCTATAACTTCCAAATCTAAAGCCTTACTCGGTGTTTCTGGAAGCACTCCGTTGTATTTGGGAGAGCGAAAATATACCTGGGAGCGATAATAGGTAAATGGATGCATTTATGCGTGGCCGTAATCGTGCAAGGGTTATAGACTGCACTTATGTGTCTAGCAATGGAGATGCAACTTTACTATACCACTTCTAAAACCACGTGGGTATGTTAGGATCGTGGGACTGGTTTCTTGGGATCCAGTCAAAAGGTGATATTACTAAGAAAATGCGAATATAAGTAACTACTACGGAACTGCACTGTATAAAGTAATAATATAAATAATATTATATTTTTGTTGATTTTTTTCTGTATTGATTGAGTATTCAGTTGGGTATTCAGGACCGAAATAAACTGAAGCAGGAATCTTCAAGCTTGTGATGTGCCTAAATAGAAATAACTACTGCGGAGCTGCACTGTATAAAGTTTTACAAAATAATATAAATATTATATTTTTGTTCATTGCATTAGATTCAGTCTGTATTGATTGAGTATTCAATTGGGTATTCAGGACCGAAATGAACTGACGCAGTAATCTTCAATAATTCATTCAGAGCAGGAAAATCTGGGGATCCCACATCCTAAGAACTATATTCTACCACAATGCCCTGTAGTATTCTTGACTTTATCTTCTCCATAAGGTGCGTACGAAATTCTCGAGAAATCAGGGAAAGAAGAAGTTCTCAGGGGTAAGAAATTGGGATTTCCGAAAAAATGAGCCAAATTCGAACGCCAGTGATCCCAGATGTAGAAATTTTGAACACCAGAACCAATTTGCGGAAGGTTAAGGAGAGCAAAGATTAATTTAGCTCATTTTGGTGCTGCCACGTGATGGCGGCTTAGTCGTCGGGCTATTTCCCCTTATCGCCTTTTCCAACGGTAGTTATTATCAATACAATTTGTGCCCTGGTAATTAAGGGTATTATGCAAATTTTTGTGATAGAAGGTCGAGAACACGAAAAAATCCTAACATCTTAATAACTCAAGAACAAAGTGCAAATTAGTTTTAGAATCGATCCTTGAAGTTTCGTCGTTCCTAAAGTGGGACATCCTGTATAATACTTACTGAAATCGTTCCGCTCGAAGGTTATCAGAACGTCCTCTGTAATCTTGACGATCTTCTGGGATATTCCGTCGCTCATGGTCTTCAGTGGGTTTTGCATACAAACAGAACGGCAACGATAAAGTTCCGATATCGCTCAAACTGAAATAATTCCACGCCGCGGTATTAGCGCTTGTGAACCAACTTTATGGGCCCCATTAAAAATTAATTTACGGGGTGGAGATAGAAAAACAGGGTGGCTGGACACCTGCCAGGAAGAAGCGCTGGGCACATGACCCCAGCTGAGGCCATGTGAAAGATTCGTTTTGTGAAAGATCACAATTCCATTCTCTCCCATATAACTTTTTGCGTGGATCTGGAAAACAATTCCATTCGGAATGCTCTAAAACGGATTTGTATCAATAGGTTCAAAAAATCCTCCCTTACGATGTGAAACCATGGACATTGTTGGATCAAACAAAGATTAAGTACTATAGTTATTCAAAAATGTACTAAGGAAACATAATATATGCCATCATTAGGTACATTCAATTATTACATTCTACTGATGATGTGACGAGTAGGTACGTAGGTGGTGCTGTGCAGATACTAAGTTATCGATGAAACCATCAAGAAAATTGCTATCGCCCACCAGGTCGATTTGCTTGATTTCGATGACCTGCTGAAAAGACTGAAGGGAAAAAAACCATGCGAACTAACACAGTGAATGTGAACTGCTGAAACTAGCTTATAAAAGTCATTGAAGTATTGCCAAAACAAATTCAGCGACTTTGTTTTGTAATTATATCGTTGCAGTAATGTTGGTCAGAAACAAATTACTTATTAAGTTGTAAACTTGGAGTAACGTAAATAAATACATATGAGAAAAAATTAAAAAGTACCAAGTAGGTAGTACCTAGGTGCTGAGTAGGTCGTACTGGGTAAGTACTAAGTATGAGTTGTACTGAGTAGGTTCTAAGCTGGTTGTAGCACTGAGTAGGTACTAAGTAGGTAGTACTGAGTAGGTGCTAAGTAGGTAGTACTGAGTAGGTACTAAGTAGCAAGTACTGAATAGGTAGGTACTAAGTAGGTAGTACTGAATAGGTACTAAGTAGCTAGTACTGAATAGGTACTAAGTAGGTACTAAGTAGGTAGTACTGAGTAGGTACTAAGTAGCAAGTACTGAATAGGTAGGTACTAAGTAGGTACTAAGTAGGTAGTACTGAGTAGGTACTGAGTAGGTAGTACTGAGTAGGTACTAAGTAGGTAGTACTGAGTAGGTACTAAGTAGGTAGTACTGAGTAGGTGCTAAGTAGGTAGTACTGAGTAGATGCTAAGTAGGTAGTACTGAGTAGGTGCTTTGTAGATAGTACTGAGTAGGTACTAAGTAGGTAGTACTGAATAGGTACTAAGTAGGTAGTACTGAGTAGGTACTAAGTAGCTAGTACTGAATAGGCTAGGTAGTAAGTGGGTACTGAGAAAAATTTTAGGTACCTAATGGGAATACATGTTTACTTCATCAATGCAAAATGATGTGACCCCCCCTCCCACCACCCAAACGCTGCTGAAAATTCAAGATCTGGGGGGAAGGAATAGGTTCCTATACACATACCCCAACAGAGATCATAAATATCAGCAGGAATCGTAATACTTCGCAGTTCATCATCCAACGAATCTACATTTTATGGTTTACCAGATTTTAACCCTTTTTCAGATTTTAGCGAAGCTATTATCCAGCTCAACGGATCTACACATTTCAACTCGACATTTTGGATGGATGGGGGATGCTTTGCAGATTCATTAACTAATCAACAATTCCACTGATCTAGCAAGCGTGATATTGGATGTATAGGATTATGCTACGCACCTGTAACGTATTTGGGATGCGAGCGAAGAGAACATTCAGATACCTAATAACCTACGTATACACCGACGAATCGACACTTGAAACGCCCATAACTACCTTAAATACCGTTTACATGAGTTCAGATTTGGAGGATGGATCAGGAATGATACTTTGATAGTTCCATATGAATTTCATTGGAATCGTACCATAACTTTCGGCTGCTCATGCGCTAACATCAACTGTTGACCATTTCTTTGTAACGCTTCTAAGAGAACAACCCGAAAAATAGTCGTGGAGAGCTGAAATTTTGAGGGTAAACGCGGGTTGGATCGCACGTCGTCCCGCATCAAAGAAACTACCCAACTATTCTTATTCGTTCATGAGATTGAGGTGAGGAAGCTATACTGCCTACTCGAATAGGCAGACGTTTTTGAATAGTTCTTGAATTTTGGAGTTTTTTGAAACCGCCCGGGGCATTGTACGTCCAGCCGTTCGTTCACAGTAAGACCCAGAAGTTTGCACCGACAGGCTTGGTCAACAGGAGGGTGAATCAGATTGTATACATTCAGCCCAGATATCATCACTAGGGAGCACCTGATTATAATCACGGATGGCTATATGAAGTCGAGTTGGTTGTTCCGTGATATTATTCCATTTGAAAAATGAAAGCTCTTTTGGAGTTTATTGATAGGTACTTTTGCAACTTGAACAAACGTTGAAGTATTCGAGGGTAAATTATTACACAACGGTAAATTATTGAGTAACGGTAAATTATTACACAATGGTAAATTATTACACAACAGTAAATTATTACACAACGGTTTTTTGTACCTTATGCTTCATGAATAATTACGAATAATTAATGAATTAATTGGTGAATCCCGCGCGTTTGTATGAAACTTTAATTTCCGTGCCGGCTGCAATACTCCGTTCAGGGCTTTCCTGGAGGGAGCTCGAGGGTACTGACCACAGAAAACAGTAATCAACACAGAAGGACCATCTATACAGGAAATAATAAACCGCTGTGTAATTATTTGCAGCGTTATTATTGCATTTTCGGATTCTACGTACCTTGAAACGGAAACCTTCAAATTTTGAGGGGGTGTTAATATTTTGGTTTATTATTTTCAATAATAAATCTTTGGAATCGAGCATGAAAAAAAAGGTTAACCCTCGTTCAAAATTTTATGGTTTCCGTCTCAAGGTATGTAGAATCCGAAAATGCAATAAAAACATTTCTGTCCGTTCGCCCCGTACGCTGTACTGAGCACTTTTCTTAGTTACCATGAACCAGAGTTAACGAAATTTGGTGTTTAGGTCCCGCTTGGGGTCTAGTTGGTCCTCGAAGCTCGGCGTTACTGTCTAAGGGGTCAAAAAAAGGGGTTGAAATCTCCAGGGCGCCGATACCTCGAATTTTTTACAGTATTAAATAGTTCTCGAACTTGGGAGTTTCTTATGACCACCCGCAGCATTGTACGTCCAGCCGTTCTTTCACAGTAGGCCCAGCAGTTTGCACTGACAGGCATTTTCAACAGCAGGGTGAATGAAATTGTATACATTCAGCCCAGATTTCGTCACTAGGGACGCGCTAACAATCGGGAATCAGCCCGAGATCATCATTGCTAGGGATCATCTGATTATAATCACGGAGTATGAAGTCGAGTTGGTTGTTCTGTGATATTATTTCATTTGAAAAATGATGGCTGTTTTGGAGTTTGTTGATAGGTAGTGAAACTTGAACAAACGTCAAAGTGTTATTGATGGGTAAATTATAACACAATGGTAAATTATTACACAACGGTAAATCTTTACACAACGGTTCATTATACCATCTACGTAGAAGGGGCTGGATTTTTTTGATAGGTACTTTTGCAACTTGAACAACCATTGAAGTATTATTGACGGGATAATTATTACACAACGGTAAATTATTACACAGCGGTTCATTATACTATCTAAGTAGAAGGAGACTTGACGGAAACGATGTGCACTCGTCGGTATCACGAACGGTTCTTAGGATTGAGACCCGCCACCGCCCAATACCATCTTCCCTACCACCACTTGGACCATACCTTGGATTACCTGCCGAGCTGTGTCTTGAGAGTGGCGGAGATTATCATGAAGTGCAGGAGTCTGGCGTCAAGGGTTAGAGTATAAACTTGAGAGAGACTTACCGAAGCCATTTTTTCGAATTTTGAAATCATATCTTTCTGAAAGACATTTCAGAGCGAAACACTAAGGAGACTACTCCAGTCTCAAGAAAATAAGGGCAGGTGTCCCTCAAGGAAGCGTGCTTGGGCCCTTAATACCTTCTGTACACACGTGATGTACCTAGCAATGAAAACACGACAATCGCAAGTTTTGCTGATGATACTGCCATACTTGCGGTTGATGACTCAGTAGAGGAAGCAACTAGGAAATTACAGCATTCTGTTGATGATGTAAGCGCCTGGATCAAAAAATGGCAACTGAAACTTAATGAACTGAAATCTACTCATACTAACTTTACGAACAAGAACATAACAACGATACCAGTAATGATGAATGAACAACAGATCCCCTACGCTAATACAGCAAAGTACTTAGGGATGATTCTTGATGCCAAATTAAGATGGAAGAAACATGTGATTTTAAAAAAAAATCTGTTAAATATCAAGTTCAAAAAAATGTACTGGTTGCGAGGCAGATATTCTGAACTATCTGTACACAACAAATTGCTAATCTACAAGCAAATCCTAAAACCTGTGTGGGCTTATGGTATCCAGCTCTGGGGCTGTACTAAAAAGACAAACAGCAAGATTATACGAACTTTTCAGAACAAGGTACTGAGGAGTATTGTCAACGCCCCTTGGTACATCAGAAATGATGACCTTCATCGAGACCTCAAGGTGGAATTTGTCAGTGAAGTGGCCAAGCAGCATGCGATTAAATACGAGCAGCGGCTTCATGAACAAATGAATCCGGAAGTTCTTCGACTTCAAGACAACAGCAACGTCACCCGGCTGCTTGCTAGAACAAAACCTTTCGACCTTGTGATGTGACAGCCACTGGGCTAAAAACTCTACAAACAGTTGAATAATATTATAGCAAACTAACTTGATGGGCGAAGCTCAGTTGTTACATATATGTTACTGATATAGCAAATATATCGATTATTTAAAAAAAAAAAAGAAGTGCAGGGGTGAATTGCTGAACGTAAACTGGAAGACGTGGGTGGATGGTAGAACGTACCTTTGTGCTCTTTGTAACCGAGGCGTGAATGAAACGACAGAGCACTTTGTAGCACACTGCCCAGTCCTAGGGTATTATATAGAAAAATCTATTTTGGGAAGGCTGAGCTCTCCAGATGTGAACTGTTAGATGTGCTCAACGGGGAGGTGGGCTGGTCTCAACTGTGCTCCTACTATAGGGTCGCCTGGCGTTAGAGAGAGGATCTCATCGCAGAATTTAATTATGATACCTAACGTTACCGAATAAGAACTGTAAAAAATGTAAATAGTTTTAATAAAATAAGATTGGATGTAATAAGATAGAAAACGCTGCAAATCCCTGCACAACGGTTTATTATTTTGTACAGAATACCCTTGTGTTACAGATCACAGCTCTATGTATAGATAACCCGTCTATATAATATGATATGTACTATTCTATACATATTATGTAGATCGCAGACCCTCCGTAGGTTAGTACCTAACCCCGTACTCGTTACTAGGTACCTACCTAAATCACGAGTTAAATGTTGCTAAAATAATTCTGCCGATGACAAACAGTAGCTAACAAAAAGAAACACACATAATGAAGTTCTGAAAAGAAATTGTTGATGAGGAGTGAAAAAAGTTGCAAAATTACCTACCAACGAACTCCAGCCCCTTCTACGTAGATGGTATAATGAACCGTTGTGTAATAATTTACCGTTGAGTAATGATTTACCGTAGTAATAATTTACCCATCAATAATACTTCAACGTTTGTTCAAGTTTCACTACCTACCAACAAACTCCAAAAGAGCCATCATTTTTCAAATTAAATAATATCACAGAACAACCAACTCGACTTCACACTCCGCCAATATAATCAGGTGATCCCTACCAATGATTTTATCTCCGCCAAATTTCCTATTGTGGGCGCGTCTCTGGTTACGAGATTTGGTTTGAATTGTATACAATTTCATTCACACTGGAGTCGAAAATGCCTGTCGGTGCAAACTTCGGGGCCTTACTGTGAACGAACGGCTGGACGTACGATGCTCCGGATGGTCTTAAAAAACTCGCAAGTTCAAGAACTATTTAAAACCGTAAAAATATTTACGTAAAAAAATTGTATAGGCGTTTTGAAAATTTCAACCCCTATTTTGAACCCCTTAGAGATGACTCACAGTAACGTCGAGCTTCGAGGACCAACTAGACGCCGAACGGAACCTATAACCCGAATTTCATCAATTTTTTTTCATGGTAACTAAGAAAAGTGGCCCGTACGGCGTACGGCGTACGGCGGACAGACAGAAATATTTGTATTGCAGTTTTGGATTCTACATACCTTGAAACGTAAACCATCGAATTTTGGGGGGGGGTAAGAATTTTTTTTTTCATGCTCGATTCCAATGGTTCATTATTGAAAATAATAAACCAAAATAGTAAAATTATTATTTTAACTTTTGGGATCCTTAGAAAATAAAGCGTATAAGCATGTGGTAAAATAAGGCGTATTTATATTAACGGAGCTCCCGCTGACGGTTTTGACCATAGCGATATCATGTCTGGGTCTTTCCATTTATTGTAAAATGTATTTATGTTATTTGAATAAGCATGTGATTGATTGATTGATTTATATCTATGCAGAAGGGGCACCTATACAGGTAAATTATTACACAACGGTTTATTATTTGCCTTATGCTTCATGAATAACTGCAAATAATTAATGATTGAATTATTGAATCCTTCGTATTTGTAGGAAACTTTAATTCCGGAGCCGACTCCAGTACTCGATTTAGGGCTTTCCCGGGGGGAGCTGGAGGGTATTGACCACAGAAAACAGTGATCTACGATGAAGGGGCATCTATACAGGTATTTTTTTTCATGCTGGATTCCAAAGGTTCCTTGTTGAAAATAATAAACCAAAATGGGGGTCAGTAACAAAGAGCAATCCAACCTTCTGTTCTGAATTGATCAACATTCTTCATTCCCTCGGATAAGAAATATAGGGTCAAAGGGCGATTGTACTGATCAATATGTAATCCTCACTCTCTCTGTCCCGTCTCTCAACTGTGGGCATGGCGAGTACAATTTCCAGTTACGTACATACTGCTAAAATGAATTTTGATTGATTGAATAGAACGAAATAGATTGAAAATATGCCACCATATTTATTTGTCTATGAATCACTGGGTAAATCGATTCTACGATCCCATTTTTCTCGCGCATCCACTACTCATTCTGGGGCTTCCTCCATTTTTCCTACCTTGTGATAGCTTAATCCCCAGCAGGTTATTTTCTCATCCCGTCGCACCTCACATCAGACGTTCACTGGCTTTTCTCCGTCTTTCTAATTCCAATATGGTGACCAGTGTCGACTCCAAAGCTTTCAAGGAAGCCCTTCCGCGTCGTTCAAATCCACCTGCAACAGATGGATGCTACGATGAACTTCATATGCTACGGCCAGGCTTCAGCTATCGACCTAACATAGGTACAAGTTCATCTAGCGTTTTAAGATTGATCGAATTCGATGATGATTGATTGATGATCGTATTCGATCATCCCGCCAGTTGAGATCGTGTTTCGGATTATTTCAGTTGCAATATACATCTTGTGAAGTTGTGATGGTTGCACATGAGGAGGTTGACGACCCTTTTGCTCAGCTCAATGGTTCGATTCACACATCCCCCAAACGATCTTTTAAAAAAATATTAATTTTGTGGATAGATTTAATAAAATGTCACTTTTCGTTTTAATGTCCTTGGACCTTGGTGGTAACTAATTTTTCTTAATCTTTTATTCAAGCTTCTTCATTATTTTAATAACTATCCAACAGTGCCTTAGACTGGAATTGAATCTAAATGTTTATATCCTCTAACAGTAGAAGTATTATTGTAGTGATTTGAAGGTTTGAGATGAGGCTTGGATAGGTGAGGTTGTTAGATGGAAAAGAAGTCGATGGAGCTAGCGTCCAAAAGCTTAACACCTATGGCGAAGCCAGGAAGGTTACCACCACTAAAAACGCTAGAGGATATTCCCAGAAGGTTCCACCTGTCGGTTATCACCGGACCTGTTCCACCACTCGGAGTTCTTTTCCGTAAGAAAGGTAAGGAGGTGTGAGGAGAGGGAGAGAAATCATTGAGGTTTGAGCGTAGAATGGAGAATGGGGCGAAAACGGCGGGTTTTATATAAGTCCTTCCACCCTCCCCCAGACCTTCGACGGTTGTTAGGAGCTGTTGAGGGTCTGCTGGAGGGAAGAGAGATTGGGGGAAGAGAGGGGGGTTGGTCACCTAGACCCTCCATTCGTTTGGTTTATTTGTGCAATCTTAAATAGGTATACAGGGATTGATATTTCTGGGAGGATATCACCACAATTATATTACCATGTCTTCAAAGATATCAGTCGCCACCAGCAAGTGGAATGCAGGATGCAAGCGCTTCTGAGGAAAGTACATCATCATCAGGCGGTGAAGAAATTACAGAGAATACTACTGAATACTACCAAGAAAGTACATTCTCGGTATGGGTATCACGCTCGGTAGTCCATAAAAGCCCTGATTCCTGTCGTAACTTCTCATGATTGCTATACTATAAGAGATGGGGGCAGTTCTCAAGTAGGCAGGAAAAGTAAACATTGCGACTGAAATGACCCGAAATATGTTCTCGTAAACTCACGGGGAGGTGGCTCAGGATACGATCGACGATCCCTCAATCATAAAACGGTAGACGAACTTGCCAATGCACGAAGTCCCTGCGTGATAAGATATGTTTAAGGGTCGGGTCACGGAATGCCTTAACTATAATTTTAGTGGTTCAAATGGTGAAATAGCCACGATTTATTGACTTTGCATTCAGTTAGGTCAGGTATCTTCCACTTGGCCGTAACAGTGGGTAGCCCTTTGTTCCATGTGAATATATTATAATTTTTAAACACAAGCCATTTTCTAGAGTGCATGTGCATTTGTATGGATTCTAATGCTGTATAGTGTATTGTATAGTATACTTACAGGAAGGAAGGTTTTTGAAATACAAAAAAGAAATCCTAATTGAGAAGAGAATCGTAAGAGAGAATTGAATCGTAGAGAAGAAAGGAGGAAGAAACCGTAATTGAGAACGGATTTGAATATGAAGTTGTGTACAGCCACCGTCGGTGGACTGTAGACTATTCGCCTACTGTCCAACGTCTTAACGCTTACAGCTGTTTCTTAGCATCTCCTACGAGATATAACAACATAAGTTTCACACGCTACTCGAGTATATTTTGGCACTGTTGATTGAAACTTGTCAATGCCCGAAAGTAAAAGTTTTCCAGGTTCCCAAGAGGAGACAAAGGCAGAAATAATATTGATCACATACGTGGCAAGTGTTAATCACAGTCTCTACTGAAAGATATCGTGTGGACCACAGACCAAAGCTACCGATTCGGTAGCGTTTTATGCACTTGGAATATCTATAATAGCCTTGTATATATGGTATGTATAGACTTGGAGTATTTATATACTTGTATAGACTTCTATGCGTAGAGTATGTATAGACTTGTAGGTGTAGCCTTTTATAGATTTGTATGTTTGTATTGATTATGTATAGACTTGTATGTATAGACTTGGAGTATGTATAGACTTGTATGCATCATGAAACTGTACCACGAGATTTGACCTTCATCGTCACGCAAGAACCTGTAACAGTATAACAAGAAGTAGGAACAGAGTCGTCGTTGGAATTGGCTACAGGCTCCAAGACGACAGGGGATCATGACCGTACCACTGCCTTTTCACAGACTAATTTGGAGCTTGATTTTGCGTCGCCCATCTCTCAAGAACTAGTCTCACGTTCACTGACTAATAGGGAGCTCGATCTGGCGTCGCCCTTCCCGCAAGAACGGGAACAACTGATTCGGGCATCAGAACAAGAGGACGAAAACAGCATGAAGATTGGCGAAGGTGACTACGCAACATTCACCTTACCTGGCAGAAAGAAGAAAGTGGTGGCGTGCCAGATTTCGAAGACAGAAGAAGAATATGCAGTTGCACATTGTTTGAAACTATTCAACAGAATGAAAACAATATTCACAGTTGATAGAGAAGAGATTCTAGTCAAAGGGATAAGCGTTGTTTCCAAATTGACTAGACCCCTAGTGTTTGCGAACGTCTGCAATTCCCTAAACCGCTGAGCATTGATAATTAAGTGATTTCATATTTTGATTAACAAACCATGCGCATAGGTAATAACCTAGGTGATCTCATATTTTGATTAGGAAACTGTGATGAATTTAGAATTTTCATCACGGCGGTGTGGAAGGAAGGTGAGTGAGTGAATTTAGGTAAAGAAGGAAAAGTCGCAGGCGGCTGTAGTCAACCGAACATCTACGACTTTGGAGGAGAGAGAGGTGGATGAGGGAATTTCACCTAGGCGGCTGTAGTCAACCGTTCATCTAGGTGAAGGAGAGGAAAGGAGAGGTCCCTTGTCTAGGCGGCTGTATTCAACCGATCATCTAGACAAGGAGGAGGAGAGAGGAGGTGAAATTCCCAGGCGGCTGTAGTCAACCGATCATCTGGGAGGTAAGGTAAGAGAGAGAAGAGAGAGCTGGTTAGAGGAAGTGTCGAATGAAGCTTGAGCGCCAGGATCCGGGGTTTTATAGTACTTGGGGGCCTCTCCCTCCAGCTCCTTGCAGGGAGCTGGTAGTGGGGCCCCAGGTTGAGTAACCCTGGGTTCTGTCGCCTGTCCCCACTCATATCTTTATTTACGGAGCTTTAGTTTGGCGTTTGAATGTTGGTGAGAACTTAATAATATAGGAGTGTTCCCGGGAGGGACTCACGACAGAGGTCCCCCCAGTTTGAACCAATATTTGTGGAGCTGAAGGCGCAAGGTGACAGGAGCTGAGGGCTACGGCAAACAAAAGGTGGAGCTGAAGGCGCAAGGTGACAGGAGCTGAGGGCTACGGCAAACAAAGGTGGTGCTGAAGGCGCAAGGTGACAGGGGCTGAAGGCCGATGCAAACAGGCGGTTGGGCTGAAGGCCAGTCTTAAAGCTAGGAGGCTTAAGTGTATGTACGTAGATGGGAAGTATAGCATGTATAAGGTAAGTACATGGGAAGGAATGGTAAACATAGAGTAAGTAGAATAAGTAAACATAGTAGTAAGTAAAGTAAACATAGAGTAAGTAGTAAGTAAGTAGAGTATAAGACAGAGTACATGGTAAGTAGAGTATAAGACAGATTAAGTAGAGTATAAGACATTAATATTGGGTGATGATGAGTCAACAGATATAAACATTTCGCATTTATAAATGTGATCAATGTGTGTTTTAGTATTTACAATGATGAGGATGGAGTATGTACAAAGGATGAACGAGTATTTACAGTTGATGGATGAGTGTTTACAGATGACGGGTGAGTATGTACAAGGGATGAAGGAGAATTTACAGAGGATAAAGGGGGAAGTACAAAAGTTGGGAGGTGTGCAAAAATTTGGTCAATATGGGGGAGGCGGTTGTGGGGGTCCGCCGTTTCCTGGGTGTGGATAGTATGTGGCGAGTGGTTGTGTGTGTGTGTGTGTGAGTGTAGTGTGTTGGGGGCAGTCGCCGGCGGTCGACGTGGTGAGGCGGCCACGGGGGGGCCTCGAGTTTCGGTACAGTGCGAGTGGGTTGATGAGACACCAGCACTGTCCCGGAATCTCAAGGCCCCGCCGTGATTGCTCATAGCGGGGCGGGGGACTTGGCCGCCGGGACGAGGGGGGTGTGGGGACGCTCCCTCCGTCCGTTCCGCCGCCCGGGCCGTTTCGTCCCGGCGGGAACTATTGGGGATATCCCCGACGATGGAGGGGGGGAAGGTGGGGTTGTTGGTGTGGGTGAAAGAGGGGGGTCGAAGATGGAAAATTGCGGGGGGGTTAAAACGGGGGGTTTTAAAATTGTTGGTTGAGAAGCGGGTGGTGTTTTTTTGAATTGTATGGGGGGGTTTGAAATTTGAACGGGTACGGGAGGTGGTTTTTCGAAATTGACGGGGGGGTTTGTAATTTGAACGGGGGGTGGGGGAGGCATGAGTTCCGCAAGGCGGAACTCGTGAAGGATGGAATCCATCAGGGGGTCTGTGGGGGTGTAGGGAGGGTGTACCCCCGTGGTTTGTGCTACGCGAAATTCGCGTAGAATTCGCCACTGGGGGTACTTCCATCGTCGGGGCCGGGGAGGTAACCCGGAGATCCGTGGCGGAGGAAAAAGAAGCGGTGTGGTAGGCCCGGGCGAAGGGGGTAGGGGGGAAAGTGGGTCCGGGACAAAAACGTCCCGGAGAATCGCCGCCATTTCCGGATCCGAGTCGAAATCCGGAAACGACGGAGGTGACGGGTGCTGCGGGAAGAGGTGATGTTTCATCGCGAACGGACGGTGGGAGACTGATAGTGTTTGGTGTTGGGGTTAGCACAGGTGCGGGTTTGCACCTGGCTAACGGGACTGTATGAGGTTTGCCGTCAATTAACAGGGTTGCGGTGGTATGTGTTGTGCGGATGACTTGAAAGGGCCCGGCGTAAAGTGGTTGGAAAGTTTTATGGATGCCGGGCTCTTTCAGGTACATGTGTGTGGTGGTGAAAAATCGTTTGGGATAAGTGGTGTCGTTTGTCGGTGTTGTTGAGTGTAGCGGTTCCCTGTTAATTGACGGTGTGTGGTGTGGAGTGAAAATGTCGGCCGGTAAACGTAGTGGGTCTTTAAAGGCGTTTTGTGCGGGGCTAGTTTGGTCTGAAGGACGGGCGGATGTTCGAAGGCTGAGTAAAATGTAGGGGAGAGATTTTGTCCAGGAGGGGGAATTTGCTGATGTAGAAATGGCTTGCTTCAGGACCGAGTGCCACCGCTCTATTTTCCCGTTGGATTGGGGATGGTAAGGGGTAGTGTGGATTTTTTGGATCCCGAGGGAGCGTAGTAATTCGGAGAAGTGGGCCGATTCGAACTGCCTCCCTTGATCGACCGTGACTGTCCGCGGACAACCGTAACGGCTAACCCATTGAGAGAGGAAAGCCGTTGCGACGGCGTCCGCGGTGATGTGGGAGAGGGGGATGCACTCTACCCAGTTGGTGGCACGATCAATCATCGTGAGGCAGTATTTCTTCCCCTCGGACGGGGGAAGGGGGCCCACTAAATCCAAATGTACATGCTCCCACGGGAGGGAGTCGGGGATTGGTTGAGGAGGGACATGCGGGTGGGCCGAGACTTTGAAACGCTGGCACTTCTGGCACCCCAGAACCCAGTTACGAATATCTGTATTCATATGGGGCCAGAAGTACCGCGTCTTGATGAGGTCCCGGCTCGCCCGAATGCCAGGATGGTGAAGGGAATGGTAGTGGAGGAACAACTGTCTCCTCAACCCTGGTGGGACGTAAGGGCGCGGTGAATCGGCCGTCACGTCGCACCAGAGGTCGAGGGGAGGCAGCTGTTCCAACTTGGATGCGGAAATGAGGTTGGAGAGGGCGGGGTCAGAGGTTGGATCTTGTTTGGATTTGAGGGATTGTGGGGAAGGGAATGGCAGCAGCTCCGCCACCGGCGCGGGGGTAGGGGTGGGTCGGGAGAGCGCGTCCGCCACGCAGTTGTCGGCCCCCGGCAAATATCGGATATCGGACGTGAATTGTCCGATAAACTCGAGTTGCCGGAGGCGACGCGGGGAGGCGGACTTGCGGTTCTGAAGGAGGGCGTGGGTCAGGGGCTTGTGATCTGTAATGACAGAGAACTGCCTGCCCTCCACGAAGTCACGAAAGTGCTTGATGGCTTCGTGGATGGCGAGGAGTTCTCTGTCGAAGGTAGAGTAATTTTTTTGGGTGGGGGATAAAGTTTTCGAAAAGAAGCCAATGGGTTGGGGGGTGGCGCCGGTGTGCTGTTGGAGCACTGCCCCGATGGCCCAATCGGACGCATCGGTGGTGATGGAAAGGGGAGCGTGAGGGTCGGGGTGGGCTAATAGAGCGGCGTCTACTAGGTCCTGTTTGCAAATTTTGAAGGAGGCGGAAAGTTGGGGGGTCCAGGTGATGGGGCGGTTATCATTTTTTTTGGAGGGTTGGGGAATGGCGTGTATGAGTGGTTGTTGATGTTGTGCGGCGTGTTTTATGTGTCTACGGTAAAAATTTAGCATACCCAGGAAGCGGCGGAGCTCCGTGACCGTGCGGGGTTGCGGGAAGTCAATGATTGCGTGGACCTTGTCCGGGAGGGGCGTGATGCCGTCAGAGGATACTTGGTGGCCGAGGCAGCGGACGGAGGGTTGGCCGAGGACACATTTGTCAGTGTTGACGAGGAGGCCTTCGGTAGAAAAGATGTCTAGTACTTGCTGTAGGTGGGCGAGGTGTTCTTCCGGTGTCTTGGAGGCTATCAGGATATCGTCGAGGAAGCAAAATACGAACGGTAGGCCTCGCAGGATACTGTCCATATACCGCTGCCATGTTTGCGCCGCGTTCCTTAACCCGAAGCCCATTTTCACATATTCAAACAAACCGAACGGGGTAATTATTGCGGTTTTTGGGACGTCGGGAGGGTGGATGTTAATGTGATGGAACGCTCGTGAAATGTCAAGGGTGGAAAAGATGGTGGCGCCATGGAGATGTGACGAAAAGTCTCGCAGGTGGGGGACATTATAGAGGTCCGGTGTGGTTTTGGAGTTAAGCCGCCGGTAGTCCCCGCAGGGGCGGATATCCCCATTGGGCTTCTGCACGATGTGGAGCGGAGAAGCCCAAGGGGATTTTGAGGGGCGGACGATACCGTCGGCAATGAGTTTGTCGAAGTGTTGGCGGGTTTTTGACAACTGAAGGGGGTGTAGGCGGCGGGCTTTTGCGGTGATGGGCGGTCCTGTGGTCTCTATATGGTGCTGGACAGTGGAGATGTGGGCAGAGGGGCGGCGCTGGGGGCGGTAGTTGAGGAGGAGGCGTTCAAACTGTGTGGGGGGGTGGTTGATTGCGTGGATAAATCCAGGGATGGGTTTGTTGGTCTGGGGGTCGATCAGGCGCGCATTGCGGACGTCGACCTGGAGGCCGAAGTAGGCGAGGAAATCGGCCCCCAGGATCGCCTTCTCCACGTCCGCCACGGTGAAGTCCCACTCGTACGCGAGACCGCTCATGTAAATCGATGAGCGGTATGTCCCGTACGAGGGGATGGTGGTACCGTTGGCGGCGTAGAGAAGCTGCCGGCTGCAGCGCGCCTGACGCCGGATGATATTGTTGGGAAAAATGGACAGCGCCGCCCCTGTGTCCACCAGGAAAGGGACGTTGGTCTTTTTGCAGCGCAAGAAGAGTCGCTGGTGGGTGGGGAGGGCGTTGTGTAATATGGCGGAGGTGGGAATTTGTGGTGGCGGTGTTTGGTCGTCCCCGAATGACACGCGGGGCGGTTTTTTGCCGTTCCGGAGGGGGGGAACGGAGGTGTCGGCGTGAGTGGTGGCCAGGGGGGGTTGTGCCCTGGAGGCGGGCGTGGAGGTTCCGTTCCGTGGTGGGGAAACGGTCGCGGCGGCGTGAGTGGCGGCCGGAAGGTTGTCTGCCCTGTTGGCGGGCGTGGAGGGGCCGTTCCGGGGTGGGGGAACGGTAGCGGCGGCGTGAGTGGCGGCCGGAAGGTTGGTTGCCCTGGTGGCGGGCGGGGAGGGGTTGTTCCGTTGGCGGTGGGGTGAGGGTTTTGGCGGCGCCGTAGGCGCGGCCGGGAGGTTGGCAGCCGTGGCGGCGGCGTAGGAGGGGTAGCGGGGCTTGGCGGTGGCGGTGTGAATGCGGGCGGGGGGGGTTCGGTCATGGTCCCCCCCGTGTTGGCGAGGAGGGGGGCCCGCCGGGTTTACCGGCGGGCGTCCGCGTTTCCCTGCTTGGAGGGGAAGGAGCAGGGGGGCTGACACTTGCGTGCCTCCCCACCGAAGTTCACGTGGTAGAAACACCGGTGGGGGGGGTCCGCGGGTAGGTAGTCAGTCTTGGTGGGGCGTCGCGTAGTGGAGGGGGGTGCGGTCGTTGGGGACTTTCCCCTACGTAGCTCACGGGGAGGGGTGGTGCGTCGCTCCGGCGAGCGCTGGCGTCGGCGGTCGGCGGAGGGGTAGCGCCGGCGATCAGTGGAAGTGGGCCTGCGTCTGTCGAGGGAGGGGGTCCGGCTGCTACCGCGGGAGGCGGTGCGGTCACGCAGAGGTGGGGGATGACGGGGTGCGTGTACTTCGCCGACGCTGGCGGCTGCGGCCAAGTCGTGGACGGTGTCCGCGAGTCGCAGAAGGGGCTCATCGGGACCGTCTAGGTGGCTGGCGAGGGCCATCTGTATGGGGTGGGGGAGAGCGCGCAACCAGAAAGTACGTGCGACGTCGGCCGTCATAATGTCGTGCAGCTGGTGCCGCAGCCGTCGGTAGAGGTGGGATGGCTTCTGGTCGCCGAGGTGTTGAGGTTGGGAGAGGGCGGCGACTCGGGCGAGTTTTGACGGCTGGTAGGTGTTGATGAGGCGGCTGCGGAGGTCGTCGTACGCGGCGGCGGCGTCGGGGGAGATATCGGAAGTCTGCAGTAGGATCTCGTAGGGCAGCAACGAAATGATCCGGGAATATCGAGTTTTCTGGCTGCGGATGTTGGCGGCCGAAAACGCTGCGTCCACTTGGAAAAACCAAAGCGCCGGGTCGTGCGTGTAGAAGGGGGGCAGCGACAGAGGGAACGCTGCGGATGTCGTCATGACGTCGGCGGCGGCTGCGGCCGTAGCGGCGGCGGTGGCGGCGGAGGCGGCTGATGTTGCAGAGGTCGGCGGGGAGAGCGTGGAGAAAGGGTTGTCGGCCAATGCGTCGGATGTCGCAGCGGCGGGCGGCTGCAGTGTGGCTGGTCGCAGGAGCGGCGGCGACGGGGAGTTCGGGTCCATGGCTGTAACTCAAAATTAAATTTGTTGAGTATAAAATTCGCAATTTAGGGGAGCGGATGGGCGTGTGGCTGTGCGGAGGTGTGAAGAGAGGCGTGATCTCCGTGCGGTTGAGGTTGGGCCAAAATTGCGAAAATTACTGAACTGTTTGAATTTTAAATTGATTTTAAAATGTGGGACACCGAACTATTTGACTGGGGCGACACATGGGGTGGGAAGGTGGTAAGGAAGAAGGAGAGTGAACGTCGGGTTCACCACTGTGATGAATTTAGAATTTTCATCACGGCGGTGTGGAAGGAAGGTGAGTGAGTGAATTTAGGTAAAGAAGGAAAAGTCGCAGGCGGCTGTAGTCAACCGAACATCTACGACTTTGGAGGAGAGAGAGGTGGATGAGGGAATTTCACCTAGGCGGCTGTAGTCAACCGTTCATCTAGGTGAAGGAGAGGAAAGGAGAGGTCCCTTGTCTAGGCGGCTGTATTCAACCGATCATCTAGACAAGGAGGAGGAGAGAGGAGGTGAAATTCCCAGGCGGCTGTAGTCAACCGATCATCTGGGAGGTAAGGTAAGAGAGAGAAGAGAGAGCTGGTTAGAGGAAGTGTCGAATGAAGCTTGAGCGCCAGGATCCGGGGTTTTATAGTACTTGGGGGCCTCTCCCTCCAGCTCCTTGCAGGGAGCTGGTAGTGGGGCCCCAGGTTGAGTAACCCTGGGTTCTGTCGCCTGTCCCCACTCATATCTTTATTTACGGAGCTTTAGTTTGGCGTTTGAATGTTGGTGAGAACTTAATAATATAGGAGTGTTCCCGGGAGGGACTCACGACAGAAACCATGTTTTCAACTTATCAATAATAAATATTCAATTACCTAAATGGCATGGCAATGGTTCCTGTAAGTGATTAGCAAATTGTTTATACTTTTATATAGACTTATTGTGATTTTTCTATTGTGCTTTCCTGGAAATGAAAGATTTATTAGGTATATCTACCTGAAACTAAAATACTTATATTTGAATCCATAAGATAAGGCAGCTCCTGTTTTACGAATAAATCGCATTTCATTGTTTAAATGTAGTGTCAATTACTGGCTCATTTCCCTGTCAATATCTGGTTTCTGCGTGATAACTGACGAAAAAACTTGCCATAGTAATTTGGCTGAAAAAATTGAAAAACAGGCTCGTTTCACACATTTTGATAGCACAATTTACTCTACAGACCTCGGCCAAAATAAACAATTTTGAGAGAGGAAGATCGGCTCATAAATAGAAAAGCAATTAGAGAAATGCCTGAAATTCTGTGTAGATATTTCTATAACTGGGGTCTTTATCCTATAGAGTTTAATGTATAGACTTTTATGTATAGAGTATGTACAGAATTGCATGGACTTGTATGCATAGAGTATGAGTAGAGTCAATATGCGGGTCCTGGGACATTCCTGTTTCAACATGCACGTCAGTCTAACCAGCTCCAGGGGGCCTTAGCAGGTGGCCCTCACCAACCCCTTAACAACCCCCTCACCCACCACTTACCAACCCCCAAACAGCGCTTACATATTGTGATGATCCAGCGGCAGCTAAAAGTAGAAATAAATACACGAGACTACTTGAGTCGGTTTGTGTGGTCAAATGACCACACATGTTCTTTTATACCCCTTGATACATCCCCAGAGAGGGGTAGGGGAACCCCGCTCTGGGAAGCCGTTTGACGCGGCTTATAATGCAAGCGACGCTATTTACATAGTGTTAGGGAGCAGCCGATCACCACACTGCTCCCCCCAGAATTGAAGTTAAATACTGCAATTATGTAAATGACGATGAATCTTGTTGATGAGGCGTCGGTGTTGGTGAAAGAGGCTGCGTGTGAGCTGTGTAGTTGCCGTGTAGGTGGGTGGCTTGAGGAGTTCGTGGTGTCTCGCCGTCGTGTGTTAGCGGCGGCTGCGGTGTGGGATGCGTGAACGTGCTCGGATGCGGTCCAGCTGGAAGCGTCGAGGGCGATGTCTCGGAGAGCGCTGGAACGGGCGGCTGGAAGAGGTCATCTTCCGAGGCGGCTTGAATGGCGAGGCAGGTGACGTTGGCCGCGCCTGGAGTAACGGCTGTGCCTGGGTCCCAGTGAAGACGGTGTCGGGAGAGGCCTGTGTCCCAGGGTGTGATAGGCCGTGTTTGTGATGGAAGACCGGGCGCTGTAGAGCTGTAGGTAAGTACGGCCGGGGTGCTGAGTCGGGCCAGGATGTGCCAGTGTTACAGCTCTCTCGAGGACATGTTTCGTTGCTTCGAAGGCGGCTTCGGAGTCGTGAGAGCAGTGTAGTAGGCGTTTATTATGTCGCTTACGGGCGGCCGTTCGATCGGGCAGATGTGTAACGCCGCTGGGTGATACGATGTGGCCGAGGAATTTGAAGGAGGTGCGGGCTAGTTGACACTTCGACTTGTTGACTTGGAGGCCGTATTTTGTTAGAGTATCGAGTAGTAATTTTACGTGTGTAAAATGTTCCTCGATATCTCTCGAAGCTACTGGAAGGTCTTTGTAGACGGTGGTCCTATTGAGAGGCTGCGTTGAAGGCCGCGGTTGTCGGTGGTGCTGGATCACCTGCAACTCCTCGTTGACGGTAGCCACACGAGGAGGAGGGAGAAGGGTATGAGGCGGTTCCGGTGTCTTCGTAGCTCTGGTCTTCATTTTCTTCTTTGTTGTTCCTGAAGGTGTAGATCCGAGAAATGAATGCTCCGTTGATGGTCGCTCTCGTTAAGTAAGCAGCGGGAAAAACGAGATTTTCTCTGGTTGGTCGTGGATCTGACGAGTGGTGGGCGTAGGCGGTTCGCTGTCGATCGCAGGAGGCGAGAAGCCGGGGCGAGAGGTGTATTAACTTCGCCGGTGTTGCGTTCGCAGAAGGCCGGGGCGAATGTGCGTGTCTCACGCCGAGTTGTCGCCGTAGGCTGAAGATCGCAGAGGGCGAGAAGCTGGGGCGAGAGGTGTATTAACATCGCCGGTGTTGCGTTCGCAGAAGGCCGGGGCGAAGGTGCGTGTTGAGCCGTCGCAGGAAGCGAGAAGGCGGGGCGCTGATCGCTGAAGGCGGGAAACCGGCGAAGGTGCGTGTTGAGCCGTCGCTGGAAGCGAGAAGGCGGGACGCTGTTCGCAGAAGGCCGGAAGCCGGTGAAGGTTGCGTGTTCGTCGTCGGGCGCCGCCGCCTCGCCGGCGATCGTAGTAGGCGAGAAGCCGATGCGAAGGTGAAGGTGCGTGTTCTACGTCGGGGTGACCAGTGTGATGATCCAGCGGGAGCTAAAAGTAGAAATAAATACACGAGACTACTTGAGTCGGTTTGTGTGGTCAAATGACAATTTATTGGCAGTTCACAGCTTCTTTTATACCCCTTGATACATCCCCAGAGAGGGGTAGGGGAACCCCGCTCTGGGAAGCCGTTAGACGCGGCTTATAATGCAAGCGACGCTATTTACATAGTGTTAGGGAGCAGCCGATCACCACACATATATTGATTTTTCCTTTATGTTTTGTAATTTGACTGCCAACTAACTTGTTGAAATCCTTATGTACACGTAGTGCCTATAATTGTCCCCTTCTTCTAGCATAAGGAGATCTCTATGGTCAGCCAACTCTCTATCCACGATCTTCTTTGGACACACTACCATTTTCTCATTCAGCGTAAAGATGTTTATTGATATATTATTCCTAGCTTCGAAAACTTTAATATTGTGTAGGGAGGTGGGGAACGATACACAACTAAAATCGTAGCGGTGAGGGATATTTCGATATTGAAATACCCTCATTGAATGATGGGGAACGAACTTGGCTAAAATGGCGAAATAAAAACAGCGGTTGTCGTCACTTGGGACATCGAGATACGCTCTCCTATCGGATATCCTCTTGGGTAGCCTAATGGGACCAGCCCCTCCACGTAACGGGGAATACTTGTTAATTTTTAATCGTAGCCCATAAATAATATCCAATTTCCACCCACTTTTCTTCAGTTCTAATTCTGATAATTCGTCATTCAACTTTTTGAACATTTTGTTTAAAATACCGCCAATTTCCGAATGATCTAATAAAATTTCATTTTTTACTTTAATATTGGTCACGAGTCCTTCATTCAAAATGTTTGCCATCAGGCAGTCGGTAAAAATATTAAATTTGATCGGGCCGTGATCAGTGAGGGATTGTTGTAAAACCCTATTTATTTTATGCCTCACGTCTTTAAAAAATAGTGGCAGATCCAATGTAAAATTGGACTGAATGAAAAACGATGCAATTGTTGGTAAATGCTGTGTCATGTGGTAGGATATAATCATTATTTGGCTGCGTGGCTAACAGATTTCTGACATGGGGGTCTGTGGGTCTTCGACTATTGTTGTTAGCGGATGGTAGTGTGGTGCATAATGACCTATGGGCTTCAAAGAGGGCTGCACTAGCATAACGTCCACCACACGTTTCGCATAACAAATCACAAATACACATCAATTCATGATCTATTTTGTCTAACATATATCACGAAAAACTTCCCCACATTTTGCACAGTTTAAATTCCTAGTATGTAACATTTCGTGATTGATTCTTTCTGGCGGATTATCAAATGCTTCCCCACAATATTGGCAAATTAAAGTGTAAATATCATTATCTTCTGGTGGTGGTGAGGGTGGGGAAGAAAACCGCGTTTTTTTAAGCGGGGGCGCGTCACAGTTATTATTATGGGCAGGAGAATTGAAATTACTGCCACACCTGTCGCATAGTACGAAATCATTGTCAGCCGTCCTTTGCCCACAGGTTCCCTCGTGCTGCAATAGCATATATAATGGCACGGGAAGGGCAATTTGCAAAAGGAACATGTTTTGGATGGCGATGCCATTTTTACAACAACAAACAAATGAATAGTATGCTTCCAATTTTTTTAAAAAGTACTCTTATAAAGGTAATAGCAAAAATCAAATGAACCCTTTTTCTATGGGGAAAAAATCAAATTAACTCAAGAAATAAGAAAAGAAAAAAATATTATTATGGAGTATGAAAAAAAGAATAGACAAAAAATTGAACACTACTATGGGAAATTGGTAAAAACTGAGTTGAGGTAATAAATTAAATAAATACTTCTTCAAAGCTTGAGGGGAAAAAAACTATTGTAGGATATGGAAAAAAAAGAACACTCTTATGGGAAAGGGGGTGCAAAATCTGTGTGGGGGTAAATTAACTAAATACTTCTTCGAAACTTGGGCTCAACTAGTGAGAAAATCTATTGCAGGACGTGGAAAAATGAAACGAAAAAAAACTGTAGAAAAGGGGAAATAAATGAAAATCAAAGTTAAGTAAACACAAAATGAGTGAGAAAAAATTAAGAAAAAATTTCTACAGTTATTGGGAAAATAGAAAATAGTAAGGGATGGGGGGGGGGGGGTTCCGGTACTTGAAAAAAACTAATTTCCTAACAAGAAATTAATAGGGGTAAATATACCTTAAATGGTTCCTATTTATTTGGTGCTGAGGAAACTGGAGAGTACTGGCAGTCAGGAGCAGAGAGAGAGCTGTTGCTGTGTTGAGAACTCAGAACAAAATGTGGCTGCTGGGAGGCCCGCTGCCCCTTAAAAAATTGAACACTACTATTGGAAAGGGGTAAATTAAATAAATAATACTTCTTCAAAGCTTGGGGAAAAAAACTATTGTAGGATATGGGGAAAAAAATGGAAAAGGGGGTGAAAAATCTGTGTGGGGGTAAATTAAATAAATACTTCTTCGAAAGTTGGGCTCAGCTAGTGAGAAAATCTATTGCAGGACGTGGAAAAATGAAACGAAAAAAAAACTGTAGAAAAGGGAAATAAATGAAAATCAAAGTTAAGTAAACACAAAATGAGTGAGAAAAACGCTGCAAATCCCTGCACAACGGTTTATTATTTTGTATAGAATACCCTTCTGTTACAGATCACAGCTCTATGTATAGATAACCCGTCTATATAATATGATATGGTACTATTCTATGCATAATTATTTAGATCGCAGACCCTCCGTAGGTTAGTACCTAACCCCGTACTCGTTACTAGGTACCTACCTAAATCACGAGTTAAATGTTGCTAAAATAATTCTGCCGATGACAAACAGTAATAACAAAAAGAAACACACATAATGAAGTTCTGAAAAGAAATTGTTGATGAGGAGTGAAAAAAGTTGCAAAAGTACCTACCAACAAACTCCAGCCCCTTCTACGTAGATGGTATAATGAACCGTTGTGTAATAATTTACCGTTGAGTAATGATTTACCGTAGTAATAATTTACCCATCAATAATACTTCAACGTTTGTTCAAGTTTCACTACCTACCAACAAACTCCAAAAGAGCCATCATTTTTCAAATTAAATAATATCACAGAACATCCAACTCGACTTCATACTTCGCCAATATAATCAGGTGATCCCTACCAATGATTGGCCGTATTCACAAATTCCTATTGTGGGCGCGTCTCTGGTTACGAGATTTGGTTTGAATTGTATACAATTTCATTCACACTGGAGTCGAAAATGCCTGTCGGTGCAAACTTCGGGGCCTTACTGTGAACGAACGGCTGGACGTACGATGCTCCGGATGGTCTTAAAAAACTCGCAAGTTCAAGAACTATTTAAAACCGTAAAAATATTTACGTAAAAAAATGGTATAGGCGTTTTGAAAATTTCAACCCCTATTTTGAACCCCTAAAAGATGACTCACAGTAACGTCGAGCTTCGAGGACCAACTAGACGCCGAACGGAACCTATAACCCGAATTTCATCAATTTTTTTTCATGGTAACTAAGAAAAGTGGCCCGTACGGCGGACAGACAGAAATATTTTTATTGCAGTTTTGGATTCTACATACCTTGAAACGTAAACCATCAAATTTTGAGGGGGGGGTAAGAATTTTTTTTTTCATGCTCGATTCCAATGGTTCATTATTGAAAATAATAAACCAAAAATTAAGAAACAATTTACACAGTTATTGGGAAAATAGAAAATAGTAAGGGATGGGGGGGGGGGGGGTTCTGATACTTCAAAGAATAAACTAATTTCCTAACAATAAATTAATAGGGGTAAATATACCTTAATGGTTCGTATTTATTTGGTGCTGAGGAAACTGGAGTACTGGCAGTCAGGAGCAGAGGGAGAGAGAGAGAGCTGTTGCTGAAGGGAGGTAAGGGGGTAGAGCGGTGAAGTGGTGGGGGGGGGTAAGGGACGAGTAGGTGGGGGGGTGAAGTGATGAGGGTGGAAAGGGGGAGGGGTGTTCCAGAGTTTCAAGGCGTTTGGTGGGGGGGGGTGGCGGTGTTAGAAGGGGCGGGGGGGGGGGGGGGGTCATGAGGTGGTGGTCTGGAGGCGGTAGTGGTCAGGGGGGGGGGGGGGTCATAGTTGGTGGAGGGAGGGGTCAGGAGGTGGAGGTCTGGAGGCGGCATTGGCCTGGCGGGGGGGGGGGGTCCATAGAAGGAGTGGGGAGTGGTCAGGGGCCCATAGGGTAAGGTCCAGGGGGGGCGGTGGTGAGGAGGTTGGTAAGGGTTTGGTGAGGAGCGGTAAGGGGTCGGTGAGGGGTAGGGTTGGTGAGGGGGTGGCGCCACCCACTAAGGCCCCCTGGGCCTGGAGCTGGTTAGACTGACGTGCATGTTGAAAAAGGAATGTCCCGGGACCCGCATATTGACTCTACTAGTATAATTATAGCCTTTTATGTATAGACCTGTATGTATAGAGTATGTCTAGACTTGGAGTATGAATGGTAGCTTGTATAGACTTGGGGTATTGATTTGTGTGCATATAACACATTTTCTTCTTCGAAAATTCACTCCACCCCCTGTTCTCATGTTTCAGCTGGGAGTGCTAATTGTAAACGTGGAGCTCATCGGTATTTTGAGAAGGTTGATATTATTTGAGGATAATGTAAATCGGGCGGTTCCAAGTGTGGCGGTGGGGAAAGGAGGGTGTTCTGTGGAGCTTAGAGGCCTATTGCTACATATTAGGTATGCAAGGCTTAGGCCAGCTCAGCACTACCCCGTCAGAGCAGAGATTACTAACCCCCCCCCCCCCTCCCAACAACCTACTCCTTCGTCGCCACGATAAATTATAATATGAATGAAATCAGCTGACCTGGATAACAGCATCACTGCATTGAAACCAGAATTCATTTTCAAATAAACCAAATGAATTAATGCATGTTTGTAGTTCCCCATGTACTTTATGACACCCAGCTATAATAGTCTGAACCTTTCAACCAATAAAGGTAAAAATTTCATTTCTGTTGGTTATGCGATGTGTCTTTGGACATAGTCCTAACGCACTGAGCGTTCAGTTGGGCCTAATATTTATTTCTTCAAAATCATGGTATGGAGATGGGAGCTTCAAGGAATATACGATTACGCATGCGAAGACTAGAGTTACTGTACGATTTAGATTTAATTCATCTGCAACCATCAAAATACTGAAGATATTAATGCAATCGGGCACATTTTTTAAGGAGGTAAGATAAAAACGCTGCAAATCACCTTAGGTAATTGCTGTTGATATTTACCTATTTACCTACATCTAAACGCCCTCGGGCCGAGAGGTGTGTTGGGTGGGGGGGGGGGGGGGGTGGTCGATTTTGGTTTTTCGCTCATAGCTCGGCTACGGTTGGTCGTAGAATCCAAGTTTGCACCACCAAACTAAAGATAGGTAATAACATTTCCTCCAAGATGAAGTTATACTGAATCTTCAAATTTGTTTTGCCTCTAAAAGTTTCCAGATACCCGCCAGTGAAAATGAAAAAATGATTAGAAAACGCTGCAAATCCCTGCACAAAGGTTTATTATTTTGTACAGAATACCCTTCTTTTACAGATCACAGCACCCGTCTATATAATATGTTAGTCTATACATATTATGTAGATCGCAGACCTCCGTAGGGTAGTACCTAACTCCGTACTCGTTACCAGGTACCTGCCTAAATCACGAGTTAAATGTTGCTAAAATAATTCTGTCGATGACAAGCAGTAACTAAAACGGCAAAAAAAAAAACGCAAATAATGAAGTTCTGAAGGAAAATTGTTGATTTGGAGTGAAATAGATGCCCCTTCTGCGCAGATCACTGTTTTCTCTGGTCAGTACCTACCTTCGTGGTCAAGTATAATGAACCGTTGTGTAATAATTTACCCATCAATAATACTTCAACGGTTTCTCAAGTTGCAAAAGTACCGATAAACAAAATCCAGCCCCTTCTTTTTTGATGAACCGTTGTGTAATAATTTACCGTTGTGCAATAATTTACCGTTGTGTAATAATTTACGTTGTGAAATAATTTACCGTTATGTAGGTAATAATTTAACATTGTGTAATAATTTTCCGTTTTGTAATAATTTGCCGTTGTGTAATAATTTACCATTGTGTAATAATTTACCCATCAACAATACTTCAACGTTTGTTCAAGTTGCAAAAGTAGGTACCGATCAACAAAATCCAGCCCCTTCTTGGTAGATGAACCGTTGTGTAATAATTTACCGTTGTGTTATAATTTACTGTTGTGTAATAATTTGCCGTTGCGTAATAATTTACTCATCAACAGGTAATACTTCAACGTTTGTTCAACTTTCAGAAGTACCTAACAACAAAATCCAATAAGTAGTCCATCACTTGTCAAATGAAATAATATCGCAGAACAACCAACTCTACTTCATACAGCCATCCTTGATTATAATCAGATGCTCCGTAGTTATGATAATATCTGGGCCGGATTTATACCGTTTGATTCACGATCGTGTTGACGAATCTTTTTGGTGAACACGAACGGCTGGACGTACAATGCTCCGTGTGGTCTCAAAAAATTGTTTAGCTCAAGACAAATTTAATAACGTAAAAAAAACCATACCCTTCTATCTAATGTTTTCGAGCTACGGCGTTCTGAAAATGTCAACCCCTATTTTGAACCCCTTAAAAATGACTGACAGTAACGTCGAGCTTCGAGGACCAACTAAACCCCGAACGGAACCTATAACCCGAATTTCATCAATTTTGTTCCATGGTAACTAAGAAAAGTGGCCAGTACGGCGTACGGCGGACAGACAGAAATTTTGGTTTATTATTTTCAATAATGAACCATTGGAATCGAGCATGAAAAAAAAAATTCTTACCCCCCCTCAAAATTTGATGGTTTACGTTTCAAGGTATGTAGAATCCAAAACTGCAATAAAAATATTTCTGTCTCTCCGCCGTACGCCGTACGCCGTACGCCGTACGGGCCACTTTTCTTAGTTACCATGAAAAAAAATTGATGAAATTCGGGTTATAGGTTCCGTTCGGCGTCTAGTTGGTCCTCGAAGCTCGACGTTACTGTGAGTCATCTCTAAGGGGTTCAAAATAGGGGTTGAAATTTTCAAAACGCCTATACCATTTTTTTACGTAAATATTTTTACGGTTTTAAATAGTTCTTGAACTTGCGAGTTTTTTAAGACCATCCGGAGCATCGTACGTCCAGCCGTTCGTTCACAGTAAGGCCCCGAAGTTTGCACCGACAGGCATTTTCGACTCCAGTGTGAATGAAATTGTATACAATTCAAACCAAATCTCGTAACCAGAGACGCGCCCACAATAGGAATTTGTGAATACGGCCAATCATTGGTATGGATCACCTGATTATATTGGCGGAGTATGAAGTCGAGTTGGTTGTTCTGTGATATTATTTAATTTGAAAAATGATGGCTCTTTTGGAGTTTGTTGGTAGGTAGTGAAACTTGAACAAACGTTGAAGTATTATTGATGGGTAAATTAGGTATTACTACGGTAAATCATTACTCAACGGTAAATTATTACACAACGGTTCATTATACCATCTACGTAGAAGGGGCTGGAGTTTGTTGGTAGGTACTTTTGCAACTTTTTTCACTCCTCATCAACAATTTCTTTTCAGAACTTCATTATGTGTGTTTCTTTTTGTTAGGTACTGTTTGTCATCGGCAGAATTATTTTAGCAACATTTAACTCGTGATTTAGGTAGGTACCTAGTAACGAGTACGGGGTTAGGTACTAACCTACGGAGGGTCTGCGATCTACATAATATGCATAGAATAGTACATATTATATTATATAGACGGGTTATCTATACATAGAGCTGTGATCTGTATTGAAGGGTATTCTATACAAAATAATAAACCGTTGTGCAGGGATTTGCAGCGTTTTTTCATTGCAGTTTTGGATTCTACATACCTTGAAACGTAAACCATCAAATTTTGAGGGGGGGTAAGAATTTTTTTTTTCATGCTCGATTCCAATGGTTCATTATTGAAAATAATAAACCAAAAATCTCTTGATCGACTGTCGAAGGAATTTTGAATTGATCACCAACTGGAGGGGCGTTAGGTAGAGGAAACGGTGCAAAAACATTGAAGCGCTCTCCTGAAGAGTTGTGATTTCGAGAGCTGAGGCGTTTTACTTTTTCACGGCAGTCCATGCTAAATTATGTATTCTCATGATCGGCCTGTCAGGCCAACATGAGCAGCCAGTCGGGCCGCAGTGGTCAGGCCGAAATGTGCGGCCAGTCTTGTCTTCCGCGAAACTGTATGCATACTATTATGAAGAAAATGGAGGTATTGAGTGGCAATCTCCACACCGGAACAATTTGGTGTATTATTCTCAGCTAGACGTAGATTGATTATTGTAAATAGCATCAGTTGCACCGGCACGTGAAGGCCGCCGACCCGGTGACCATGGTCGTGGATGTTGTGATACCTTGAAACGTAAACCATAAAATTGTGAGGGGTGGGGAGGCCGGGGGGGGTTATCATTTTTTTTTTTTTTTTTTTTCATGCTCGATTCCTATGGTTCGTTACTGAAAATAATAAACCAAAAAATGTTTGCCCTACATTTTTTGTCGGATTGTCTTTTTAAACTCCTCAAGCTTTTGGTTTTACTGTAAAGGACCCGGAGATGCGTTGTAGAGCATTAAATTACCTTTGAAAAAGGTAATATAGTAATTTTGATGTTACGTGCTGAACCCATCAAAACTACATAATTCGAGTTTTTTTGGTAAATCTAGAGGTTACGCAACAGACCTAAACAACCCACTTTTCGCCATTTCAGTCCCTGTACAGCCCTCCTTCGGGGGGCCTGTATTCGTGAGGAATTTATTATTACCAAGGATAAAATAGCAATTACCAATAAAATGGCATGACCTGCACAAGCCGTACCTACGCGAAAGCAACCATTTTATCGGGCTTGATCGCCTCAACTGTTCGTCCACGTCGGTCGTTCGGGCGGTTCCTTCGAATTCCCTTTCCTTCTTCGCACTCTGCGCCCCCACGGAACCCATCCCCTCAGCATTGATTTAAATGACATTCTCTAAATCTCCCTGTTTCAGTCAACAGTTGTTCCGACTCTCCCTAATTGCTGTTGAACGAGAGATTTCAAGTCATATTACCTTTGACGTATCCCCCAGTCCTCATTCGATTCGTTTGAACCGTTTAGCCGCAATGAGTGAACGAACGTATATAGAAAAAAGTCTGTCAAGTTGGGTGGGCAGTATAGCTTCCTCATTTATTGTAACATGGACTTGTAGAATCAGTTGGTGAAAAAAATGGTGCGTCCAAATTATTGAATGGGAATAAATAGAGTAGTAATAAATCACCTAGCATGCAGCAAACAGGATCAAACATTTCAACGTTCTTCAACATTTCATATTTGCGCATGCGCAGAGGAATATTACTGTACGATTCCAGTGAAATTCATTAGGAACTATCGAAGTATTATTCCTGATCGACCTTCCAAGTTGTAACTCATTTCATCGATATTTAAGGTAGTTATGGGCGTTTCAAGTAGTTCATGTTTGCGCATGCGCAGACGAAAGTTACAGTACTTTTTCAATAATTTTGGTAAGGGACCATCCCCCCCCCCCCCTCTCTCAAAATTTCAGCCCGTTTCGACCATTATTTCGGGTAGTTATGGGCGTTACAAGGAATTACCACAGACAGACACGGAACCAGAAATGTTCCTCGATGTCTGAAACGCATAATGGTAGTGGCAATTTTCATTTTGGAGCACAACAATTTTTTTTTTTTACTCAATCACGAATCCCTACCTTTGGTAGTGTGGAAGCAAGCAAAATTAGATGATGGTGGCTACTTGAAATGTATGGAACAGAAAAGAAACATGATATTTATGTCATGAACAGCCAGGCAGAATTACGGTTTCAAGTGATCATATATAAATGACAACTAGGTTAGCGTTCCAATCTGTGGAGTAGACTCACTCACACTGATTGGGCTATTCGAGACGTCATTATCAGCAGCAAGAGGAAAAATCTCATGGAATTGAAAAGCGTTTCAAAGTGCCCCGTATTTCACCGGGATCTAATTATGCTAGGTTGATACATTTGGGCGAAAGTGTGAGCAGTCGTTGGAAAGGCTGATCCCCGCAAGACTAACGACCTTCCGGCACCGACACGGGCGCCCACTTATTTATGTTAAGATCCCTCAGAACCCCAGTAACAGAAGAGGGTGAGAATCCAAGGGAAAAAGGATGAACGCGCTTCAACGAATGGCTTTAAGCGGATTAGCCGGAAAATAATATGAGTTTTCTTATAGGTCGGCTGGGGTTTTTGGCTCCCTCGACCCCTCCCTCCGCTCGTCTCACTGTCTCCTTCCAGTTTTGAGACAAGATTTAAGTAGACGTGATGCTAAGGGATGGTTTATTATGTGGGAGGGGTTCCGTTCTTTACACTTACCTCTGTCTTCCACTGGGTGGTTTTCATAGCGTCTCTCGAACTTCCAGATCTTGGGTTCGATTCCACTTTCCAGCTGAAATTCTTTTCCATCTATTCATTAGATCCATCTACTCATCTTTTCGGTACCACCTGGACCAGATCACATTCACTGCAATGAAGACACTTGGTATGGTGAAGAGATACTCAGGGGACTTCACTGATGTCAGTGGCCTGCTGATACTGTACAATGCACTGGTGCGTCCATGTCTGGAGTATAATGCTAGCGCGGTTTGGTCTCCTCATTGTGCAAATGGCAGGTGCACTATTGAGAGAGTGCAGGGAAGGTTTTTGCACTTCTTCTCCTTCAAATCTGGAACGCCCTAGTCGGAGTATAGTGAATCAGATTCCTTGAGGCTGAGCGGTTTGATGCCTCTGGATAAGCGCAGGGTGTTAGCAGACATACTACTCCTATACAAACTCGCTCATAATCTAATATAATATGCTCCCAACTTGCTCGAGCTTCTTTGCAGAGCTTCTTTGTTCCACCCTACCCGACCCGAACGACGCCGATTTTTTACATCCGCACAACCACAACCAACTGCCAGTTAAACTGTCCATTGAATCCCATAAAGAGAGAGTTTAATGCCATGAATATTGTAATAACTCAATAACTCATATTGGGAATCTTTGGTGGTCCGTGAAGGAAAACTTTTCCACAGATGGGTTTCAGGGAAGAGTGAGCGTCTACAAATGGTCGTCTCCACATCTAAGGTGCCGCATGTCCTCCAGCAGTACCATGATCAACCAACTGGTGGCCACTTTGTTCACTGGAAAACTCTTTCAAAGGTGAGGCAGTTATATTTTTGGCCGGGAATGGCTGTGGATGTGAAGGCCTGGTGTCATAGTTGCCAATCATGTCAAAAGTCCGATTTTTTATTTTTGACGACGTTTTCTGTCCACGTCCAGATAACAACTAACTTTTCTGAAATCTAATTGTAAACAACAATGTAACTAACAATGATGCAGTGTAGTGACCACTACTACACTATCGACCTCTTCGAGACCAGCCTTCCTTCGTTCCGCAGGCGTGTGATTCAAGTCTTACAGTGACTTTAATATATTGTCTAGTGTTGACATAACCTTATCTCATTTTCGTTCTGCTCAAAATTGTAGTTTTCCTTTTCACTTCCTTTGTTTAATATTTAATTGGTATTCAGCTTTTTTATTTGTTTTTCATGAGTACTATTTTCATCTTCTTTTTTGTTGCTGTTGTAAATAGGGCACCAGCCCGTGCCATAATAAATGAATAAATAAATAAATAGATACCTATCTTATATTGGCTTGAATCACGGCCGGCATCAGAGAAGGCCGCGACAGTATAAAGAATTGGCAACGACGCACTTCAGGCCGGCCGGACACCACCCACCAATAAGCCTAGGTTTGTTTATTTCCGGGTATCGATAGTTTACCTATAGATCTTCTCGCGAAAATTATTTTCAACAATAATATTGTTAACTAAACTTATTGTTTTTAATTATAACAAAATGCCGGAAAATTGTGTCGTGCCAGAGTGCAAAAGTAATTAAGGAAGTACAAAATGATGTGTGACTTCGTTTCGTTTTCCCAAGGATGGAGAGAAGAAGTGGATTGGTGCGATTCCCCCGTACAAATTGGGAACCAAAACCGAGGTCAGTGGTTTGTATATATCCGAATATTCTATGACACTCATCACTGAATATTATGTGCCTTTTAATCTCTCAAGAGTTCGATGGTATGTTTTTGAAGACTCCTAACCAAAAAGACATCGTTACATATTTTGTCTCAGAGAGTATGTCCTTCGTACGCCTACGCCTTACTTCGCAATTAATGAAATGTGGTTTGTAGGTCTCGCTTGGGGTATAGTTGGTCCCGGAAGGTCGGCGTTAATGTCAGTAATCCTTAGAAGTGAAAAATAGGCATTGCAATTTTCAGAACTCGAAAACATTCAATAGAAGGGTATGTTTTTTTATGTTTTAAATTTATCTTGAACTAAAGCATTTTTTGAGGCCACCCGGAGTATTGTACGACCAGCCCTTCGTTTGCACCGAAAATCTTCGTCAACATGATCATAAAACGAACGGTATAAATCCGGCCCAGATATCATCACTAGGGATGACCTGATTATAATCACGGATGGCTGCTTGAAGTCGAGTTGGTTGTTATGTGATATTATTCCATTTGAAAAATGATGGCTCTTGTGGATTTTGTTGCACTGCAGCTTGAACAAACGTTGAAGTGTTATTTGGTAAATTATTATAGAACGGTTTATTATACTATATACTCAGAAGGGGCACAGGCAAAGTATCACCCAACGGTTTATTACTTACCTTATGTTCATGAGTAACTAACTGTAAGTCAATAATTAATGATTTAATTATTGAATCCCGCGCGTTATTTACCTTATGCTTCATGAATAAGTGTATGTTCATGATTAATGATTTAATTATTGAATCCCGCACATTTGTACGAATTTTCAATTTCCGGGCCGGCTCCAGTACTCCATTTAGGGCTTTCCTGGCGGGATCTCGAGGGTACTGACCACAGAAAAAAGTGATCTACGCAGAAGGGGCATCTGTACAAGCAAATAATAAACCATTGTGTAATAATTTGCATTGTTTTTTATTGAATTTTCGGATTCTACATACCTTGAAACGTAAACCATCGAATTTTGTGGTGGCGCTGGAGGGGGTGGGGGGTGGGTGGGGAGGTTAACAATTTTTTTCATGCTCGATTCCAAGGGTTCATTATTGAAAATAATAAACCAAAAGGAAACTCGAGTAACGACGGGGAGTTGCGATCGGAGGGGAAACCCTCGCAGGAGGTAGGAGAAAGAGACTCATCAATAAGTAAGGAAATGGAAGGGGACCAGTCAGGGTATCAGGTTAAAGAAAAGGGTGGAAGGCAGTCTCAGGGTATTAGTGATAGGAAGGAGAGTAAGGGGCCATTCTGGGTATTAGGGAAGGGAAGGGTTTGAGTCAAGTTCCTAGGGACTCGATTCGAACCTGCTCTTCAAGGGACAGTTCTCACGACCCTGATAATTTATGTATGTCCCTTCAATGAACAGTGACTACCTCTGCCTCTTTTCTTCTTCCTCGGACCTTTCCTACCGACTCATCCTCTTGTCAGATACTTCCAGCCTTCTTCTTCTCCCCTTTTTCTCTTCCCTCGAGGCATTTCAAAAGGATTAATAAATGAAGACTTTGTTCCTCCCTCCTCCCTCCTACAGCCCACCAACCATTTGATACCCAAGGTTTTCTTTCGAAATTCTCTGGAACCCACCTTGGGAGACCCAAGAGAAGAAGAGAAAATTTTATGCTATATCTTCTTGTTTATTATTTTCAATAATGAACGTTTGGAGTCGAGCTGGAAAAAAAAATTTAAACCCCCTTCAAAATTCGATGGTTTCCGTTTCAAGGTAGGTATGAAAAATCTGAAAATGCAATAAAAAAATTTCTGACCGTTCGCCGTACTTAGTCGTTTTCTTGGTTAGCATGAACCAAAATTAATGAAATTTTGGTTTTTAGGTCCCGTTTGGGCTCTAATTGGTCATCAGTCAGTCATCTGGGTGAAAAATAGGGGTGGAAATTTTCAGAACGCCGTGGCTCAAAATCTTTCGATAGAAGGGTATGGTTTTTCTTAGTTTTTGGGTTATTATTTTCAATAATGAACCATTGGAATCGAGCATGAAAAAAAAAAATTCTTACCCCCCCTCAAAATTTGATGGTTTACGTTTCAAGGTATGTAGAATCCAAAACTGCAATAAAAATATTTCTGTCTGTCCGCCGTACGCCGTATGCCGTACGCCGTACGGGCCACTTTTCTTAGTTACCATGAAAGAAAATTGATGAAATTCGGGTTATAGGTTCCGTTCGCTGTCTAGATTGTCCTCGAAGCTCGACGTTACTGTGAGTCATCTCTAAGGGGTTCAAAACAGGGGTTGAAATTTTCAAAACGCCTATACCATTTTTGTAAGTGAATATTTTTACGGTTTTAAATAGTTCTTGGACTTGCGAGTTTTTTAAGACCATCCGGAGCGTCGTACGTCCAGCCGTTCGTTCACAGTAAGGCCCCGAAGTTTGCACCGACAGGCATTTTCGACTCCAGTGTGAATGAAATTGTATACAATTCAAACCAAATCTCGTAACCAGAGACGCGCCCACAATAGGAAATTTGGCGGAGATGAAATCATTGCTAGGGATCACCTGATTATATTGGCGGAGTATGAAGTCGAGTTGGTTGTTCTGTGATATTATTTCATTTGAAAAACGCTGCAAATCCCTGCACAACGGTTTATTATTTTGTATAGAATACCCTTCTGTTACAGATCACAGCTCTATGTATAGATAACCCGTCTATATAATATGATATGTACTATTCTATTATATGCATATTATGTAGATCGCAGACACTCCGTAGGTTAGTACCTAACCCCGTACTCGTTACTAGTTACCTACCTAAATCACGAGTTAAATGTTGCTAAAATAATTCTGCTGATGACAAACAGTACCTAACAAAAAGAAACACACATAATGAAGTTCTGAAAAGAAATTGTTGATGAGGAGTGAAAAAAGTTGCAAAAGTACCTACCAACAAACTCCAGCCCCTTCTACGTAGATGGTATAATGAACCGTTGTGTAATAATTTACCGTTGAGTAATGATTTACCGTAGTAATAATTTACCCATCAATAATACTTCAACGTTTGTTCAAGTTTCACTACCTACCAACAAACTCCAATAGAGCCATCATTTTTCAAATTAAATAATATCACAGAACAACCAACTCGACTTCATACTCCGCCAATATAATCAGGTGATCCCTACCAATGATTGGCCGTATTCACAAATTCCTATTGTGGGCGCGTCTCTGGTTACGAGATTTGGTTTGGATTGTATACAATTTCATTCACACTGGAGTCGAAAATGCCTGTCGGTGCAAACTTCGGGGCCTTACTGTGAACGAACGGCTGGACGTACGATGCTCCGGATGGTCTTAAAAAACTCGCAAGTTCAAGAACTATTTAAAACCGTAAAAATATTTACGTAAAAAAATGGTATAGGCGTTTTGAAAATTTCAACCCCTATTTTGAACCCCTTAGAGATGACTCACAGTAACGTCGAGCTTCGAGGACCAACTAGACGCCGAACGGAACCTATAACCCGAATTTCATCAATTTTTTTTCATGGTAACTAAGAAAAGTGGCCCGTACGGCGTACGGCGTACGGCGTACGGCGTACGGTGTACGGCGTACGGCGTACGGCGTACGGCGGACAGACAGAAATATTTTTATTGCAGTTTTGGATTCTACATATCTTGAAACGTAAACCATCAAATTTTGAGGGGGGGTAAGAATTTTTTTTTCATGCTCGATTCCAATGGTTCATTATTGAAAATAATAAACCAAAATGATGGCTCTTTTGGAGTTTGTTGGTAGGTATAGTGAAACTTGAACAAACGTTGAAGTATTATTGATGGGTAAATTATTACTACGGTAAATCATTACTCATCAACAATTTCTTTTCAGAACTTCATTATGTGTGTTTCTTTTTGTTAGGTACTGTTTGTCATCGGGAGAATTATTTTAGCAACATTTAACTCGTGATTTAGGTAGGTACCTAGTAACGTGTACAGTTAGGTACTAACCTACGGAGGGTCTGCGTTATTATATGTATAGAATAGTACATATCATAAATTATATAGACGGGTTATCTATACATAGAGCTGTGATCTGTAACAGAAGGGTATTTTATACAAAATAATAAACCGTTGTGCAGGGATTTGCAGCGTTTTTTCTTTTACGTTTCAAGGTGCGTAGATTCCAAAAATGCAATGTCCGTCCGCCGTATCACGTATACCGGCTTCCTTATCGGTCGAAAAAAGTCGTTCTTTCGCATACATGCTCCATTTGGGCCCTAGTTGTGTCCCGAGACTTTGCAGCCCGATCGGAATATATCCGGGGGTGTTATGAGTGAAAATGTGTATACAAATATGTGCCTTTTGTACACCCACATGAGCTTTTGAGGTATCGGTATCTATGTTATTGGGATGACAGGACCAAATAGGAAGTCGATTTTGACCAAAGAGTGGAAAATTGAGGTTCTAACGAAGTTTCAGTCTTAAATTTATGTTAAATTTTGGTGTACAATCGTCGTACTTCCGCACAAAGTTTCGGTCCCCATTTGGGAACACATTTGGGTCCTAGTTGAGCTCCGAAAGTGGGCAGCCCGATCGGCATACATGCGGGGGTGTTATGGGACAAAAATGAGTGTAAAAATAGGGGTTTTCGAGGGTTTTTTGAGGTTTTAGTGAACATGAGCTTGTGAAGTATTGTTTTCCATGTTTTTTAGGGCAAGAAGACGGAGTATTATATTGGTGTTGACGGAAGAGTAATGAATTGAGGTTGTGACGAAGGTTAAACTCCCGAAATTCATTTTTATTAGTCAAAAACAAGGGAAATTGTCTGATGTCGCCATGCATTTGTATAATACCACTAGAAGTGGTCACAACAGGTGAATCAAGGCAATTAAATGGTACTTTCAATGTTCAAAGGTATGCTTGTAAAAAAAACCGAGCCTAATTCGTGTTTTCGGGGGGCCCAAATTGGTGGAAACCATCAAAAATAGTTATTTCAATAATTGCTCATGGATGAAACAATAAATGAACAGCCAAAATGTCTGCAGGTATGTCCAATAGATGTCCCGGTGGTGAGGGGGGGGGGGGGGGGGTCGTCCTGATCGCCCACTCAGCATAGTTTTCCCTCTCCACTCAACAAAAGGTTGGGAGGCAGTGTGACAGTGCTCCTGAAAGGACTCTGGTTTGATTATTATGCAATGCCTGCGATGAGTTGGCGATTCGTTTTCGCAAACCGACCACCCCATTAGCCGCGTGTCAAAAATATTAGAAGAAATCCAGTATAAAACTGGATGGGATTCCCGTGAATCGTCTTTCCAACTCCTGTCATTTCAACTATATATACACAGCCTACTTAAATACTGTTTCGGAGATGAGATGTTTTGGTTTATTATTCCGTGAATAATATTCCTCTGTTTTCGGAAAAATATCCGCTATCCCCTGAACGCCATATCATCCTTATAATCTACCTTTATTTTCGGTCTAGAAACCGCGTTCTTTCGCACACAGGCTCCATTTGAGCGCTAGTTGGGTCCTGAAGCTCAGCAGCCCAATCGGAATACATCCAGGGGCGATATGGATGAAAAATAAATAGAGTTTTTTTTGGTTTAGTAACATGAGCTCTTTTTCCATGTTTTTGGTTTATTATTCTGTCAATAATACACCTATGTATTCGCTCAGCAAGAAATTTTTATAACACCCCCTCAAAATTTTTTCTTTTCCGTTTCAAGGTGCGTAGATTCCAAAAATGCAATGTCCGTCCGCCGTCCGCCGTACGACGTACGCCGTATAGTTGTGCGAGCGGATGATCGAAACTTCGATGGAAGGTGAAGAAGTAAAAGTTTTTATTTTTCTAGAAACATATGTGTGGAAAAGGGGACTTGGAATCTTTAACTTAGAAAATACTGTAGGAACATATTAACGAAATAATTAGGTAGCTACAACCACTTCCCTCCCCTGCAAAAGGAACCGTCAGGAACAAACGAAATCTGCCAACTTTTTGGGGAAGCGGACTGTTCTTCCATACCGCGTCCGGTACCGCTGGGCGTTCGGCGGTTGGTGGGGATTGGAACGGGCAGGAATCGGATTGTGAGTAGTAACTTGGATCGGAGTCGTCGGCGGATCCGAACGTACGAGGATCTGCCAGTCCCTCGGTTGGTGCTCCAAGACCATGTTTTCTATGAGGGCAGGTTTGAGTCGATCAATGGATATAGATTTCTTGGATCCTTTGATTTCCACGTCGAATGTCTTGTCTCTCCGTTCTTTCACAAGGAACGGGCCGTCGTAGGGCGGTTGAAGTGACTTCTTCATCTCACGCCGGACAAAAACGTGAGTGGCCGTACGCAGTTCTGTATGGACGAAAACTGCTCTTGCACCCTGTTTCCTTACAGGCTGTGGCCGTATTTGGTCCATCGTTGCCCTGAGTTGCGATACGAACTCGTTTGCGTTGGCCTCGGTCCTGGCATTGGTGTTAAAGAAGTCACCTGGCAGTTTCAAGGTGGAATCGTACAGTAGTTCTGCAGCGGAACATCCCAAATCGCTTTTCAGTGAGGTTCGCATTCCCAGAAGAACCAAGGGGAGTACCTCCACCCAGTTCTCGGTACCATGACAACGAATGGATGCTTTCAGCTGCCTATGCACCCTTTCGATCATGCCGTTAGCTTTCGGGTTGTAGGCTGACGTGAAGTTGTGGTGAGTTCCTAGCATGGTTGTCAGTTGAGAGAATAATGAACTCTCGAATTGTCGACCTCGATCCGAAGTGATTTCCAGGGGCACACCATATCGACTGATCCATTGCGCGCAGAAAGCTTTGGCTACAGTCTCTGCCCGGCAATCTTGGATTGGAATCACTTCTGGCCATCTCGTGAATCGGTCTATGCAGGTTAGGGCATAGGCAAAACCTTGTGACGGCGTGAGTGGGCCTACTAGGTCTATGTGCACGTGGGCAAAGCATTCAAACGGGATGAGAAATTCGCCAAGAGCACTGCGTGTATATCTATGCACCTTGTTTTTCTGGCAACTCACGCAAGTACGGAGCCATTGAGCACAATCCTTGGCCATGGAAGGCCAAACAAATCTTTGCGCTAACGAATGGTACGTGGCCTTGTTTCCTGAATGCGAAAGATTGTGGACGGAATCGAAAGCTGATTTTCTCAGTGAAGGAACGACGTATGGTCTCACAAAACCTGTCGAAATGTCACAAAAAATCGTCGTGTTGGTGTCTGCCCAGCTCACTTTCTTAAAGACTAACGTTGTGTCTTTGGGCAAATCTTCTTCAGTCTGTTCACTAGCCAGCTTATCGTAGTCGAATGGCGCGTCGACTATGGCTTCTACACGCGACAGACAGTCAGCTACGACATTATCCTTACCAGATATGTGTTGTATGTCTGTGGTGAACTGACTGATGTACTCGAGGTACCTAATCTGGCGTGGCGTAGCTTTGTCCAATTGTTGATCGAAGGCTTTTGTTATGGGTTTTTGGTCAGTGTACAATGTGAAATTTCGACCTTCGAGGAGGTGCCTGAAGAATTTTATGGAGGCGTACGCGGCTAATAATTCTCGATCGTAGGCACTATAATTTTGTTCGGTCTCACTTAATTTCCTTGAGAAAAATGCGAGTGGCTGCCATGCTCCATCTACCAGCTGCTGTACGCTTCCTCCAATCGCTCCCTGTGAGGTATCGACCATCAATGACCATGGAGCGGATGACAGCGGGTAGGCCAGGAGAGCGGCTGAGCTGAGAGCTTCTTTCGATGCGTTGAAAATCTCTACTGTTTCAGGCGTCCATTCAATTGGCGAATTTTGCTTCCCGCATGTCCTTTCAAGAGCTCGTTGAGTTTCTGCAAATGTCTAGCTGCGCTAGGAACAAGCGTCTGTAAAAATTATATAGACCGAGAAATCTCCTTAGCCCTAGGACATCTTTTGGAGGTTCATAGTTGAGAATGGCTTTGGTTCGCTCGGGTATTGTTTGATTCACTCGGCGAAATGACGTGGCCTAGGAATTCGATTTCTTTCCTGCCAAATTCACATTTGGGCAGGATTGATCACTACCCCAAAACTACGGCAACGTTCAAAAAAATTCCTCAAATCGCACATATGCTCTTCCTCGGACGAACTTGCAATGAGGCAATCGTCCATATAAGCTCGCACGTTAGGAAGGCCTCGGACTAATTCGTTAACAAAACGTTGAAATGATTGGGCAGCGTTACGAAGTCCAAACGTCATTTGAGGAAATTCGAACAAACCGAATGCGTGATTATGGGCGGTTTTTTGAATGTCTTCAGGTGCCATTGGGATTTGATGATAGGCACGCAATAATCCACCTTACTAACATGACCTTGCCATGTAAGTCTTGTACTAAATCTTGGATATTCGGTAAGGGGTATCTTTCAGGGATCGTTACCTTATTCAATGCCCTATAGTCGCCGCACGGGCGCCAATCGCCGTTCTTCTTGGGAGTCATATGCAGCGGGGTAGCCCAGGGGCTGTCCGAATTGTCCGATTGTCCTGAATTTTTGTAAACATGTTTTTTCCATATATTGGGTTCGCCCGTTTATAAATAAATAAATAAATAAATAAAAGTATGTACGGTCGCAGAGATTTTGATGTTCGTTAGTTAGGTAAGTAACTGCGATTTAGTGTAAAAAAGAACGTGGAAGCCTGTGCACTAAAAGGCCGTGTCGATCTTTCCTGACTCGGGCTAGTGGCCATCACCACTATCGCGCGAAACTCGTGCGCACACCCACCTTCAGGGCCAAGGATGGTGTACGACTTCGCCCGGATGCGGGATGGCGCTAGGAGACAGAAAGCATAAATTTCATCGAAGGAATTTAGGTACCATATTCCAACCGGATATCGGACGGAACATAAATAAAAACGCACGGTTTACGCTCTCGATTATGAAATCGATCGGATTTTGTTCACAGGAGAGCTCTACCGGACATTACCGGAACCTGTGAACAGAGCGTTTCAGTCACCCCCTAATCAACACCTTGGTGATGAAACCAGAAAATCCCTCTGAACCTTAATTTGCCATAAAAACCAGTCGGAAACGTTCGAGTAAGTACGTAGTCAGTATTTTGTGAGCAAAACAGTCAGTTTTCGGAGCGACACCTAGCACAGGGGGAAATATAAAAGAAAAAAAATTCAATCCAAAATCGGACCGAAAAATGAACACAGCGAAGGTCCGCCATTTTTCGCGGAGCGTCGATTGCAACCACGATGGCGTTCTCGACAAGGACCAATCTCAAGAAGGAGCCTAGACAATACTCCGGGAGAGAAACCAAATCATTGTTAACATATTTATCACTGCGACCAAGAATTACTTTTGGGCGCTTATACGCATCTCGATCATTAATTTGCTATAGAAACTTAGTTCAGAAGACGTCTAACGATATCGTGCCAGAACATTGGTTTCAAAAGCGAGGTGAGCGAGGTTTTGTTCGATAGGTTTTATAACGAATATTACTGAATCAGATAGACTTACATATTTGGTGAAGTCAATAACAAACGAGTGTTCTTGATATACCTACGGAATCCTTGTATTCGGAGAGACAAAACGGAATATGAATTTGTATGATTGCACAGAAAACAGTATTACGCTGAAAAGGCTGTGTAGCAGAAGGCGGAGCAGAACAGAGTGAGGCGACTGCCTTTCAAGAACAAAAGAATTGGACGATGTGCAACTTGATCACATGCGGAACTACTTGTTTTCGAACATTCGGAATTATACATATTACATGAAGGAGTATAATAATTATACTGAGTAATTATATGATTATCTAGTTAGAATTATACATCGGATTATTTTGATTTATATGTGTTGTTATTCAACAAAGAGTCTAGTTCATGGAGGATTGACCAAAGAGTCTATTTCATTGAGGAACAACACAATTAGTTGTGTGTCGGGTATGCTATAGGAGCGCTACTGTACATTGGAGGTCTTGCCGAGAAGACTACTTTTTAATACAATACATACGTTAACCAATGCGGAGTGCGTGGCCGACAAGCTGCTGTATGAGCTGATTGTTTTAAATTATAATTGTTTACACCACAGGTGATCATTCTCAATAATTATATTGTGAACACGATTGCAAGCTTTATATAATACCGATGATACGGAACTAAGGATCATGTAACCTATGAGCAGTCAATATATCAGTCGAAAAAGGTTTATGTGAAACGCGTGAGCTAAAACACATTCTGTGTTTCTATAATTTCGTCCGAAGTATGTAAATAGAGGTAACCGGGGGTCCAGGGGGGCTTGCCCCCTGGCGAGGCGCAGAGCGCCGAGTTTTTTTGAAACTCTTGTATTTTTGGGTTACCAATCTAAATGCAATTTTAAAAGAAACATTCCTCCTGTGGATTATAAGTTCCTGTCATCCTCTCTTTGATATTAGAAATTCAAATAGTTTTAATGTGATTTTAAAAATTGTTAAGTAGTAATAGAAATCTGCCAAACAAATTTGAACAATTATAGAAAACATCTAACAAAGACTGGAATTTTTAATAATCCTGTTTTTCTTCACTTCCTCTCTCCGATCAACATAATTACGTAAATGGAACACTCAAAGAATGTCAAAGTTTGGATATACAAGGATACAAGGATTACAAGGACTTTTCAGAGATCAATTTTTCATGGAAAGGATTTATATCTGGGGGCATGATTATTTTCAAAAACGGATAAACGCTATTTTAAATGTCAAAAACGGATAGAAAAATTTGTTTTGTAGTCACATCTCTGTAGAAACAAAAGGAATTGAACCGAATTCGGGAAATAAATTAGGGCTCACTTTGTAAGAACATGGAATAATTGCGGGAAATTAAAAATTGCAATGTGCAGTTCAGTGGCTCCAAAAATACTTTGGCCTCTCCTGTAAAATTTAGTTTTATGAAGTTATCCGGCTTTTGATCGGTTTAAACGTTATAATTTGCAGCGTTTTTTTCTTTTTTAGTAATATTTTTCTTCTCCTTCATGACGCTTGTATCAGAGGAAAACGACCTACCTTAATAGTAAAATCGTCTTTTACTATTCATAGATGTTGTGGTTTATAATATCGTGACATGAGATCTTTCCACCGCAGCTACGGTCTCGCTTCTCACCTGGCTACTTGAGTCCGCTGTCATGAAATCAGCCCATTTTCAAACCCGACGGCGGCATCGAGATACTTGGCCCTGGCCTCTGCACGGATGTTCCATTAAACATGAAGCCCGTTCCTTATCACATCTGCATTGTTCTCTAACTCTCGGTCTGGTGGTATAAAACCCGTTAGAGTATAAATCATTTATGCAAAACCAGGAAAGCTCACGGCCGCTAATGAAGAGGGCAGGTGAAGGTGTGCAACTCACTAGCCCCACCTAATCAACGTACAAGCAGATTAAAGTGGCATCTGAAACCCTCCCCCCCCCCCCACCCAAAAGGGAAGATATTAGCGAGTCAAATTCCACATGACGTGATATAAGGCATAACGTACCTACTGGCGGACGATTTGTCTCGTTACGTGAGACCTGGCCGATGTAAAAATTACATGTCGGCCGTCATGCAACATCAGCTGATGAGTGTATTATTGCCGAAGTATTTACCTACTTCAGCTATCTTGCAAAATAAGTACTTCATGTGTGAATATCCTCCGAAATCACAAATGTTTGCTCGTCATTTGCCGTTTGAAACATCAAGGAGGCAACCGTTTTCGAGACAGTCCATCCGTTTGCCCCGTCTCTGTAGCATTTCCTTGTAACCACCACAATCTTATCGGCAGAAAAACCCGAACGACCTAAAATTTTGATGATTATAGCGGGTTGCGTTCCCTGGTGAGCCCATGTGAATTTCATCACATTCTAACCGTAATTATCGTCTGCCAATCCGCAAACATGAAGTTCACGATTTAAGGCTAGCGTCCACTGGAGACGGGCCGCATCGGGGCGGGAACTCATCGCAAAATAGATAGTGCGTCCACTGGTTCTATCCGACGATATATTGCTGAACCGCTCGGGGATCGCTAGTGGTCCCTCGTTACATGACTGTGGCTTCTGCGCATCCGCAAATCACCAAACTTTTTTTGTGATGAGTAATGAACCTTTAGAATCTGAGCGTGAGAAAAAAATGTTTAACTCCCCCCCCCCCCCCCCCACCCTCAAAATGTGATGGTTTACGTTTCAATGGTATGTAGAATCCGAAAATGTAATGAAAAATTTCATTTGAAAAACGATGGCGCGCTTTTGAAGTTTGTTTGATAGGTGGTGAAACTTGAACAAACGTTGAAGTATTATGGTCAAATCATTATACAGTGGTAAATTATTACACAACTGTTATATTTATACCATCTGCGTAGAAGGGGCTGGAGTTTGTTGGTAGGCACATTTGCAACTTTTTCACTCCCCATCAACAATTTCCCTTCAGAATTTTATTATTTTGCGTTTCTTTTTGCCCATTTTAGGTTACCGTTTGTCATCGACAGAATTATTTTAGCAACATCTGACTCGTGATTTAGGTAGGTACCTAGTAACGAGTACGGGGTTAGGTACTAACCTATGGAGGGTCTGCTATCTACATAATATGTATAGAATAGTACATATTAAATAATATAGACGTGGTCATCTATATGGAGAGCTGTGATTCTGTTACAGAAGGGTATTCTGTACAAATAACAAACCGTTGTGCAGGGATTTGCAGCGTTTTTATGGATATTGTTGACTTCAGGGACCACGCAGGTTGGAGTCCCCGTCATGGTCCCAAACGATTTCCACACTGATCGGAGGAATAATAACTTCCGTGAATGCTCTAACATCAAATCCTTGTAAAGCCCACTTCACTGGTATTGTCCACCAATTTTGGCAATACGCGTAGGTGTGCCAATAAATTTGTCATAAGCAATTTTATTAGATTTATTGGGTGAGCCCTCCCAGTGTATTTCATAACTAGCAATGGATACTAAGCTTCGTTCTCAGTGTGCGTTCTGCCAGTTCCGAACGGTTCTGGGCAAGCGCAGTCGAGTTTTGTCGTTCGCAGTGCCAGAACGCCCAGTTCCGGAACGCCGAGAACGCCGAGTTCTGCGTTCGCAGTGTTTTGCGAATTCAGTTCCGAACGGTTCTGACAGTCCCCGATTTTTTTCGGAACTGTCAGAACTGGAACTCAAGAACGTAGGTGACGCATGCGCATTTATTTCATACGCGGTTATTCCACTTCCAGTTCTGAAATCGTTCGCAGTGCAGAACGCGGTTCCTCAAGTTCCGGAACGCCCCGGGATTTTCTGTCCCAGTTCTTATGAGTTCGAGAACTGTCAGAACGCCCACTAAGAACGAAGCTCTAGTGTCCATACTAGTCGCCCCCCATCATTCAACTCGTATCGACTCATTGCAAATCGTATAGCTTCCCAAACAGAACAGGGCCGAAACAAGTGAAATCTTAGCATTTACCACGATAAATTCGGATTCGTTTATCAATTTATTTTTATTTTTTCTCTACTACTGTTCATGCAATGCTATTAACAGGGAAGAATACTTTTGTATATCTCTATATCTTATAAATGTGTAACATTGTTCAAAAAGTATATTAAGGGTCGGTTTGTCAATTCTCTAGCTAGAAATCTGATTAGCTAGTCACTGATTAACGTTAATCAGAGATTTTAACTAATCAGAGCTGAGATGCGTTTATCAATGACTGCATGGATACTAAATAACAGCTAGTTAGCTAGACAGAGTTTTAACGAGAGAAAACAACGCCACCACTACAATAACGTGAAAATCCCTTAAAAGTAAGGTACAAAATTGCGAGTTGGACGGCGTTTCCATGGTGATGTTATCGTTATCAATTGTGCTCCTCCAGTCCTCTGTATAAATATCTGTAATACATTTTTATTTGTACGAATGTGCCAATGTATTTTCTTTTTGGTTCCGCGGCGGCTTCTGCCGTCCTTCGCCGGCTTCGGCTCATTGGTTTATCATTCTGTGAATAATACACCTATGTATTCGCTCAGCAAAAAATTTTATAACACCCCTCAAAAAATTTTATAACACACCCTCACTTTTTGTGTTTTAGTAACATTTCAGTAACATGAGCTTTTGAGGTATTGTTTTTCATATTTTTGGGGGCGAGAGGACCGAATATGAAGTCGATTTTGACCAAAGAGTGGAAAATTGAGGTTCTACCAGATGTTCAGCTCCTGAAATTGTTTTTTATGAGTCAAAAACCTGGGAAATCGTCTGAAATCACCATCAATTTGTAGAATAACACTAGAAAAAGTGTCAACAGGCGGATCAAGACGATTAAATGGTACCATCAATGATCAAAGATAATTTGAAAAAAAAGGAGCGTACCTAATTCGTGTTTTGGGGGCCAAAATTGGTGGAAACCACCAGAAATAGTTATTTCAATAAATTATTTTATATGAAAGAAACAATAAATAAACAGCCAACATTTCTGTAGGTATGTCCAGTAGAATAATAAACCCATGTGACAAGGACTTTGCAGCGTTTTTTTTTTTCTTGACTTATGTGATCGTGTGGAAACAGCATCATTCGCGCTCGGTTCTATATTTTCGCGAGTTCCGTCATATTTCTGTATTTTCGTAGTTAGGTATGTGCTTTCCCGAGAACAACGATAAAATGTCTCAACATTCCAATACGTATTTGATCTCTATTTTATGCAATATTTCCATCGAATGTAGGCAAATTCAGCTCCTGTAAAGATCAATATACCTACCTATTTGAACGTGGGTTTGGCATGCTGCAAAGGTTGTCACCTACTTGATTTCAGTGCACCTAACCAATGAAATGTACCCATGAAATATTCTTTTTGATAAGATTTCAGTATAAGATTTCAATGTGCCTTATCAATAGGAAACCCATGAAATATTCTTCTCATGTTTGAAGGAATCAAATGCGGGTCTTTTTGTTTTTCAAATTGCAATGGTGCACGAAAAAATATTCCTTCAAGTGTTAATTGTTCATAGTTCCCGATAACGAACAAAATAAATAATAATAAAGAACAAAAAGTGGAGTTTCATTGGATAGCGGAACCTGGAGTGAAAATCCGCGTCGTCCTATACATCAAAATACGGTACCCATTTTCCCTGCTGAACCAAATATTTCGTACCCATTCAAGGTAGGTACAAATTCATTTCTCCGTCGGAGAAATACTAATCATCCATTTCTATGTCAGAATCCATGAAAAAACGAATGAAAACACTCGCTACTCGCCAAGTTTGAGCACAAATAGGAAAAGAAATATCGAAAATGCAATATGGGCGGTGCAGGTGAGTTGAGTCCCGTGGGCAGGTTTTGGTATTAATTGAGTCCCCGCCTTATAACAGGAACGTACGAATTGAGTCCCCTAAACAGGAACGTACGAATTGACTCCCCTAAACAGGAACTTACGAGTTCAGTCTCTCGCATAGCCTGTTAGCATCACCCAGGAGACACCACGAGGAGGTCGGCTAATCGTCTCATTCGCACAAATTCGAACCGTGTCATTTCACCTCGATTGTATTTTGCCATATTTGCTCCATGAGGTAGGTTTCCTTTTCGACGGTTTTCTTTGGTCTGTTGTGGAAGGGACTACGCATCTTTACGTAAGTTTCGGACTGAACCCCAAGTAGCACGTCTTACTTACTTACTTACTTAGTCAGGTCCTCTTGTACCTTGCGGTGTCGAGGATTTTAAGAGAGCCCTCCATCCTTTTTTGTCCGCGGCGCGGGATCGAACCTGTATCCAGGGCACTCCGCGGTCCTCTAGCGCCTGACGAACGTTGTCCTCCCATTTGGTTCGTGGTCTCCCCTTGGATCTGTTGCCCATGTACCTAGCCTCCCATGCCATTCGAGGATATCGCGTTTCCGGCATTCGTACCACGTGGCCAAACCATCTGAGCTGAGCCTGTTCTATAGTTGTTTGAAGAGGCTGGACATTTAGGTTGCTCCTTATGGTCTGATTTCGCACTCTATCCCTCCGAGTCTTTCCTTCCACCCTCCCGCAGGTAACGCATTTCAGCAGCTTGAAGGCGACTCTTGAACCTCGAGGTGAGTGCCCACGACTCTGAGCTGTGGATCAGTGTTGGTGTATAGACGGTTTTAAACACCACCATTTTTGTGTTTTTACTGACCTCTCTTTTCCCTATGAAGCCCCGGTTGATCCCATGGTACAGTCGTCCAGCCGCAGCTACCCGTTCACCTATTTCCTGATCGATGGCCCCATTCTACCTTATTGTTGCTCCGAGGTATTTAAAGCTGCTGACCTGTTCCAGTTGCTGTCCCGAGAGGTATATAGTGTGCTGGGTTGGACTGCGAGAGAGAACCATGGTTTTAGTCTTGGTGCCACTTATGACCATATTTCTCGATCTCATTTCCTCTTCCCAGAAGTTAAGATTGAACTGTAGGTTTGCAGCACTCTTGGCTATTAACGCAACGTCATCAGCAAAGGCGAGCTCCGAAATCGTCACCTGTCTCATCTTCCAGTTCCCGATAGCATACTTTTTGGTGTAAGGCTTGCACTCTTTCATTATATCATCCATCAGGATAATGAAGAGATATGGTGAGATGATATCGCCCTGTCGCACTCCAGCTGTTGTCGCGAACTCTTCTGAAGTGGACCCAGAGGTTCGGATTTTGTTGCGACAAGTCTGATAAAAACTCTGTATTGCCTTGATGAGACTCCCTGATACCTCTCTTTTCTCAAGCACTTTCCATAATTCATTCCAGGGGACCCGGTCGAAGGCTTTCTCGAGATCCAAAAAACAGATGTGTACTGAACCATTATGCTCAATCACCTTTTCGCTAATCTGACGTAGTGTGAATATGAGGTCTTGGGTCCCCCTTCCACGCCGAAAGCCGCACTGGCTTTCCTCCAATTTGTCCTCAACCTCCTCTCTAAGACGAGTTTCCAAGATTCTGGAGTATACCTTCCCTGGTGAGCTAAGCAGCGAGATCCCTCTGTGATTAGAGCATTCTCTGTTGTCACCTTTCTTATAGATCGGAACAACAATGGCAACTTCCCAGTCTGAGGGAATTCGCTTTGTATGCCAAGCCAAATTCATCACTCGTAGTAGCAGCTGCCGGCCTTCTTTTCCCATGTATCTGAGCATTTCAGGGGTAATACCATCCTCGCCTGCTGCCTTGCCAAGCTTCATTTTGTCCAGGGCTTTCTGGAGCTCTTCCAATGTGATTGCAGGGCTCAAGCAGTCTCTATCATGATGGCTGGTTCATATTCCAAGTGCAGGTGTGCCGAGCCACAGTCAAGTAGCTCCTCGAAATACTCCTTCCACCTGGCCATAACCTCTCGCTCGTTGGTCAGCAGCTTCCCAGATTTGTCCTTAATAAATTTAAGTGGGTTCTTTCTCCCTTCTCATGTTCTTCAAGACCTTGTAAAAAAGCTTCTGGTTCTTCTCAAAAGACTCCTCCATAAATTTTCCGAATTCCTCCCATGATTTTGCCTTCGCTGCCTTTACAATTAACTTCACTTCATTCCTCTTTAACTTATATTCTCTTAGAGAGTCAAGGGTCTTTATTTGAAGGTACCGTTTATACAGTTTCTTCTTCTCCTTGACGTGGGCTTGAACTATTTCCGTCCACCAACGAGTACGCTTCTTATATGGTCCACGAACGCTACAGCCGCACACCTCTTCGGCTGCTTCCAGAATGATAGACTTGAAAGTGCTCCAAGTTATCTCAAGATCATCCATTTCGGTATCCAAGAAGCGCGCTGCTTTCTCGGTAACAAGCTCCTGAAATTTTTCCTGGTTCACAAGTTCTTTCAGCTTATAAGACTTTATGATCCGTTTCCTAGGGCTGCCTTTGTGGTGTTTTGCAGGACTTGCTGTTTCTCCTTGCATAACTATGTCCATTTGAAGAAGATAGTGGTCACTACCGATTTCTGGGCCTCTCCTCACACGGCAGTCCCGTACAGAGGGCAGAATCTGCTGGCTAACTATAGCGTAGTCGATTATCGATTTTTCGTCTCTGGTAGGTTCTTCACGAGTGAACTTATGTATATCCCGGTGGATGAATTTGGTATTAGCTATGACCAGGTCGTTGGCCACACATAGATCTAGAAGCCTTTCCCCATTATTGTTCAACGTGGTTTCCCCGTGGGGTCCAATTGCATTTAGCCATGGCTCAGGATCATTTCCCACTCTACCATTGAGATCGCCCAATAGCATCAGGTGTTCTCCTTTGGTTCCGTCTATAGTTCTCTCCAGGAGTTCATAAAAGTCGTCCTTGACCTGCTGGTTCTCATCATCGTTTGGCGCATATATCACCACGACAGAAATTAGAATTCCTCCTTCCAGAACATCGACGACCATTATGCGTTCGTTCACAAAGGTCCATTCTTTGAGGTTTGCAGTCTTATTTTTGTGAACTAGGAAGCCCACCCCCGCTCTGGCTCTCTCCGATCTCTGCACTCCACTAAAAAGTAGGAGAAATCCGTCTTCGAGTATTTCAGTTCCCTGCCCTTTCTTTTTGGTTTCAGTTATAGCCAGGTATTGCACTTTTGTGGAGGAGATTTCCTTTGCCAGCTCCACCTCTTTTCCATTCAAGCCTCTAACGTTCCACGTTCCAAAAGTTGTAGTCCGGTGTCCATGCCAGTTTCGTGATCGTTTTATCAGTCCGGTTGGCTCTCTTTTGTTTCTTTTAATCATGGTGCTTTTGGGTATACGAGGGATTAGCCCGTAGTACCCTAGCCTGATGGAGGGGCTGCCTCCTCAAAGCTCACAGGCGAGCTTCCTTCTTGCTTCAGGGTCAAGTTGAAGAAATGCCCCTACTTCCTGAGACGGCGTTCAATGTAGTTACCCCCATTCAGGTTACAAGAAGGTCCCTCCTCCTTTCTCATCCGGGCTTGGGACCGGCATCGGCGGAGTTAAGTAGCACGTCTACGAGATTAAATATATTAGGATGCCCTGAATAAAATGCAGCATTCAGCTTGGAATGAAAACTTTCGCAGCTGTTCGTATATTTGTTTGTTTGTTTGTTTGTTTGTTTGTTGTTTGTTTGTTTGTTTGTTTGTTTATTTGTTTGTTGTGCCTGCTAATCAGACTTTGATTGAGCAGTTAAATGTTTAACTAGAGTTTCGATCTCCAGTTAAAGATAGTCACCGATTAGCGATAATCAGCTGCTAAAGTGAAGTGATGAACGGGTATGCGAGAGATAATCAGAGATTTGACTTAGTCAGATTTTAATCGGGCTTGCAAATGTGATTGATAAACCGGCCCTAGGAGAGTGAATAAATTATTTCTTATACACTTTGGACAACTTCTCCTCACAGAACAAGTTAATACGGGTTTATTATTTTCAATAGTGAACCCTTGGATTCGAGCATGGAAAAAAAGTTTGACTCCACAAAATTTGATGGTTTCTGTTTCAAAGTACTTATAATCTGAAAATAGAATAAACAAATTTCTTTCCATCCGCCGTACGCCGTTTTTCCTAGTTACCATGAACGAAAAATTGATGAAATTTGGTTTGGGGTCCCATTTCGGGTCTAGTCGGTCCGCGAAGCTCCGAGTTACTGTCAGTCATCTCTAAGAGGTGAAAAATAGGGGTTGACATTTCCACGGCGCCATATCTCGAATTTTTTATGTTTTAAAATTGATCTCGAACTTGAAAATTTGTTGAGATCGCTGGGAGCATTGTCCGTTCAGCCGTTCGTTCACATTAAGGGCCTGAAGTTTGCACCAAAGAGCTTCGTCAGTATGACAGTGAATGAAACGGTAAACATCCAGACCAGATGTTATAGTAGGAGGGAACAGCTGATGGTGCATGGCTGAATCAAATCGAGTTAGTTCCGTGATATTATTTCATTTGAAGAATGATGGTTATTTTGGATTTCGTTACTTTTGTAACTTGAACAAACGTCATGCTTCATGAATAACAACAAATAATATTAATGATAGAATAATTGAACTGCATATCTATGAAACTGTATTTCACAGGCCGGCTCCGGTACGCGATTTAGGGCTTTTGCAGGGCTAGCTCGAGGGTAGGTACTGAACACAAAAAACAGTGATCCACGCAGAAGGGGCATTTATACCGGTAAATAATAAACCTTTGTGTAATAATTTGCAGCGATTTTTTATAATGAGCAGAAGCATTTAAAGTGAACACTATTGTGATTCTGTTGTAATCGTCTGAAAATTACCACTTATGCTTATTTAAAAGCTGCAAAGTCCTTGTCACTTGGGTTTATTATTCTATCGGGCATACGTACGGAAATTTTGGTGTTCATTTATTGTTTCTTGCATGCGCAATAATTGAAATAGTCATTTTAGATGGTTTCCACCAATTTTGGCCTCCCAAAAACACTACCTCGGTTCCTTTTTATGATTTTTTTCTTCTATAGATTGTCTTTGATCATCGATAGTGCGATTTGATTGTCTTGATTCACTTGCTACGACTACTTCTAGTGTTATTATACAAATTTATGTTGATTTCAGACAATTTCCCAAGTTTTTGACTCATAAAAAATGAATTTCGGGAGCTTAACCTTCGTTACAACCTCAATTCTTCACTGTTTGGTCAAAATTAACTTAATATTTGGTCTTCTAGCCCTAAAAAAACATGGAAAACGATACATCAAAAGCTCACCTCTCAAAAAACCTCAAAACCTCCTATTTCTACACGCCATTTTCCTCCCATAACACCCCTGGGTGTATTCCGATCGGGCTGCCGAGCTTTGGAGCACAACTAGGACCCAAATACGTTCCTGAATGGGGAGCCAAACTGTGTGCGAAATAACGACAATTTAATAGCAAAATTTAACGTACCTAACCTTAAGGCTGAAACTTCGATAGAACCTAAATTTTCCATTATTTGGTCAAAATCGACTTCATATTCGGTCTTCACGTTCTAAAAAACGTGGAAAACGATACTTACCTCGAAAGCTCATGTTACTCAAACTCAAAAAACACAAAAAATACCTAATTTGTATTCCTATTTTCACCCATAACACCCCTGGATATATTCCGATCGGGCTGCAAAGTTTCGGGACACAACTAGGTCCCAAATGGAGCATGTGTGCAAAAGAAGAATTGTTCAGACAAAAATAATTAGAGTTGATGCGCGTGATACGGCGTACGGCAGACGGACATTGCATTTTTAGAATCTACGCACCTTGAAACGTAAAAGAAAAATATTTTGAGGGGGTGTTATAAAAAAAATTTTCTGAGCGAATACATAGGTGTATTATTCCCAGAATAATAAACCAAAAAGAGAGAGCCATAAGTCCATCTCGTAAGGACGTAACGGACGTGTTTCGTTCGTTTGCTTCTTTTGTGAGGACGTACTGGAGCCCTCTGCTGTTTCACAACGAATGGATTTGCATGCTATGATCACCAGCATCATTTTGCACCACCCACATCACTTTTTTTTCTTTTTTTTTCTTCTTTTGGTTTATTATTTTCAATAATGAACCATTGGAATCGAGCATGAAAAAAAAAATTCTTACCCCCCCTCAAAATTTGATGGTTTACGTTTCAAGGTATGTAGAATCCAAAACTGCAATAAAAATATTTCTGTCTGTCCGCCGTACGCCGTACGCCGTACGGGCCACTTTTCTTAGTTACCATGAAAAAAAATTGATGAAATTCGGGTTATAGGTTCCGTTCGGCGTCTAGTTGGTCCTCGAAGCTCGACGTTACTGTGAGTCATCTCTAAGGGGTTCAAAATAGGGGTTGAAATTTTCAAAACGCCTATACCATTTTTTTTACGTAAATATTTTTACGGTTTTAAATAGTTCTTGAACTTGCGAGTTTTTGAAGACCATCCGGAGCATCGTACGTCCAGCCGTTCGTTCACAGTAAGGCCCCGAAGTTTGCACCGACAGGCATTTTCGACTCCAGTGTGAATGAAATTGTATACAATTCAAACCAAATCTCGTAACCAGAGACGCGCTCACAATAGGAATTTGTGAATACGGCCAATCATTGGTAGGGATCACCTGATTATATTGGCGGAGTATGAAGTCGAGTTGGTTGTTCTGTGATATTATTTAATTTGAAAAATGATGGCTCTTTTGGAGTTTGTTGGTAGGTAGTGAAACTTGAACAAACGTTGAAGTATTATTGATGGGTAAATTATTACTACGGTAAATCATTACTCAACGGTAAATTATTACACAACGGTTCATTATACCATCTACGTAGAAGGGGCTGGAGTTTGTTGGTAGGTACTTTTGCAACTTTTGGTTTATTATTTTCAATAATGAACCATTGGAATCGAGCATGAAAAAAAAACGCTGCAAATCCCTGCACAACGGTTTATTATTTTGTATAGAATACCCTTCTGTTACAGATCACAGCTCTATGTATAGATAACCCTTCTATATAATATGATATGTACTATTCTATGCATATTTATGTAGATCGCAGACCCTCCGTAGGTTAGTACCTAACCCCGTACTCGTTACTAGGTACCTACCTAAATCACGAGTTAAATGTTGCTAAAATAACTCTGCCGATGACAAACAGTACCTAACAAAAAGAAACACACATAATGAAGTTCTGAAAAGAAATTGTTGATTAGGAGTGAAAAAAGTTGCAAAAGTACCTACCAACAAACTCCAGCCCCTTCTACGTAGATGGTATAATGAACCGTTGTGTAATAATTTACCGTAGTAATAATTTACCCATCAATAATACTTCAACGTTTGTTCAAGTTTCACTACCTACCAACAAACTCCAAAAGAGCCATCATTTTTCAAATTAAATAATATCACAGAACAACCAACTCGACTTCATACTCCGCCAATATAATCAGGTGATCCCTACCAATGATTGGCCGTATTCACAAATTCCTATTGTGGGCGCGTCTCTGGTTACGAGATTTGGTTTGAATTGTATACAATTTCATTCACACTGGAGTCGAAAATGCCTGTCGGTGCAAACTTCGGGGCCTTACTGTGAACGAACGGCTGGACGTACGATGCTCCGGATGGTCTTAAAAAACTCGCAAGTTCAAGAACTATTTAAAACCGTAAAAATATTTACGTAAAAAAATGGTATAGGCGTTTTGAAAATTTCAACCCCTATTTTGAACCCCTTAGAGATGACTCACAGTAACGTCGAGCTTCGAGGACCAACTAGACGCCGAACGGAACCTATAACCCGAATTTCATCAATTTTTTTTCATGGTAACTAAGAAAAGTGGCCCGTACGGCGTACGGCGTACGGCGTACGGCGGACAGACAGAAATATTTTTATTGCAGTTTTGGATTCTACATACCTTGAAACGTAAACCATCAAATTTTGAGGGGGGGTAAGAATTTTTTTTTTCATGCTCGATTCCAATGGTTCATTATTGAAAATAATAAACCAAAAGTCCTTCTTTCGCACACATGCTCCATTTGGGCCCTAGTGGTGTCCCGAAACTTTTCAGCCCGATCGGAATATACCAGGGGTGTTATGAGTGAAAATGTGTGTAAATCACAGCTCTATGTATAGATAACCCTTCTATATAATATGATATGTACTATTCTATTATATGCATATTATGTAGATCGCAGACACTCCGTAGGTTAGTACCTAACCCCGTACTCGTTACTAGGTACCTACCTAAATCACGAGTTAAATGTTGCTAAAATAATTCTGCCGATGACAAACAGTACCTAACAAAAAGAAACGCACATAATGAAGTTCTGAAAAGAAATTGTTGAGGAGGAGTGAAAAAAGTTGCAAAAGTACCTACCAACAAACTCCAGCCCCTTCTACGTAGATGGTATAATGAACCGTTGTGTAATAATTTACCGTTGAGTAATGATTTACCGTAGTAATAATTTACCCATCAATAATACTTCAACGTTTGTTCAGGTTTCACTACCTACCAACAAACTCCAAAAGAGCCATCATTTTTCAAGCGAAATAATATCACAGAACAACCAACTCGACTTCATACTCCGCCAATATAATCAGGTGATCCCTACCAATGATTGGCCGTATTCACAAATTCCTATTATGGGCGCGTCTCTGGTTACGAGATTTGGTTTGAATTGTATACAATTTCATTCACACTGGAGTCGAAAATGCCTATCGGTGCAAACTTCGGGGCCTTACTGTGAACGAACGGCTGGACGTACGATGCTCCGGATGGTCTTAAAAAACTCGCAAGTTCAAGAACTATTTAAAACCGTAAAAATATTTACGTAAAAAAATAGTATAGGCGTTTTGAAAATTTCAACCCCTATTTTGAACCCCTTAGAGATGACTCACAGTAACGTCGAGCTTCGAGGACCAACTAGACGCCGAACGGAACCTATAACCCGAATTTCATCAATTTTTTTTCATGGTAACTAAGAAAAGTGGCCCGTACGGCGTACGGCGTACGGCGTACGGCGTACGGCGTACGGCGGACAGACAGAAATATTTTTATTGCAGTTTTGGATTCTACATACCTTGAAACGTAAACCATCAAATTTTGAGGGGGGGTAAGAATTTTTTTTTTCATGCTCGATTCCAATGGTTCATTATTGAAAATAATAAACCAAAATTCTTACCCCCCCTCAAAATTTGATGGTTTACGTTTCAAGGTATGTAGAATCAAAAACTGCAATAAAAATATTTCTGTCTGTCCGCCGTACGCCGTACGCCGTACGGGCCACTTTTCTTAGTTACCATGAAAAAAAATTGATGAAATTCGGGTTATAGGTTCCGTTCGGCGTCTAGTTGGTCCTCGAAGCTCGACGTTACTGTGAGTCATCTCTAAGGGGTTCAAAATAGGGGTTGAAATTTTCAAAACGCCTATACCATTTTTTTACGTAAATATTTTTACGGTTTTAAATAGTTCTTGAACTTGCGAGTTTTTTAAGACCATCCGGAGCATCGCACGTCCAGCCGTTCGTTCACAGTAAGGCCCCGAAGTTGGCACCGACAGGCATTTTCGACTCCAGTGTGAATGAAATTGTATACAATTCAAACCAAATCTCGTAACCAGAGACGCGCCCACAATAGGAATTTGTGAATACGGCCAATCATTGGTAGGGATCACCTGATTATATTGGCGGAGTATGAAGTCGAGTTGGTTGTTCTGTGATATTATTTAATTTGAAAAATGATGGCTCTTTTGGAGTTTGTTGGTAGGTAGTGAAACTTGAACAAACGTTGAAGTATTATTGATGGGTAAATTATTACTACGGTAAATCATTACTCAACGGTAAATTATTACACAACGGTTCATTATACCATCTACGTAGAAGGGGCTGGAGTTTGTTGGTAGGTACTTTTGCAACTTTTTTCACTCCTCATCAACAATTTCTTTTCAGAACTTCATTATGTGTGTTTTTTTTTGTTAGGTACTGTTTGTCATCGGCAGAATTATTTTAGCAACATTTAACTCGTGATTTAGGTAGGTACCTAGTAACGAGTACGGGGTTAGGTACTAACCTACGGAGGGTCTGCGATCTACATAATTATGCATAGAATAGTACATATTATATTGTATAGACGGGTTATCTATACATAGAGCTGTGATCTGTAACAGAAGGGTATTCTATACAAAATAATAAACCGTTGTGCAGGGATTTGCAGCGTTTTTCACTCCTAATCAACAATTTCTTTTCAGAACTTCATTATGTGTGTTTCTTTTTGTTAGGTACTGTTTGTCATCGGCAGATATTTTAGCAACATTCAACTCGTGATTTAGGTAGGTACCTAGTAACGAGTACGGGGTTAGGTACTAACCTACGGAGGGTCTGCGATCTACATAAATATGCATAGAATAGTACAAATTATATTATATAGACGGGTTATCTATACATAGAGCTGTGATCTGTAACAGAAGGGTATTCTATACAAAATAATAAACCGTTGTGCAGGGATTTGCAGCGTTTTTTTGCGTAGCGCGGTGAGGAAATCTTTGAGGTCCATAGGTGGGATTTGGACCTCATAAGATTATGTGGGACTCAAACCGCACTAAAACCTCACCTACCTTCTCCCACGTTGGAACTCAACCTGGAACTGTTTAACACATTACGTCAGGCTCTGTCCTAAGGAGATCTCTTCAGTCCTCGTTCTGTAGGTCCGCACTCTCTGTTCTTTGCCGCTCTCGTTAGAGCTGCATCTTCTTCTTCAGGATCTTTTCTACATATTCTGCCACTTGATTCCAATGCTGCTCGCTTTGCAGCATCTTGGCGACCACCGTTTCTGGTGTCAAGCTGGCTGCTGAAACTCCCAGTTCTTCCTGTATGTGAGTCTGTTCTACTGTCCACTGTGTACACCTGAAGAATGTATGATGTACATCATCTTCCTTCTGACAGATCCTGTGCAGGTAGCTATAGAATAGCCCGTGGCCTGAAAAGAACTGAGTTAGGATTTAGTTCACTTCTCCATGTTTCCGCTCAAGCCATACGCGGATGTCAGGGACCAGCCGTGCAGTCCACCTTCCTCTCAGCTCGCCTGCCCACATCTCCTGCCAACTTGCTATCGTACGTTCTCTCTCTTCTCTGGCAGTGCGGGATCTTTCATTTTCTCCTCTTCTTTCATAGATCCGCTTCCTCTCTGCCGCCAGCAGCTGTATGGGTGCTACTCCTGCAAGGACAAGTCACTGCATAACATATTCCAGTTGGTTCGACTAGTTTTGCGTTGCCCATTCTCCACGCTGAAGCTGTGTGAAATTTAGATCAGGATCGGATGTACCTATGAGCTGTGGAAGTGTGTGAAGGTGTCCAGCTTATCAGAATGCTAGCAAATCTCAACCTCGTCTCTTCCTCCGCCTGTAACACGACTCAGCCAAACGCGAACCTCAACGCTCTCTCGTGGACCGACCGACATCGGAATTTATTTAAGTCATTTGTATTCAAAAAGCAGCTCGCAATCAATTAGAAAGTCCTAATTGAAAAATGTGACTGGGTCCTCTTTTCTGTTGGGAAAAACTGTGAGGACGAGTCTGCGGGTTGAATTTTTAATGTCGACCCCCTTGTGCACCATCACCCCCCCCCCCCCCACCACAACAACATCCACACGAGCTTCCTGACTTGATTGCTCTGTAACGAGCGCTATAACACATCAGCCCTCGATATTATTAAACATTACCTACTGAGTTATGAGGCTGCCAGAGAGCGTTCATTCGAGTAAGATGCATTTTCACTTCCATGTTTCCACATAAAAGAATGGAAATAAGTATGGTTTATATTAACGTTCAACAAATTATTAGAAAAAACTACCCTAGCTATTATCTATAAACTAATACTAATAGGAAAACTTAAAAGAAATAAAAGCATTACTAGAGTGAAGGATAAAATCCAAGTTGAGCTTCCTAGACGGTTGACTACAGCAGGTCTGAAAAGTTTTGACTATTGGGGTGCAACTAAATTCAACGAGCAAAGGTTTGCAGACTTGGTACCAACAATGAGTTTGCAGAGATTCAAAGTTGAGTTAAAAAGAAAAATGAGACTATAATATCAACAAATAAAAACTATACAAATAATTTTCTTAATAAGGTTAAGATAAAAGTTATGTTTATTCTATTGAAGTAGTCTTGTAGTTTGTAATTGGTTATTTGTTTGTTTATTGTTTCTAGCTTTGTACAAGTTATATTAAGTTTTTTATTTTCTGATACTCTACTCCAACCCCTACACAAGTTCTCTTAGAGGGGTTGTAACATTTATGTCATTATTTTTTGTGAATGTAAATACTAAGACTTTTGTCATTAAATGCATTAAAAAAAAAAAAATGGTGATACCGTCAAACGCTATAGGTGTTCGAGAAAACCATGGGATATTGTTCAGAAGTGCTCAAAACGCGTTTCTAGACGGTTTTCCGCTTGATATCGCTCCGTATGTATGCAAGTATGTGCGTATTATGTATGTCGGAATTTCAAATGGCCTTAACTTCCTCAAAATATGGGTTGTCTGTTTACACAACGATAAACTATTACAGAACGATAAATTGTTACACAACGGTTCATCTACCAAGAAGGGGCTGGATTTTGTTGGTAGGTACTTTTGCAACTTGAACAACCGTTGAAGTATTATTGATGGGCAAGTTACTACACAACGGTTCATTGTAGGTATTCACCACAGAAAACAGTGATCTACGCAGAAGGGGCATCTGTTTCACCCCACATCAACAATTTCCCTTCCGAACTTCATTATTTGAGTTTCTTTTTGCCGTTTTAGTTACTGTTTGTCGTCGGCTGTATTATTTTAGCAACACTCAACTCGTGATTTAGGTAGGTACCTAGTAACGAGTACGGTGTTAGGTACTAACCTACGGAGGGTCTGCGATTGACATAATATGTATAGAGTAGTAGATATTATATATATATATACATCGGCTTATCTATACAGAGAGCTGTGATCTGTAACAGAAGGGTATTCTGTACAAAATAATAAACCGTTGTGCAGGGATTTGTAGCGTTCATTATTGGTTCATTATTGAAAATAATAAACCAAAATTTGAAACTATGTGGCATTAGAAGGTATAACGCCTATTTAAAAAGCTATTTCAAGGTAAAACGCCTCAAGTCGGCATAAAAAACGCCTCAACTCGTCAATTCGTACTTCAGATTCAAAGGTGAAACGCCTCATCTCAGTGAAAATCAACACAAGGCGTTTTACCTTTTACTCGCTGGCTTCATTTCCGAGGTTGAGGCGTTGTTGATCTGATGTGCAAGGCGCTCTTCCTCAGATTTTTATAACGCTGAGCACACGAGGCGTTTTTAAGCAACTTTTCGTGCCATTTCATAATCACCTTGTGCCAAGCCAAGATAGAGCTGACTTCCGAATTTGCCTGGGAATGTGTTAAAACGTAAAACGCCTTGAAGCGTTTTTACTCAAACCTGAGGCGTTTTAACTCACTTAGTCTTGATAGTTTTTGGATTTGCTCAAAGGAAAAACGCCTCAAGGCGTTCTACCTTCAATTTCTGAACAGAAAACTCGATGGAAATAAAATAAAACGCCTCATGAGCATTTTCGGCCTATATTAGAATCGATTATTTTGGCGATTATGTTATGTCGTTGTAAACGAAAAAATCTCTTGATCGACTGTCGAAGGAATTTTGAATTGATCACCAACTGGAGGGGCGTTAGGTAGAGGAAACGGTGCAAAAACATTGAAGCGCTCTCCTGAAGAGTTGTGATTTCGAGAGCTGAGGCGTTTTACTTTTTCACGGCAGTCCATGCTAATTATGTATTCTCATGATCGGCCTGTCAGGCCAACATGAGCAGCCAGTCGGGCCGCAGTGGTCAGGCCGAAATGTGCGGCCAGTCTTGTCTTCCGCGAAACTGTATGCATACTATTATGAAGAAAATGGAGGTATTGAGTGGCAATCTCCACACCGGAACAATTTGGTGTATTATTCTCAGCTAGACGTAGATTGATTATTGTAAATAGCATCAGTTGCACCGGCACGTGAAGGCCGCCGACCCGGTGACCATGGTCGTGGATGTTGTCAAATTGGACTGAACAGATCACTGGAAATTTCGAAATCCATGAAAGACAATCTCATATTTTCAGTGAAAATATCAAGTTGGTATTAACTAGTTAGTTATTGAACTTAACGCAAGAATCGACGTGGTTAAATGCCCACAGTATTATATACTTATTTACCATTTCATGGAGTGGATTGGGCAAAGGTGGGTAGAGAAGTGACAAAAAATAAAAAATAAATAAATAAACGTGTTATTCATGTGACGTTATCGTTTGGCAGTTGAAACGAGCGGCGTCCTCCGCAAGAGGATTCATTAATAAAGTTGATACTCGGTGCCATTTGACAGGAAGAATAATCCTTTGTACAAATTTCAGCTTCTACTTCGAAACGAATGGGCTGCCCGAGATAAGGCTGCTAATGGACCTTCCTCAACAAGCTCGTATCCTGCTTTTGTCCAATAAAATTGAATTTCAATTTGAGTGTTTCTTCTCCAGCGTCTGCTCTTTCGTATGGGTGCTACCTGAATAAATGAGGTGAGATAACTATCTTGATAATTATTATGTTTTGTCCTGATATCGATTAATTACTGGACTTATCGATTAGGTAATTGCTGGATATCAGCTCATAACGCCATTTTCGAGAATTTACCTATTCGGAAGTTAATAACAATTACCTAACTATTCCTTACTTCACTTGGACTGGTCCTCGTCGTTTTTATTCCAAGCTTTTCTAACGCTACTTAATTATAATGCAGTTGAGACCATTAAAAAACACCTCATCGTAATTTCAGTATCAGATTGGAAAGTAATTAACATAAGTTTCTGTTCAGCTGATCGGAGTGGTACCCCCGAAGAAGCCCCATGTGTATCACACCACTTTCTGGGATTACCTACTTACCTAATCTAGTGATCTCCCTACCTTATCATCACTATCCAGTAATATAATGTAATAATGCAGTAATATATATATAATGCTAGTGAGGCCTGTTAGCTGAGGTGAAAGAGGGTAAAAATGAGTAGTTTCACGCGGGGACGCTATAAAAAAATCTTTTCCTACCTGAAACATTTTGAACTTGTTTCGTCGTGATTTGAAGCTGGATGAATTTCGCTTTCCGCTTTTACTAATTGCGCAATTTTTATTTGAACGGCAAAGGGGAAATAAGGAGGCATGTCAGAAAGAAACATTTTTGAAGGAAAAAACGCTGCAAATTATTACCCAACGTAATATTAGCATACCTTCTGGAAGGGTCTGTCCTCACTAGCTGGTTGAGTACTGGGGGTGAGCGCTTTCGATGTAAAGACATCTTCATCATCAGGCCCTCGAGAGAGTTCTGGAGTCAGTTCGTCAGTTGGTCCCTGTTTATGAAGAGGGGGAAGTGAGAGGTGTCTAGGGGAACAAAGGAAATAAACGGGAGGATAATGTTGTTTGTCTGTCCTAAAGAGCTTATAACTAATCCTATTTTAATTGGTACCTTAGCTGAAACGTGTGTAATTATGTTAATCTGGTTAGTAGTACTTTAGCCTGACTGGGTGTATAGTATCAAATCTAAAGGGTTTATGTCCGCTAGTGTAAAAAGTAATCTTACCGCACCTTCGGGAAGTCCGTCCTCAATAGCTGGTTGAGTACTGGAGGCGAGCGCTTTCGATGTAAAGGCATCATCATTAGGAATAAGAGGACTCAAGGATGCTTAGGCCAGGAACATTGCCAACTGTTAAAGCGGGGAAAAACCGCATCAAAATCGGTGAGGCCGTTCGAGCCTGAATGTAGCAGAGACATACAGAAAGAGGTCGAAATAAAAATATAATTCGCAGAATCTCGTAATCCTGCATTATGCATTAAGTAGGTAATTCCATCAAATAATGTGTTACAATGGATTCACATTTCTTACGCATCGATTTATCATCCGCCCATCGAGCAAGACCGAAATAACATGTGCCATCAAACCTCGAGTGCGGATCAAATCTCCACCCTCACCGTATTCCTTCCCAAGCACATTCCTACTGACCTGAACGAGCAATAATAACAATCTCGAGCGAAAAAAGTACGTCACGAGTATTTTGAAGGTAGGAGTACATTGGACGACACGTAATAGGTTTCCATCTTGTATAATATATAAAGTTTGCGGAAGTGGAAAGATGAATAGATGGAAACCCCTTTTCACGTACTTGTTATGAATGATTCATGAGACCAAAAGCTTAGGGAACTGCTATATCATATTTGGATGACAGTGACGTGTGGGAACCAAGGGGGGCTGAAATTAATATCAGACTGCATTGCTCTTCGAATGAATAGAAAGTGTTTTTTTCATCATCGGGAAATACACTTAATATTGACGTGGAACAATAATATTGTAGTAAACCGTTTTAATATTTGTCGTGGTATCCCTCTAGAATATCAATCAAATGTGCATACTTAGATTGTCCTAAATAAACCAAGTGAATGGTGGGCCTACGTGTTCTCCATTCCCCCTCCATCCATCCCCCAATGGCTCCTAACCACTGTCGGAGGAATGGGGGAGCGGTCTACGCTCAAACCTCTGGTCGATGCCTTCTCTCTCTTCTCCTTACCTTTCTCTCCTAAACGTACTCAGAGTGGTGGAACTGGTCTGGTGATAACCGACGTGGTGGAACCGTCTAGGCACAACCTCTAGCGTTTCTAGTGGTGGTAACCTCCCTGGCTTCGCCATAGGTGTAAACCTTTCAAGCTCTAGCTATCCAAAACCTCAAGCTTCACACATCCCAACCTCACCTATCCAGGCCAAGCCTCCATTTTCCACCACCACAATATTTATGGCTTATCATCCCGTTTTTGGACTCTGCCGTTTTTGGACTTCCGAAACCATAGGTATTCAATTTGCCACTTTTTAGACGAAATTCAATAAATTTTGAGTAGACCTCAAATTTGCACACAGAACAATTCCAGTCATGAAGCTCTTAGAATGTTAAAATCTAGGAAATGATTCGGAATGATCTGAAACGGAGAAAACGAAGCAGTTCTTCAAATTTCAGAAACACAAATTTTGGACCCTTTCCAATACAGCATTTTCGTCGAGAATTCTCTATTGTGTTCCTAAATTTTTCCGACTGTGTTAATTTTATGCTTGCGTTCATGTGAATTTCACGACAAGAAGAGCGTTACCAAAAGAATGTTTTTAGTTTTTTTCAAAACCTTAATTACGATTACACAATATTATTACAAGAACTCGCATTGTTTTGGTTGAAATTACAATTTGGTTATGCAGATGGGATAATAAAAGGTTATGCATTTGGGGGAATGCGAGAGTGTGAATCGAGTTACTCCCTGTCACGGCCGTAATGTTCAGGACAGACAGGGAGAATTCAGAAATCCTCTGCTCTCGATTCGAATCACAGAATCAGGTCATGTGCCGATTCAACCGCATAGTCTGTTATAGGGCCAACTTCCGCGGATTGAGGTGGAAGGAGGATAGAAGTGGTGGACAGGAGTGGAGTACGATGGAGGGATGCCCCTTTGCAATATTCACGACCTGTGTTTGACATGAGTTATTAGAGAGGTGGGCAGCTTTGTATTGATTTAGACGTACCCTCAGGGCCGTCCGCTAGCAAAATAGGTTCAGCAGTATTATGATTACGCTGAGCTATCTCCTCGTAGCCGGCCCACGCGAGCGGGTTATTAAATGAGGGCTGTTGTTGTGATTGATGATGCTGAAGGGGACGACTCGTTAATCATCCAAATTCTTTTGATTCCGTTTACCACAATATCGCGTAGACGCTCGAGAGGACGATGTACAAACGTTTTTTGTTGGTTGTTGATCCACAATCAGCCTCTCACATCAATACCGAATTCAGAAAAGTCCTTTTTGATGAAATTCGTCAAGTTCTAACGATGATGTCACTTCCAACTCCATAGGTACATAGCTACTTCTACTGATGATGATAATTTTGCAAAATCAGATATCTACCGATCTTGTAGTAGTAATGAGTTAGAGTAAGAGTTACAATATTTTTAATGAACATCGTGTACATGATTAGGGCAATACAACCTTCTCTGTCATTAGGCACACGAAAAATCATCATAATAGGTACTTACTTGAACGTAATGTCAGGTACAAGCCATTTATTTTAGTTCCAATAAATTTTTCTGCTCGTCGTATTTTTTCAATGATAAATTGACGTTACATTATTATGATGAATATCGCGCAAACAATCTCGAGTATAAATCTTCTTGAAGGTTGCAATGGACAACGATAAATCAAATAAATCAATATAACTATTATAAAATTTAACATCCTGGACAGCGAACGACTTTTCATGAAATGAAGTTCTATAAGCTGGTACTTGAAGCGTAATTGAAGCATTCCTAGTGCTAACATCATGGATATTGTCCCTTTTTTGGAAACCAACTTTCATCAATTTTGGGACACGGTAACTTACTCGTAGTAGAAGGACAGAATTTTTTTGTACCATTTTCGGATTGCTTGAAACGGAACCATCCAATGTTATGTTGTGGGGGGGGGGGGGGGGGTAATTTTTGTACTTGCTTTTTTTTTAATGGTCGATTTCTAAGGTTCATTATTGAAAATAATAAATTAAACTGTCTATCAATTTGCAGTTATAACAAAATAAATGGTGGCTACACATCCACCATACAGAAATATTTACGTAGTTAGGTACTTGGTAGGTACTCTCTGACGAAACCTCAAAGGACCTTTTGGACCGTGTAATAATTAAGAATATCGTCAGCTGTCCTCTCAAATGGAAATACCCATTATCGTCTCGCTAATTTGCTTCAATCACTCGGCAAACTCCAGTTTCACAAAGTTCATCTCGTTGGAGATGAGGACTGAGGAAAGTTTCCACCAGTAATGTAAAACACGGTCTTCGCCCGGTTTTCCGCTCAAAGTTAACGGCGAATTTCCCCGGAGGGAGGCCACTTCAAAAAGCTCTGAAACAGTCTAACTCAAATTGTGTCTGATGTGTACCCCCAGCTGCGCTCCCTCGTAATACATTTACTTATAATATGAAGAAAATAATTATAATTGTGACAGAGTGAGGAGAGTGACGGTGGACCTTCGAGTCCCCCTTCTAGATTAGCGATATTATCACCGGTTAAGAAGGGATAGCGATTAGGCTCACACCACCGTGATGCCAATTTTAAAATCATCACAGATATCCCTTCTTAACCAGTGATAATCTCGCTGGTCTAGGAAGGGGACTCTCGAGGTCCACCCCCACTGTCACACTCTGTCACATGGTAGCAGAGCGTGGTTTGGTAGTATGCGCTGAGCACTTCACCATGCTCCATCCGCTTTTTGTGGGCTTACTAGAAGGATAAGCCCAAAGGTTTCCCAGAAGGATTCCTTTACAAACAACCTGTCCCTTGGGGAAATAGCCCGACGACTAGTTCCAAAAGCCGCCACCACGTGGCAGCACCAAAATGAGCTAAATTAATATTCGCTCTCCTTCCGTTAATAATTGAACGATTTTCAATCAGTAAACTGCATTGGATTTACAATCTGCATTGGAATTTCCGGAAATTCGTTCTGGTGTTCAACATTTCAAAATTTGTATGTTTGGATCACTGGCGTTCGAATTTGGCTAATTTTTGCGGAAATCCCAATTACCCAAATTCTAGAGGGCTGTGTGCTGATTACGACGGTTTTTTCAAATTTAAAATAGGACCAATAAAACCCCATCAATTATTGTCCAGACGGTGATGGGCGAAGGGGGTTGGGGAGGAAGGCAGCTCTTGAATGGGGGTGGGCGGCTTCCCAGGCCCCTTCGGAGGGGTTTCGCCGCCCGAGCAGCTTGGATACCTACCATTTCCGAGAACAGTTTTTGCCCCACCATTCAAGAATTTTAGATTTCTTCCTCCCTGTTCGAGATATGCTATGAAACTGTTTGGGCCCATCCATGACCAAGTGCCAAACTACACGAAAGTGAGAGCTATTTTTTATGCATCAGTCATGGGAGGGATGATAACATAAAAAATAAAAAATAATCAAATAAATGAAACAAGGCTCTTGAGTTATATTATAATTTATTTTTACTTTTTTACATTATTAGTACCTATTTTAATAAATGTAATTTATTTTTATTTGATTAGTGTATAGGATCTTACCTAGGTAGGTACACCAAAATTAAACTAAGCACCTCTCCCCACTTCCCAATCCAACTGATCGCATTTTAATCCTATTATAAGTACCAAATTGGACGATCGATTGAATATACGATTTCCTAAACAAAAGTTAGTGACTTCGAGGTCAGACGCCTGAAACTGCAAATAGCCTACTACAAATAAAAAATAAATTAAATTACCCAAATACCTGAATTCAAAGTTCAACGCCAGTTGGACCTAATTCATTAGGGACGAGTACTAGGTACCTACCTACCTCTGTTTTAACCTCCAAATCCGTAATATATTCTCTGAAGCAACCAAGGTACCTACCTACGCACTTTCGAAGAATAGACACCGACGGTTATCTCGAATCAAGTACAAATCTGTGGAAGGTATATAATTATGCTTTCTCAGTTGATTTATAAACTAATCCATATCCACGTGTATCATACAACCTGAGTTGACCAAAAATTAATAGCATCGTTATATTTATTTGACCTGTTGAGTAATAATTGGTTATTTGGCCGTTCGAAATGATCATTTCAATTTCATTTCAAAAGTAAATAACTTTTTTCTCCATCTTTTGATTCCGTAACTCATCTTCGGCTGGAATTTCTGCGATGTGCAAGTCTTTGCCCGTGTACACTACGAAATAACATTTAGTGGCTCCTGCAATATGCAGTTGCCCTTGGACTTGAAAGCAATAGGGATGGGTTCTCTTCAACTTCAAATCTTTGTGAAATATAAAAAATGATTTGTTTTTGGACGCAGCATCAGCTGTCGTCAACTTGCTGGCTGATTGAGGGCATTTAATTCAAATGATTGAATTTTCACCCTCAATCCAGCCATCGGGTGACGCACCCAAAAATCCAAATTTTCGGTCAACGAAAAGCCCACACTCTCTGACTTTCAGTCACACTTCTGATCGTGATCGTGAATGAAACGATATAAATCCGGCTCAGATATCAATGCTAGGGAACACCTGATTATAATTACGCATGTCTGTATGGAATCGAGTTGGTTGTATTGTGATACTTTGTTTGAAGAATGATGGTTGTTTTGGGGTTTTTATAGGTACTAGTTTTCTAATCTGAACAAACGTTAGGTACGCTTCACGAATAACAGCAAATAATTTATAGAATAAAAATTATATATACAAATAATAATTATAGAATTCTTCATTCTGCCGCACATTTATGAAATGTGATTGCACGGCTGGATCCTGTACTCGATTTAGGGCTCTCTTGTGGGAAGCACAAAGGTAGGTATTGAGTTCAAAAAACAGTGATCATCTATACTGGTAAATAATAAACCGTTGTATAATAATATTTGTAGCGTTACTTATTCTATTTTCGGATTCTACATAGCTTGAAACGGAAACCATCACATTTGGTTGAGGGAGGGGGGAATTTTTCATGCTCAATTACAAAGGTTCATTATTGAAAATGATAAATGGAAAACTGACTGTTTTGGTAGACACAATTATGGTTAGCTGGGTAGAAACGATTGTTGGAAGAGAATTACAAGTTAGGTACCTGAGCGCCGAGGGAGCCTCGGGCCCAACTGGAAAGCCGCCCACCCCCATTCAAGAGCCACCTTCTTCCCCAACCCCCTCGCCCATCACCGTCTGGACAATAATTGATGGGGTTTTAGTGGTCCAATTTCAAATTTGAAAAAACCGTCGTAATCAGTACACAGCCCTCTAGAACTTGGGTAATTGGGATATCCGAAAAAATTAGCCAAATTCGAACGCCAGTAATCCATATGTACAAATTTTGAAATTTTGAACACCAGAACAAATTTCCGGAAATTCTATGCTGATCCTAAATCCAATGCAGTTCAAATCCAAAATCCAAAATCGATCAATTATTAACGACCTGAGAGCGAATATTAATTTGCCCTCGACAGTGTTGCCATCTGTTGAATATTCTTACAAGGTTTTTTGGACGACTAGTTCCAAAAGCCGCCATCACGTGGCATCACCAAAATGAGCTAAATCAATATTCGCTCTCCTTCCGTTAATAATTGAACGATTTTCAATCTGTAAATTGCGTTGGATTCAAAATCAGCATAGAATTTCCGGAAATTGGTTCTGGTGTTCGAAATTCTAAAATTTGTATGTTTGGATGACTGGCGTTTGAATTTGGCTACTTTTTTCGGAAATCCCAACTACCCAAATTCTAGAGGGCTGTGTGCTGATTACGACGGTTTTTTCAAATTTAAAATTGGACCACTAAAACCCCATCAATTATTGTCCAGACGGTGATGGGCGAGGGGTTTGGGGAGGAAGGCAGCTCTTGAATGGGGGTGGGCGGCTTCCCAGGCCCCTTCGGAGGGGTTTCGCAGCCCGAGCAGCTTGGATAGTAACCATTTCCGAGAACAGTTTTTGCCCCACCATTCAAGAATTTTAGATTTCTTCCTCCCTGTTCGAGATTTGCTATGAAACTGTTTGGGCCCATCCATGACCAAGTGCCAAACTACACGAAAGTGTGAGCTATTTTTTATGCATCAGTCATGGGAGGGATGATAACATAAAAAATAAAAAATAATCAAATAAATGAAACAAGGATCTTGAGTTATATTATAATATATTTTTACTTTTTAACATTAATAGTACCTACCTATTTTAATAAATGTAATTTATTTTTATTTGATTAGTGTGTAGGATCTTACCTAGGTAGGTACACCAAAATTAAACTAAGCACCTCTCCCCACTTCCCAATCCAACTGATCGCATTTTAATCCTATTATAAGTACCAAATTGGACGACCGATTGAATATACGATTTCCTAAACAAAAATTAGTGACTTCGAGGTCAGACGCCTGAAACTGCAAATAGCCTACTACAAATAAAAAATAAATTAAATTACCCAAATACCTGAATTCAAAGTTGAACGCCAGTTGGACGTAATTCATTAGGGACGAGTACTAGGTACCTCTGTTTTAACCTCCAAATCCGTGTATATGCTCTGAAGCAACCAAGGTACCTACCTACCTACGCACTTTCGAAGAATGGACACCGACGGTTATCTCGAATCAAGTCCAAATCTTATTGTACCCCAATCTGTTCAACGAGTTGCACGCCTGTGTACATGACGCACAAACTTTATACACCACATTCCTGTTCATTCAACATCGATAATTTTAAGACCACCTACCTACTTTAAAAACCGAAATATTGACGTGTTGTTGTACACAACGGGTAGGTACTTGATAATTAGGACGTTACAGCAGTGCCTGCGCAATCATTAATTTTTTATTTCATTTTATTTTTTCAAATCGACGTTATTCCAGGACGAGCACATGTGATGGGAAGGAGGAACGTAGATGGTTGTTGGAGCGGGGAAGACGCCGGCCCCCTCCCACCTGAGGATCGGCCCTTCCAGCATCCTGGCTAATCGACGCCTCATACGTCTCAAACGAATAAATTATTGGCTTCCCCACCCCCTTTCCCCCTTTAGAGTGTCAGTATAATAATTAAAATATACTGAGCTCATTTGAAGGCGATTCATGCCGTGTCCCAATTGACAAGTCCCAATAGTTGTTCCACCCTAACGATGGAGGTTGATCACTTAGAGGTTGCCCAGATGAGCACAATTCACTGGACAACAACCTCTGACAACATTATCCGCCGATACTCGTATGTAGGAGCTTTGCTCTCCACCAGTAAATATTATTGAGGTAGTAAAATTAAGATTGAGGTTAGTCACCTTGAAGTTGTTCAGAAGTCGTCTCCTGAACCACCTTCATACTACTTTTCATTCTCCCTTGTCCCTCTCATACTTCTGCTACCCAGAAGTATGCCATGTGGGGAGGAGTGTAACAGTGTGGCTGTTCTCGATACATTTTTTCTTCCGGTGGAGATGGGATCGGTGACCGGATGGCTAATCGATATCCCCTCTGAACCGGTGATAATCTCGCTGGTCTCTCGAGGTCCACCACCACTGTCACACTCTGTCACTCTGTCCTCGGTAGAGGAAGTATTCTAACCACGTGGATACGGCCATCCGAATGTAGGAACAGGCTAAACCGCTACCGCGAGTGGGTGCTCAATTTTCCTACAGTGATTTCATTCATATTCGCTTGAACGTATTTTTGTTAGAAATCCCGCTCCCTCCTCCCATCACAAAAACCCGTCATCGACGTTCATTTCCCAAAGGTAGAAAAGTTATTTCGAGGTCTCGTCTCTCGTGACAGCACCGGCGGCTTAGTTACACGTGCTGCGAGCTGTCACGCGAGCTCTCCCCTCCCTCGCCATCTCCACAACGCCCATCACATCTCGAGTTGCTCGGTCAATCAAACTGCCGGTTTCACACCAAACTCTTCCCCTGCCATAGCAATCCCGTACCTTGTGCAGTATTTTTTTTCCTCATGACTAGTCATTTTCCCTAATAATGCGGGAGGAGGGGAGGCCTTTGAAACCTGACTAACTGCAATACATGCACGCGACGGTGTTCTAGAAAACTACAGTGCAGATTCCACGGTTATGTATTTTCTAGCCTCGTTGATAAGTGTGATTAGTCATAATTTTATCAGTCTAAACTACGGCAATTTCCCTCGAGGTACATTCACTTTAGTTTTTCGCCTTCTAGTGAGAATCAGATCCATTCCCTATGATCTAATACTGCCCTCCAAAGTAAAAAAAAAAAAACCAAAAAAAAAACCGTAGACTCGATTTTTTCCAATTTAGAGATTTTGGTATGGCTGGATTCGTATCTTAAATGCCTATTTAGTTATCTAGTTGTAAAAGTTGGGAAAATTTCCCTCAAAAAGTTATTCGTGGAAAATGTCTACGGTTTTTCGAGTTTTTTATGGTTTTCCAACGTTGAAACGCATTAGTAGTTCTTCCAAGAAAAACAGTAGACCCCAGACCTATGCACGGTGTTAATTCATTGGAACAGTGATTTTAATTTAATGGTCATCAGGGCAGTACTGTTTATCTGTGTTGTATCCCTCTCACGGCTGCCTATATTCGTCAGGCGGTACAGTTTTCCATTCTGTGATGAGCCCCAAAAGCTTCGAGCGAGCGACTGTGGGTGGCTTCCACATGGGGGTAAGTCTTATTTTACAATGAAAAATAAAGTTACTGTTTTTCTCTTTGGAAAGTGATGAAAAAAACCAGCAACTAAAGTGGGAAACAACTGTAGCATGAGCGTCCAACAAAGAAAAGCAGTAGCAGACCCTCCACCGTCGTTTGAAGCAATATTTACCTCACCTTCTACAACGGAGAAAAACAGTTACTTATATAGATTTATGTGTGGTCTTCCAAAATTGATGCGCTTTGCTCCTACAGATGTAGAAACTTAATTTGGATCAATTGCAAAAAAATCATTGGCACATATTGAAGAATGCCAACTTTACAGCCTAGGAACTTTACCTCCTTTTCTCAAAACTAGATTTCCTTGTTCTACGGCTTTCTTCCATTGGACGGCAGAATAGTCCTGTATTACGAATTCTTCAATTTACGTTGGTACCTGCAGAACTTACAAATGAAAGTTCTACTCGTGTAGGATGGATCGATGATGGAATTTTCGAAGTAACGCCCACCTTCCAGTCTGCCAGGATATTAAAATGCCGCAACTTCTTGGACAGTAATATTAAATAATGTGATAATCCCCTTAAAATTCTAAGGAAGAATGTTAGGTACTTTAATTTACCATAAATGAGATGGAAGGTTGATAAAATTCCGATGAATTTTGGTTTATTATATATTCATTAATGAACCTTTGGAATCGAGCATGATAAAAAAAATTGTTAACTTCCCTTCAAAATTTGATGGTTACCGTTTCAAGGGGTGAAGAATCCGATAATGCAATAAAAAATTTCTGTCCGTCCGCCGTACGCCATACTTAGCACTTTTATTAGTTACCATGAACCAAAATTCACGAAATTCGGTTTATAGGTCCCATTAGGGGTCTAGTTCGTCCTCGAAGCTCGGCGTTAATGTCCATCATCCCTAATGGGTTAAAAATAGGGGTAGGAATCTCCAGGACGCCTTTATCTCTATTTTCTTCAAAGTTTTAAATAGTTCTCGAACTTGGGAGTTTTTTAAGACCACCCGGAGCATTGTACGTCGAGCCATTCGTTCACAGTAAGGCCCAGAAGTTTGCACCGAAAGGCTTTTTCAACGGAGGGTGAATGAAATTGTATACATTCAGCCCAGATATCCTCGCTAGGGACGCGACAACAATCGGGAATTGGCCCGAGATAATCATTGCTAGGGAGCACCTGATTATATTCACGGAGTATGAAGTCGAGTTGGTTGTTATGTGATATCATTTCATTTGAAAAATCCCTCTGTTGATAGGTGGTGAAACTTGAAGTATAATATTGATGGTCAAATTATTACACAATGGTAAATTATTGCACAACGGTAAATTATTACACAACGGTTCTTTATACTATCTACGTAGAAGGGGCACCTATACAGGTAAATTATTACACAACGGTTTATTATTTTCCTTGTGCTTCATGAATAACTAAAAAATAATTAATTATTGAATTACTGAATCCCGCGCATTGGTAGGAAACATTAATTCTGGGGCCGGCTCCATTACTCGATTTAGGGCTTTCCTGGGAGGGAGGTCGAGGGAATTGACCACAGAAAATAGTGATCTACGCAGAAGAGGCATATATACAGGTAAATCATCAACCGTTGTGTAATAATTTGCAGATTTTTTTATGACACTCACTCATATGATTTCCATCAATCTACACTATGACTGAATCTAGTTTTGAACCGATTTGCAAAAGTTCGTTGCAATTAGGAAATGACATTTCGATTTGGAGATGCCAATGAGGTTAATGAGGTTATTGCATATTGGGTACCTAATAAATTACCATGATTGTATTGTGAAAGCATAAAGCCTTGTTCACATGTATCAGAAGTGCATTGAAATATAACTGCATAGCGGCAATCCATATGCATACACCCCTGTTTGACTTACGTTTTCAAAGTAGCATACTTTGATGACTGATGTTAACCATTAAGTATGTCTGGTGGAATGAAATGATTTTTCTTTCTAGTCAACCGAGTGCACTTGTTTCGGAAAACTTCATTTTCCCGTTTGTCACGTTACGTGCTGGAATGTGTTCGTTGTTGCCCCATCGCTTCACCCGTTCAGGCGAACGAAGAGAACAAGTAGACGATACGAGAAGACGGACGGTATCTGGTACTACAGGCATCGTTCATCCTCGGCCTCAATAAATCCAATTGCCGAATGAGACACACTGGGTTCCCCAAAAAACCTTCGGACCCAATTTTCATTACTGAACATTTCCTCTTCATAAACGTATTTTTTCACCCCCCCCCCCCCCCCCCCCCCCGACCAAAAACCTCTTTTGTAAAAATTTTACCCACCGGAAAACCTCCTCAGCCGCGAAAAGGATTTATATCCATTTCGCCCGCCGAAGTAGCACGCTCGGTACTTAGCACCTCGCTCTTGTATGTGTAGGACAGAAACTGGTACTATCAGTGATCAAAGATAATCTGTCCAAAATTGTGGTCACCATCAAAAATAAGAATTTAAATTATTACACATGAAAGAAACAATAAATGAACAGCCAACATTTCTGTGCGCATGCCCGATAGAATAATAAACCCATGTGACAAGGACTTTGCAGCGTTTTTTATTTGATCCCATAAGCAAGTATTTGAATTTCTGACAATATCGTTGGTTGGTTGAATTGGTGTGGTGCGTGTGTGTTCTTTTACGTTTCAGAAAATGTAATGTCCGTCCGCCGTATCATGCATACTGACTTCATTTTCAGTATAAAAATTTCGTTCTTTCGCACATATGCTCCATTTGTGCCCTAGATGTGTCCCGAAACTTTGCAGCCCGATCGGAATATACCCAGGGGTGTTATGAGTGAAAAATGGGTATTTAAATAGGTATGGGTATTTTTTGTGTTTTGGTAACATTAGCTTTTGAGGTATCGTTTTCCATATTTTTTAGGGTGAGAAGGCCGAATATGAAGTTGATTCTGACCACAGAGTGAAGAATTGAGGTTGTAACGAAGGTTAAGCTCCCAAAATTCATTTCTTAAGAGTCAAAAACCTAGGAAATTGTCTGGCATCTCCATAAATTTGTATAATATCAATAGAATTATTATCAACAGGTGAATCAAGGCAGTTATTTGGCAGTATCAATGAACTTAGATAATTTGTCAAAATTAGGAGCCTAGGTCGTGTTTTCGGGTGCAAAAATTGGTGGAAACCATGAACCACCAATGGGTTTATTATTCTATGAACCATCGAATAATAAACCCATGTGACAAGGACTTTGCAGTGTTCTTCTGATTTACGAGTATGATCCTACCATGCACATAGCTGAGGATGACCAATAACAAATTATGCCATTACGTAGGCGTTTCGGAGGTTCATTATCATAGAATATACATATCCATGATCTTTGGTTTTTCCCAGTAAAGGAATAATTTTCATATTTTAATTTATTAATTTATTTACTTACACGTTCCTGTTACATAGAAATGGAAGTAATTATGGTGATACCTTCATAAATAGGTGTTCGAGGGAACCATGGAATCTTGTTCAAGTGCTCAAAACGCGTTTCTAGACGGTTTTCCGCTTGATGTCGCTCCGTTTGTATAGTACATTCATGGTGGAATTTCAAATGGTCATAACATCCTGAAAATATTGTCTTTTTCGGATTTTCTTTTTGGCTTTTGTTCAGCTCGTTGAACTGTTCATTTTGAGACGAGAACGAGCTTTCTAGATGGGAAAGTTAGGAGTTATGGCGGGTTTTCTAATTTTTCGAATTTCAACGATAACTGCTATAAAAATGTACCATAGTTCGTGCGGTTGGTACCAAAATGACCGCTAGGATGTACAGATCGTCGTCCCTATTGATTTTGAGCTCGGTTGCATTCGATCTGGCCAATTATTGACAGCGAAAAATATGTCAATGGGTCCATTATTTTTTAGGTTTACAAGATAAATGACTGTGGCGTGGTGTCGGACAGTGGTTGAAAGTGAGGTATCTATGCATATGTATATTATATTTCCACGCTCCCTATAGTATCATGATCGGCCTCTCAGACCAACGTGGGCAGCCGATAGACGTATTGCCGGAACTTCATAGTTAAACGGCATTTTCTCCTCCAAATATCCGGTTAAAAATAAAAGTGAGCACACCGTTGGAATGCTGAAGTTCAGGAGGTTTCTGGGGGATGTGACAGATGCCGGAGTTGTTTTTATTTGGTTCGTTTACCAAGTTTTCAATGTTGTGCGAAACTTCCTGTTCCTTGTTCCGTGTAGGTTTGAGCCTCATACAGCACAATTTGTAGTGAGCTCTAGCAAACGCTGATGCTCGTATCTGACGTGAAGTTGAAGTTGAAAATCAGAGATAAACCTAAACAATGGAGAAAATTAACCTTCGTGTGAAAAACTTGGAAAATCAATGTCCCCTCTAAATTACTAGGTCCAGAGGAGTAGAGGTGTTTCAGCCTTCTTCTCCAACGATGTTCTGATTATTTAAAATTATGTATCCATCGAAATCCGCGATTCGAAACAAATTACTCTGAAACGGAACGGAATCAAAAAATTGTTCGAAAATTCATGTAACTTTTTACTGAGTGCAGTAGCGAGTTTTAGAAGAAAAGAAGCTGTTTTAGAGTTAGTTGGTATTCAATAGGGAAAAAAATTCAGTTCAGTTGGACACCGTCAATAAGATTAAGTTATAGCGAAATATTTATAGCGAAAGACTAATTTCCCATACAACAACAAACTAATCCGATTGCATTGGAGCGTTTGGCTCAATTGAATTCCAGACAGCAGGGGTTTACGGCAACCCTTTCCCAATTTCCCGTAGCCCCGACTCCGTTATTCAAACGTTCGACCGCCCGTAAATTTCTAATTAGGTTCAGCTTTCTGGCTCGTGAGGGGTGTGGTGGGGGGATTCATAAGGCATTCTCCCCCTTGTTAATAAATAATAACACAAATATCCGTTATAATCCCAGGAGGGCCCCTCGAAAAATAAGCAAAATTAGAGGCGGAGGGCGTGGTTGGTATTTTCTCTACCTACTTCTCAAAGTTAGTTTTCCCTCTCGAACGTTGGAAAACGCCTTTCGCCCCAATTCCCCAACATAATTAGAGGAGTGGCCGTAAAAAAGGGCGTATCCCGGACCCCCATCAGCCCCAAAGGTCCTGACCATGTTTTGGCCTCTTGTTTTACCTCTTGTGCCTCCCAAACTACGGTTTTACTATTTCAGCATATTTTTTGGCATCATTACGTCCCATCTTTTTTAATGAATGAACCTTAGCAGCATTGTCGGTAAATACCTCACAATTTACATAACACCTACAACTCATATATTATGGTAATTCAAAACATCTCAACTCGCAATGCTGCTGCTGGCCTCAGAGGCCCAAAGAGACGTTACAAGTTTGGTTTTTGTCATTTTAGTTTATATTTGCGATAATGAACCTTTGGAACCGATTATTTTGAGGTGTGGGTTTTGTCGAATTTTAAATAGGTAGTTCGATTTTTTTCTGAATTGTTGAGACCATCTGGTGCATTCTAGGATGTTGACAAAAGATTTGCTATACAATTTTCCCTATATATATATAGCGGCGTGTATGCAGGGATCAAGCTGGGTTGAGAGCGCACATCACTTGTCTCTCCGCCAGGAGGCTTCATAGCGGAGTGCTCTAGGCGTCCGACTCTTATGCTTAAAATCAGTAGTTCGAATCCCGGTTCCAAGACTGAATATTTTCTACTTCACATCAGCAATTCCCTTTCAGAACTACATTATATTGCTTCCGAGTCTGCGAAGCAGCGGAAGCCTTGTGTTCACTTTCGTGAGCCAAAAAATTTTTGTCTTCAGAAATCAAAATTTCCACTTGCATTTTGCGTTTCAAAGCCTACTGAACAAATTTGGTTCCGTGTCTGTCGGTCTGTGGGTCTGTGAGTCTGTGAGTCTGTCTGTCCGCATTTCCTTGTTACAGCCATAACTTCCACGATTTTGAATTGATTCAGCTCAAATTTTGAGGGATGGTGCGGATAAGGCCCCTTGAGGTTCCATACAAATTTCAACATGATTGATCCAGCGGTACGCCCTGCGCATGCGCTAACGTTAAATTCAACAAACACAAATAACTTACACAATTTTGATTCAATTTCGCTCAAATTTTCAAGGGTTGTTTGGACAAGGCCTAGTGAGTTCCAGTATGAATTTCAGCATGATCGGACCCTCGGTGCGCTCTGCGCATGCGCTGGCGTGAAATAGATTCAATTTCCTTGTTACAGCCGTAGTAACCAAAGATTTCACCCAATTTCAATGTAATTTTCAGGGATTAAGCGGGTAGGGCCCATTGAGGTCCCATATAAATTTCAACATGATAGAGCCAGCGGTTCGCCCTGCGCATGCGCTAACGTGAAATTCTTCAAACACGCATAACTTTCGCAATTATGTATAATGGACGTAATGTATTATGGACTAATGTTATTTAATGTATATTTCATGTAATGTTATGTAATGTTATGTTATGTAATGTTATGTTATGTAATGTAATGTTATGTAATATGTATATTTCACGTTATGTAATGTAATGTAATGTAATGTAATGTAATGTAATGTAATGTTATTTTGCTTCCGAGTCTGTTAGCGAATTTTCGAAGAAAAGGAAGCTATTGTTCTCGGTCCAAAATTTTTAAAACTCGAATTTCCGAAAGATTTTTATCCCAAAATCCGTTTCAGACCATCCTGAATTCCCTGCCGAAAGACACCAAAAATTATATGTATATGTGTATATATATATATATATATATATATATATATATATATATATATATATATATATATATATATATACACACATATAATAAAACAGTGTCTGTTTGTTTGTCTGTTTGTTTGTCTCGGCATCAATTGAGAACGGCTGAACGTAGAAAGTTGCGGCTGGTACCATTTGACGCAGAACTTATCAGGGAAGGTTTATGAAAAATCCGCATTTGAATCTGTCCATCCGTTGAAACGCTATGAATGAAATACTACTAAAAAACGTGTTATAATCACTTCTATGAGGACGTTTATGCTTATAATAACTTTGAACGGTTGGACGTAAATCCGATTGTAATTAGATTCTGGATTCAGCTCGACGAGTACATTCAAGTGGTACTTCAATGAGGATGTTAGTGGGAGGGGGGTACAGGTTATGAGAGGGGGGGGGGGGTCCACAGAAATTTCAAAACTACTTGACCAATTGTAGTGCAACTTTGGGAATTTGTTGTGTGAACATTGAGGAATGTTTCTAACCAGGTAGGGAGGGTTCATAGGATACGGGGGGGGGGGGGGGGGGTAAAGGCAGTTAGGGTTGGCATTGGGGAAGGTTTCTGATCAGTTGAGGAGGGGGGGATACAGGCATATTAAAATACATGACCGTTGGCTCCATTTATTTAAATCGCAGCAACACGCGTCGGTTCAAATAGTATAATATATCATAAAACAGTGTCAGTTTGTTTGTTTGTCTCGGCATCGATAAATGAGAACGGCTGAACGTAGAAGGTGGTATCTGTTATGAGTGGGGCCTGTCCTAAAGGTGATGTCTGTTCTACCGTTGCGAAGCGCGGGTACACAGCTAGTATTTATATATGTATGTGTCATTCCAGACGATAACTCTCGAAAGAATTGAGATAAAAAGTTCATATTTGCACGAAAAATCTGTCTTGGCAATCGACAGGCTAAGTTCGAAGATGGGCAGAATCGGGTCACCCTAAGGGCGAGTTTTGGGGAGTTTTAGGGGGGGAAATTACCCATAAATTCCCAAAATGAAAAAGTCTGACAAGTGACACCTGATTTTAAAGGTTTTTGTACGCTGAACACGATGGTGAAATCAGAATTGCGATATCTCATTCCATTCTCAAACTGGAGCACTTTGAAGATGAAGGAACGTGGTTATTTCTTGAGATGTTCTTCCTGGTTCGTCTGCTCTAATCTGATAACGGAATGGGATATCGCAATTCTGACTTCACCATCGTGTTCAGCGTTGGAAAATCTACAAACCGAGGTGTTACTCGGCAAAAAATGGAACAAAAAATTTGTTACGTAGGTACCCAATACCTACTCTTCTGGTATTCAAAACATTTTTGATTTCCCCCTCCCCCTCCTTCCACCCCAAATTTTACTTTGCGTAAAACTACTCCTGTTTTAATTTTGTATGGTATCAAGTTGGGAAAACATTGGCCGAAAATTAATTTTCAGAAAATTTTAGGCGGAGGAGGAAGATGCCGAAAACTTCGAAAATTCGCTCTTATAGCCATGCTGCATGACTGTGGTTTTTCTATTTTATAATGGGTCACTCTGATTGTGACGAGGAAGCTCCTGTGCCATCACCTTGGCAGTGTATTTTTGTTTCTTATTGCCATTTTTGTCAATTATTTTCAATAATGAACCTTTAGAATCGAGCATGCCAATGACGAAACGCATGAAAAAACCTTGGAGATGACTGACAGTAACGCCGAGCTTCGAGGACCAACTAGACCCCGAACGGAACCTATAACCCGAATTTCATCAATTTTGTTTCATGGTAACTAAGAAAAGTGGCCCGTACGGCGTACGGCGAACAGACAGGGGTCGGTGGTTCGTACGGCCCGGGTGAAGCTCAGCTACCACGGTGAAGAAGGCCGATCACACGTCCCGTGTTAGCTAGTTCATGCGTTCTCCGCCTGGTTCGCGGTAATCGCACTGTGTAAGGACACCGTGCTAAGGCCGACCGTGGTAAGGAAAAACTCTCTAATTTTATTGCAGTTTCGGATTCTACATACTTTGAAACGTAAACCATCAAATTTTGAGGGGGGTAAGAATTTTTTTTCTTGCTCGATTCCAATGGTTCATTATTGAAAATAGTAAACCAAAATTTGAAGCCCCCTCAAAATTGGATGGTTTCCGTTTCAAGGTAGGTACTTAGAATCCGCCGAAAACAGAATTGAGAGAGAGAAAAAAAAATCCTTCCGTATGGCAGCGCCGTACGCGTCACTTATCTTAGTTATTACGGTAAGAAATTAATAAAATTCGTTTTGCAGGTCCCATTTGGGGTCTAGTTGGTCCGGGAAGCTCGGCGTTACTGTCATTCAGCTCTAAAGGATGAACGAAATAGGGGTTGAACTTTTCAAAACGAAATTGAACAGCGGTTGAATTGTTCGAAAACTTTCAATAGAAGGGTGTGGTTTTTATGACATTTTTGAATCGATTCCGAACTTGAGGATTTTTCGAGATCACTCGGAGCGCTGTGCGTCCATACGTTTTTTCACAGTAAGGCCCTGAATTTAGAACCGAAAAGCTTCATCAACATGAGTGTGAATCGTACGGTATACGACCTTACATCCAGCCCAGATATCATTGAACAGCTGATTATGATGACGCATGTTGTTGTTGATATTATTTCATCTGCAGACTGATATTTTTTATTTTGTTGACAGGTATGTAGATAACTTGAACATAATTGGTTCGGTGTCGATCCGTCCATCTGTGACTACGACTGCGCGAGCCCGAAATCTGAGTAAGTCCTCAATTCCTCATCAACCTATGGCCCGCTTAAGTTGAAATTTCCAGGACCTACACTTTAAAATAAATGCATCATGCATATCAACACGAATAATAAATCATAAATATAGTTCTGGAATTCACCGCATATTTGACATTTTCATGTCTTTACTTTGGCACACAAACTCGAAAAGCGTTGCGTTATAAAAAAACCACAGTCATGCAGCATGGCTATAAGAGCGAATTTTCGAAGAAATAACTGATTTTATGTAAAACTGTTTTATCTCAAGAAATAACCACGTTCCTTCATCTTCAAAGTGCTCCAGTTTGAGGACGGAATGAGATATCGCAATTCTGATTTCACCATCGTGTTCAGCGTAGAAAAACCTTTAAAATGAGGTGTCACTTGTCAGACTGTTTCATTTTGGGAATTTATGGGTAATTTCCCCCCCCCCCTAAAACTCCCCAAAACTCCCCCTTATAGTGACCCGATTCTGCCCATCTACGAACTTAGCCTGTCGATTGCCAAGACAGATTTTTCGTGCAAATTTGAACTTTTTATCTCAATTCTTTCGAGAGTTATCGTCTGGAATGACATATATATATAAAATTTTATATATATATATATAAAATTTTTGGTGTCTTTCGGCAGTGAATTCAGGATGGTCTGAAACAGATTTTGGTATAAAAATCTTTCGGAAATTCGAGTTTTAAAAATTTTGGACCGAGAACAATAGCTTCCTTTTCTTCGAAAATTCGCTAAAAGCGTTACAGTTGATATTTGATGATTTTTGCTTACAACCGATTCGTTTCTACGGAAGTTCATGTTTGCCATTTTTCATCGTACAAAAATCGCTGGAATCGTGTGATTTTATTGAATATTTTCTTGTTAACCGTACTACTATACCTGGCGCGGTATCTGAGCTGAGCATGATGAAAAAAGGTGGGTAAACAACGTAGTCAGCAACATAGGTAATGATGAAAGTCATTGTTTACCAGTATCTAATGTGGTAACCTAGCACCATTGTGTAACCCGGATCGTGGTAACCTTGCATCCCGTAAATGATTCCGTATAACCTGTTTCCTTTCAAGTCCTAAATCAAGGTTAAGAAGAGGTTTCTTTGTTAATTGCGATTACCCGTTTTGTGTGTGAACAGGTTCCGTTGTAAAAGAGAACCTGCGTTTCTGAAGTAAAGGTTCCGTGTGTGAAAGAGCGCAAAATTAAGAAATCACACCAAACAGCGTTACAATTCCTTTTCTGATGAAGAAAGAACAAGCGAGAATGATTCTTAGTTACCTACCTACTGTCAAGATAAAGCTTGTGATACAACATGAAAATGTCTTACTGTGTTGCGGACTTTTACGCAAGCGTTTCAACCCATATCTTGTGACTGACATCGATTTTCACATGGCCGGCTCAACGGACCAATTTTGGTTTTTATGGAACTACTGTAACTGCCCTTTCGGCTCCAGTACTCGGTTTAGGGCTTTCGTGGGGTCTAGTTGGTCAGCAAAGCTCGGCGTTACTGTCAGTCATCTCTAAGGGGTGGAAAATAGGGGTTGAAATTTTCAGAACGTCTTAGCTCGAAAAATTTCGATAGTTTTTTTTACGTTTTTAAATGGATCCTACACTAAAGCCTTTTTGAGACCACTCGGAGCATTCATTGTACGTCCAGCCGTTCGTTTGCACCGAAAACCTTCGTCAACACGACCATGAATGAAACTGTACCTATATGAATCCGGCCGAGATATCATTGCTAGGAAACACCTGATTATAATCACGGATAGCCGTATGAAGTCGAGTTAGTTACTGTTCCTTGATATTACTTCATTTGAATAGTGATGTCTCTTTTGGATTTTGTTGATAGGTACTTCAGTAACTTGAACAAACGCTATGCTTCATGAATAACAACAAATAATTAATTATTGAATTATTGATTCTTGCGCACTTTTATGAAACTGTAATTCCCGGGCAGGCTCCAGTACTCGATTTAGGGCGTTCCTGGGGGGTGCACGAGGGTAGGTATTACCCAGAAGGGGCTACCCAGAAGGGGCAACTGTGCAGGTAAATTATTACACAACGGTTTCTTACACAATAGTTTATTACACAACGGTTTATTATTTTCCTTATGCTTCATGAATAACAACAAATATAAATTAATGACTGAATTGTTGAATCCAGCGCATTTTTGATAAACTGTAATTCCCGGGCTGTTTCCTGCGCTCGATTTAGGGCTTTCCTGGGGCGGAGATCGAGCGTCGGTATTGACAAAGGATACAGTGATCTACGCAGAAGGGGCATCTACAGAAGTAAATAATAAACCGTTGTGTAATAATTTGCAGCGTTTTTTCTCTTGTAAATTAATGGAATAAAGTCTTTAAAGAAAAATTATCAGTTTGGTTGGAATGTGATTAGTTATTCGACGGAAAATGCTTCAAATGATTCAAAGTATGGATAAGCGGATTTCGGAGATGTTTAGTGTATAAAGGGGAAAAAAAAAGAATTTCGCCAGAAATCTGTTGTAGGCCTGCAGCTGATGAACTGGGGTGTGGAAAGGGATCCAGGAGATTGAGGCGAGGAGAAGGGAGATTTGAGTGTGATGAGGCTGTGTATGTGCGTCAGTGTGCGGAGCGTTTGCCGAGTCTGATGTGAATAAAGTGTGAGTGAGTCTTCGATGATTAGGGGTGTGGCGGCGCACATTGTAGTCGTCTGCTCGTGACAGGTCTCTTCTAGACAAACGACTCCCCGCCAGTCATCCCCTCCACTCCGCCATTGCTCTGCCAGTCATAACAAGCTTGTTAATATAAAAATCCGAACATCTCCCTGTCAGTACCATTTTGATTTAATGGCGCAACCCCCCCCCCCCCCCACTCTTCCCGCTCATCGCTCCTCCACTCAAACCCATCGACTTTGCCCCTCTCCGCCCATCGGTCCCTTCCCCTCCACACCATCCCCGTCTCTTGCTAGACTTCCAACCACCCATCAATCATCTCATTCATGTTCCCACGACCAGACTTAACCACAATCCCAAACGCAAGAATTTCATTAAACTTCTTCATACACAAACTCAACCAATCTCCCATCCCGCTATCACCTGGTTTACCGGCTTACAACTTCTCAGACGTAACAGATCGCAAATATCTATCACCCATCTATTCCCAACGACATTTCTTCTACCCTTAATAACTCATGTTCCATGTACTCCTGAAGCAGGTCCCAAACACAGTCGTCACCCAAACTATCAATCATCCATGTCCCTACTATTAACATCCCAGACCCAATCAACCATACTGCCTGGTCACCAGAGACGAGTAACATTATTTGTCATTTATTATGGCGATTTATGCCATTTATTTTTAGTGGTTTATGTCACTTATCCGACCAAAATGGCCATTTTATGTCATTTATAAATTATTTCCTGTAATTTATTTTTCAAGTTTTGGCTGTCCTAGTAAGTTCTAAATCATTGTAAAACCTGGAATAAAGGAAAGAAAACTTACCAACACGTTCTGTAGGTACTAACTCCGATTTATTTCAATAATAATTTCATGAAGAATTTACAAAATTTACAAGGAAAGTCATAAGAACTACGTATTTACAAGTTTAAATCATTATTAAAATGTAAAACAATATGGGATTCTAGATTTTTATCAGTAAAATTAGTTCTCTTTTTACTCAAAAGCGTTTTAAATTTTGAAAACGATCTCTCAACATCAGCAGAGGATGCAGGAGCATATTTCATAAGCATAAAATATTTTGCCGTCCATCCTTCAGGTAACGTTCCTCCTTCTTCGCCCCTCAGCCTCGCTGCTATCGCACGGATGTCCTCCCAAGCTGGATTACGTTTGAGTAAAGCCTCAAGCTTGTCCTTTGCCTTCTTCCCGATCTGTCCAGCCCACTTCTCCTTGCAGAACTCGTCTACGGTTTTTACTGCTTCGACGAGGAGCGTGTTCTGCCGCAGTCTTGCCTGGCTGTGTCCCAAAAATGCTGTCAATGGAGTGTAGTTGGGTCTCCAACTCAGAAGCCTCCAACGCATTCCAGTCTTGGGGCATTCTAATCCCTGAAAACCCCTCATCGATGGGGTTGCCATTTTTCTTCTTCGTAAGGGACCTTGAGGACGATGAGTCACCATCGATATCGATGACCTAGAGAGCACAAATATGTACAAACCGTATTTCTAAGACTCGGGAAAAAAGGCCCGAAAACGTCCGATTTATGTCATTTATTTGGAATTCGGGCGATTTATGCCATTTTATTCGAAAAATGGTCATTTTAGTATGTCATTTAACATTTATGTAATTTACTCGTCTCTGCTGATCACTGTTTTCTGAGGTCAGTACACTCGAGCTCCCCTCAGGAAAGCCCTAAATGAAGTACTGGAGCCGGCCCAGGAATTAAAGTGTCATTCTAACGACATGTCATACGAACGAGTGGGAGTCAATAATTAAATCATTAATTATTTGTAGTTATTCACGCTCGGCACAAAAATAGGAATTTATAGGCTAACTTTCATTAAACAGCTCATATCACATTCATTGTTATATATTTCATTCTGTGCATGTTAAATATAAGATTGTGCATGTTCATTCCATCTACTACTATGCCAAATTATGTCCACAAGTAACTACAGCATATGACTCACACTCACTAAACAATAGATACCATTTCAATACTGCGTTGCTCTGTTGAACTATACTGTTTTGTTTTGATAAATTTGTTGTGTACTAAAAGAAAGGATAGGAACTTACTGCCCATAGCGTTTAGGAACTTACCTGAAAAGAAAAAAGGAAAAGAAATATTACCTGAAAAGAGAAAAGGAAAAAATAAAAATAAAAATCACCTGTAAAGAAAAAAGGAAAATAATGTAGCTAATAAGGAAAATACATATCAACAAAAATGTCTGCACCAAATACATAAAAACATTTTCTACACCAAAATAAATATAGCTAATAAAAAAACATATCAACAAAAATGTATACACCAAATACATATTTAAACACTTTCTACACTAAATACATAAAATTGTCTACACCAAATAAATAAACAAGATACATATAAACAAACATTTCTACACCAAAATACATATTATAAACAAAAATTTCTACACCAAAGCTCATATCCATCTACAGCCATAAGCATGGGATATGAACGATAACAATCCAAAACCACATAAGATTACGCCAACAAACGTATTCAATGAATGGACCCACCAGTTTCTCCTACAATTAATTGAGAAACTCGTCAAACGTTACCATAACCCTGACTAGAAACTTGGATGGATAGGCCAAGAAAGAGCCTGCGACCTAACCAAATTCGCACTATTTTCGGGAATTCTCAAAACTAGTGGGGAAGTCCAAAATAGAAGCACAGTCCGAACAGCGATAAAATCGTGGTAGAAAAACAAGAATTTTAGCGTAACATCCTAGATCGAAGATACATTGCGCATTGCACAATACGATATTGATATCGAAGAAGCCAAATTCATAATTCCAAAAAAAGACAGGTTTACAGTTAGTAACTTTAGAAACCAAACAGATATCCGAATTAAGTATAGTAGGTACTACAACAAACTATAATACAAAGAAGCTGTGCTAAATAAAACTATCATACAAAGCGACGATTATACATCCGGCTAATACGAAACAGAACCAGAAGAAGAAGAAGGGGAGATTCCTGCCTCAATAATGGCACAAGAAATTAGACCAAAGCTGAACCCCCCCACCCATGGTATTACAACGGAGAAGGAGAACTTAGCAGATTAGTGAACCAAACTTAACAGGGGGGTACCTAACGTGAAAACCCCATTTTTGACAATATTGGAGTTGAGGCGTTTTCCCTTCACACGGCAGCATAATCTATTATCGATCACCCGTGTTCTCGTAAGTTTTCCCTAACCGAAACGAAAACGATCGAACTCCCACGACCGTTCTCTTCTGTCGATTGATTTACTACCAGTCACCCATATACTCACTGACCCCTTGCAACCACAATATTATCCTAATAACAAATAAATAGGTACCCAGTGAATGAACACATTCGTATACCTACCTACTTACTAACCTATCCACACCTCAAACACAAGATTTTCATCCAACTATTGGGCACCTTCCAATTTCTTGTGCCATGTCACAACGAGTTGGAACCACTGATTTACAATATATAGACGTGTTTACAAATTCGCTTTTTCTTGCTCTAAAATATCATTCCGGACCTTCGCACGACCTTTTGAAAATTTGGAGCGAGCAAACCTCTAAAACTTTAGCCGCAGTCGGCGCTTGAGGGGTTTTTGCTGAAAGAAAAAAAAAGAAATCAGTTTCTGTGAAGTAGTTGAGAGGTTTAGAGGGAGCAGCCTTCAAAAGGATCCCTCCGTAAGGTGCCCCAGGAAATTTGCTCTTTCAAGAGCTCGAAGCTTTTCAGGCGGAACTACTTTGAAAAACTGTTGCCACCTCTGGGGCCGACCCCTTCAATTAGCGTTGAATCCTTGATAGCTTGTCTTTCTTTCTTTCCTTCCCTCCTTTGGAGGTTTCTTTTTATTACCTTTTCCCAAAAACTTGTCAATATTTTGTTGCATTAAACCGACTGCGAGTAGGTAATCTCGAGATCGTGTAGCAGAACAGTCTACACGTACACGTATGCTCAATCTGTCAACCTCAGGGGCGCAGACCCAGTTTTTTGTCAGTTTCTTCAGGTTTTGTCTGGCTGTGGTTAACTTACAGTTCGGGTCTAATCTTAAGATTATATTAATCCATAAATGGAGTTAGGGTCATAACTCCAAAAATGTAGGTTAAAAAGGTTTTTCTTGAATATTATTTGTGTCTTACGCCGTTTAAAGGTGATAATTCAAGAATCTAAATTTTGTTATGTGAAATAAGGAAGAAAATTGAAGAGAAATTTTACCGATTTTGGAAAAAAGGCCGAGAAAGGGGGCTCCGCCTCTAGGCGCTCCCTGCTGGCAAGGGGCCCAGCGCCGGAATTAGGTTTGTTGCGGCTCTGGGCCTATATCTGTAAGCGGCCCCCTGGGTATATTAAATTCAATTATTATTCTTATTATAAATGTTTCTTTTATAATACATAACCAGTAATATTCTTGAATTTTACAAATTAACTTTTCTTGCTTTCAGTCCTCGCTGTCGGTTATTTTCCTCTCCTAGCGAATACACCGCGAGATTTAAAGATGGACATAATACCATAATGATTATGACCATATTTCTTTCGTTCAAAACCCTATATGTCAAAATATCATGTACTATCCGTTGTATATACGTATGATTTCCGTAAGCCAGATTTTTTATTTATATCCTTAATTTAAAAAAGCAAAAAAAAAAACCTCTGCCTTGCGGCCCCCTGAGGCTTGCGGCCCAGTCGGCCCAGTGATACATCCGCCGCTGAATGGGCCGATACTCCCCCTTCACTGGCGCAGTATTCATCGCATCATCAGTTCCAATGGTTTTGCGGGCGGTGTTGCAGCATTCGCAGGAGGAACTGGCATCGCTGTGAAGCCGGGTTTACATTGGTCGATCAGAAGGTAGAGCAGAGTTCGTTCTACTCTACCGACCATTCTACCAATTCGACTCTACCTGAATCATCCACACGTCAGTCGAGTGGTGTTTCCGGAAAGGTGTAGTAGAGAAACCTCTCTGTTGAGTTTCTGTTTTGCTTTTTATTCTAGTCTAATCGGTTTAGTTCTTCTGTGCTGTGTCTACTATAAAGAAAGAATTGAGAAAGCCTTTACTTCATTTGTCCAGTGTTTTGGTGAAGGAAAAGGAAGAGTAGAGGAAATTATGAAGCAAGAAGAGAGAGAAGGTAAGATCCGGATGAGTTTGAACTTGTGCTGAGAATGTGTCTTGAGGCATCTGAACAATGACCTGGCATGGTATCGCCACTGCTCAAACGCGACGATATTATAATGATGGATGCCATAACTCCTAGAAGAGTAATGCTGGAGGTCACTCCTTATCAAGACTTGTGTACCTTCCCTTCTTCCTCTCCTTCCAACTCTACTGTACCGTTTACATGGGTAGAGCAGGTGGTAGAGTGAACAGTAGAGTTCTAATTTTGGTAGTGGGTGAGTCAGTAGAGTAGAGTCATTCTGCCACCGTCCTAGTCGCTCCAACTCTACCACTTACTAGGCAGTAGAGTCAACTCTACTCTACTGAAAATGTTCACTCGAGTGGGGTAGAACAATTCTACTCTACCTTCAACTCGACCAGTGTAAACCCGGCTTAACGGTGTGCATCCCAGTTTTCCTTCAGAATATTCGTTCTACGTTCAGCTATTGCTAGACCGAGCCTTCCTTCGCAATCCGCAACCAACCTTCTCCTTTGCTTGGACGCCAGCTTTTGCTTCCTCACTACCGAAGGTGGGGAAGCCTTGGATTCGTGATTGAGTAAAAGAAAAATGTATGTAGTGGTTTTGAGGTTTGAGGTGAGGATTGGATAGGTGAGTTTGATAGATGGAAAAGAAGGTGGTGGAGCTAGCGTTTAAAACCTGTGCCTGACGGCACAGCCACAGAGGCCCAAACCTCATCCCTCCATCAACTGGGTGGCAAGTCAACTGAAGACCTGCCGCCCTTCCTATTGTCGGGGGTCGGAACTCGGACCACGGTTGCCAGTGCTGCTGGATGGATTCAACAGCACGATCCTCAAAGGGTGATATAGTGACTAGTGGTGAAGTACTATTCTTATTACAATAACATCGTTGTAATGTTCATAATTATTATCCAAATATAGCATGTTATTATTATTGAGTAAAAAAAAAAGCATGTGGGGATTTTGAGGTTTGAGGTGAGGCTTGGATAGGTGGGTTTGATAGATGGCAAAGAAGGTGATGGAGCTAGCGTTTAAAAGGTTAACACCTATGGCGAAGCGAGGAAGGTTAACACCACTGAAAATGCTAGAGGATATGCCCAGAAGGTTCCACCTGGTCGGTTAACACCGGCCCGGTTCCACCTGGTCGGTTAACACCGGCCCGGTTACACCACTCCGAGTTCTTTTTGGTGCGAAAGGTAAGGAGGTGTGAGGAGAGAGGGAGAAGTAATCGACTTGAGGTTTGAGCGTAGAATGGAGAATCGGCCGAAAACGGCGGGTTTTATAGAAACTCCTCCAGTCCTTTGACGGTCGTTACGAGCCGCTGAAGGACTGCTGGAGGGAAGAGTAGTAGGATTTATACGTTTGTCATGTAGACCCTCCACTCGTTTGGTGTATTTGAGCAATGTAAAACAGGTATAAGGAGTTATGTTTCTGGGAGGATATCACGACATTGTATGTCCTCCAAAATTAAAATTTCAACTACCATTTTTCGTTTATGACATCAAGGAACATTATTGGTTCCGTGTCTGTCTGTCTGTCTGTGGTAATTCCTTGTAACGCCCATAACTGCCCGAAATAATGGTCGAACTGGGCTGAAATTTAGCGGGTAGGTGCGTGTTGGGTCACTGACGGTCCAGTACAAAAATCATTGGAAAAGTACTGTAACTTCCGTCTGCGCACGCGCAAACATAAAATACTTGAAATACCCATAACTACCTTAAATATCATTGAAATGAATACAAATTTGGAGGGTTGATCATGGATAATACTTCCATAGTTCCGCACGAATTTCATTGGAGTCGTACCGTAACTTTCGTCTGCGCATGCGCGAACATGAAATGTTGGAAAAATGTTGAAATTTTTTATCCTATTACGCATGTTAGGTAATTCATTACTACTCTATTTATTGCTATTTAATCATTTTGACGTATCATTTTCCTACCAACTGATTCTACACGTCCAAGTTACAATAAGTGAGGAAGCTATACTGCCCACCCAACTTGAGACTTTTTTTTTTTTCATTATTTTAATATTTACCATCCTAGTTTCCACATGGTTGGGGGACATTGGTTTGATACAATAAGTGGGTAGGTATCTTTACAGAATTTTGAAAAAGTGGAGAAGGAAGCAAAAAATCCAACACACTGAGGTAGCGTCGGATTGAAGTGGGTGGGGTTAACGATTTTCCCAATTATTTTGGGTACGTACGAACTTGCCTAATTAAAGCTGCACTCAACAATAAATATTTTGGTTCTTTATGGTCGGTAGGTACCGAACTGTAGTACTTGGTACCTCAATTCATCACTTAGATTTCCTCAACGTTGTCCGTAGCGCCTAAATAATATTTTCAACTCATCGCTTCATCAGATTTCACCGCATGCCTCATGTGGTAAGCCATCATACGATTCACAGAATAAAACAAATAAATCCTTCGATAACCACAATGTTGTATGTATATTTTGGTAAACGAAAAGTTTATTTGAAGTTTTATCAACTGTTATTTCAAATGAATGTTGGGTATTTTCAATGTATGATAACTCGGATGTTAGTCAAATTGATCACGAAGTTGAAAATTCTAGCCAAGTTAATTTGAAGTTTTATCAGCTGTTATTTCAAATGAATTTTGGGTATTTTCAATCGAAAAAAACACGTTCGACGTGTTCGTTTTCTTGGATAGCAGTCGAATTGACCACATTTGATTAATCAATAACACCTAAACGAACTAAAATTTTCGTAACGATGCGTCTCTGTTTATGATAAGTCCATGCTAAGTGTCGTGAGTCCCTCCCGGGAACACTCCACTAGCAACCTTAAAGCTCTCACCAATATCCATATGTAAATCTTACCTTCCGCTAATAAACATCTGAGTGGGGAGACAGGCAACAGAATCCAGGGGACACAACCTGGAGCCCCACTACCAGCTCCCAACAGGGAGCTGGAGGGAGAGGCCTCCAAGTCCTATATAACCCTGGATCCTGGAGCTTTAGCTTCATTCGACACTTCCTCTAACCAGCTCTCTCTTCTCTCTCTCCTACCTTCCTCCTCCCAGATGCCTGGTGGAATCCGCCGCTCTGGGAATTTACCTCCTACCTTTTCCTCTTGTCTACATCGGTGGATATCCGCCGCCTAGACAAGCACCTTCCTTCACCTACATCGGTGGATCACCGCCGCCTAGGTGAACTTCCTTCCTCTCGCCTACATCGGTGGATTACCGCCGCCTAGACGAGATTCCTTCACTCACCTACATCGGTGGATCACCGCCGCCTAGGTGAACTTCCTTCCTCTCACCTACATCGGTGGATTACCGCCGCCTAGGTGAAATTCCCTCGCTCTTCTCCATCTACTCCTTCACGCCACCATGATGAAGAATTTAAATTCATCACAGTGGTGAACCCGACGTTCATCCAACCTTCTACCCTTCCTCCCTTCTTACCACCTCATGTGTCGCCCCCAGTCTAGTTCGGTGTCCCAAATTTTAAATTCAAATGCAACTTAAACAGTCAGTGTAAATTCGCAATTTTTTGGCCCACCCGCAACCGCTCACACAGCTCTCAACTCTCCGCCACAAGCGCCTCCGCTACCGCAAATTGCGAATTTAAAATTCAAACCCTCACCCAATTTGAATTTTGATTACAGACCTCCACCATGGACCCGAACTCGCCGACGCCGCCGCTCCTCCGGCCATCCCTGCTGCAGCCGCCGACCGCTGCGACATCTGCCGCAACCGACAACCCCTTCACCAGCCTCTCACCACCCGGCTCTTCCGCATCCGCCGCCGCCGCTGCCGCCGCCGCTGCGGCTGCCGCACACGCCGCCGCCGACGTCACGACAGCCTCGGCGTCGTTCCCGCTGTCGCTGCCCCCCTTCTACACGCACGACCCCGCGCTCTGGTTCTTCCAGGTCGACGCTGCGTTTTCGGCCGCCAACATCCGCAGCCAGCGTACCCGTTACTCCCGCATCATATCTCTACTCCCGTATGAGATCCTCCTGCAGACATCAGACATCTCCCCCGACGCCACGGCCGCATACGACGACCTCCGCAACCGCCTCGTCACTTTATACCAACCTTCCAAGATCGCACGTGTCGCAGCGCTCTCCCAACCCCAACATCTCGGCGATCTGAAGCCCTCCCACCTCTACCGTCGCCTGCGTCATCAGCTGCAAGACGTAATGACGGCCGACATCGCGCGGACCTTCTGGCTGCGGGCCCTACCCCACCCCATGCAGATGGCGCTCGCCAGCTACCTCGACGGCCCGGACGAACCGCTACTACGTCTCGCCGACACGGTCCATGACCTCACCGCAGCCGCCGGCGTCACGGAAGTCGCCGCGCCCCGCACCCCCACCCCGCGCAGGGACCGGACGCCGTCACAAGAGCGCCGCCGGCCCCCCTCCCTCCACCGGCGCCGCTCCCTCTCCGTCGAGCGCCGGCCAACCCCCTCCGCCGACCACCGACGCCAGCGCTCGTCCGACCGCCGCAACATTTCCCCCACTCAGCAACAAAGAGGGAGGTCCCCAACCGCGGCAACCCCCTCCACCTCCGCGCGCCCCGCCAGGACCTACCTCCCAGCGGATCCCCCCCACCGATGTTTCTATCATGTCAACTTCGGTGGGGAGGCCCGCAAATGCCAGCCCCCCTGCTCCTACACCTCCAAGGAGGGAAACGCGGACGCCCGCCGGTAAATCCGGCGGGCCCCCCTCCTCGCCAACACGGGGGGGACCACATCCAACCCCTCCCCGCCCGCATTCACACCACCACCGCGAAGCCTCGCTACCCCTCCTACGCCGCCGCCACGGCTGCCAACCTACCAGCCGCACCCGCCGGCACCACCAAAACCATCACCTCTCCATCAACTGCCCCCCCACCCCGGGTCAGCCCCTCCAAGCCCGCCTCCAGGGCAGCCACCCTTCCGGCCGCCACTCACGCCGCCGCTACCGTTCCCCCACACCGGAACGGCCCCTCCAAGCCCGCCTCCAGGGCAGCCACCCTTCCGGCCGCCACTCACGCCGCCGCTACCGTTCCCCCACCCTGGAACGGCCCCTCCAAGCCCGCCTCCAGGGCAGCCACCCTTCCGGCCGCCACTAACGCCGCCACTACCGTTCCCCCACCCCGGAACGGCCCCTCCAAGCCCGCCTCCAGGGCAACCACCTTTCCGGCCGCCACTCACGCCGCCGCTACCGTTCCCCCTCCCCGGAGCGACACCTCCCCGCCCGCCTCCAAGAGAACCAGCCCCACAGTCAGCACTACCGTTCCCCCTCCCCGGAACGGCAAAAGACCACCCCGTGTCTCCTTCGCGGGGGACCAACCGCCACCGTCGCACCCGCCCATCACCTCGGACGACCCAAGCCCCTCCCATCCGCCAGACCCCAACACCTCAGCCATTTTGCTGCACTCCGCCCCAGCTCACCAACGCCTCTTCCTAAAATGTTCTAAAACAAATGTCCCGTTCCTCGTCGACACAGGGGCGGCGCTCTCCATCTTTCCAAATAACATTCTCCGGCGACAGGCGCGTTGTTACCGGCAACTCCTCTACGCCGCCAACGGTACCACCATCCCCTCGTACGGGACGTACCGCTCATCAATCCATATGAGCGGGCTCGCGTACGAGTGGGAATTTACCGTGGCGGACGTAGAGAAAGCAATCCTGGGGGCCGACTTCCTCGCTTATTTCGGCCTCCAGGTTGACGTCCGTAACGCGCGCCTGCTCGACCCCTCCACCCAGAAACCCATCCCCGGGTTTATCCATGCTGTCGATCGCCCCCCAACCCAATTTGAACACCTTCTCCTCCAGTACAAACCCCAGCGCCGCCCCTCGGCACACATCTCACAAACTCAGCACTATATTGAGACCTCTGGCCCCCCAATCTCCGCCAAAGCACGACGCCTCCACCCCCTCCAGCTGTCCCAAGCACGGAAACACTTTGACAACCTCATAAAGGATGGCATTATCCGCCCCTCCAAATCCCCGTGGGCTTCACTGCTACATATTGTGCAGAAGCCCAACGGGGATATCCGCCCCTGCGGCGACTACCGCCGCCTGAACGCGAAAACAACTCCGGATCTCTACAACGTCCCACATCTCCGAGACTTCTCTTCGCACCTCCACAACACAACCATCTTTTCAACCCTCGACATCTCTAGAGCCTTCCACCACATTCACATCTACCCTCCCGACGTACCCAAGACAGCCATCATCACCCCTTTCGGCCTGTTTGAATACATTAAAATGGGTTTCGGCCTCCGGAACGCCGCCCAGACGTGGCAGCGTTACATGGACAACATTCTGCGGGGACTACCTTTCGTGTTCTGTTTCCTGGACGACGTACTGATCGCTTCCCGGGACCCGACGGAACATCTAGCACACCTGAAACAAGTACTCGACATCTTCGCCGCCGAGGGCCTCACCATCAACTCTCCGAAATGTGTTCTCGCCCAACCCTCGGTCCGCTGCCTCGGCCACCAAGTTTCGTCCGACGGGATCAAACCCCTACCGGACAAAGTGCACGCCCTCACCGACTTCCCACAACCCCGCACTGTCTCAGAACTCCGCCGTTTCCTGGGTATGTTGAACTTTTATCGTAGACACATCAAACACGCAGCACAACACCAACAACCACTCATACACGCTATCCCACAACCAGCCAAAAAAAACGACAACCGCCCAATTTCCTGGACCCCCACCCTCACAACCGCATTTCAAAACTGCAAACAGGACCTAGTAGACGCCGCTCTATTAGCCCATCCCGATCCCCATGCCCCCCTCTCCATCACCACCGATGCGTCTGACTGGGCCATCGGGGCAGTACTCCACCAACACACCGGCGCCACCCCCCAACCCCTCGGCTTCTTCTCTAAAACTCTGTCCCCAACACAAAAAAATTACTCCACCTTTGACAGAGAACTCCTCGCCATCCACGAAGCCATCAAACACTTCCGTGACTTCGTGGAGGGCAGGCAGTTCTCTGTCATCACCGATCATAAGCCCCTCACACACGCACTCCTCCAAAACCGCAAATCTGCCTCCCCCCGTCGCCTCCGGCAACTCGAATTTATCGGACAGTTTACGTCCGATATTCGTTATTTGCCGGGGGCCGACAACTGCGTCGCTGACGCCCTCTCCCGCCCCACCCCCGCGCCGGTGGCGGAGTTACTGCCTTTCCCTTCCCCACAAACCATCAAAAATCACCAAATTCCGACAACCGACCCCGCACTCTCCAACCTCATCTCCGCCTCCAAATTGGAACAACTGCCTCCCCTCAATCTCTGGTGCGACGTAACGGCCGATTCACCGCGCCCTTACGTCCCACCGGAGCTGAGGCGGCAGTTGTTCCTCCATTATCACTCCCTCCATCATCCCGGCATTCGGGCGAGCCGGGATCTCATCAAGACGCGGTACTTCTGGCCCCACATGAACACAGATATCCGTACCTGGGTTCTGGGGTGCCAGAAGTGCCAGCAGTTTAAGGTCTCGGCTCACCCCCATGTACCTCCTCAACCCATTCCCGACTCCCTCCCGTGGGAACATGTCCACCTAGATCTGGTCGGCCCTCTTCCCCCCTCCGAGGGGAAGAGGTACTGCCTCACCATGATCGACCGTGCGACCAATTGGGTTGAGTGTATCCCACTCGCCCACATTACCGCGGACGCCGTCGCCGCGGCCTTCCTCAATCAATGGATCAGCCGCTACGGCTGTCCGCGGACACTCACGGTCGATCAGGGGAGGCAGTTTGAATCAGCCCACTTCGCCGACCTGCTCCGTTCCCTCGGGATTCAAAAAATCCGCACCACTCCTTATCACCCTCAATCCAACGGGAAAATAGAGCGGTGGCACTCGGTCCTCAAGCAAGCCATCTCCACATCAGCCACATCTCCCTCATGGACCAAAACCCTCCCCTACGTCTTACTTAGCCTCCGCACTTCCGCCCGTCCTTCAGACAACACAAGTCCCGCACAACACGCTTTCCGAGACCCCATTCGTTTACCGGCCGACATTTTCCCTCCACACAACACCCCGTCCATTAACAGGGGACCGCTACACACCTCAACACCGACAAACGACACCACTTACCCCAAACGCTTTTACACTTCCACGCACATGTACTTGAAAGAGCCCGGCATGCATAAAACCTTTCAGCCCCTTTATGCCGGGCCCTTTCAAGTCATCCGCACAACACCGACCACCGCGACCCTGCTAATGGACGGGAAACCCCACACCGTCCCTTTCGCCCGCTGCAAACCCGCCCCTGTTCTCCCTCAAACAACATCAGCTATCAGTCTCCCGCCGTCTGTTAGCCATGGAACATCTCTCTCCACCTCAACAGTCTCCCCCGTCGCCGTTTCCGGATTTCGATTCGGATCCGGAAATGGCGGCCATACTCCGGGACGTTTACGTCCCGGACCCGCTCTCCCCCCTACCCCCTTCGCCCGCACCAACTCCATCGCTTCCATTTTTTCCGCGAAGGATTTCCGGTTTACCTCCCCGGCCCCGGCGGTGGAAGTACCCCCAGTGGCGCATACTGCGCGAATTTCGCACAGCGCAAGCCACCGGGGTACACCCTCCCTACACCCCGATCGACCCTCTCATGGCCCCGCTCCTCCACGAGTTTCGCCTCACCCTCCTAATGCCACCCCCACCGCCCCTTCAAAATATCAATCCCCCCGTCTTCAACAATTCCCCGCCCCCCAAATTTCAACCCCCTCTTGCTGCCCCACCATTTTCGATTTTCGACCCCCCAATTTTAAATTCTCCCACACCCACACCCCAACCCACCAGTCCCACAACACCCCCTCTTCCCCCACCTCCGCCGGGGATATCCAAAATAGATTCCGCCGGGACGAAACGGTCCGGGCGGCGCAACAGACGACGGGAGCGTCCCTACACTCCCCGCGTCCCGGCGGCCAAGTCCCCCGCCCCGCTCTGAGCAATCACGGCGGGGCCTTGAGATTTCGGGACAGTGCTTGTGTTTCATTAACCCACACGCACTGTACCGAACCTTACAGCCCCGCCGTGGCCACCTCGTCGCAGCGGGCACCATCCACACCTTACCACACACTCCAATCAAACACTTCACTCCACCCACACACTCACTACACTTCACCACACACAAACCACACCCAGGGAACGGCGGATTTCACCACCCCGCTCCAATCTGTCGCCCCAACAAAATTTGTACACACCAATTTTACCGACCATGTAAATACCAATGTAAATACCAATGTAAATACCAAAGACCATGTAAATACCAATTTTTGTAATTTTTTGTAAATTTTTGTACATATTAGTCTACTATCGCACCATCATCATTCTACTCATGAACTACATATCTCATCATCATCATTATCCTCATGTTCTACATATTTCGCCATCACCATTGCCTTCATAACGACCCTGTACATACTCCTCCACTACTTGTCCCTTCATCATTTTTATCATGTTATCGTACTACTTACTACTACTTCCTACTTACTACTCACTATCATGTTATCGTACTACTTACTCCTATGTTACCTCTTACTTACTATTTCAAGCTACCTATATGTAAACCCTAGGATTAAGTCACAACCTGTCACATTTCTGCCTTCAGCACTTCAATTGTTTGCTTCAGCCTTCAGCTTCTGTCAACCTGCGCCTTCAGCTCCCCTCTGTTTCCGCAGCCCTCAGCCCCTGTCACCTTGAGCCTTCAGCTATCTCAAACATTGGTTCGAACTGGGGGGACCTCTGTCGTGAGTCCCTCCCGGGAACACTCCACTAGCAACCTTAAAGCTCTCACCAATATCCATATGTAAAACTTACCTTCCGCTAATAAACATCTGAGTGGGGAGACAGGCAACAGAATCCAGGGGACACAACCTGGAGCCCCACTACCAGCTCCCAACAGGGAGCTGGAGGGAGAGGCCTCCAAGTCCTATATAACCCTGGATCCTGGAGCTTTAGCTTCATTCGACACTTCCTCTAACCAGCTCTCTCTTCTCTCTCTCCTACCTTCCTCCTCCCAGATGCCTGGTGGAATCCGCCGCTCTGGGAATTTACCTCCTACCTTTTCCTCTTGTCTACATCGGTGGATATCCGCCGCCTAGACAAGCACCTTCCTTCACCTACATCGGTGGATCACCGCCGCCTAGGTGAACTTCCTTCCTCTCGCCTACATCGGTGGATTACCGCCGCCTAGACGAGATTCCTTCACTCACCTACATCGGTGGATCACCGCCGCCTAGGTGAACTTCCTTCCTCTCACCTACATCGGTGGATTACCGCCGCCTAGGTGAAATTCCCTCGCTCTTCTCCATCTACTCCTTCACGCCACCGTGATGAAGAATTTAAATTCATCACACTAAGTAATAAGTCCAAGTCTGTTGATAAGTAGGTACCTAATTGCTGATAACTTGCTGAAATATGTAAGCAAGTATTACTTCTTGTATTACTGGAAACAGAACTGCTATTTTACACAGAAAATAATGAAATCTCAGAGGAGGAATTAGGAGAGTTTTCATTTTTCATTTTTCATTTTCGGGGTTTTGGAAATCAATTTTGAGGCCCCTTCTTGTTCGGTGATTGGAATGACAGCCAAAATTGAAATTATCGCGAGAATCCCACGATTCGATCGACACTTCTGTTGGCTTCTGACGATCTGTAAATCAAATGACTAAAACGCATCCGGCTATAATACGATTAAACGAGACGGAAATTCGGCAATTTTCCGGCCGATGAGCTCGAACAAGGAGCGGAGCGGGGGCACAAGAGATTTTATCAAACTCGAATCGATCGGAGTGAACGGAAAATGAATCGAGGGCGGTGGCATATTGAAACCGACGTCGAGAGGGTCCGCAGGCAGAGGAAGTGCACAGCACGCGAGAACGCACTTACTGACACTTGGATGAGCATTATCCCAGTAAGTGTTACCACATTACTGTCCCATTCCATTATCTTCAGCGGCCCGTCAATATTGTGCGTTTCAATCTCAACGGTCAGCTGTTATACCATCACTCGAATCACCTCGGATGGCTCTGAACGGATTCCAGTTGATGAGTGTGGCAAGACCTGTGGACGGATGTTGGTGTCACGTTGGATAGAGCAACTTGAAAACTTGCACAACATAATATGTCAGAGCTCATTCGAAAACTAGTGAACAGATGAGTGGAGGGGCTATTTTCGTCCACAGTTCTCCACAGGCAACGCACGGGTAAAAATGGATTCTGGCATCTGTACCCCCCTCTCCTCCCTATTTTGGCCCCCCCTAGTGCTCGATGCAAAAATTGAAATCAAAATGAGTCCAGCCTTTTAAAAATTGCGACCAATTGCGCACGGTTAGTCATTGCGAACCATGTTCTAAAATATCCTAGTCCCTTCCAAATGGCATACTGCATAAACGACCTCTATGCTTTCCCATTCTAGAGCATATACCGTGTTTCATAGTTTCAGCAGATGACGCAGATGATGAAACAGGCATCATCCGGGGTCAAGAGGCAGTTTTTAAATGCAACCACTTCAATTTTTCCGCCGTTTAGTCACTACAGAATTGAACGAGTTTTATATACAGTTGCAAAGAGTTGTTTCACTCACCACCTGGAACCGAATTTAGGGCCGGTTTCACCACTAAACCATGAACTCGGTTTATCGGAAACCTAGTTCATTGTAACCGATGGATTGATCTCAGTTTAAGAAGTTTTGGGTTTCACGAAGTTAAACGAGTTTCTAGGATCGGAGTTCATGTTGAACTAAGATCAACGAAAACCAAGTTCGAGCTGCTGTTGATCCACAGTTTGAACTCTGATTTGGAAGGCAGGGGTTCGATTATTCGATGATTCGATGATACGATCAGGTAATAACGAGGTAAAATTGGGGGTGTCAGCTGTTTTGATAAACGTGGGAACGAGAAGCCCAGTTAACCATTTCTGTTTTTTTTTTTTTTTTGCTTTCCCTACCTACGCTCCTACGTTGTTTTTCCCCGTTTTTTTTCTCGCTAAACATAGTTTTTTTTCTGTGTTTTGTGTCCCGTTTTCCTGATTCCTAATGGAACCAAAACGAGTCAAGAGAGAACCGATCTTCACAGCCACTGAGCGCGAGATTCCCTGCGACCTAGTAGAAAGCCACTGGGAGATATTCGACACTGTTTTGAATCTCTTCCACCAGTTCCTACGCATTCATTTTCGTCACCAAATTTGCATTTATGACAAAGATTACATTTGGTGATTACTTGAACCTTCAGAAAGTGACAAAGTTCCTTACATCACTTGCTTAAATGGCGAGCATGTGATTATTTTGACCGCTAACTGTAGACAGAAAATAAAATAAACGCTATAATTCAATGTCACGACTACTTATGGAATCATTGAATTTTTATCCTATTTTCCCATTACGTAGGCTTTTCCTCTCTGCAAAATACGTTTCCTGGTTTGTGCAGTGGAGTAGACCACACAGCTTGCGTAGTCTCATTGAATTCTTATCATCAGCTCTTTGAATAATAATTGATGCACACCGAAAACGTGATTATGAATGTCAGTTTGGGTTTGTCTGCTGATACATTCACTATGCATTGTATGTATCTATTTTTCGTAGATTCTTTCGAGAGTCTGTATCTCGACACAAAAGTCACTCATCAAGATGTTCAAAATGTTCTGTCCTCTGGCGGAATTACCTCGGGCGGCGAATTATTATATTGTTGAGTTCATCACTTTCATCTTCGTCGAAAATCATGTTAACAACTAGCACTAGTGATCGAGACATTGTTGATGTGAATGGATAAGCGGGAGGAAAAAGTAGACTTGAACCGAGTTTATCACTGCTGATCGGCCAAAATCGAGCGTTCAGCGCTGAACTCCCGTTGAACTGAGTTCAGGGTTAAACGCCCGTGGTGAAACCCAACCTGACGGACAATCTCCGTTTACGATTTGAACCGCGATGTGAACTGAGATCAACACCTTCGTTTACGTTGGTGAAACCGGCCCTTACTGCGCCAAAATCACGAATCGTATGAGATTCGAGATTTTGATGGAGGAAACGGGGATGAAGATGTACTTGTTGCCATTAATCTTCGAAGCTGAGCATATTCGCTAGAAGAGACATTGAATAGAGATTATCTCTTTTGAAAAACTCCTGGGAGAGATAGTGTTCCGCGAGTCTGTTCCAGATGTCTCCCAGGTTCGTCTACTTTACTGAATAGCTGCCATGTATATAATATTTTTTTTTAAACAATTGATCTTTATGAGATGAAAAAAGATGGGCACACGATCAAAATGAATGATGAAGGACCAAAAAGACCGATGTGGTAGCGAATGAACAAAGGATTGTATACACTATATCAAACAAACGAGAAATGAGAAAGAAAGACTCTCTTGCAAGAAAAGAAGCCTAATAGGGGTGGTTTGAAGGTAGAGGTGAGGCATGGATAGCTGTGAGGTGATAGATGGAGATAACGAGGTGTTGGTAGCCAGCGTTTAAAAGGTTACCACCTATGGCGAAACCAGGAAGGTAACCACCACTAAAAACGCTAGAGGATGTGCCCAGACGGTTCCACCAGGTCGGTTATCACCAGAACGGTTCCACCACTCCGAGTTAATTTAAGCGAGAAAGGTAAGGACGTATGAGGAGAGAGAGAGAAGTCGACTTGAGGTTTGAGCGTAGAATGGCCAGCCGGGTGAGAAGAGCAGAAGCTCTTCCACCCTCCTCCAGTCCCTCAACGGTCCCTCAACGGTCGTTACGAACCGTTGAGGGACTGCTGGAAGGAAGAGGCCTACCCTACATTCGTCACGTAGACCCTCCATTCGTTTTGTTTATTTGGGCAATCTTAATAGGTGCATGGAGTGGTATCCCAGGAGGATATCATGACAGGATATCTCTTTCAGAAGAGATAGAACCGCCAGACTATCTCTTTCAGAAGTTACTGAGTAACCCTTTCATGGAAACAGTAAAAATATATTAGCCGAAAGAGATAGCTGGGCGGACAAGAGCCTCTTTTGCTTAGTGAATGGGTCCCCAGTGTCATATCACCTATCATAATTTTTCTCTCACTATTTTCTAGTAGTTACAAATCATTCAAGACCTGATTGCCACTTCAAAAACTCCGATAGCCGTACTTAAGAAGAAATTATTGTAATGTTATTTAACGAATTGATTTGGAACTATAATTCTGTCTGGGGTAAGGTGAGGGTCAGATACGACTGGACCCATGTATTTGTGATAATTATGACAATGAATAATTCGATTGTTTGTAGATCCAGGTCATGTTATGCGCCACTAATGCGGCAAAGGGTGAAGAATCCCTTGTAACGCGTAAGACAATTTCAACTAAATGATAGCAGTTGTTCTACATCATGATCAAGAAGTCGTTGACCGAAGCCGACCTTTGGGTTAGTATCCGAGACGCATTAGCGAAATAACAAAGCAAATATGTTGGTGGGCAAGAACAGACCTAGAGGAGGTGGCTGGGCGGGGCGGTCATTAAGCTAAACAAGTACATTATTGTAATTCGGGGAGAATAACTGTCGTCCTCCCTCCTGGGTCTTTACGATGTAGGTAGGGAACAAAGGGGCTCTGACCAATAGCAATTAGGACTACAAATAATGGAATTCATGGGGCAGTGGAATTATATATTATATAGGTATATATATATATATAATATATGTATATATAATTTATAGGTATTTTGTTTTTATTTTTACGGGGCTTCTAAGCTAATGAAATTGAACAGAACTTCGAGGGGACACTAATTTTTGATAATATATCAGAAAGGTTCAGGCATCAGCAAAAGTTGATATTAAGAATTTCTGGAATTATACAAATTATACCAGGGGTACTTCGGAGCTTCCGTCAGTGATACACCTCGGGTCGGAGTCGGCCGAATCTGATCTTGATATAGCTGACTTCTTTGGCAGATAATTATCCTCGGTTTATCGTCCTGGGAGCCCGGTGGAGTCTTCTGGTTTAGTCTGCTCTCCGGGATCGTTTTCCATGGGCTCGATCTTGATGTCTGAGGAGTTCGTTGAGGCCGAACTGAGATCGCTGGATGTTTCCAAGGGAATGGGTTTCTGGTCCAGTGTCGGTGCTGTTTGCTCGATCGTTGGAGTTGGGTGTGGTTCCATCTTGCTGGAAGAGCTCATACATAACTCCAATCCCAAAGTCTGGGGCCAGATCCCAAGTGAACGAATACCGACCAGTCTGTTCCTTGAGCACCACACCAAAGACTTTGGTGAAGATAATGGTGGCGCAGATTGGACCTTCTGTCTGGCCATACCTCTCTGCGGATCAACATGCTCTTCAAATCTATTGGTGATGCAACGAGCAATTCTGTCAGCCTTTGAGGTGGGGGAGCAGGTGGATTGTGTCTACACCAATTTCGCTAAGGCATTTGACCAGGTGTCACGTTATTCTGATGAGAAAGCCTTTTTTCCTCCGGACGGTTCCCGCCAACTATTTGCTCGGTGGGCCCCTGAGCAGAAGCCAGCAGGAATCCAACCGACTGGCAAGTTTGTCAGAAGTGGAACTACTCTGCTTAAGTGGAAAAGTTTAAGGAGACAGGCCAGATTATTATTATTTTGAACACAAATTTCCTTTTCTTTTATAAATATGGTGTACCTACTATTCGGAACAACTGATTTTAGTTGCTAGTTATTAATCCTTGTGAATTGGGTAATTTTTGCCCGTATAATAATAATAAATAAATAAATAAATAATCTTGTAAAAACTCTCCAAATTATTACATAACGGTTGATGATTTACCTGTCTAGATAACACTTCTGCGTAGATAATTGTTTTCTGTGGTAAGCACCTACCCTCGAGCTTCCCCCCAGGAAAGCCCGAAATCGAGTACTGGAGCCGGCCCGGCAAATACAGTTTCATAAAAATGCGCTGGATTCAATCATTAATATTGTTTGTTGTTATTCATGAAGCAAGATATCCGGGCCGGATTTATACCGTTTGATTCACGATCATGTTGACAAAGCTTTTTGGTGCAAACGAACGAATGGTCTTACAATGCTCGGGTGGTCTCAAAAAATTCTTTGGTTTGAGATGAATTTCAAAACGTAAAAAATCCATACTCTTCTATTGACACTTTTCGAGGTGCGACGATCTGAAAATGTCAACCCCCTATTTTTCACCCCTTAGAGATTGCTGACAGTAACGCCGAACTTCGCGGACCTACTAGACCCCGAACGGGACGTATAAACCAGATTTCATTAATTTTGGTTTCTGGAAACTAACAAAACCCGGCAAACCGACGCGCACTGGAAAACGCATGGCGGTGCCTGATCCTTACAGGGCAGATGATGGCGCTCGGAGCCTACGATCCTGCTATTTACCGTCCACCATGAGCTACATTTGCCAATATTATTTGCATTCTCACTGCGAGATACTCCATTTGAATAACAGAAGTAATAAAACCCTGAAAATCTCTACATAGCGGTTTATTATTTTGTACCCCCTCCCCCCTTTTTTTATTTAATGTACTATTCTATACATATTATGTAGATCGCAGACCCTCCACAGCTTAGCACATAACCCAATACTCGTTACTAGGTGCCTACCTAAATCACGTGTTATTTGCTAAATTATGTTGCTAAAATAATTCTGTTGATGACAAACAGTAGCTAAAATGGCAAAAAGAAACACAAATAAATAAGGTCTGAAGGGAAATTGTTGATTTGGAGTGAAAAAATATTCAGTCTCGGTAGAGTTTCGATCTCCGGAACTTCGGGGTATCATTCCGTGAGGTAGACCACTGGGTCTACCCCCCCCCCCCCCCCAGCCCTCCCCCAGCTAGTCTACGATCCCCCAGCTAGCCGAGAGACAGTGATGTGCGCTTTCAACACAGCTTGATGCCTGCATACAGCTAGATCCTGCTCTTTACGGCAAATTGTATAGCAAATTTTATGGCAACATCGTAACATGCTCCGGATGGTCTCAAAAATTCAGGAAAAAATATAACTATTTAAAAATGCGAGAAAACCCTCACCTCAAAATACAATTTAACGAGATAACAGGGTCCTGGAGATTTCAGCCCCTGTTTTTCACCCCTTAGAGTTGACTGACATTAACGCCGAGCTTCGAGGACCAACTAGAGCCCAAACAGGACCCATATACCAAATTTCGTGGAATTTTGATTCAAGAGAACTAAGCAAAAAGCTGCGGACGGCCTACGGCGGGCGAAAGACTTTTTTTTTAATTCGATATTCGTATTGCACGTCCCTTGAAACGTAAAGCATCAAATTTTGAGGGGGTGGGGGGTTTAAAATGTTTCTTTCATGGTCGATTCCAAAGGTTTATTATTGAAAATTATAAACGAAAACCCAACTGTCAAGGAAGCCCTTTATCGGTGTAAAGTAATCGCACACTAGTGCCGCAGCTCATCGGAAAAATGCGCTCATTTTCCTCACTGTTCGTTGTTTCATCCTTCATGGATTCTTCCGATGAAGATGTTTTATTTTTGGTTCAATATGTTCGATAATGAACCATAGAAATCGAGCATGAAAAGAAAAAAAAATTAACCTCTCCCCCCTCAAAATTTGATTATAGATTATTAGCAGGTACCACGTTGAATCCGAAATAATGGAATTAAAAAAAATTATGTCTGTCCGCCGTGCTTTGCACTCCGTTTTCTAATTATTATTTACCCTGAACCATGAACCAAAATGAATGAAATTTGGTTTGTGTGGTGATATCACTCCTTGTATGTTAAAGATTTCGCAAATAAACATTCGAATGAATTGGTAGAGGTGGGCAGGCAGCTCGAGAGAGCTGGAAGGGCTGAGTGGGAGGGGATCCCCACCATACTCCATGAGAGTGGAGGATGGAGGGAGCATAGTCCCAGGCTATATATACTAGCCTCCTGCGCCTTCCAAGGCATTCTACGCTCTCCTTAAGACGCTGTCTTATCTCTCTCGCTCCTCTCCTCACTCCTCCACGCCTAAAAGATCCCCAGACTGGTATATACACTGGAGCACTAAAAGATCCTAGACTGGTCTATCCACTGGGCATGACCCTTACCTCACCATCCCGTCTCATCTAATCAAACTACAACAAATGTGTTTTATTTTCAACAAATGCTTTTGTACCAACTTGGAGATGGCAAATGAACTTTATTGTTGTTATTAGGTACTGGCGACAGAAAACAGTGATGCTGAAGGGGCATTTACACTGAAAATAATAATCCCTTGTGTAATAATTTGCAGCGTTTTGACCAATAAAGATATTAGAGAGAAAAACAAATAAGTTCCGATAGAAACTTCGCTCACAAACAGTCCGACTGGTTATCGCACCCTGCTACCGGGCGGGTCGGGTTGCAGCGGGCTGACGGATAAATACGCCTAGAGAGCGATGTTTATCCGCTATGCACCGCCATATAGATATATATGCATATATGCCCACCGCCCCCGGCTGTGGTGTGCGCGTCTTCATAAGAAATACAATGAACCGAACCAGGCGCATTTTTCCGCCTCAGTGCGACCCGTCCCGCCCCGGCGCTAGTCCCCGTATGCCATAGGGTGTGAATTTTGGTTCAAGGGAACTAAGGAAAAAGCCGCGTACGGACGGACATTTTTTTGTTCGATATTCGTATTCTACGTCCCTTGAAACGTAATGCATCAAATTTTGAGGGGGGGGGGGGGGGGGGTTGACAATTTTCCTTTCATAGTCGATTCCAAAGGTTTATTATTAAACCAAAGCCCAACTGCCAATGAAGTCCTTTATCCAAGTAATTCGGCATGAACCGAATGGAGGGGCAAGTGGCAGGTCGAATTAGAGGTCTGAGTTGAGTGCCCTCCCCCCCCCCCCCCCCCTCAACCCATAGCAAAAGACTGAGGTTTAATCTTGGGAGGAATAAAACAGCCCCCTCCTCTTCCAATATCACGAAACAAACCCCCCCCCCCCCCACGATCAACGTCCCAAAACAACGCCCCGCGTCCTCCACCTTCAACCCGCTTCCGGTTACGTCCCCTATTTACATCCCCCTCCTACTAGGTTTTTACTACCTATCTCGCTCCCTCAAGCTTATTGCCCCCTCCTAAATCCCCCCTCCCCCCCCCCCCCGTAAGCCCACTCAATACCTTCCCTTCTCATTCCCATGCCGATCCCTTTTTTCTCTCTTTCTTCGTCCCCCTCGGTTCAGAGTACAACCCTGAACCGTCGTAACATTCCTCTTCTTCCCTCCTCCTCCTCCTCCACCTTTTTCCGACCTCACGACGTTCGTTTTTACCGGAAATAAAACAACCCTCCGGTCTTTTCTGGGCAACATCCGCCTTTCCCTCATCATGGAATGAATTTTAATCGAGGGGATTCGCCCTCATCCCCTTCGCCGTCTCCCTAAACCCATAATTCCTCCTGTAACCGACCCCCTGACCTCCATACTCCTACCCCCCCCCCCCCCACCCCCCAAACCCCCCTCCGTACCAGCCCAATCTTTGAATCTGACGACCACTGGCTTCCTTCGCGGCTCTTCAATCTCCTTTTTACGATAACCCACTCAGATATTCTCCCTCAAAATGTATTCCACTAAAATATTCCACTCTCTAACCCCAACCAGGAAAGCGGTTTCTGAATCGACAAATCTCGCATAATTTCTCCTTTAAAATGAAAGTCTGGTAATGGAAGTGATCACAAAAATACGGATGCATTCACGATTTTGTGATGAAAAAATGTGTATTCATCTAATGAAAGAAGGTTTCTTATTTATTCTGGATGAAAAACGCTGCAAATTATTACACAGGGGTTTATTATTTTCTCTATACATAGATGCCCCTTCTGCGTAGATCACTGTTTTCTGTGGTCAGTGTCAATACCTGCCCTCGTGTTTCCGCCAGGAAAGTCCTAAATCGAGTACTGGAGTCGCACGGGCAATTACAGTTTCATAAATATTCGTTGGATTCACGAATTCTATCATTTGTTATTATCCATTATTATCCATTGTTATTAGTTGAGCATAACGTTTGTTTAAGTTCCAAAAGTACCCATAAAAAAAATCCAAAATAACCATAATTCTTCAGAAGAAATAATATCACGGAACAACTAACGTCATTATTTTGGTTTATTATTTTCAATAATGAATTTTTGGAATCGAGCATGAAAAAAATGTTTAACCTCCTCAGGGCTTTTAATTAGCTTGTCTGTAACCATAGGGGCAGGTAATTTTATGAGATTTTTCTTCGAAGGACTGTATGAATGGAGTTACTATGAATTGGAGAGAAAATGGACAGCTGTTGATTAGGCAGATTCTTGTACCTAACTTGATTCGAAATGCAACATGTATATCGTATTTTCCAATTATTTTTATGTTTTACCCCTTCCCACAACCTCCCCTAGGGTTGTCATTCCCCCTTGAGATTTGTCTGCGGGTACCAATATAATAATTTATACACACTTATGAAATTTGTTCGAAATTGCTCCAGGCGTTCAGCATTTATGCTGGAACTTACATTATGTATATTGTACTTATATATTATAATATAGTATGTGGTGATAGAAGAATGAGGTTTGGCTTGGATAGGTGAGGTTTTAGATAATATGATGCTTGAGGTTGGATAGCTAGCGTTTGAAAGGTTACACCTTTGGTGAAGCCAGGGAGGTTACCACTACTAGAAATGTTAAAGTTTCTGCCCAGACGGGCACACCACGTTGGATATCACCTGACCGGCTCCACCACTCTGAGTTCATTGGGCCAGAAAGGTAAGGAATTTTTAGGAGGAAGCGAGAAGTTGTCGACTTGAGTGTGATCAGTAGACTAGAGGAGCCGTTTATAAGGGCGCCCTTCCACCCTCCCCCTGTTAGAAGCCTTTGGAGGATTGTTGGAGGGAGGACAACCTGCACCTTTCTGGTCACGTTGCCCACCATTCCTTTGCTTTATTAAGGACAATCTTAATATCTACATCGGAATGTTATATCTAGAGGGGAACCACGGCATTGTACATCAATTTTTATTTTTCAGATACATACAAAATACTTCCCTCTGGGGTATGTATAAACTCAATCAATTATCCATCTACTGAACAAATTGAAACCGTGACTAGATTCGTTTAAATGTTTTGAAAAGGCAGATTCGCCCTAAAATCCTTATCATGCTCTTTGATTCTTCCTTCAAAGTCAAGTCCACAAGAACACTTCAATGTATACACCCACTTTTATCTTCTCCGAATAAACATAGATATATACACATATTAAACGGACGTACATAGCTGTTATTGTGTGTTACTGACGATGGTTTGCTCACCGAAACCGGTATAACAGTGTTTTTTTGCGTTTTTCGTGTATTAGTGGAAATAGAATTTTTTTTTTTCAGTAACTCCGTTTTTCTTTATACATAGCCCACTTTCAAGGGTGAGAATGCCAACATGCAATTTATGCTTGTCCACCTAGAAAGCAGCCAGACCCTTGCGTGGTAGATGTGATTATATATTTGGTGAGGTGGCGACTCGTGGTCCAAATCAGGGAGTACACAGTGAGTGTATTATTCAATGTGTGACTTGAAAATGTTTTCAGCCTATCAAAAATCAACAGCACTAATAATAGAAATGTAACTATAAAAATGTTTGTTTGTCAAAAAAAAATTGTTTTGTGTGCGTTTGTTGTATTGTTTTGTGTTTACTGGAAATGAAGCTACATATATTCAAAACTGCAACGTATTATGAAGACTCGGACACTCTGTGACGGTATATGGGAATCCCGTCCATATTGGATCCGGCCTCTTCCTGATCTTTTTGACACGCGGCTGATGGGGCGTTCGCTTCGCGAAAACGAATCGTCAACTCATGGAGGCATTGCGTAATAATCAAACCAGTGTCTCTTCAGGGGCAGCTGTCACACTGCCTCCCTACCTTTCTTGAGAATGGAGAGGGGGAAACTACGCTGTATGGGCGGCTAGTTACACCCCCTCGTCCATTACATGGTAGCAGAGCGTGGTTGGTGGATACGTGCTTTTCCAGAAGGAAGAGCTCTGAGGTTTTCCAGAAGGAAGCCTCTTTTCAATACCCCTTTTTTTAAACGAATATAAACTTCGGCCATTCAATTCAATTTCTTTTATAGCTTCAAATGTTTCCCTTTTCTGATCTTCATCAAATTGAGCTATGCCTGACGCTCAATGCCTGGCGTTCAATGCCACCCAATTGAATTTCTTGTATCTTTTTCCTTTGTATTCCAGCTGTTCCATCTTATGATGGGGATTAGTCACCTAGAGGTTGCTCAGATGAATTTTCCTGAACCAGAACCTCTGGCAACTACTTTCCTCCTTCTATTCAATTCCAAGTCCGCCAATTGATATATATAAGGAGCTAAGTTCTCTATCATTATAATGAATAATATTGTAGTTAGTAATAGTATTTTAACAGTAGTACCATTGCGATGGAAGCTATCAACTTTGGAGTTTTTCAGATGAACCATTCCTGAATCAGAACCCCATAGTACTTTCAGTACCGTGTCAATATTAACTTCACATACTTATTATCCTCTTCAAAGAAGTATGTTTTTAAGAGGGGGAGTGTGACGATATATGGGAATCCCGTCCATATCGGATCCGGCCTCTTCCTGATCTTCTTGACACGCGGCTGATCGAGCGGTCGATTCGCGAAAGCGAATCGTCAACTCTTGGAGGCATTGCATAATAAACAAACCAGTGTCTCTCCAGGGGCAGCTGCCACACTGCCTCCCTACCTTTGTTGAGAATGGAGAGGGGGAAACTACGCTGTATGGGCGGCTAGTTACAACCCCTCGTCCATTACAACTCACAGACTCTCGTACATGACGAATTCACTAAGACGTGGTCATATTTTTACAAGCCACATCCTTAAGAAATCTGTGCCCTTCCTCCGGGTCGGGAACGAGTCCCCTGTTGCTGAGTCGGGTGAGAGAAAAGAAAATGGAAAGGAAGCTCCTCGTAGAAGCTGATCGCTTTAATGAAACTGGATGACGGTGGAAGGGCGACCGGGGACTCGAGAAACCTTCAAAGATTCATGCCGACTATTACTGCCAACAGCTGCTCCCCCTACAGCCTTGTTACAGCCCCTGCTCAACTCCCCGACCCCAAACCGCTCAACGCCCCGAAGCCAAAAATAAGTTTTTTCGCCCTTTTAATTTGCGAACAAACTCCCCTTTCCCCCCGCTTCTACAACTCATCTTTAAAACAACGGGAATTCCTGCACAGATGGGGAATCTGATGCGCGCATAAGAACAAACTGTTAGGTATAATATTTTCCTTCCCTCTCCCCGCTCAGCCAACATCTCCAGCTGGTAACCCTAACTGGCTCTTTAGTACCAGATTCGGGTTTCCTTGCACAGACTGTTTCCAGGTCGTTTGCTGGGATTAGATCAGTGTTTGGGTCAGATGGAAATTATTTAGCTTTTGATGGAAACTATCAACTCGGTGTGGAATACTTCATCTAAATTGTGCCACAACGGTTTATTGCTTTATTTTTATGTTACATGAGTCGATAAAAAGTAGAAGGGAAGGTAGCAGCTACCGTCTTATAAGCCTCATTTCACTATTTTCCGAGATATTTTAATGATTTGAGTGTTGTAGGCCAAGTAAAATGAAGAACACCTCTTAATATTCGGCTTTCGTAGCAACCTTCCGTGCTCCGTAGTTACAGGACATAATATTCGCTTATCCTATTTATTTATTTATTTATTGAACATACTGGCAAGCCCATTTAGAGCAAAATAATTCCGTAAGTCCATCATTACGGAATAGCTGCCCTTGAAAGAGGTCGCGGTCGGCAACTAAAGTAATCATCAGGATGCGCAACCTACTAATTATGTGCTGGAACGCCAGTGGACTCTTGTCCCGACGAATGGGGGTTGAGCTGGCTCTTAATTTCAACAGCAAAGATATCTGTCGGATTTCTGAGACTCATTTTACCTCACAGTCTCACTTTAAAGGATAACAATTCTACCAGGCTTCCATCACAGCATTAAGGCATGAGCAGGGAGTGCGATACTGATCAGAGAAAATCTGAAACGCCATGAATGCGTCAAAATTGAAGGAAGGAAAGTTCACTGTGCAATCACTGTGAAAACGAAATCCCATGAAACTGCTGTTGCGAGTGTTTACATTCGGCCAAAGCATTATCATAAAAGAAGAAGAATTTGCTGACACGTTTGGCCTACCGGAAAATCGATTTATTTCGGGAGGAGACTTCAACGCAAAACACACATATTGGTGTTCGTTCCTTTGTGCACCGCGTAGCATGGAGCTCTTCAAATATGTGCAATCAGAACAATGTTTGTCGTTGTCAGCCGGAAACCAACATACTAGGCCGTTCGGACCATTCGCCAATAGTTCATACGCTGAGCGAAACGATTATCCTAAAACGCTGCAAAGTCCTTGTCACATGGGTTTATTATTCCACTGGACATACCTGTAAAATTTTGGCTGTTCATTTATTTCTTCTTCCATGCGCAATAATTTGAATAGCTATTTGTGATGGTTTCCACCAATTTTGGCCCCCAAAACAAGACCTCGGCTTCTTTTCTTTCCCCAGATAATCTTTGTGTTGATAGTACCATTTAATTTTCTTGATTCACCTGTTGAAACTACTTCTAGTATTATTATACAAATTTATGGTGATTTCAGGAAATTTCCTAGGTTTCTGATTCATAAAAAATGAATTTCGGGAGCCTAACCTTCGTTACAACCTCAATTCTTCACTCTCTGGTCAAAAAACGTGGAAAACGATACATCACAAGCTCGTGTTCACTAGATGTTTCTCTCATAACACCCCTGGGTGTATTCCGATCGGGCCGCAAAGTTTCGGGACACAACTAGGACCCAAATGGAGCATGTGTGCGAATGAATGAATTTTTTAGACAGAAAATGAAGCCGGTACATGTGATACGGCGGATGGACATTGCATTTTAGTTTATTATTCCGTGAATAATACACCTATACATACACTCAGCAAAAAATTTTTGTAACACCCCCTCAAATTTTTTCTTTTTCGTTTCAAGGTTCGTAGATTCCAAAACGCTGCAGAGTTCTTGTCACTTGGGTTTATTATTCCACTGGACATACCTACAGAAATTTTGGCTGTTCATTTATTGTTTCGCTCATGTGCAATTATTGAAATGGCTATTTTTGATGGTTTCCAACCAGTTTTGGCCCCCAAAAACACGAATTAGGCTCAGCGTTTCCTTTCAACAGATAATTTCCTATCATTGATAGTAACATTTAATTGCCTTGAGTCACCTGTTGATACTACTTCTAGTGTTATTATACAAATGAACGGTGATTTCAGAAAATTTCCCACATTTTTGACTCATGAAAAACGAATTGCGGGAGCTCAACCTTCGTTACAACCTCAATTCTTCACTCATCGGTCAAAATCAACCAAATATTCGGTCTTCTCGCCCTAAAAAAAAAAACGCTGCAAAGTCCTTGTCACATGGGTTTATTATTCTATTGGACATACCTACAGAGATTTTGGCTGTTTATTTATTGATTCATTCATATAAAATAATTGAAATAGCTATTTCTGGTGGCTTCCACCAATTTCGGCCCCCAAAACTTGAATTAGGTACTCTTTTTTCTCTTCTTTTTTTTCAAATTTTCTTTGATCATTGGTAGTGCCATTCAATCGTCTTGATCCACGTGTTGATACTACTTCCAGTGTTATTCTACAAATTAATGGTGATTTCAGACGATTTCGCAAGTTTTTAACTCATAAAACGCTGCAAAGTCCTTGTCACATGGGTTTATTATTCTACTGGACATACCTACAGAGATGTTGGCTGTTTATTTATTGTTTCTTTCATATAAAATAATTGAAATAGCTATCTCTGGTGGTTTCCACCAATTTTGGCCCCTAAAACACAAATTACGTAGGTACTTTTTTTTTTAAATAAATTATCTCTGATCGGATAGTACCATTTTATCGTCTTGATCCACCTGTTGACACTTTTTCCAGTGTAATTCTACAAATTGATGGTGATTTCAGACGATTTCCCTGGTTTTTGACTCATAAAAAATCAATTTCGGGAGCTGAACATCTGGTAGAACCTCAATTTTCTATTCGTTGGTCAAAATCGAGTTCATATTCGGTCATCTCGTCCCAAAAACATGAAAAACGATACCTTAAAAGCTCATGTTACCAACATGTTGGTAAAACGCAAAAAGTACCTATTTTTACACACATTTTCACTCATAATACCCCTGGGTATATTCCGATCGGGCTGCAAAGTTTTGGGACACAACTAGGGCCCAAATGGAGCATGTGTGCGAATGAACGAATTTTTTAGACTGAAAATGAAGCCGGTACACGTGATACGGCGGACGGCGGATGGACATTGCATTTTTGAAATCTACGCACCTTGAAACGTGAAAGAAAAAATTTTGAGCGGGTGTTATAAAATTTTTTTGCCGAGCGATTACATAGCGATTACATTTGAAATTCACAGAATAATAAACCAAAACGCAACGTCCGTCCGCCGTACGCCGTCCGCCGTACGCCGTCCTCCGTATTACGCATACTGGCTTAATTTTCGGTCTACAAAATTCGTTCTTTCGCACACCGGCTCAATTTGGGTCCCAAGTTGTGTCCCGAAACTTTGCAGCCCGATCGGAATATACCCAGGGGTGTTATGAGTGAAAATGTGTATAAAAATAGGTACTTTTTGTGTTTTAGTAACATGAGCTTTTGAGGTGTCGTTTTCCATGTTTTTCGGGGATAGAAGACCGAATATGAAATTGATTTTGACAAAATGGTGAAGAATTGAGGTTGAAACGAAGGTTCTGCTCCCAAAATTCATTTGTTAAGAGTCAAAAACCTCGGAAATTGTGTGAAATCGCCACAAACTTATCAACAGATGAATCAAGACAATGATTAAATGACACTATCAATGATCAGAAATAATTTGTCATATTGTGTTGAAATAATTGTGTGTTTGGGGGTTAAAATTGGTAGAAACCATCAACGATAGCTACCTCAATAATTGCCCATGAATGAAACAATAAATATATTTGCAGAATTTTTGTAGGTATGTCCAATAGACTAATAATAAACCCATGTGACAAGGACTTTGCAGCGTTTTTTCTGAGCGAATGCATAGGAGTATTATTCACTGAATAATAAAGCAAAATCGCGTTATAGTTAGTTTTTTCATGAAACTTGAGTTTTTAGGAGTGTAAAACATAGGAAAGTTTTTGGGAAACGTAAAACATCAAATTGAGGGTGGGTGAAAAAACTGTAGAGAAATATAATTGTGAACATGATATTTGGATTAATCGTGTGGTTGGAGAAGCGGACTCTGATAAGGACAGGACTACGTATTTCTAATTAAGGACATCTTTGATTAAAAGCATCCGAGGCCTCCACGTGGAAGCCCCGAGGGCCTTTCGAGATTCAATAAAGAAAAGACCTCGAGTTATACGCGGTGCTGTTCCAACTCTCTGAGATCATCTCTCTGTCTCTCTCCTCCTCTTCCTCTTCCTACCAACTCTCTAAGACCATCTCTCTAATGCAATAAGGCCAAGATAAATATTTGCCTCTAATCAAAGGGCGGTAAGACGGAGCCGCCGGCGGGGACGTGGATAGCTCTTCAATGTGCGCTTTCCCTTAATCGAATGAGCCCTTAATGTTTTCCTACAGTGAAAACCCGCTACGTAGCGGGAGAGAGAGCGAGAGAAGGAGGAAAATGAGCAAAAAGGTAGACAGAGAAAGAGAGCGAGTGAGAGAAAATTAACAAAAAGCTAAAGAGCGAAGAAGAAATGAAAGGTGTAGTTGTAGGTAAAGAGAGTTTTTGTTTTTCCTCATTCCGTCCAATATTCTATGGAAACGAAGTTTCTCAAAGTCTACAGGATCCTCCTCTTCAGTTCCCAGCCCGTGTTCAACTCTGGTGGAGCAGCTGAATACAAGTACATTTACCAAGAGCAGTGGCGAGGGATACAAATCGGGCAAGCACATGATAAAGGTTAAGAACCATATCCCAGCCAACATCAGACCCAATCCTTGAATAAAAAAAATCAGTCATGCAGCATGACTTAATGAGCGAATTTTCAAAGAAATATTCGAATTAATGGCTATGGTTTTGAATAAAGGAAAACTTCGGTCTAAAATTTGGTTTTCTATGTATATTCTCTTCGTATTTATTTTAATTTGTACGTTTTGTCCATCCTGATTCTACCGTTTGTTTATTACGTAATTGTACTAAGTGCTTATTTATTTGATCGCTGTGGGTAAATTCAAGGAGTTGTACTAATCGTTTGCCTCCCCCTTTTTTGCTTCGAACTCTCGTCTTCAATTAATACTTCTCACATTTTTCAATCTGACCACTCTAAGGGGGTGGGGGTAAGAGTTTAAAGATTATCCTAGTTTTGGGTAATTTTTGCGCACTTTAAATGCTCTAATTTAAGAACGGATTTAGATATCTAAAATCCGATTTCACTATCGTGTTCAGCGTGCAAAAACCTTTAAAATGAGGGGTCACTTGTTAGAAAATAACATTTTGGGGATTTTTGGGTAATTTTTGCGCACTTTAAATGCTCTAATTTGAGAACGGATCAAGATATCTAAAATCCGATTCCACCATCGTGTTCAGCGTGCAAAAACCTTTAAAATGAGGGGTCACTTGTTGGAAAATAACATTTTGGGGATTTTTGGGTAATTTTTGCGCACTTTAAATGCTCTAATTTGAGAACGGATCAAGATATCTAAAATCCGATTCCACCATCGTGTTCACCGTGCAAAAACCTTTAAAATGAGGGGTCACTTGTTAGAAAATAACATTTTGGGGATTTTTAGGTAATTTTTGCGCACTTTAAATGCTCTAATTTGAGAACGGATCAAGATATCTAAAATCCGATTCCACCATCGTGTTCAGCGTGCAAAAACCTTTAAAATGAGGGGTCACTTGTTGGAAAATAACATTTTGGGGATTTTTGGGTAATTTTTGCGCACTTTAAATGCGCCAAAACCCTCCTTAGAGTAGGCCAATTTCGCCCATCTTCGAACTTAGCCTTTCGATTGCCAAGATAGATTTTTTGTGCAAATTTGAGCTGTTTATCTCAATTCTATCGAGAGTTATCGTCTGGAGTGACACATATATAAATAAATATATATATATATACATATAAAAAAGTGTTAAATTTCAGGAATCGTTTTAGAATGGTCTGAAACGGATTTCTATGAAGAAAATTTCCAAAAATTTATATTATTTAAATTTCGAAGCCATTGCAATAGCTTCATTTTCTTTGAAAATTCGCTAAAACGACGCCAAGTCCTTGTCACGTGGGTTTATCATTCTACCGGCCATACCTACAGAAATGTTGGCTGTTCAATTTTTGTTTCTTCCATGTGCAATTATTTAAATGGCTATTTTTGAACGTTTCCACCAATTTTGGCCCCCCCCCCCCCAAAACACGAATTAGGCTCGGCTTTGTTATAACAGATCATCTTTGATCATTGATAGTATCATTTAATTGTCTCGATTCACCTGTTGATACAACTTCTAGTGTTATTTATACGAATGTATGGTGATTTCAGACGATTTCCCAGGTTTTGACTCATAAAAAATGAATTTCGGGAGCTTAACCTTCGTTACATCCTCAATTCTTCACTCTTTGGTCAAAATCAACTTCATATCCGGTCTTCTCGCCCAACAAAACATGGAAAACGATACCTCACAAGCTCGTGCTCACTAAAACCTCAAACATCCCTCGAAAACCCCTATTTTTACACCAATTTTTCTCCCATAACACCCATGGGTGTATTTTTGACCGGGCTGCCGAATTTCGGAGCACAACTAGGACCCAAATGGGGACCCAAACTGTGTGCGGAAAAACGACGATTTTGGACCAAAACTTAACGTAAATTTAAGGCTGAAACTTCGTTAGACCCTCAATTTTCCACTCTTTGGTAAAACTTGACTTATTATTCGGTTTTCTTGCCCTACAAAACATGGAAACGATACCTCTCAAGCTCATATTCACTAAAACCGTAACAATCCCTCGAAAACCCCTATTTTTACACTCATTTTTTTCCCATAACACCCCTGGGTATATTCCGATCGGGCTGCAAACTTTAGGGACACAACTAGGGCCCAAATGGAGCATGTGTGCGAAAGAACGAATTTTTTGGACCGAAAATGAAGCCGGTACACGTCATACATCGGACGGACATTGAATTTTGGTTTATTATACCGTGAATAATACACAGATGTATTCGCTCTGCAAAACATTTTTACATTACCCCCTCAAAATTGTTTCTTTTCCTTTTCAAGGTGCGTAGATTCAAAAATGCAATGTCCGTCCGCCGTCCGCCGTTTCACGCATACCGGCTTCATTTTCAGTCTAAAAAATTCGTTCTTTTGCACACGTGCTCCATTTGGGCCCTAGTTGTGTCCCGAAACTATGCAGCCCGATCGGAAGATACCGAGGAGTGTTATGAATGAAAATGGGTATAAAAATAGGTACTTTTTGTTTTTTAGTAACATGTTAGTAACATGAGCTTCTGAGATATCATTTTCCATGTTTTTGGGGACGAGAAGACCGAATATGAAGTCGATTTTGACCAAGGAGTGGAAAATTGAGGTTCTACCAAATGTTCAGTTCCCAAAATTGATTTTTTATGAGTCAAAAACCTGGAAAAACGTCTGAAATCACCATCAATTTGTATAATTACACTAGAAAAAGTATCAACACGTGGATAAAGACGATTAAATGGCACTACCAATGATCAAAGATGATTTGAAAAAAATAAAAATAAAGGAGCGTACCTAATTATTGTTTTTGGGGCCAGAATTGGTGGAAACCATCAGAAATAGCCATTCCAATTATTTCACGTGAACGAAACAATAAATGAACAGCCAGCATTTCTGTAGGTATGTCCAATAGAATGATTAACCCGTGTGACAAGGACGTTGCAGCGTTTGTGGAATCCGTTCACGTTGAAACGTAAAAGAAAAAAATTTTGAAGGGGTGTTACCGCCGTATCACGCATACCGGCTTCATTTTCGGTTTAAAAAATTCGTTCTTTCTCACCCAGTCTCCATTTCGGCCCTAGTTGTGTCCCGAAACTTTGCATTCAGATCGGAATATATCCAGAGGTGATATGAGTGAAAATGGGTATAAAATAGGTACTTTTTGTGTTCCAGTAACATGAGCTGTTAAGTATCGTTTTCCATGTTTTTTGGGACGAGAAGACCGAATATGAAGTTGATTTTGACCAAAGAGTGAACAATTGAGGTTCTAACGAAGTTTCAGCCTTAAATGTAGTTAAATTTCTGTCTAAAATCGCCGATCTTCCGCGCACCGTTCCGGTCCCCGTTGGGGAACACATTTGGGTCCTATCTGTGCTCCGAAACACAGCAGCCCAATCGGCATACGCCCAGGGGTGATGAGGGAGAAAAGTGAGTGTACAAATAGGGGCTTTCGAGGGTTTTTTGAGGTTTTAGTGAACACATGTGCCTGTGAGGTATCGTTTTCCATGTTATTTTTTAAGGGCGATATGGCTGAATATTAAGTTGATTTTGACCGTTGAGTGAAGAATTGAGGTTGTAACGAAGGTTAAGCTCCCGAAATTCGTTTTTTATTAGTCGGAAACCTGGGAAATTACCGGAAATCACCATACATATGTATAATAACACTAGAAGTAGTATCAACAGGTGACTCAACACAATTAAATGGTACTATCAATGATCATAGATGATCTGTAAAACAACAGTCGAGCCTAATTCGTGTTTTTGGGGGCCAAAATTGGTGGAAACCTTAAAAAATACCCATTTCAATCATACCGCATTAAAACAATAAAGGAACGGCCAACATTTCCGTAGGTATGTCCAGTAGAATAATAAACCCATGTACCAAGGACATAGCATCGTTTTTGGAATGTCCGCACCTTGAAACGTAAAAGGAAAAATTTTGAGGGGTACCTACTATACATTTTTTTCAGCTGAGCGAATACATAGGTGTATAATTCACAGAATAGTAAACCAAAACCGCCGAGGAACTAGTTTTGAGCACTTCTGAACAAGATCTCATGAGTTTCTCGAACACCAGTTTTTGACGCTACTACCACTCCTAGTTCCGTTCCTATATACATAATTGGAACGTGGAAAAAATAATTGGTGTAAATGGCCGTTGGGGTTGAACGAAGAGCCTTGTCCGATTCAGTTTGTCACTAGGGAGTGTACCTGTTGGTTTTTGACATACCAAGGGGCATATACGCATATAAGTTTTTGACACATACATTCCGACATTTTTGTTGTACCTACAGATGTATGCGAACAATACATGTAATATTTTATGACTTTTTCCTGGTGCCCCTCTTGAAACGCTCTAATCGCGTTTCAAGCGGGATCCCGCTTCAGAAGGTTCCACCGCGTGTTGAGCGGGATTCCGCCTTAAATGTAATCCCGCGTACTTCGTCCTAAAGTTGGTTTCAATGTAATGGGAACATGAATGGAAAATTGCTAAAAAAAGTCGAAAAGGCCAAAATTACCAGAAATTTATATAAATGCCATAAAGTTGGTGAAGAACTTATTGGAGTCATAAACAGGCAGTTTCGAAAGTCCAAACAAAAAAATATTTCTATTGGGAAAAAAACTAATATACCTAGCACAATAATTATGGTTTATTTTCAATAAAGAACCGTTGGAATCGAGCATGAACAATTTTTTAACCACCTCTCCCCCCACCCAAATTTGATGGTTTCCGTTTCAAGGTAGGTACGTACAATCCGAAACACGTATAGATCCCGTTCGGGGTCTAGTTGGTCCTCGAAGCTCGGCGTTACTGTCAGTCATCTCTGGGTAAAAAATAGGAGTTGACATTTTCAGCCTGCCTATACCTTTTTTTACGTGAATCTTTTTACGGTATTAAATAGTTCTTGAACAATGGTAAATTATTACACAACGGTTTATTAAACTATCTACGCAGAAGGGGCGCCTATACAGGTAAACTATTACACAACGGTTTATTATTTACCTTGTGCTTCATGAATAACTACAAAAAATGATGAATGATGTAATTATTGAAACTCCCCGCGCATTTGTATGAAACTTTTATAACGGGGCCGGCTCGTAGTCGATTTAGGGTTTTCCTGGGGGAGCTCGAGGATACTGACCACAGAAAACAGTGATCTACGCAGAAGGTGCATCTATACAGGTAAAAATAAACCTTTGTGTAATAATTTGCAGCGTTTTTGGTGCTATATTTGGCAAAAATAAATGCCATGCTTTGAAGTCCTCTAATCATAACGCACTACTCCTAAGGAAACCTGCGATTGTTCACGCATGATCCAAATGGAGGAAATCGAGTAATGAACGTGAAAGTAGGGGATGAAAGGGCTAAGGGATATCTGTTAAAGCTCTGTTAATCATACTATGGGAAGCAGCTTGTTTGTGGACTACTGGATGGAATGGTAATATCGCTATAAGTATCTTTCCTATATTATGGAAAACTCGTGTTTTCCATTATTCAACGAAATGTAATCAAGAAATTTAAATGGAAAGATCAAGAAATTCGCTAGTGATTTAATTCGTAGTCATCTTACCCGACTTTCCGCGACCCATCAACTGTTAAGAACAGAAGAAAACAGAGACACATATTTATGAAACTGTAGTTTGTACAAAGATGTTATAGACGATGAACGTCAACAAGTCCCTGGACGAGTCTTTGACCTTAGAGATAATAATATAAATGTAATAAGTGATAAATGCCTATATATGCCATATGAGTATTTGTCTGATTGTAATTGAATTGTTTGCGAATAAAAATTGTATTGATTGATGATTGATTGATACCTGCGTGACGTCATGACAATATAGGTACCAATGGAGGAATACGAAAGGATGGAAGTATGAGAGTAGAGTTCTGCGGGAACGCAATTAGAGAAGAAAATAGGGGTGAAAATAGGGGTTGACATCTTCAGGACGCCTATAAGTACCTTTTTTTACGTGGATCTGTTTACGGTTTTAAATAGTTCTTGAACTTACGAGTTTTTTGGGACCGCCCGGAGCATTGTACGTCCAGCCGTTCGTTCACAGTAAGGCCCATAAGTTTGCACCGACAGGCTTGGTCAACAGGAGGGTGAATGAAATTGTATATATCATCATATAAATTATGGTAGTCATAAAATATTTTTATTATTGATTTGTATTACTTGATAATTACAATTTACTAATATAATATAAATCGAGGCACATGACATGCTCCAGTTCCCAGCTCAAGATTTATCTTAAAGGGAACTGATGCATTTTTTTGTAAATTTAAATTGTTTGTATTGTTTGTTTATATGATGAAATAAATGCTTAATTTAAAAAAAAAAAATATCATCACTAGGGAGCACCTGATTATAATCACGGATGGCTGTGTGAAGTCGAGGTGGTTGTTCAGTGATATTATTCCATTTGAAATATGAAGCCTGTTTTGGATTTTGTTGACAGGTACTTTTGCAGCTTGAACAAACGGTGAAGTATTATTGATGGGCAAATTATTACACAGCGGTAAATTATTACTTAACGGTTCATTATAGTATCTACGTAGAAGGGGCATCTATGCAGGTAAATTATTGCACAACGGTATATTATTTGCCTTATGCTTCATGAATAACTACAAATAATTAATGATTGAATTATTGAATCCCCCGAATCTGTAGGAAACTTTAATTCCGGGGCCGGCTCCAGTACTCGACCTAGGACATTCGTGGGGGGAGCTCGAGGGTAGTGACCACAGAAAACAGTGATCTACGCAGAAGGGGCGTCTATACAGGTAAACCGTTGTGTAATAATTTGCAGCGTTTTTGTATTTCGGGGGCAAAACTCGTTGTAAATGGTTTAAAATAGCTAAAATTTCCAGCAACAAAATTTCGCTCGTGTTCTAATCCTTATGAGTGGATTTTTTTTTTTCAAATCATCCGATTTCGTGTTTTTGATCGTCCGGTGTTGTTGCTCCTCAAGCCGTTTCTACTGTATCGAAGTAGGGAAAAACCTGTTTGACGGGAGTAGAGGATCAGTTGTGCGCCGAACGTCGAGTGCCTGTTAATTCCATGCCCCGGGGAGCGCAGTATTCTAAGTGCCATCCCCTCTTCACTCGTGAAACCCCCTCACAAGGCTTGAGCAGAGCGGACCCTATTTCACTGGGCTTTTCCCTTCAGTCGACAGGCCCCAGCTGCTCAATGGGTTATAAATTGCCCCTACAGGTAATGAAAGGACCATCAACAACCCCCCCCCCCGCTCCCAATCCACGCGACCCCCCCCCCCCCCCCGGCTACTGACCTCTCATCACAATAACCTACTTTTTCACCCTTCTCGTGTCGATAACACACTTTTCTGATACGAATAATGAACATCTCACCATTTCTGACACCAGCAAAGCTACTATCGACTCGGGTGCAGCAAATGAATACACAGCAACTGAATCGTTCTTACTTGCCGTTAAGCTTAAGCGAGACTAGCGGGCGAATAATTGTCTAAGTACACGGAAATCATTAGAGCGCTCGAAGGGAGACTTCTTCGTATAAATACGAAAACTCGGTGTCAGTGTAATCACAAATCATTCATTTGATTCGGGGCTGACTCCATCGATAGGCGGAGGAAGGAAGATGTGAAAAGAGGCAGTCTGTTCGACGGAGTTTTCGGCGACGGACCATAGATGTCGTCCTCAACACTTCCCTCACTCACAGGCAACGGAAAATCATTACATTCACAGGGACAATTTTTTTCAGGAACTCACCCAATTTATGGCTGTTTATCAATCTGATAATTATACAGATACCATAAATATATATAACCCGTCTACACAGTTCCGGCCTCTACAAACACTGTTGTGACCTCCGGTTTTGAGGCTCGCTTTCCTTTCACCCAAGACAGCTAAGCAGTGTGGAAAACGCTGCAAATGATTAGACAGCGGTTCATTATTTACCTGTATAAATGCCCCTTCTGCATAGATCACTGTTTTCTGTGGTCAATACCTAACCTCGCTCTTCCGCCAGAAAAACCCTAAACCGAGTAATGGAGCCGGCCGGGCTTCATCATGAACCTATAATCAATCAATCAATCATCAATCCACAATCAATTCATGATTCAAAATTATTATTTATTTATTTTGTTATGCATAAAGAAAAACGCTGCAAATCCCTGCACAACGGTTTATTATTTTGTACAGAATACCCTTCTTTTACAGATCACAGCTCTATGTATAGATATAACCCGTCTATATAATATTTACTAGTCTATGCATATTATGTAGATCGCAGAACCTCCGTGAGTTAGTACCTAACCCCGTACTCGTTACCAGGTACCTACCCAAATTACGAGTTAAATGTTGCTAAAATAATTCTTTCGATGACAAACAGTACCTAACTAAAAAGGCGAAAAGAAACGCAAATAATGAATTTTTGAAGGAAAATAATTGTTGATGTGGAGTGAAATAGATGCCCCTTCTGCGTAGATCACTGTTTTCGGTGGTCAGTACCTACCCTCTGGTCAAGTATAATGAACCGTTGTGTAATAACTTGCCCATCAATAATACTTCAACGGTTGGTCAAGTTGCAAAAGTACCGATCAACAAAATCCAGCCCCTTCTTGGTAGATGAACATTAATTTGTGTAATAATTTACCGTTCTGTAACAATTTACCGTTCTGTAATAATTTACCGTTGTGTAATAATTTGCCGTTGTGTAATAATTTACCGCTGTGTAATAATTTACCCATCAATAATACTTCAAAGTTTGTTCAAGTTTCACAAGTTCCTACTAACAAAATCCAACCCCTTCTTGGTAGATGAACCGTTGTGTAATAATTTACCAATATGTAATAATTTACCGTTGTGTAATAATTTACCGTTATGTAATAATTTATCGTTGTGTAATAATTTGCCGTTGTGTAATAATTTACCGTTTTGTAATAATTTACCCATCAATAATGCTTCAAAGTTTGTTCAAGTTTCACAAGTACATACCAACAAAATCCAATAGTCCATCACTTATCAAATGAAATAATATCGCACAACAACCAACTCGACTTCATACAGCCATCCTTGATTATAATCAGGGGCTCCCTAGTGATGATATCCGGGCCGGATTTATACCGTTTGATTCGCGGTTGTGTCGACGAAGCTTTTCGGTGCACACGAACGGCTGGACGTACAGTGCTCCGGGTGGTCTCAAAAATTTGTTTAGCTCAAGACAAATTTAATATCGTTAAAAAAAACCATACCTTTCTATCAAAAGTTTTCGAGGTACGGCGTTCTGAAAATTTCCACCCCTATTTTGAACCTGACAGTAACGTCGAGCTTCGAGGACCAACTAGACCCCGAACGGAACCTATAACCCGAATTTCATCAATTTTTATTCATGGTAACTGAGAAAATTGGCCCGTATGGCGTACGGCGGACAGACAGAAATATTTGTATTGCATTTTTGGATTCTGCATACCTTGAAACGTAAACCATCAAATTTTGAAGGGGGTTCGAATTTTTTTTTTCATGCTCGATTCTAATGGTTCATTATTGAAAATAATAAACCAAAATGTGCAAAAAGTTGAAAGAAAATTCCTCAGTGTTGTTTCTGAAGAAAAGTTCCTGAAAACTTCATCAAAAGACGGCCATAGTTTCGGCTCTTGAGATGCCCAGGTGTTCTTTTTGGAAAATCACATCTCTAGAACGAATAAACATTTTTCTGTCCTTACACCATATTCTGTATCCCTCAAAAGCCTGCATAGCCAAAAAGAATCCCTTTTTCTGCTTTCTTATTCATCTTTCACCGTAGCTGCTTGGGAATATGGGCGTAGCACGTTGAACCGAATACCCTGAGGCAGGCATGTCAAACGTGCGGCCCACAAGACGTTAATGTGCGGCCCACGAGTCTGTGCTAGCAATCAGTGCAATGCGGCCCACCCTACAATGTCATGAAAAAGTAAAAGAAGTTGGGAAGGCCAAGGGAGAAGGGAGTTCACTCCTGTTCTTTTCAAAAAATATTCTATATCTATTGAATCGTTGAAAAAAGAATTTGACAGAAGGTTTGAAGATGTGAAAGGTGTTGAAGATGACCTAGCCCTTTTTTTCTGCTCCCTTTTCCGCTGCCGTGGAAAAAGTGCCCTCTCATTTACAAAAATGGAGGTGATTGAAATGCAGTGTGATTCAACCCTGAAACACAAGTTTCTTGAAATAGGCACACCCGCATTTTATACATTTTTGCTTCATCATCGGTTCCCGAAAATTCGGCATTTTGCGGCTGAAATAATTTCTATGTTTGGGAGTACCTACCTGTGAACAACTCTTCTCAATTATGAAACGAAATAAGTCTCCAGAAAGGTCCAGGCTTACAGACTGCCATCTAAGCTCGACTCTCAGAGTGGCCGCAGCAAACAATATTGTTCCCAACGTGGAAAATTTGGTGAACGAAAAAGATGTCAACTGTCAGGGAAAAATATTAGGTAAGATCCTATTTTCTTCTTGCATTTCTCTGTTAAACTTCTAATATAGAAACTTGATATAATTCCGTTTAGTGATTTTCTTGCGGCCCACACAACCTTTAAGAAGCAGCCATTTGGCCCTTGAGGAACTTTGAGTTCGACATGCCTGCCCTGAGGTGTCTGATTCTCGGTTTTTTCGAAGTTCATGCGGAGTTTTCCTCGCCACACTCGACGGACCTGTACGATTCGAAACGTACGCTGCAGCACTGATCATCTCTTCCGTCACTCTCCTGTCACGCTCTGTCACGCGCGTTACCGGTAGGTCGCTCGAGTCGGGCGGATCACGCAACGCTCGAGTTCCAGAGAGGAGTTGTGATTATAGGCCTGTCACGTGACGGTCGGTGAGCGTTGGTTGTAACAACGAAAGCGGCTGTGGCTCCTATTTCGGGCTTCGTCAATAGCCGAATTCCACGACGTCGAAGCAGATTTATGGCTGGCATTAATGTGATGGATTGATGTAACGGATGACGGGAAGGCGATGGGCGTCTGGGGAAGTGCGACTGAGGTTGTTGATTCTCATTTGGTAGATAGAAGTGGTCTTGTTGTCGAGGACATTGGATTGTCAGTAGCGGGTCGGAGGGGGGGGGGGGGGGGGCTTGTCGACTGATCCCACAGGATGCTCAGTCCCTTCCCCGTCCCTTAGGGCTCAAGGGCTGAGACTAAGGGCCTGCGACGGCTGTTTCCGGAAACTAATCGAGGCGGATTCGCCATAGGAACTGCGAGATTGAGAAGTGGGCTCAGGTTTCCTTTCACCCCCCTTTCCCTCTCGATCAACGCCTGGATTTCCTGTCTCCGCAATATCTACCTATTGTCAGAATTATTTTGATTTCGGAATTCAGTTCATGTTGCCTTATTTCAAGGAAACGACCCTTGAAACTAGACCAAACGGCTTGCGGGAAAAATTTTCTACGTTACAATTTTTGGAAATTGGGTTTTTGATGGAAAAACATTCTGTGTTAGACACCTCACAGATCCCCATACAAATTGTTTCCGTTACTGAACCACATAGATAGCTTAAACCCTGCAACTTCTGCCAGACCAATGCCACTGCTGCGTAGACCAATGTTTTCTGGCATGGCAGTTGACTCGAGAACTCTAATATATTGCTTGTTGTTATGCATGCATATTCTGTTTAAGCTACAAAAGTACCTCCCGGTCTTAGCAATATCAAAAATGCCTATATTTCTTCAAGTGAAACAATATCAGGGAACAGCCAGCGCTCCAACAGATAGCTCAACGGCAGATAGCTCCAACGCTGCAAATTATTATACAACGGTTAATTATTTACCTGTATAAATGCGTAGATCACAGTTTTCTGTGGTCAATACCTACCCTCGTGCTTCCCCCGGGAAAGCTCTAAATCCAGTGAAGAAGCCGGCCGGGGAATTACAGTCTCATAAATATGTGGTGGATTCAATAATAAATGATTCTGCCATTGGTCATTATTTGTTGTTATTCATGAAGCATAGCGTATGCTCAAACCAAAAAAGTAGGTAGGTGCCTATCAACAAAATCCACAATAACCATAATTCTTCTATTGAAATAAATATCTCGGAACAGCCAACTCGACTTCATGCTCAGTTGTTCTCTCGCAAGGATTTCTGGACTGGATGCGATATGTTTCATTCACTCTCATGTTAACGACGCTTTTATGGTGCACACTTTAGGTAAAACCTCAGGATAAAACAGTGTGTGTGTGTGTGTGTGTGTGTGCGTGCGTGCGTGCGTGCGTGCGTGTGTGTGTGGGTGTGTGCGCGCGCGCGCGTGCGTGCGTGCGTTATTATTTGTAAATCATTACATAACGGTTTATTATTGTGTAAATTACTACGCAATTGTGAATTAATACACAACGGTAAATTATTGCAGTGGCAAATTACTACAAAACGGATTAACATACTATCTACGCAAAAGAGGCATCTACACAGGTAAAATTATTACACAACGGTTTATTATTTACCTTATGCTTCATGAATAATAATTACAACAAATGATGAATGATGAATGTTGAGTGTTGAATCCCGCGCATATCTATGAAACTTCAATTCCCGGGCCGGCTCCAGTACTCGATTTAGGGCTTTCCCGGAGATGGCTCCAAGGTACTTACCACAGAAACCAGTGATCTACTCGCAGAAGGAGCATCTATACAGGTAAAGAATAAACCGTTGTATAATGATTTGCAGCGTTTATTATCAATAATGAACCTGTCGACTCGAGCATGAAAAATATTTATTTTAACCCCCCCCCCCCCCACCCCGAACCGCCTCAAAATTGGATGTTCTCGTTTCAAGGTAGGTATGTAGAATCCGAAAATGCAATAAAAAACGCTGCAAATGATTACACAACGGTTTATTATTTACCTGTATAGATGCCCCTTCTGCTTTCATTACTGTTTTCTGTGGTCAGTATCCTCGAGCTTCCTCAAGGAAAGACCTAAATAGGGTACTGCAGCCGGCACGGGAGTTAGTTTTATACAAAAACGCGGGATTCAATAATTAAATAATTAATTATTTGCATGAAGCATAACGTAAATAATAAACCGTTGCGCAATATTTTACCTTTACTGATGCCCCTTCTGCGTAGATAGTATAATTAACCGTTAGCTATGTAACAAAACACTGTTGTGTAATAATTTACCGAATAATACTTCGTTTGTTCAATTTGCAAAAGTAGGTACCTACCTTTCAACAAAATCCAAAACAACCATCATTTTGGTTTATTATTTTCAATAATGAACCTTTGGAATCGAGCATTTAAAAAAAAAAGTGTAACCCCCCCCCCCCCTCAAAATTTGATGGTTTACGTTTCAAGGTATGTAGATTCCGAAAATGCAATTATGCGTGCGTGGCCGCGCGTGTGTGTGCGCGGTGTGGTGTGGTGTGGTGTGTGTGTAACTAAAAATGAAGCCGGTATGCGTGATACGGCGGAGTGCGGACGGCGGACTGATATTGCAGTTTTGGAATCTACGCACTTTGAAACGTAAAAGAAAAAATTTTGAGGTGGTGTTATAACAATTTTTGGCTGAGCTAATAAATAGGTGTATTATTCACAAAATAATAAACCAAAATGCGCGGGATTCAAGAATCCTATCATTAATAAATTATTTGTTCTTATTCTTGAAGTCGGCTACGTTTATTCAAGTTACTAAAGTAGGTACCTATATCAAGAAAATCAAAATGAGACAAGATTCTTCAAATGAAATAATATCACAGAACAACCAACTCGACTTCATACAGCCATCCTTGATTATAATCAGGTGCTCCCTAGTGATGATATCCGGGCCGGATTTATACCGTTTGATTCAAGATCGCGTTGACGAAGCTTTTTGTTGCACACGAACGGCTGCTCGTAGAATGCTCCGGGTGGTCTCTTCTTCTTCAGTTCTTCTTCTTCATTCTTTAGTTCACGATCAGTTTGAAAACGTAAAAAACCACACCCTTCTATTGAAAGATTTTGAGGTACGGCGTTCTGAAAATTTCAACCCCTACTTTTCACCGAGATGACTGACGGTAACGCCGAGCTTTGCGGACCAACTAGACCCCAAACGGGACCTTAACCAAATTCCATTAATTTTGGTTCACTAAGAAAAGTGGTCAGTACGGCGTACGGCGAACAGACAGAAATTGTTTATTTCCATTTTCGGATTCTGCGTACCTTGAAACGGAAACCATCAAATTTTGAGGGGCGGTTAAAAATTGTTTTACATGCTCGATTCCAAAGGTTCATTATTGAAAATAATAAACCAAAAAACGCCCGATTGAGAACTTTTTAACGAGTGGGGAGTACTACTTACAGCATAGTGCAGTATGTCAGTAATAACCGGCAGTCTACTGGTTGGTTTCGGGACACTGATTGGTCCGTCGCTAATTTGCACACGACTTCCCCAACATTTTCGCATCGGAGGAAACGAACCTTTTTCGTTCACCCCCCCCCCCCCCCCCCCCCAATAGTACAATTGAATATTCGTAAATCTTGTATCTCGCCGGGGCTGGCAACTCATTAAAATTCCAAATTTTCTCATTCACCGTCCCTTCCCCCTTCTCCTGTATGGTATATGAGTTTCCCCGTATTAATTAGACCCTTTTAAAGGTTTTGATGGCAGCACCTCCTCCCCACACCCAACTCTTCTGCCTTCTAATCAGGCAAGAGCCCCCCCCCCCCCTCCACAAAACCCTCATATTCCATATTCTACTGATGAATAAACCCAGTTTGTATGCAGAAATCAGTGTTCTCCTTTCCCCTTCACAAACTGTGGCGTTCCCGCTTGTTTGGTAATTTCAATTCATTTGGCCAACGGCGGTTGTAATCAATTTGTTCGATTCTTCCGAATCAAATGGCATTAATAAATGAGCGTATGTCTAGTCAACACGTAATAAAGGCTGCATGTTGCAACGAATAATATTCAAGAGCCTTTATTACGTGTTGGCAAGACATCCACTTATTTATTATTGTTGCCGCTTGCCCACATGAATCGCGGCCACAAGAATCTGTGTTACACACACGCACTCATGCCCACACGCACACGCACACGCGCACACGCGTGAACACACACCTCCTTTACCGCAGCAATCGAGTGAAGAACACCTTGCTCATAGTACTTGGGCGGAATCCACCAGCTATCAAACCTGTAAAGCTTCAGGAACTCACTGGATGCGTTAAACATTCTGAAAACAAAAAAAAACACTAGGTTTCGACCTTATTACTGGTCAAGTTACCAAAGAATTACCGGAAATAGGCCTTCGGAAGCTTTTATATTTGATAAATGCTGCTTTTCGGCTCAAACATGTCCCACTTCCCTGGAAGATTGCTGAGGTCATCTTGTTACTGAAACCAGGTAAAGAGTCATCAGATGTCAAGTCGTACAGACCTATCTCCCTACTTCCAGTTCTCTCAAAACTGTTTGAGAAGCTCCTCAAGAAGAGACTCATTGGGATTATAGAAGACAGGAACCTTGTTCCTCCTCATCAGTTTGGTTTCAGAGCAAAACATTCCACTATTGAACAAGTTCATAGGGTAACGGATAATCCAATCCAATTTTTTTATTCAACAAATACTTTATACAACAAATATAATGATTTTTAGAGAGTCTATATACATAAAGATTGAGAAAGCGCTAGCTTTTGATAAGGTTTGGCAAGAAGGGCTGATTAATAAATTACAAGGATTGCCCCCACAGCAATACTGTCAATTACTTGAATCATACCTTGATAACAGATACTTAAGAGTAAAAATAGAAGATGAATATTCACAACTAGAAAAAATTGATGGAGGGTGTAGTGAATAGGTATAGCGATAATTAACTACGGGTGGCATGAGGTTGTGTCCGGCTGGTTCCACACTAACAGATGTCACCAATTCAGGTTCCACACTATCAGATGTCACCAATTCGACGGGTTCTTTTAGGTTAAGGAGAGAGGAGGAGTGAGGTGAGAGAGAGAGAGTAGTCAGCGACTTGAGAAGAGCGTAGAATGTCTAGAAAGGCGAAGGAGGCGAGTTTTTATAGCCCTTGAGGGCTGTCTTCCTCCATCCTCCAGCTGGTGGAGGATGGTGGGGATCCCCACTAGGTTCCTCAGTTCTCCTGCGTCTTCCATCCCCACTTCTGTGTTTATTTGCGAGATCTTAAGTTTACAGGGAGTGTTTCTGGGAGGATACCACGACAGAGGGGTTCCGCAGGGGAGCGTCCTGGGACATCTGCCTTACTTAATGTACACATGTGGCGTCCCAGTCACTAATGGTACATGCATAGCTACCTTCGCGGATGACACAGCAATCTTAGCCGTTGCAGATTCGGTAGAAGAGTCGACAAAAAAACTTCAGGAAGCTAAAATTGCAGTTGATAAATGGACGAAGAAATGGATACTAAAACAATGAAACCAAATCAACACATGTCAACTTCACGTACAAAACAATAATAAATATCACATTGGAGATCAATCACAACACCATTCCGTATGCTAACTCAGCAAAATATCTAGGGATGACACTAGATGCGAAGCTAAAGTGGGAAGAGCATGACAAGAAGAAACAGAAAGAGCTCTCAATTAAATACAGAAAATTATATTGGCTGATGGGCCGATACTCTCAACTCAGCACCCACAATAAAGAACTGTTATATAAGACAGTATATGCATAATACGAGTATGTATATGACAGTATATGCTGGCATGGAATTCAGCTGTGGGGCTGTACAGCCAAAACAAATGTGAAAATAATTCAAACATTTCAGAATAAAGTGCTCAGAAGCATTGTAAATGCTCCCTGGTACATTAGAAACGTCGACCACCACAGAGACTACGCGTAGAGAGCGTCACAGATGTCGTTAAAAAAACAGCACGACGTTACGAGAACCGACTTCACGTGCACTCAAAAATAGAAGCTCTTCAGCTACTGGACAATTCGCAACAAGATCGGCATCTGAAAAGAACCAAACCCCTGGATCTTGGATGCTGACATTGTAACGTAAAAAACTAGTGTGGTGCCTGCTTGTGAACATTCACCATAAAAACAATGCGTAAAGATAGATGAAGTAAATAACTAGATAGTTATTTGTAAACCTACATTTGTGTAACTAGTTGTTATATTAAAATAAGTAAATAAACTCTTTAAAAAAAAGTTATGGTTTAAATAATTCGTTCTTTCGGACACATGCTCAATTTGGGCCCTAGTTGTGTTCCGAAACTTCGTAACCCGATCGGAATATGCCCGGGGGGGGGTTTAGTAACATGAGCTTTTGAGGTATCGTTTTCTATGTTTTTGGGGCGAGAAGACCGAATATGAAGTCGATTTTGACCAAAGAGTGGAAAATTGAGGTTCTAACGATATTGCAGCCTTGAAATTACGTTAAATTTTGTTCTAAAATCGTCGTTCTTCTGCACACAGTTATGGTCCACATTAGGGAACACATTTGGGTCCTAGTTGTGCTCCGTGCGTGCGCGCGCGCGTGTGTGTGTGTGTGTGTGTGTGTGTGTGTGTGTGTGTGTGTGTGTGTGTGTGTGTGCGTGTTCGTGTGTGTGCGTGTGTGTGTCTGCGTGCGTTGTGTGTGTGTGTGTGTGTGTGTGTGTGTGTGTGTGTGTGTGTGTGTGTGTGTGTGTGTGTGTGTGAGTGTGTGTGGAGTTGGTGGAAGGGAAAAAGAAAGTTTAATTTAATCTGACGAAGGTCCGAGGTCGGTGCGGGGACCCGCTGTCGGTTGGGTTCCGGTTCAGTTGTGTGACGGAGCTGTCGAGGCTCAGGAGGAGGCGTTCGCAGGTGAAATGCGGTGGAAGACCGTCGGTGGCCTCCGATTTATTTTCCTCGGCGTCCCGTTCGTTGTCCGCCAGCCGGTGCGACCCGTCGCTGTCCGGTGGAATTCCAGAGGCCGCCCGAAGGGTTTTCCAACTTGAAATTCCCGGGGATCCGAACTCCTCCAACTCCCACCGTCGCACACTGACTCGAACCACTCGAACCTCACCTGCCTCACTGTGTGCTCGAAAAACCGTATTTTCACACCAATTTTGGTTTATTATTCTGTGAATAATACACCTATGTAATCCCTCAGCAAAAAATTGTTATAACACCCCCTCAAATTGTTTTCTTTTACGTTGCAAGGTGCGTAGATTCCAAAACGCTGCTAAGTCCTTGTCACTTGGGTTTATTATTCTACTAGACTTCCCTACAGAAATGTTGGCCGTTCATTTTATTGTTTCTATCATGTGAAATAATTGAAATGGCTATTTCTGATGGTTTTCACCAATTTTGGCCCCCAAAACACAAATTAGGTAGGAGGTACACTCCTTTTTTTTTCAAATTATCTTTGATCATTGGTAGTGCCATTTTATCGTCTTGATCCACGTGTTGACACTTCTTCTAGTATTATTATACAAATTGATGGTAATTTCAGACGATTTTCCAGGTTTTTGCCTCATAAAAAATCAATTTTGGCAGCTGAACCTTTGGTAGAACCTCAATTTTCCACTCTTTGGTCAAAATCGACTTCATATTTGGTCTTCTCGTCCCGAAAAACATAGAAAAAGATACCTCAAAAGCTCATGTTACTAACATGTTACTAAAACACAAAAAGTACCTATTTATATACATATTTTCACTCATAACACCGCTGGGTATATTCCGTTCGGGCTGAAAAGTTTCGGGACACAACTAGGGCCGAAATGGAGCATGTGTGCGAAAGAACGAATTTTTTAGACCGAAAATGAAGCTTGTACACGTGATACGGTGGACGGCGTGTGGCGGATGGCGGACGGACATTGCATTTTGGGAATCTACGCACCTTGAAACGTAAAAGAACAAAATGTGAAGGGGTGTTATAAAATTTTTTTGCTGAACGATTAAATAGGTAGGTGTATTATTCACAGAATAATGAACCAAAATGGAATATCCGTCCGCCGTACGCCGTCCGCCGTATCACGCACACCGGCTTCATTTTCGGTCTCAGAACGTTGCAACTCCCTGCACAACGGTTAATTCCCCCCTCAAATTATATAATATTATTATTTTATTTGATATTTTTATTTCAGATAATTATTTTGTAACATTTTTATAACACCCCCTCAACATTATTTCTTTTCCATTTCAAGGTGCGTAGATTCAAAAAATGCAATGTCCGTCCGCCGTCCGCCGTATCACGTGTACCGGCTTCATTTTCGGTCTAAAAAATTCGTTCTTTCGCACGCAGGCTCCGTTTGGGCCCTAGTTGTGTCCCGAAACTTTGTAGCCCGTTCGGAATGTACCCGGGGGTGTTATGAGTGAAAATATGTGTAAAAATAGGTACTTTTAGTGTTTTAGTTACATGTTAGTAACATGAGCTTTTGGGATATCGTTTTCCATGTTTTTGGGGACGAGAAGACCGAATATGAAGTCGATTTTGACCAGATTGGCAAATTGAGTTCTACCGAATGTTCAGCTCCCAAATTTGATGTTTTTTGTGTGAATAACCTGGGGAATCGTCTGCAATCACCAAAAATTTGTATAATAACACTTGAAGTTGTATCAACACGTGGATCAAGACGATTAAATTGCACTACCTACCAGTGATCAAAGATGATTTGAAAAAAAAAAAAAAAAAAAGCGTACCTAATTCGTGTTTTTGGGGCCAAAATTGGTGGAAACAATCATAAATAGCCATTTCAATAATTGCACATGAAAGCAGTAAATGAGCAGCCAACATTTCTGTAGGTATGTCCAGTTGAATAATAAACCCATGTGAAAAGGACCTTGCAGCGTTTTCTTCTGTTTTTGCGTTTTTAAATGCCTGATTCCCTACGTAGCTCGCTCTTTCTCCGCTTTATCTCTCTCTCCTCCTCAAGCTGGTGGTGATTGAGTGGGTCGGTAGGGAGGTCGGGCGGATGGGGTGGGTGGTCCTTAATAATTCATCATCGTCTTGCTGATTGACCTGCTGATTGGTCCTGAAAATCAGCTAATCAGGTCCTCTGGCTGTACAGGTTCGTTGGATTATTTATTCCGTTTGGAAGCAAGTTCGCCAAATCCAGTAGATTAGCACAGTTAGTTAGTTAACGGCGAGAGTTGTGTGTATGGTGGGGGGGGGGGGGGTAGGGTCGCCTGAAACCATCCATGTCCCGGTTAACTCGAACAGTTAGCAAGTTAAGATCAAGGTCAGGCTTAGCGGGTCCTAAGCTGTGGCGTGTCGGGAGAGAGAGAGACGGAGCGATGTGGGCGAATGGGTGCGAGGGAGAGACGAAGAATTATTTAGACCCCCCCCCCCCCCCCCCCCCTCAGCCCAGCCTTACTATCGTATTGATTGGTGATAGGAGGACTCAGCCCGAGCTTCTGCTAATGTCCGATGTCACCGCTTCCCCTCAACCACCTAATCAGCCCCCCCCCCCCCCACCCAAGGCTCCGTACATCAGTTCGCCCTCCATCTACTTCCATCCCCCCCACCACCCTAATTCATCTACTTCCCCCCCATTCATCTACTTCCAACCCCCCCCCCCCCCCCCCCAGTCATCTACCCCCCCCCCCCCCCTCACCCCTTCCGTTTCACCACAATTTGTCATCAGTTTGAAACTCCGCTCCTTCATCTGAAAGGCACCTGTGGAGCCGGCAATCAGTCGTCAAGACCTTAATGAAGACCAGCGTTGATTGGGGCGGACCTGAGCTTCCCTTCCAGGCCCACTTCAGGCGTAAAACGGCCGCGTCGAAAGTAACCGGTCATGCAGTATGGCATAAGGAGCTAATTTCCCAAAGAAATAGTTCGGGGAAATTGAGAATTCAAATTGATGGTCATCTGCCTGGGACTCATCACGGCCTGAATGGGCACTTGCTGGGACCTGAGTGGCATGTTGTGCAGAAAAATTATGCAAAATAGTTTTCGCGGGGTTTTGAACCAAAAAAAGCTGCAAATCCCTGCACAACGGTTTATGCACTGTTACAGATCACAGCTCTCTGTATAGGTAACCCGTCTATATAATATAATATATGTACTACTCTATACATATAATGTGGATCGCAGACCCTCCGTAGGTTAGTACCTAACCCCTTACTCGTCACTAGGTACCTACCTAAATAACAAGTTAAATGTTGCTAAAATAATTCTGTCGATGACAAACAGTAACTAAAATGGCAAGACGAAATGCAAATAATGAAGTTCTGAAGGAAAATTGTTGATTTGGAGTGAAAAAAGTTTCAAAAGTACCTACCAACAAACTCCAGCCCCTTTAACGTAGATGGTATAATGAACCGTTGTGTAATAATTTACCTTTGTCTAATGATTTACAGCTGTGTAATAAGTTACCATTGGGTAATAATTATTTACCCATCAATAATACTTCAACGTGTGTTCAAGTTTCACTACCTATCGACAAACTCCAAAACAGAACAACCACCACGACTTCATACTCCGTGATTATAATCAGGTGCTCCCTAGCAATGATGATCACGGGCCGATTCCCGATTGTGGTCCGCGTCCCTAGTGATGATATCTGGGCTGAATGTATACAATTTCATTCACCCTTCTGTTGAAAAAGCCTGTCGGTGCCAACTTCTGGGCCTTACTGTGAACGAACGGCTGGACGTACAATCAGGGGCGGATCCAGATTTTTTTTCCGGAGGGGGTCACAGGGTAGACCGATATAAAAAATAACAAAAACGCTGCAAAGTCCTTGTCAAATGGGTTTATTATTCTATTGGACACACCTACAGAAAGGTTGGCTGTTCATTTATTGTTTCTTTCATGTGCGATAATTGAAATAGCTATTTCTGATGGTTTCCACCAATTTCGGCCCCCAAAACACGAATTAGGTACGCTTTTTTTTGCTTTTTTTTTTAAACTATCTTTGATCATTGATAGTGCCATTTAATCGTCTTGATCCACGTGTTGACACTTTTTCTAGTGTTATTATACAAATTGATGGTGATTTCAGACGATTTTCCAGATTTTTGCCCCATAAAAAATCAATTTTGGCAGCTGAATCTTTGGTAGAACCTCAATTTTCCACTCTTTGGTCAGAATCGACTTCATATTCGGTCTTCTCGTCCCCAAAAACATGGAAAAAGATACCTCAAAAGCTCATGTTACTAAAACACAAACGCTGCAAAGTCCTTGTCACATGGGATTATTATTCTATTGGACATACCTAAAGAAACTTTGGCTGTTTATTTATTGTTTCTTTCATATAAAATAATTGAAATAGCTATTTCTGGTGGTTTCCACCAATTTTGGCCCCCAAAACACGAATTAGGTACGCTTTTTTTTGCTTTTTTTTTTAAACTATCTTTGATCATTGATAGTGCCATTTAATCGTCTTGATCCACGTGTTGACACTTTTTCTAGTGTTATTCTATTGATGGTGATTTCAGACGGTTTTCCAAGTTTTTGACTCATAAAAAATCAATTTTGGGAGCTGAACATCTGATACAACCTAAATTTTCCACTCTTCGGTCAAAATCGACTTCATATTCGGTCTTCTCGTCCCCAAAAACATGAAAAACGATACCTCAAAAGCTCATTTTACTAACTTGTTGCTAAACACAAAAACGCTGCAAAGTCCTTGTCACATGGGTTTATTATTCTATTGGACATACCTACAGAAATGCTGGCTGTTCATTTATTGTTGCTTTCATGTAAAATAATTGAAATAGCTATTTCTGATGGTTTCCACCAATTTTGGCCCCTACAACTTGAATTAAGTGGTACGCTCCTTTTTTTTTTTTAATTATCGTTGATCATTGGTAGTGCCATTTAATCGTCTTGATCCACGTTTTGACACTTTTCCTAGTGTTATTCTACAAATTGATGGTGATTTCAGACGATTTCGCAGGATTTTGACTCATAAAAAATCAATTTTGGGAGCTGAACATCTGGTAGAACCTCAATTTTCCACTCGTTGTTCAAAATCGACTTCATATTCGGTCTTCTCGTCCAAAAAAACATGGAAACCGATACCTCAAAAGCTCATCTTACCAACATGTTGCTAAAACACAAAAAGTACCTATTTTTATACACCTTTTCACTCATAACACCCCTGGGTACATTCCGATCGGGATGAAAGTTTCGGGACACAACTAGGGCCCAAATGGAGCATGTGTGCGTAGGAACGACTTTTTTAGACCGAAAATGAAGCCTGTACACGTGATACGGCGGACAGCGTACGGCGGACGGCGGACGGCGGACGGACATTGCATTTTTGGAATCTACGCACCTTGAAACGGAAAAGAAAAAATTTTGAGGGGGTGTTATAAAAATTTTTTGCTGAGCGATTACATAGGTGTACTATTCGGAGGATAATAAACCAAAATAACCAAACGAACAATACAAACCGAATTTTCAACCTTATGCCTAAACTCGTCCAATTTGTCTACTTACAAAATTAATTGTATTTATTTATAAAATTCATTGTTTATGTAAAAAATATTTTTCAATATCTATTAATTATTTAACTGATAAATGTATTTATTTTCAATTGTCCTCTAAAAAAGTGTCCTAATGTGTTTTCAAACAAATTGGCGCATTTTATGGCAGCGTAGCTAACTTCAGATTTTGCAAATCAAAACATTGAAACCACATACAAATGTAAACAAATCACAAGTGTTGCTACAAACTAAATACAGAAAAAAATCAGTATTCTATAAAAAGTTTAATCGTAATTATTGTTATTATTTTGTTTCCAATGTTTTAAGTTAACAATATGGTTTTGATTTCACAAAAACTAGGTTCGTTTTCGTTTTTTGGTTTATTATTCTGTGAATAATACACCTATGTAATCGCTCAGCAAAAAATTTTTATAACACAACATTTTTATAACAAAATTTTTATAACAAAATTTTTATAACAAAATTTTTTCTTTTCCGTTTCAAGGTACGTAGATTCCAAAAATGCAATGTCCGTCCGCCGTACGCCGTCCGCCGTCCGCCGTATCACGTGTACAGGCTTCATTTTCGGTCTAAAAAAATCGTTCTTTCGCACACATGCTCCATTTGGGCCCTAGTTGTGTCCCGAAACTTTTCAGCCCGATCGGAATATACCCAGGGGTGTTATGAGCAAAAATGTGTATAAAAATAGGCACTTTTTGCGTTTTAGCAACATGTTGGTAACATGAGGTTTTGAGGTATCCTTTTCCATGTTTTTGGGGACGAGAAGACCGAATATGAAGTCGATTTTGACCAAAGACGCGGAAATTGAGGTTTTACCAAAGGTTCAGCTCCCAAAATGGTTTTTTTATGAGTCAAAAACCTGGAAAACTGTCTGAAATCACCATCAATGTGTATACTAACATTATAAAAAGTGTAAACAGCTGAATCAAGACCATTAAATGGCACTACCAATGATCAAAGATGACCTGGAAAAAAAAGCGTACCTATTTCATGTTTTGGGGGCCAAAATTGGTGGAATCATCATAAATAGCTATTTCAATCATTCCACATGAAAGAAACAATAAATTTAACAGCCAACAAGAATCTCTAGAACTCCAATAGAATAATAAACCCATGTGACAAGGACTTTGCAGCGTTTTGGTTTATTATTCTGTGAATAATACACCTATGTAATCGCTCAGCGAAAAATTTTTATAACACCCCATCAAAATTTTTTCTTTTCCGTTTCAAGGTACGTAGATTCCAAAAATGCAATGTCCGTCCGCCGTACGCCGTCCGCCGTACGCCGTATCACGTGTACAGGCTTCATTTTCGGTCTAAAAAAATCGTTCTTTCGCACACATGCTCCATTTGGGCCCTAGTTGTGTCCCGAAACTTTTCAGCCCGATCGGAATATACCCAGGGGTGTTATGAGTGAAAATGTGTATAAAAATAGGTACTTTTTGCGTTTTAGCAACATGTTGGTAACATGAGGTTTTGAGGTATCCTTTTCCATGTTTTTGGGGACGAGAAGACCGAATATGAAGTCGATGTTGACCAAAGACGCGGAAATTGAGGTTTTACCAAAGGTTCAGCTCCCAAAATGGTTTTTTTATGAGTCAAAAACCTGGAAAACTGTCTGAAATCACCATCAATGTGTATACTAACATTATAAAATTTGTAAACAGCTGAATCAAGACCATTAAATGGCACTACCAATGATCAAAGATGACCTGGAAAAAAAAGCGTACCTATTTCATGTTTTGGGGGCCAAAATTGGTGGAATCATCATAAATAGCTATTTCAATCATTCCACATGAAAGAAACAATAAATTTAACAGCCAACAAGAATCTCTAGAACTCCAATAGAATAATAAACCCATGTGACAAGGACTTTGCAGCGTTTTGGTTTATTATTCTGTGAATAATACACCTATGTAATCGCTCAGCAAAAAATTTTTATAACACAACATTTTTATAACAAAATTTTTATAACAAAATTTTTATAACAAAATTTTTATAACAAAATTTTTTCTTTTCCGTTTCAAGGTACGTAGATTCCAAAAAAGCAATGTCCGTCCGCCGTACGCCGTCCGCCGTCCGCCGTATCACGTGTACAGGCTTCATTTTCGGTCTAAAAAAATCGTTCTTTCGCACACATGCTCCATTTGGGCCCTAGTTGTGTCCCGAAACTTTTCAGCCCGATCGGAATATATCCAGCGGAGTTATGAGTGAAAATGTGTATAAAAATAGGTACTTTTTGTGTTTTAGTAACATAGTAGTAAAATTAGATTTTGAGGTATCGTATTCCATGTTTTTGGGGACGAGAAGACCGAATATTAAGTCGATTTTGACCAAGGAGTGGAAAATTGAGGTTGTACCAGATGTTCAGCTCCCAAAATTGATTTTTCGTGAGTCAAAAACCTGGAAAATCGTCTGAAATCACAAGCAGTATGTATAATAACACTAGAAAAAGTGTCAACACGTGGATCAAGACGATTAAATGGCACTATCAATGATCAGAGATAGTTAAAAAAAAAGAAAAAAAACGTACCTAATTTGTGTTTTAGGGGCCAAAATTAATGGAAACCATCAGAAATAGCTATTTCGATTATTACGCATAAAAGAAACCATAAATGAACAGCCACCATTTCTGTAGACCAATAAAATAATAGAATAATAAACCCATGTGACAAGGACTTTGCAGCTTTTTTTTTACAATCTCGTGGCCAAGGTCAGAGATTATTATCTTGAAGGATACTACTTGTGGTGATCGGCTGGCCGATCACCACAATACTCAAGTATAATTATGTATGCGTGCAGTATTTATTGTATAAACTTGTATAATAAAATTTAGTGATGGACTGATTTTGCATCGGAAAATGTTTGTAAGATTCGCGCTAAAAATCTTTGATCTATGGCTATGGTGTATTTTCTTGGGAAATTTGCTTACTGTTCTCTGAGCCTTGAACTGGAAAATTCCGCTTCCGTCAATTGCAATATTGTTACCCACAACTGAGTAGGAAGCAGGTATTTCTTCTTGGCGGTTCTTGGCGAATCGAAATGAAACGTCTGCCAATTCAAGTAGGCAGTACAACTTCCTCATTTGAATCACATGAACGTATAGAATAGTTGGGTAGGTTCGATTTGGGTTGTGACCATCTGCTATACAATCCGCGTGGACTCTCAAAATTTCAGCGCTGTAGGACTGTTTTTCGCGTAGTTAAGAGCGTTACAAGGAAATGGTCAACACTTCATGTTCGCGCTTGCGCGGACGAAATTTATCGTACGATTCCAATGATTTTGATATGGAACTATCAAAGTATTATACTGATCGACCCTCCAAATCTGAACTCATTTGAACGATATTTGAAGTAGTTACGGGCGTTTCAAGTATTTCACGTTTGCGCGTGCGCAGACGAAACTATTTCCATGATTTTGAAGCGCGACCATCTGCGATCCAGCTCGCGTGTACCCTCAAAATTTCAGCTCTATACGATTGTTTTCGCGTAGTTAGGAGTGTTAAAAGGATAAGGTCAATATTTCATTTTCGCATATGCGCGGACGAAAATTACCCTACGATTCCAATTAAATTCATTTTGACCTATCAAAAGTATTATCCCTGATCGGCCCTCCGAGTTTCAACTCATTTCAACCATATTTACTTAGGGTAGTTATAGGAGTTTCAAATATTTCAGGTTTGCGCATGCGCAGACGAAAGTTACGGTACTTTTTCAATGATTTTCGTGTGGGGCCGTCTGTGACCGAACCCGCACCTACCCTCCAGATTTCAGCCCATTTCGACCATTATTTCGGGTGGTTCTTGAAAAGTGTAGGTATCTGGGCATTATTTTTGATGAACATTTAAAATTTAACGAACATATCGAGACTGTTGTTAAGTAGCTACGAAAGCTTCTTTATGTCTTTAGGATTGCTAGGGTTTTTTTATCTATGCAATTGTTGCGGAACGTTTTTATGGCCTGGCTTTTTCTGTATTGAAATATAGGATACTGTTATGGGGTAGCACTTCCAAATATCATTTAAGGCGTGTACAAGTTATTCAAAACCCTATAATTAGAATAATCCTTAATAAGCCGGCTAGGTACAATACTTCACTTTTATATGATGAATTCAACGTATTCAACACAAAACAAATATTCCTGCTTGAATCCTGTGTCCACATCTTTAAATCAGGAATTGACGATGACGATCTGTGTGCTGATTCCAGCACCAGGTTGGCATCGTTAACAAATTTAGGACAGCCAAGATGTAGGTAATACCGAATTTTTCAAGCGTATTTCCTACAATAGGGCTTTAAACTTTTTCTATGAAAATAAGATTAACACCACTTCATATAAAACGTTAAGCACATTCAAACATCGCATTAAGCAGTGTATTAGAGTTATTTGATGTCGTTCACTTTTGGAATTTTCTTTTTGTACTATTTAGCTCTTTTTGAACCTGATAAAGTTGGAATTGTTGCTCCATTTTGTTTCTGCGATTAACATTTTTTATATCTTAAGTTTTCTATGTTCTCCAAAGGCTAGTAGTCGAAAGTATCTCTTTTGAAGTTTATTTGTATTTTCCGATGGCTAACGAACTCCACCTGAGAGCACAAGTTCTAGAAACTTATTCTCGTGGTGGGCGAAATTAGAGATATATTTATTTATTTATTTTCATGTCTTCTGAATTTTTTTGTAATGAAGGTACTTTTTGTACTTATGTAGGTAGTTGTAGAACATTTAAATTTTAGTTAGAATTTGATTTTAAATTTATATGGAAATTTTTCTAATTTTTGTGTACTCTATTTCGCTAAATAAACCGATTCTAAATTCTAAATTCTAGTTATGGGCGTTACAAGGAATTACCACAGACAGACACGGAACCAAATAGGTATGTTTCTTGATGTCTGAAACGCGAAATGGTACTAGTTGAAATTTCGATTTTGGAGGGCATACTTTTTTTTGTTTTACTCAATCACAAATCCAAAGCTTCCCTACCTTAGGTAGGGAGGAAACAAAATAATTAAAAATTTTTTCACTTTACCAAGCTCGACTATGTCGCTGCAATTTTTTTCCTTATGCATGATGGATCAGGCAAACAGTCAGGCTTTGGAGTTTCAAAAAGGGGAAAACTGAAGGCGGAAAAAGTATCTTCAAACAAGAAGGTGAAGGTGGGTGTACCTGTGCGCCTTGTTGTGTGTACACAAGATTCCCTTCCGTCAACATAATATTCCTTCTCCGCGAGAGAGCGGGCGAACTTCGAAACTGTGGGCAGGTGTCGCGTCGTGTTCCCCTCACAAATTTAGCGATGCCACACTGGGAAAGCCAAAATTGCATTTCGCAGGTTCACCGGTATGAGTCGGATTATTTACAAAAATGCTGCAATGTCCTTGTCACATTGGTTTATTATTCCACTGGACACACCTACAGAAATGTTGGCCGTTCCTTTATTGTTTTCATGCGCAATGATTGAAATGGCTATTTTCGATGGTTTCCACCAATTTTGGCCCCCAAAAACACGAATTAGGCTCGGCTTTTTTTAACAGATTATTTTTGATCGATGATAGTACCATTTAATTGTTTTGATTCACCTGCTAATACTATTTCTAGTGTTATTATACAAATGTATGGTGATTTCAGGCAATCTCCCATGTTTTTGACTAATAAAAAATGAATTTCGGGTGCTTAACCTTCGTTACAACCTCAGTTCTTCACTCCTCAGTCAAAATCACTCTGATATTCGGTCTTCTTGCCCTAAAGAACACGGAAAACGATACCTCACAAGCTCATGTTCACTAAAACCTCAAAAATCACTCGAAAACGCCGGTTTTTACACCCATTTTTCTCTCATAACACCCCTGGGTGTATGCCGATCGATCTGCCGTGTTTCGGAGCACAACTTGGACCCAAATGTGTTCCCAAATGGGGACCCAAACTGTGTGCGAAAATAAAACGATTTTAGACCAAAATTTAACGTAAATTTAAGGCTGAAACTTCACTAGAACCTCAATTTTCCACTCTGGTCAAAATCGACTTCACATCCGTCTTCTCGTTCCAAAAACATCGAAAACGATATCTCAGAAGCTCATGTTACTAACGTGTTACTAAAACACAAAAAGTACCTATTTTTACACAAATTTTCACTCATAACACCCTGCGTATATTCCGATCGGGCTGCAAAGTTTCGGGACACAACTAGGGCCCAAATGGAGCATGTGTGCGAAAGGACGAATTTTTTAGCCGAAAATGAAGCCGGTACACGTGATACGGCGGACGGCGTACGGCGGACGGCGTACGGCGGACGGCGGACGGACATTGCATTTTTTGAATCTACGCACCTTGAAACGGAAAAGAAAAACTTTTTAGGTGATGTTATAAAAAATGTTTGCTGAGCGAATTACCCCTGTTAGCCAGTATGACGGGTAATTTATGGAAAATCCAAATTGGAGTTATTTTAGTGAAATTAACGGAAATGGGCGGTTTTTGATCATGAAAAAATGTCCGTGAAGCATGACTGTATGAGCAAATTTTCGGAGTTGATAGCTTATCCACCTGCGCAAAACCACCTTGTAGCTGCCCTACGGTTGTAAAAGTGAATCCTAGCATATTTTGGGCTGACAGCCGACTGCCACATGAGGTGGGAGGTTCATGTAAATTCTTTGTGTCAAAAAGTACTGAAATGTGCCGATGGTATGTACGATATTATTAAATATTAGTCCAGACATCCTCTTCGAAATATTTACCAGGCGTTATCCGACGTCCTACAATACACAGCAGTTATTTGGGGTGAAACATAATTATTATGTACAGAACCCTGCTCGACATGATTTTAAGAATTCAAAATATGGCTCTCAAATTACTGTTCAACAGATCTCGACCCTGTCCAACAGACGAGCTGTTTAGGGAACTAAATTTGAATACGGTGTATCATAATATCATATTATGTTCAAAACACCATCAGATTTATGAAGAAAACAGTATGAAGAACAATAATGAACCCTGTAGACTCCACCCCAAAGTGAACGGCTGGTCGTGCGGTGCTCCGGGTGGTCTCAAAAAATTTTTTAGTTCAAGATCAATTTATTCGAAAACGTAAAACAAACCATACCCATGTATCGAAAGTTTTCGAGCTATGGCGTTCTGAATCTTTGAGCCCCTATTTTGAACCCCTTAGAGATGACTGACAGTAACGCCGAGCTTCGAGGACCAACCCCAAACGGGACCTGAACCAAATTTCATTAATTGTGGTTCATGGTAACTAAGAAAAGTGGTCAGTACGGCGGACAGACAGAAATTTTTTTATTGCATTTTCGGATTCTGCATACCTTGAAACGGAAACCGTCAAATTTTGAACTGTTGGTGGGTGGTTTGTGGGGGGGGGGGGGGAGTAATTTTTATTTAATTTTTTTTCATTCTCGATTCCAAAGGAATATTATTGAAAATAATATTCCAAAATCGAACAGAGTAGTTGTAACCCTGAAGATAAACAAAGAAATAAAAAACGGTAATTTACTGCGAAATGAAATAGATAAATTAATAAAAGATAACACTAATGAACAGCATCTTATATTTTAGTAGATAAATAAATAATGAGTGATCTATAACGATCAATTATTAATAAACGATAACTAATTGTACATGTTACACAAATGAGGACATTTTTTCGGAATACTTCAGGGTCAGATCAACTTCGTGCTGGGCCACAGTGCTCAATCCACCACGGTCATCGCATATTATATTGTATAATATATTATTGTAGTGAAGCATACTTAGGAGAATATATTACGTGAAATAAACTGTTACGTACTGATTACGAACACAAACTGAAATTTTTAATCAGTATTAGGTCATTTTCTAACGTGTTTCCGAACATGTTAGTAAAGTGTGAGTTCTAACATGTTGATAGCAATGTAGTGTGGTGTTTATTAATCTGGTGCAGAATCCTATACAATGTTATAGTATAATATTATTATAGTAACATTAGTTCACTTGTTACTACAAGAAGTGAAATCCATTATACCTAATAATATTTTTCATACTGCATTTAATCATACAAAAATATATTGTACCAAATTAAAGAGGACAACAATATTTGTATTATTATCATTTGTGATGAGAATTTGACTCCCAAAACTCGGAATTACACATCAGGTTGTAATAACAATATTTTCTAATACCAAAGGGGTTTTTTGCTTCTTGGTTCATCGTTCTTTATTGTTTCAAGACAAGCGAAATGGTGTCCAGTTGGAGTTTTTTGGGGTCGAAAATCAATAATAACTAATAAAACGCTGCAAAGTCCTTGTCATTGGGTTTATTATTCTACTGGACATGCCTACAGAAATATTGCAGTTCATTTATTGTTTCTTTCGTGCTATTGAAATAGCTATTTTTGATGTTTTCCACCAATTTTGGCCCCTCAAAAGCACGACCTCGGCTCCTTTGTTTCTCTTTTTTTCCTTTTCCTTTTTTTATCTCTGGACATCGATAGTGTCATTTAGTTGTCTTGATTCACCTGCTTATACTATTTCAAGTGTTATGATACGGATTTATGGTGATTTCAGACAATTTCCCAGGTTTTTGACTCATAAAAATGAATTTCGGGAGCTGAACCTTCGTTACAGCCTCAATTCTTCACTCTTTGGTCGAAATCAACTTCATATTCGGTCTTATCACCATAAAACACATGTAAAACCATACATCACAAGCTCACGTTCACTAAAACCTCGAAAACCTCTATTTTTACACCCATTTTTCTCCCATAACACCCCTGGGTGTATGCCGATCGGGCTGCCAAGCTTTGGAGCACAATTAGGACCCAAACTGTGTGCGGACGAACAACGATTTTAGACGGAAACTTAACGTAAATTTGAGGCTAAAACTTCATTAGAACCTCAATTTTCCACTCGTCGGTCAAAGTCGACTTCATATTCGGTCTTATCATCCTAAAAAAAACATGGAAAATGATACCTCCAAACCTCATGTTACTCAAACACAAAAAACACAAAAAATACCTATTTGTATACCCATTTTTCACCCATAACACCCCTGGGTGTATTCCGATCTGGCTGAAAAGTTTCGGGACACAACTAGGGCCCAAATGGAGCTTGTGTGCGAAAGAACGATTTTTTTAGACCGAAAATGGAGTAGTTATGCGTGATGAGGCTGTCGGCGGACGGACATTGCATTTTTGGAATCTACGCACCTTGAAACGGAAAAGAAAAAATTTTTAGGGGGTGTTATAAAAATTTTCGCTGAGCTTATTCACAGAATAATAAACCAAAAATTGCCAGTATGCTACTGAAACCTTAGCCCTTCATTACTTCGAAAATTCCTTGCACATTGATGGTCGTGCTGCGGGACTGGAGCAGCTCTTTTGAATCACAACAGATGCGTGTCCTCCATTGTCGTGTATCGGGAGATAATGCGGAAATGCGATTTGTATGTTGTGGCTCGCTGAAAGGAGATGGCGTGGTGATCCAGTAATGAATCCAGTAAATGAATCATTAGAACGGGACGACTGACAGCTCTCGCCCTTTCAATTTTCATGAACGACAAAACGAAAAAAACAGAAGAAGGAGCAAAGCGATTAATGAATATTCACGAGGCGGAATAGCTTTGTGGGAGTATTAATTATAACCGCGATAGGCCGTGTAAACACAGCGACGCGAACGTAGATGAGCGGGCGCTGCGAACAAATTTTAAATTAAGGCGAGCGATACCGTTGGAAACCCACCTTGATCCCGTTCAAGGGAAGTCATTAATTAATGGATGTGGATCCTCCGTTCAAGTAATTGCTGGACGATATGAATAACTGTACAGAGTCGGCTTAAATACCGCGGTACCCGTTTCCCAAGTGGACGGGAATCATTGGTGGGGGAAATTGATTGAATGGGTTTGAAGTGCTCTCCTGACTGCCGTTAGGTTGGTCAAGAAGTCGCTGACGTGTGACTCCAGTCCGCAGAGTTTTAAGTCAGTCAATACCGGTGATTGGGGTTGATGAAGAAATGTAACAAGTTCCTCCTCCATTGCTCACGAGGAAGTGTTGTGCCGATGTGGAAAAGTTCCAGTCATGAAGCACAACCACTAAACGCTGCGAAGTCCTTGTGTCACTTGGGTTCCTTATTCTATTGGACACACCTACAGAAATTTTGACTGTTCATGCATTGTTTCTTTAATGTGAAATAATTGAAATAGCCATTTCTGGTGGCTTCCACCAATTTTGGCCCCAAAAAACACGAATTCCCTCCTTATTTTTCAAAATTATCTTTGGTTATTGATAGTGTCATTTAATTGTCTTGATGCATCTGCTAATACTACTCCTAGTGTTATTATACAAATTTATGATGATTTCAGACAATTTCCCAGGTTTTTAACTCATAAAAAATGAATTTCGGGAACTTAAACTTTGTTACAACCTCAATTCTTCCCTCTTTGGTCGAAATCAACTTACGGTCTTCTCGCCCTAAAAAACATAGAGAACTATACATCACAAGCTCGTGTTCACTAAAACTTCAAAAACCTCGAAAACCCCTATTTTTACACCCATTTTTCTCCCATATCACCCCTGGTTGTATGTCGATCGGGCTGCCGAGCTTTGAAGCACATCTAGGATCCCAAATGGAGACCCAAACTGTGTGCGGAAGAGCGACGATTTTAGACCAAAATTTAACGTAAATTTGAGGCTGAAACTTCGTTAGAACCTCAATTTTCCACTCTTTGGTCAAAATCGACTTCATATTCGGTGTTCTCGTCACCAAAAACATGGAAAACGATATCTCAGAAGCTCATGTTACCAACATGTTGCTAAAACCCAAAAAGTACCTATTTTTACACACATTTTCACTCATAACACCCCAGGGTATATTCCGATCGGGCTGAAATGTTTCGGGACACAACTAGGGCCCAAATGGAGCATGTGTGCGAAAGAACGACTTTTTTAGTCCGAAAATGAAGCCTGTACGCGTGATAAGGCGGTCGGCGGACGGATATCGCATTTTTGGAATCTACGCACCTTGAAACGTAACAGAAAAAATTTTAATGGGGTGGTAAACAAATTTTTTGTGAGCGATTACATAGGTGTATTTATTATTCACAGAATAATAAACCAAAAGGGAATTTTCGAATTGACGTACCTACTCAATCTACCTATCTCTCGTATAAAAAATATTTGATACACAGTTGGACGAACAGTTCATAATCATACTAAAACTTCAAAAATTTCCCTCGCAACGTCACAGTATATTTATATTATGTGTGAGTGTATCACACCATACGGTGTCCAATCGTGGATTCGAGTATATGAGTTTCGATATCAGCAATTTCTGAACAAAAAAACGCTGCAAATCCCTGCACAACGGTTTATTATTTTGTACAGAATACCCTCCTGTTACAGATCACAGGTCTCCGTATAGATAACCCTTCTTACTATTCTACACATATTATGTAGTCGCGGACCTCCGTAGGTTAGTACCTAACCCCGTACTCGTTACTAGGTACCTAACTAGATCACAAGTTAAATGTTGCTAAAATAATTCTGCCGATGGCAAACAGTACCTAACAAAAAGAAACATACTTAATGAAGTTCTGAAAAGAAATCATTGCCAGAACAAAATCCAGCCCCTTCTTGGTAGATTAGCCATTGTGTAATAATTTTCCTTGTAATAATTTACCGTGTAATAATACCTCAACCTTTGTTCAAGTTTCACTACCTATCAACAAACTCCAATAGAGCCATCATTTTTCAAATGAAATATCACAGAACGACCAACTCGACTTCATAGGTATCCCACCAATAAAATCAGGTGGTCCCTAGCAATGATTTTATCTCCGGCCAATTTCCGATTGTCGGCGCGGTCCTGGTGACCAGATTTGGTCTGATGTATACAATTTCATTCACCCTGGTGTCGAAAATGCGTGTCGGTGCAAACTTCGGGGCCTTACTGTGAACGAACGGCTGGACGTACGGTGCTCCGGGTGGTCTTAAAAAACTCGTAAGTTCAAGAACTATTAAAAACCGTAAAAAGATTCACGTAAAAAAAAGGTATAGGCGTTTTGAAAATTTTAACCCCTATTTTGAACCTCTTAGTGTAATGACATACTACGCGATAAAACGCAAAAACGCAAAACGCAGCGTTATTCGCAAAGTCGCCAACAGCGTTCTCATACGGGACCTGACATACTCGGCTGGAAAACGCGCGCGTTTATTTTCAACCGCGCGCGGTAGATTTTCTGTCGCGCCCTAGAGATGACTGACAGTAACGTCGAGCTTCGAGCACCAACTAGACCCCGAACGGAACCTATAACCCGAATTTCATCAATTTTGTTTCATGGTAACTAAGAAAAGTAGCCCATACGGCGTACGGCGTACAGACAGAAATATTTTTATTGCAGTTTTGGATTCTACATACCTTGAAACGTAAACCATCAAATTTTGAGGGGGGGTAAGAATTTTTTTTGTTTCATGCTCGATTCCAAGGGTTCATTATTCAATTCAATTCAATTTATTTCACAATTTGTGCCTCAAGGGCAGGTTGTGGGGGTTGTGGGGGATAATAAACCAAAATTGTTTCAAATAATTCGAGTTTTATTGGGTCAAAAATGATTAAAACCGGTAACAATGGCCAACAATAATGAAAACGCTGCAAATCCCTGCACAATGGTTTATTATTTTGTACAGAATACCCTTCTGTTACAGATCACAGCTATCTGTATAATAGATAACCCGTCTATAAAATATAATATGCACTACTCTATACATATTATGTGAATCGCAGACAGCGTTGGCCAATAGAATTGCAGAACCATTTCCGACCACGCCAATGCGCACCATGCCAATTAGACAATTCGAAATTAATTCCAATTCAAATTAAAGTCCAATTCAGATTGATGGTATACCAATTTTTACAATTCTAAGTTAATTCCATTTGCAATTGAAAATTTTGATTGATTGATTGACAGGCCTAGGCAGTCATAATGATTTTTATCAATACGCACCATGCCAATTTAGACAATTCGACATGAATTCCAATTCCAATTAATCCATTGATAACCACTGAAAACAATAATATTGAAGACTATCCCCCGGCAATATTGGATACAACATTGTTGCGAAATCCCTTCCCGTAATAATATGTGGGGCCCATTCCACCACTCTGTGAAAAATTTATTGATTGATTGATCGATTGATTGAATAAATTGATCGATCGATTGATTGAATAAATTGATTGATCGATTGATTGAAAAATTGATTGATTGATTGAATCGAGCAAGAAAATCTCGGGCCAATTTTCGATTGAAAGCGTCCCTGGTACCGGGAGTTGGTCTAAAGTCTAAATGTAGGTATACAATTTCACTCACCCTGCTGTCGAAAATGCCTGTCGGTTCAAACTTCGGGTCCTTACTGTGAACGAACGGAGGGGCTTAAAATGCTCCGGGTGGTCTCAAAAAACTCGTAAGTTCAAGAACTATTTAAAACCGTAAAAATATTCACGTAAAAAAATGGTATAGGAGTTCTGAAAATTTCAACCCCTATTTTGAACCCCTTAGAGATGACTGACAGTAACGTCGAGCTTCGAGGACCAACTAGACCCCGAACGGAACCTATAATCCGAATTTCATCAATTTTTATTCATGGTAACTAAGAAAAGTGGCCCGTACGGCGTTCGGCGTACGGCGGACAGACAGAAATTTTTTTATTGCAGTTTTGGATTCTACATACCTTAAAATGTAAACCATCAAATTTTGATGGTGGGGGGGGGGGGGGGGTAAGAATTGTTTTTCTTGCTCGATTCCAATGGGTCATTATTGAAAATAATAAACCAAAAATTGATATAAATTCATCTGTGTTTGGTGACTCGCGACAGGAAATCTATTCAAAGAAACTAAAAATATTGTTAAACTACATTTTTTGACTGTCAAAAATCGCTGTAAATTGAGGTTTCATAGCAAACTTTACCCGAAGTCTATATTTAATCACCAGAAGGTCATAAACTCATCAGAAAACGGCTATTTCAGTTTCCAAAAATAAATGAATCAAAGGTGGATCATGTTTTGGAGTTAAAAAATAATTGGTTATATGCATTGAAAATTGCTTGCTGTCATCAAAAATTGCTACTAATCACTAGTAGGATGGTAGGAAGGTACTTCGAATGTACACTCAAATTGTGGTGATGTATGATTGGAAGTTTGTGAGTTGATTTCGGTGAACCGACGTGGTGTAACGATAGTGCCATCAACTTGGTACTCACGTTGTTTACACTGGCTCGTCACCGCAGGCCGGGTTCGATTCCCGGACGGACCACGAATTCAACCCCCTGGGCACAGTACCTATTCGTCCCGTTGAAATATTCCCGTTCGTAAAACTCAAAGAAACGCGGCTATATTTTATTGTACGAAATTACCACCCCTCCCTATTTTTGTTGATTTCACAGTTCAAATTTTGAGATTGTTTTCTTTTTCGGAATTTTCACTTAGGTATAAGAAATTAGTTTGCTTTAGTTTATTGTACAAAATAACCACCTCTCCCCATTTTGGTTTATTATTTTCAATAATGAACCATTGGAATCGAGCATGAAAAAAAAAATTCTTACCCCCCCTCAAAATTTGATGGTTTACGTTTCAAGATATGTAGAATCCAAAACTGCAATAAAAATATTTCTGTCTGTCCGCCGTACGCCGTACGCCGTACGGGCCACTTTTCTTAGTTACCATGAAAAAAAATTGATGAAATTCGGGTTATAGGTTCCGTTCGGCGTCTAGTTGGTCCTCGAAGCTCGACGTTACTGTGAGTCATCTCTAAGGGGTTCAAAATAGGGGTTGAAATTTTCAAAACGCCTATACCATTTTTTTACGTAAATATTTTTACGGTTTTAAATAGTTCTTGAACTTGCGAGTTTTTTAAGACCATCCGGAGCATCGTACGTCCAGCCGTTCGTTCACAGTAAGGCCCCGAAGTTTGCACCGACAGGCATTTTCGACTCCAGTGTGAATGAAATTGTATACAATTCAAACCAAATCTCGTAACCAGAGACGCGCCCACAATAGGAATTTGTGAATACGGCCAATCATTGGTAGGGATCACCTGATTATATTGGCGGAGTATGAAGTCGAGTTGGTTGTTCTGTGATATTATTTAATTTGAAAAATGATGGCTCTATTGGAGTTTGTTGGTAGGTAGTGAAACTTGAACAAACGTTGAAGTATTATTGATGGGTAAATTATTACTACGGTAAATCATTACTCAACGGTAAATTATTACACAACGGTAAATTATACCATCTACGTAGAAGGGGCTGGAGTTTGTTGGTAGGTACTTTTGCAACTTTTTTCACTCCTCATCAACAATTTCTTTTCAGAACTTCATTATGTGTGTTTCTTTTTGTTAGGTACTGTTTGTCATCGGCAGAATTATTTTAGCAACATTTAACTCGTGATTTAGGTAGGTACCTAGTAACGAGTACGGGGTTAGGTACCAACCTAAGGAGGGTCTGCGATCTACATAATATGTATAGAATAGTACATATCATATTATATAGACGGGTTATCTATACATAGAGCTGTGATCTGTAACAGAAGGGTATTCTATACAAAATAATAAACCGTTGTGCAGGGATTTGCAGCGTTTTGTTGATGTAACGATCCAAATTTCGGAAGATTTTTTGTTTTTCTCCCAGTTTTCCCTTATGAGAAATTAGTTGGTGCGCTGGATTATTAACAGCAGGCATATTAGTGAAGGAGAGTGTGGAGTGATTTTTATTTCCCTTTAGTTTCTGCTCACAGGAGCGCTAATGACGCTTGTTCTGTATCGCCTCTTGTACGTAATTACCCCACGTGATCCTACACATTACCTACTAATGACATGATGATAAGTCGTTTTGCGGTTTCGCGGTTTTACGAATTGTCACCCAAAGGAAGCCCCACATTAAAGACAATTCGAATTCAAGGGATTGTGGAGGGTGTAAAGCGGAGTTTCGTTTTGTGTGTGTGTTGATGCCGGGGGGGGGGGGGGGGGGGTTATATATGAACAATTAGCGTTGGTTCTTGGGCCGGAAGTCCGCATAGCCACAGTTGGACGAGTTGGCTTTCTTCCAACACCCTGCTAGTACACACAGGGCAGGTTTTCCTATTCTATTTCTTGTGGTCATGAGGACATAGTAATGCAAAATATGCAACTATTTACTGTACCGATAGAGAACAATAACTTTCAGATCCCTCAATCGCCTAACTTTTTTGGTTTATTATTATGTGAATAATACACAGAATAAATAAACCAGCAAACAATTTTTATAACTCCCCCTCAAAATTTTTCTTTTCCGTTTCAAGGTGCGTCGATTCCAAAAATGCAATGTCCGTAAGCCGTCCGCCGTATCACATGTACAGGCTTCATTTTCGGTCTAAAAAAGTCGTTATTTCGCACACATGCTCCATTTGGGCCCTAGTTGTGTCCCGAAACTTTTTGTGTGTTCTGGTAACATGTTTGTAACATGAGCTTCTGAGATATCGTTTTCCTTTTTTTTTTTTTTGAGGACGAGAGGACCGAATATGAAGTCGACTTTGACCGAAGAGTGGGAAATTGAGTTCTACCAAATGTTCAGCTCCCAAAATTGATTTTTTATGAGTGAAAAACCTGGGAAATCGTCTGAAAACACCATCACTTTGTATAATAACATTGGAAAGTGTCAACACGTGGATCAAGACGATTAAATGGCACTACCAATGGTCAAAGATAGTTAAAAAAAAAAAGAAAAAAAAGAGCGTACCTAATCTGTGTTTTAGGGGCCAAAATTAATGGAAACCATCAAAAATAGCTATTTCGATTATTACACATGAATGAAACAATAAATGAACAGCCAACATTTCTGTTGGTTTGTCCAATAGAATAATAAACCCATGTGACAAGGACTTTGCTGCGTTTTTCCCGATGTAATGGGTTATGACCCGTACCGTCTATCCTACCTACCGTCCCCCCCCCCCCCCCCCTCTCCCATGCCATTTCTTTTTCACTTTACCAGACGACGCGAAGCGGGTGCGACGGATTCCCCTTTGTATATACAGTTTTCTTGGAGAAATACAGGAGATTCTTTCCTGCATATTGCCCCAGAGGATAGCTGATCCGAAGAAGCCCAAAAAAAGCAAGGAGAATGTGAACAATCAAGAACCACAGTGGTTGCCTTTTCCTGAGTCCCAAAATCGGAGGTATGAGAGTTTGATTCCGCAATGGTTGTTGGCGGCAGAATCTCAACAAAATCCTAAAACTGAGTGTATTCGGTAGTGCAACCGAATTTTTGTATACGGTCAGCGGAGTGTTGTTTCGGGAATACTGAGTGTGTAGGAGGACCCTTGGTGGTAGCACTGAGCCCAGCTATGAAGGGAGAAGCATCGTCCTGATTCACGTCCTTTGTGACGCCTTACTTGACGTGAGAAAACTTCAAAACTGCTTTTGTTAAGCAATGGGAAAACGTGGGAACCCCCGCCGTTGTTTTCCTCCAGTTCCTGTCATCACAGTCTCGCGATAAAGATGAAAACTACGCTACTTGCGCTTCTCAAATGGTTACCAAGTTAACCTCAATTTGGAAACAGCTCAGCCTCGAGCAAATTGCAGTCTCTCTTGTTCTCGAACGTTTGGCCCAAAATTATCAGAGTTCGGCGTGCAGCCTATGTGGAACCTGTGTATGGAGTAGGGGGAAACTACTTCGCGAACTGAGCCATATCACTTATAAGCGCACCTCAGATAACGACTTTTCAGCTTACTCCCAGTTCAGACCGCTTTTCTTCTGGTAAAGGTAATGGGGGAAACAGCCCTTACAAATGGCAACGTGGCGCTTCAACATGTCGTCCCGATCGACATCAATCCAATTTGGAGTTCAAGGATCTGAGGAGGGCTTTTCATGCCAAAGCCGCCCAAAGAAGACGGTTTCGTTGTGCCAGGACTTAGGCTCTTAGACTAGTGATCACGTTGGAAGACGGAAAGAAATGAAAATCAGGGAGGTTTCAAATGGCGGAGGGCGGTTACCTTTCCAGATCAGTGCAAGACCCTGGTTCTGGAAGAGTGCAGAAAGTGCATGAACATTGTGCAACACTCGGCGCGCATGTGAGGTGGTCGTTTGACAGGTACCGATAACGACGCGAGAGTTGGTCGACCGGTTCAAGCTTATGGTGCGCTCTATCATTTTGGTTTATTATTTTCAATAACGATCCTTTGGAATCGAGCATGAAGAAATTTTGTTTAACCCCCCTCAAAATTTGATGGTTTCCGTTTCAAGGTATGTAGAATCCGAAAATGCAATAAAAAAATTTCTGTCCGTCCGCCGTACGCCGTACTTCGCACTTTTCTCAGTTACCATGAACCGAAATTGACGAAATTCGGTTTATAGATCCCATTCGGGGTCTAGTTGGTCCTCGAAGCTCGGCGTTACTCTCAGTCATTCCTAAGGGGTTAAAAATAGGGGTTGAAATCTCCAGGACGCCGTTATCTCGAATTTTTTTAAATTTTTAAATATTTCTCGAAGTTGTGAGTTTTTGGAGGCCACCCGGAGCATTGTACGCCACAGCCGTTCGTTCACAGTAAGGCCCAGAAGTTTGCACCGACAGGCTTCTTCAACAGGAGGGTGTATGAAATTGTATACATTCAGCCCAGATATCATCACGCGGCAGCAATTGGGAATTGGCCCGAGATCAACATTGCTAGGGATCACCTGATTATAATCTTGGATGGCTGTATGAAGTCGAGTTGGTTGCTCTGTGATATTATTTCATTTGAAAAATGATGGCTCTTTTGGATTTTGTTGATAGGTAGTGAAACTTGAACCAACGTTGAAGTATTATTGATGGGTAAATTATTACACAACGGTAAATTATCACACAACGGTTCATTAGGTATACCATCTGTGTAGAAGGGGCTGGAGTTTGTTGATTGGTACTTTTGCAATTTGAACAATCCTGTAAGTATTATTGATGGGCAAATTATTACACAACGGTAAATTATTACCCAAAGGTAAATTATTACACAATGGTTCATTTAACTATCTACGCAGAAGGGGCACCTATACAGGTAAATTATTACACAACGGTTTATTATTTGCCTTATGCTTCGTGAATGGCTACAAAATAATTAATTATTGAATTATTGAATCCTGCGCATTTGTAGGAAACTTTAATTCCGGAGCCGGCTCCAGAACTCGATTTAGGGCTTTCCTGGAGGGAGCACGAGGGTAGGTATTGACCACAGAAAACAGTGATCTACGCAGAAGGAGCATCTATACAGGTAAATAACAAACCTTTGTGTAATAATTTGCTCCGTTTTTAACTTGACCCACGAACCAGAATCACCCTCTAACATTTGCTACGATGACGCGCAACTAACTCAGCTCTAGTCCTCCCGCTCAAACCCTCAAATAACCGTCTCAGGATCGAGATGAAATTATTGGAGTTCCCAGATTGGTCGTAAAACCCCGTCCAATACGTCGCCTCCCCCACATATTACAACACTCTGCACACACCCAGCGATCCTCCTTCGATACACAACGGATTGAGTGGTTAAACAAGGGAAATCTAGTTATATATTATGTTGGACGAGCGGTCGTTTTCAAGACTTTTCTCGGGCGGGCTCAACGTTAGCGAAGCGAGCGTAGAAAATTGTTTTTCCCCTCTTTCCGATGGCGTTTCTTTACGACTCCGCCCATCGGGGAAACGTTTATGGGCCCGTAAATCCAAATTTGAACCGATAACGGCCTTGACGTGCCGGTCGTCGCAGTTTCACCCTCGTGCGATGTGAGCGAAGGTCAGTTCTTAAGGGGAAATAGCCCGAAAAAAACTTGTAAGAATATTCGACAGATGGCAACACCGTCGAGGGCAAATTAATATTCGCTCTCAGTTCGTTAATAATTGATCGATTTTCAATCAGTAAACTGCATTGGATTTAGAATCAGCATAGAATTTCCGGAAATTGGTTCTGGGTGGAAAATTTCAAAATTTGTACATATGGATCACTGGCGTTCGAATTTGGCTAATTTTTTCGGAAATCCCAATTACCCGAATTCTAGAGGGCTGTGTACAACTGATTACGACGGTTTTTTCAAATTTGAAATTGGACCACTAAAACCCCATCAATTATTGTCCAGACGGTGATGTGCGAGGGGGTTGGGGAGGAAGGCAGCTCTTGAATGGGGCCCAGTCGGGCCCGAGGCCCCCGCGGCGCTCAGGTACCTGACTTGTAATTCTCTTCCAACAATCGTTTCTACCCAGCTAACCATAATTTTGTGTCTACCAAAACAGTCATTTTTCCATTTATCATTTTCAATAATGATCCTATGTAATTGAGCATGAAAAATTCCCCCCTCCCTCAACCAGATGTGATGGTTTCCGTTTCAAGCTATGTAGAATCCGAAAATAGAATAAGTAACGCTACAAATTATTATACAACGGTTTATTATTTACCAGTACAGATGATCACTGTTTTCTGAACTCAATACCTACCTTTGTGCTTCCCACTATTTACCAGTACAGATGATCACTGTTTTCTGAACTCAATACCTACCTTTGTGCTTCCCACAAGAGAGCCCTAAATCGAGTACCTACTGGATCCAACCGTGCAATCACATTTCATAAATGTGCGGCGGAATGAAGAATTCTATAATTATTATTTGTATATATAATTTTTATTCTATAAATTATTTGCTGTTATTCGTGAAGCGTACCTATCGTTTGTTCAGATTAGAAAACTAGGTACCTATAAAAAAAACCAAAACAACCATCATTCTTCAAACAAAGTATCACGATACAACCAACTCGATTCCATACAGACATGCGTAATTATAATCAGGTGTTCCCTAGCAGTGATATCTGAGTCGGATTTATATTATATCGTTTCATTCACGATCAGAAGTCAGTAGTGTGACTGAATGTCAGAGAGTGTGGGCTTTTCGTTGGCCGAAAATTTGGATTTTTGGGTGCGTCACCCGATGGCTGAATTGAGGGTGAAAATTCAATCATTGAAATTAAATGCCCTCAATCAGCCAGCAAGTTGACGACAGCCGATGCTGCGTCCAAAAACAAATCATTTTTTATATTTCACAAAGATTTGAAATTAAAGAGAATCCATCCCTATTGCTTTCAAGTCCAAGAGCAACTGCATATTGCAGGAGCCACTAAATGTTATTTCGTAGTGTAGGTATACCTACAGACAAAGACTTGCACATCGCAGAAATTCCAGCCGAAGATGAGTTACGGAATCAAAAGATGGAGAAAAAAGTTATTTACTTTTGAAATGAAATTGAAATGATCATTTCAAACGGCCAAATAACCAATTATTACTCAACAGGTCAAATAAATATAACGATGCTATTAATTTTTTGTCAACTCAGGTTGTATGATACACGTGGATATGGATTAGTTTATAAATCAACTGAGATAGCATAATTATATACCTTCCACAGATTTGTACTTGATTCGAGATAACCGTCGGTGTCCATTCTTCGAAAGTGCGTAGGTAGGTACCTTGGTTGCTTCAGAGAATATATTACGGATTTGGAGGTTAAAACAGAGGTAGGTAGGTACCTAGTACTCGTCCCTAATGAATTAGGTCCAACTGGCGTTGAACTTTGAATTCAGGTATTTGGGTAATTTAATTTATTTTTTATTTGTAGTAGGCTATTTGCAGTTTCAGGCGTCTGACCTCGAAGTCACTAACTTTTGTTTAGGAAATCGTATATTCAATCGGTCGTCCAATTTGGTACTTATAATAGGATTAAAATGCGATCAGTTGGATTGGGAAGTGGGGAGAGGTGCTTAGTTTAATTTTGGTGTACCTACCTAGGTAAGTACACTAATCAAATAAAAATAAATTACATTTATTAAAATAGGTACTAATAATGTAAAAAAGTAAAAATAAATTATAATATAACTCAAGAGCCTTGTTTCATTTATTTGATTAAGTTTTATTTTTTATGTTATCATCCCTCCCATGACTGATGCATAAAAAATAGCTCTCACTTTCGTGTAGTTTGGCACTTGGTCATGGATGTGCCCAAACAGTTTCATAGCATATCTCGAACAGGGAGGAAGAAATCTAAAATTCTTGAATGGTGGGGCAAAAACTGTTCTCGGAAATGGTAGGTATCCAAGCTGCTCGGGCGGCGAAACCCCTCCGAAGGGGCCTGGAAAGCCGCCCACCCCCATTCAAGAGCTGCCTTCTTCCCCAACCCCCTTCGCCCATCACCGTCTGGACAATAATTGATGGGATTTTAGTGGTCCAATTTTAAATGTTAAAAAACCGTCGTAATCAGTACACATCCCTCTAAAATTTGGGTAATTGGGATTTCCGAAAAAATTAGCCAAATTCGAACGCCAGTGATCCAGGTGTACAAATTTTGAAATGTTGAACACCAGAACCAATTTCCGGAAATTCTATGCTGATTCTAAATCCAATGCAGTTTACTGATTGAAAATCGTTCAATTATTAACGGAAGGAGAGCGAATATTAATTTAGCTCATTTTGGTGCTGCCACGTGGTGGCGGCTTTTGGAACTAGTCGTCGGGCTATTTCCCCTTGGAAATGAGTTCCAATCCTACAAGACCAACATTTGTATTTGAATCAATGTTGAAATTATTGAAGAAAGGGTGTAAAATTTAGGAACTCCTCATTGTCAGTCATATGACCAATAATTTATTAACCGGATGAGATCCATCTTCTGAATATGAAAACTTCACGGTACATTGATATGAGACACGAAGCATAAACGGAATCTGATATGATCCTGGTGGGAAAATGGTGATATTTTCGTATCAACATCTAATATTAACTTTCACAAGTTGTTATCATTTATGCAGATATGCAGTGGACTTCAAGTTGTTGAGAAAAAAGTGCTAGGAATTTTTAAAGTGAAGGAACACAAAATGAATCAGCTCTGCTTTCTCGACCGTATACCTACATAAAAGACAGTGAAGTTCCCATGTAATCCCTTGACGGCGCGTTTAACCGTGGTATTTCGAGCGGTTGTGGTTAGGTCAAGTTGACGTCAGTTTGTAACCACGGTACGAAAAACGCTATTTTGGAGATTTAGCGGTCGTCAAAGTCAACTGAGGTTTAAAAAACCGGGCCTCAGAGTTTTAACAGCGCCACCACTACAACAACGTGAAAATCCACGTAAAAGTAAGGTGCAACATTGCGAGTTGGACGGCGTTTCCATGGTAACGTTATCGTTATCGTCACATTCCTCGCCAAAAGCGGCCAAATTATAATATTGTGCTCCTCTAGTCCTCTGTATAGTTGTAATAGGTACACCTTTATTTGTACGGATGTGCCAATGTATTTTCTTTTTGGTTCCGCGGCGGCTTCTGCAGTCCCTCACCGGCTTCGGCTTATTTTCTCTTGACTTATGTGATCGTGTGGAATCAGCATCATTCGCGCTCGGTTCTGTATTTTCGCGAATTCCGTCGTATTTCTGTATTCTCGGAATTATGTGCTTTCCCGAGAACAACGATAAAATGTCTCAACATTCCAGTACGTATTTGATCTCTATTGTTATGCAATATTTCCATCGAACATAAACAAATTCAGCTCCTGTAAAGATCAATATACCTATTCGTACGTAGGTTCGGCATGCTGCAAAGGTTGTCACCTGCTTGATTTCAGTGCACCTAACCAATGAAATGTACCCATGAAAAAATATGCTTTTTGATAAGATTTCAGTATAATATTTCAATGTGCCTTATCAATAGGAAACCCATGAAAAATATTCTTCTCATGTTTGAAGGAATCAAATACGGGACTTTTGGTTTATTATTTTCAATAATGAACCATTGGAATCGAGCATGAAAAAAAAAAAAAATTCTTACCCCCCCCCCCCCTCAAAATTTGATGGTTTACGTTTCAAGGTATGTAGAATCCAAAACTGCAATAAAAATATTTCTGTCTGTCCGCCGTACGCCGTAGGTACGCCGTACGCCGTACGGGCCACTTTTCTTAGTTACCATGAAAGAAAATTGATGAAATTCGGGTTATAGGTTCCGTTCGGGGTCTAGTTGGTCCTCGAAGCTCGACGTTTTGTTTTTCAAATTGCAATGGTGCACGAAAAAATATTCCTTCAAGTGTTAAGTGTTGATACTTCCCGATAACGAACAACGTAAATAGTAATAAAGAGCAAAAAGTGTAGTTTCTTTGTAACGGCGGAACCTGGAGTGGAAATCCACGTCGTCCTATGTCTCAAAATACGGTATTTTCCCTGCCGAACCAAGTATTTCGTACCCATTCAAGGTAGGTACAAGTTCATTTCTCCGTCGGAGACATCCTGATCATCCATTTATTTCTATCTGTCAGAATCCATGAAAAAACGAATGAAAACCCTCGCTACTCGCCATGTTTGGACACAAATAGGAACAGAAAAAACGAAAATGCAATATGGGTGCCCGCTAATCAGACTTTGATCTTTGACTGGGCAGTTAAATTTTTAACTACAGCTTCGATCTCCAGTTAAAGATAGTCGCTGATTAGCGATAATCAGCTACTAAAGGGAATTGATAAACGGGTATGTGAGAGATAATCAGAGATTTCACTTAGTAAGATTTCAATCGGACTTGCAAATGTGATAGATAAACTGGCTATGAATCTATTAAAAATGTTGGAACCTTAGCAGTACTTACCGGTTTTGGTTTATTATTTTCAATAATGAACCATTGGAATCGAGCACGAAAAAAAAAAAAATCTAACCCCCCCCCCCCCCCCCCCCCTCAAAATTTGATGGTTTACTTTTCAAGATACGTAGAATCTGAAAATGCAATAGAAATATTTCTGTCTGTCCGCCGTACGGTCCACTTTTCTTAGTTACCATGAATAAAAATTGATGAAAGGGTTATAGGTTCCGTTCGGGGTCTAGTTGGTCCTCGAAGCTCGACGTTACTGTCAGTCATCTCTAAGGGGTTCAAAATAGCAGTTGAAATTTTCAGGACGCCGTAGCTCGAAAACTTTCGATTGAAGGGTATGGTTTTTTTTACAATATTAAATTTGCCTTGAGCTAAACAATTTTTTGAGACCACCCGGAGCACTGTACGTTCAGCCGTTCGTGTGCACCAAAAAGCTTCGTCAACACGATCGTGAATCAAACGGTATAAATCCGGCCGGTATTTCATCACTAAGGAGCACCTGATTATAATCAAGGATGGCCGTATGAAGTCGAGCTGGTTGTTGTGCGATATTATTTCATTTGATAATTTATTGATGGACTATTGGATTTTGTTGGTAGGTACTTGTGAAACTTGAACAAACTTTGAAGTATTATTGATGGGTAAATTATTACACAACGGTAAATTATTACACAATGGCAAATTATTACACAATGGTAGATTATTACACAACGGTAAATTATTACAGAACGGTAAATTATTACACAACGGCAAATTTTTACACAACGGTGAATTATTACACAATGGTAGATTATTACATAACGGTAAATTATTACACAACGGTAAATTATTACAGAACGGTAAATTATTACACAACGGTTCATCTACCAAGAAGGGGCTGGATTTTGTTGGTAGGTACTTGTGAAACTTGACCAAAATTTGAACTATTATTGATGTGTAAATTGTTACACAATGGTAAATTATTACACAACGGTTCATCTACCAAGAAGGGGCTGGATTTTGTTTATCGGTATTTTTGCAACTTGACCAACCGTTGAAGTATTATCGATGTCAAGTTATTACACAACAACGGTTCATTATACTTGACCAGAGGGTAGGTGCTGACCACAGAAAACAGTGATCTACGCAGAAGGGGCATCTATTTCACTCCACATCAATAATTTTCCTTCAAAACTTCGTTATTTGCGTTTCTTTTCGCGATTTTAGTTACTGTTTGTCATCGAAAGAATTATTTTAGCAATAACCTGCGGAGGATCTGCGATCTACATAATATGTATAGGCTAGTACATATATTATATAGACGGGTTATCTATACAGAGAGCTGTGATCTATAGAAGAAGGGTATTTTGTATAAATAATAAACCGTTGTGCAGGGATTTGCAGCGTTTTTCCTCGAAAATTCGATTGCATTAGGAATGATTTTTTTTTTTTTTTTCGTTTTTTTCGTACGCCCATGAAGTAGCTCAGCGACCTAGTGGATGGGTACGAATCAAGTTGTAGACAAACAATGATGTGGTGTCATACTTTTTGTTCTAAATGTAGTCGTAGCTCAGTATGGGTTTTCGAGGAAGATTACGAAGCAGAGGCGGATGGCAGTGAGAAACGGTAAACGGCGAATGTTGGACTGTTGGAGTGGAATTGTTGGGGTGGCGGGGGGGATAGCAGGATAGTTCACCAACAACTCGTTCAGGAGTTGTCACATCTGTCAAGCAAACAAACGGGCAGCTGGCCGGGTCCCTCCTCTCACTTCCATATGTTATAACAAACTCCTTCCACATAACGAGAAAGAGACAGAGCCTGGAAAAAAATGAGGTTCGAGCCCGTGAACGGGGAAAAGCTTGGGCTCGTTTACACTCAGTTTCCCCAACATATCTCTTAGAAATCGAACAGTGTACGCCGGAACTGCCAGATACGCCTTTTTCGCGAGATTAAACGCTCAATCCCGAACACGGTATCGACGTAGATATTTCCATTCGTTGATGGAATAAAAGATCTGCCAGATAGGAGGTTTAACAAACTTATTACCTACCGTCGAATAGGAATGTCCAAGTTAACAGAAAATAACGGACTGGAATGTGGCGCTCTTCATGAGTGTCTAAAATTGGCCTAAAATTCTGATGATTTTGAAATAATAATAATGATTTGGCACGATTTTAGGCTGCTTACCTCAACATTAGGTCAGTAGGAAGGCTGAGAAAAAATGGTTTAGGATGTATAACACAGTGTGGTTAATTTTGTAACATTGTGTGGTATAACAAATCATAATGTAAATTATCCCAGTTTGATAGTATTATTGTAGTTCTCAATGTTCAATAACCTATTTATTGTTCTCCTTCTTCGATATTGATTGTTTATTGGCCATATCATAGAGTGGCGGTTTTATGTTAGTTTCAGTTGAAAAATTTGTTCGAATTGATGCTAGTTGGCCGCCCAATCAGCTAAATACAGTAGAAATATAGGTTCCATCAAGAGTCTTGATACTCCCTAGATACGCGCGGTCCCCACGGGTAGCGCAGTGGTCGCAATGCAAGGCGCCTATATAAGTGAGACTCCCATTTCAGTTCATTTCCCCAAGTCACTCTCTCTGTTCGCTAAAAGAGATAGTGAAAAGAGATTATCTATTTTGAGAATCTCCTGGGAGACCTCGGAGACAGTCTCTTCCAGTGTCTCCCAGGATCGTCTATTTTACTGAATGGCTCTCAACCCGTACTTAGACATTTTTACTCATGAATCTATAATTATATATATTACTAGCATGACCGCTCGCTTCGCTCGCTATCCGAGATTCGCTGTACGCAGTATCGAACTTAATTCCGACGTTGCACAACTTGGGAGCCTACTGGATATTCGTGCCAAATTTGGTCGATATCCGTCGAGCCATTCAGGAGTTGACCATGGTCGACCATATTTCCGCTATGGTCAGGGAATTAAAAATGCGCCTACGTTCAACTTGGGAGGCTACCGGATATTGGTGCCAAATTTGGTCGATATCCGTTGAGCAATTCGGGATTCGACCATGGAGGGGCCCATGGATGCGCTATGGTCGACCGCGGGGGTAGTCCGAAGGGTCGATCGTAGATAGAATTTCACGTAGATTACGAATACGCGATAAAAAATAGGGGTTACCATTTCAATTAACGAAGTTGACCATGGTCGACCATAGTTCCGCTATGGTCAGGGAATTAAAAATGCGACGTTGCACAACTTGGGAGCCTACCGGATATTCGTGCCAAATTTGGTCGATATCCGTCGAGCCGTTTGGCCGTGCATAGAAAGACACACAGACAGACAGACAGAGATCCGTTTTTATAATATAGTAGGGATAGGGATTACGTATATTTTTTTAATTTACAAGCGACTTACCTTCAAGAGATGAAAAACGCTCCTTGTCACATGTTTATTGTTCTCCTTGTCACATGTTTATTATTCCACTGGACATACCTACAGAAATGCTGGCTGTTCATTTATTGTTTCTTTCATGTGCAATTATTGAAATGGCTATTTATGATGGTTTCCACCAATTTTGGCCACCGAAAACACGAATTAAGCTCGGCTTTTTCTTTCAACAGATTACTTTTGATCATTGATAATACCTCCCAATTAATTGTCTTGATTCCGCCTTTGACCAGCGACCTAATGCAATGTAAATGTAATACACGTCGTCAGCTGCTTTCGGCGTTTTTCGGGTTGGTAGAACCCCCTCCGCAGTTTTCGACGGAGTGGGGTCTGGCCGTGCTCTCATCCGCGAAGGTGTGGTAGGAGAGGGAGAACTGTGCGGGCGACGGGGAAGGGGCCGAGTGTTTACGCGGACTCGGACTGGACGCTCTCCAGCCCGGTTTACTCCCGTAAAAACATGTTCCATGTTGAAATAAATTTTTTTCACCCTCGACATCATGTTGGTATTTGTGAGATAATATTTTAATTAACGAGTACAAAGGCAAACGGCCTGTTTCGTATTTTTCAATAGTGTGAACTATCCAGCCGTCCTTTTTTTTTTTCGTAGGAGAGTTTCTGAGATTGTGGAATTCGCTGGAGGAAATTATTTTAACGTATGTCTCACTTTGCAAAAGGAGTAGTGTATCTATCAGTCACCAGGAAAATGTTTGGATGAGGGGAATTGAAATTTTCTTTAGAGTGCTGTGAAAAGATTCGCATGCGTTGGTCGTAGAAATTGATGTGTCGCTTGCCCTAATCAATAACAAAAACGCTGCAAAGTCCTTGTCACACGGGTTTATTATTATATACTGGAAATACCTACAGAAATGATGGCTGTTCATTTGTTGTTTATTTCATGTGAAATAATTGAAATAGCCATTTCTGATGGTTTCCGCCAATTTTGGCCCCCAAGAACACTACTTCGGCTGTTTTTTTTTTACAGATCTTTATACCTTTGAACATTGGTGTGCCATTTTAATCGTTTCGATTTACCTGTTGATACCTACTACTTCCAGTGTTATTATACAAATTTATGGTGATTTCAGACAATTTACCAGGTTTTTGACTCATAAAAAATTAATTTCGGGAGCTTAACCTTCGTCAAACCCTCAATTCTTCACTCTTTGGTCAATGTCAACTTCATATGCCGTCTTCTCGCCCTAAAAAAATATGGAAAACTATACCTCATAAGCTCATGTTCACTAAAACCTCGAAACCCCTATTTTTACTCCAATTTTTCTCCCATACCGCCCCTGGGTGTATTCCGTTCGGGCTGCCGAGCTTCCGAGTATAACTAGGACCCAAATGTGTTCCCATATATGGGAACCCAGACTGTGTGCGAAAGAACGACGATTTTAGACCACAATTTAACGTAAATTTAAGGCTAAAACTTCGATAGAACCTCAATTTTCCACTCTTAGGTCAAAATCGACTTCATATTCGAAATTCTCGTCCTAATAAACATCGAAAACTATACCTCAGAAGCTCGTGTTACTAAAACATAAATAACACAGAAAGTACCTATTTTTACACTCATTTGCACTCGTAACACCCCTGGGCATATCCTGAACGGGCTGCAAAGTTTCGGGACATAACTAGGGCCTAAATGGAGTATGTGTGCGAAGGAACGAATTTTTTAGACCGAAAATGAAGCCGGTATGCGTGATAGGGTGGACGGCGAACGAACATTGCATTTTTGGAATCTACGCACTTTGAAACGGAAAAGAACAAATTTTGAAAAATTATAAAAATTTTTTGTTGATCGATTCACAGAACAATAAACCAAAAACGCTGCAAATCCCTGCACAACGGTTTATTATTTTGTATAGAATACCCTTCTGTTACAGATCACAGCTCTATGTATAGATAACCCGTCTATATAATATAATATGTACTATTCTATGCATAATTATGTAGATCGCAGACCCTCCGTTGGTTAGTACCTAACCCCGTACTCGTTACTAGGTACCTACCTAAATCACGAGTTAAATGTTGCTAAAATAATTCTGCCGATGACAAACAGTACCTAACAAAATGAAACACACATAATGAAGTTCTGAAAAGAAATTGTTGATGAGGAGTGAAAAAAGTTGCAAAAGTACCTACCAACAAACTCCAGCCCCTTCTACGTAGATGGTATAATGAACCGTTGTGTAATAATTTACCGTTGAGTAATGATTTACCGTAGTAATAATTTACCCATCAATAATACTTCAACGTTTGTTCAAGTTTCACTACCTACCAACAAACTCCAAAAGAGCCATCATTTTTCAAATTAAATAATATCACAGAACAACCAACTCGACTTCATACTCCGCCAATAGAATCAGGTGATCCCTAGCAATGATTTCATCTCCGCCAATTTTCCTATTGTGGGCGCGTCTCTGGTTACGAGATTTGGTTTGAATTGTATACAATTTCATTCACACTGGAGTCGAAAATGCCTGTCGGTGCAAACTTCGGGGCCTTACTGTGAACGAACGGCTGGACGTACGATGCTCCGGATGGTCTTAAAAAACTCGCAAGTTCAAGAACTATTTAAAACCGTAAAAATATTTACGTAAAAAAATGGTATAGGCGTTTTGAAAATTTCAGCCCCTATTTTGAACCCCTTAGAGATGACTCACAGTAACGTCGAGCTTCGAGGACCAACTAGACGCCGAACGGAACCTATAACCCGAATTTCATCAATTTTTTTCATGGTAACTAAGAAAAGTGGCCCGTACGGCGTACGGCGTACGGCGTACGGCGTACGGCGGACAGACAGAAATATTTTTATTGCAGTTTTGGATTCTACATACCTTGAAACGTAAACCATCAAATTTTGAGGGGGGGTAAGAATTTTTTTTTTCATGCTCGATTCCAATGGTTCATTATTGAAAATAATAAACCAAAAATCTGCCATTGAAAGCTATCTTGCGCTTGTTCGATCTTGCTTTTTTTTTCTTTTTTTTTCTCTCTCTCTCCATCTCTTCTCTCTCTCTCTTTTACTCCAACCACATAGATTCGTAATCAGGCGCGTAGCGTCAGGGGTACCGGGGATACCGGCGCTACCCTACACGAAAAATGAAAAAAATTACATTCCGTAGGTAGGTAGCAATTTGAATTGTCCACTCATAACTCCATCCTCCATGACTCTCCCTCCATGAACTATCCTCCAACCTCCATGTCTGCCAGTCATGGACGAAAAACAGCCAAGTATCGATTAGTCGATTAGAATCATATGGTTTTCGGCAGGTTTCGAATATTTGAAATCTCAAGGTCGCTGGGGTACCGCTACCAGTCCTGCGGAGGCCCAGAATCCGATATACACTCGGCATTTCACTGTTGAAACATACAATAGGTACCAATGGTTATCAGGCTGTAGTTCGAAAAACCTTCTATTTTGTTTGCAAGGGAATTCTAATGAAATTGGAAGATCAATAATACATAAAATTCCTTTGACAAACAGCTTGCTAAGAACTGCTTCACATTTACATTTTTAGAGTGTGTGAGGAAGTGTGAATTTTGGGGGGTGGAATTCATTGCGGTACCCCCGTCACCAGAGGCACGCTACGCTCCTGTTCGTAATCAACTTTCGACGTCAACTCCCCCTAACCGCACAGGGTTTTCCCTATGGCTAGGGGTACATTCCATTTATTATTCTTTAGTATTGTTAGTACATATTCGTATTATAGGTACTTTGAATAATGTAATTATACTGACATTGATGTAAATACTACTGTCTATCGGAATAAAACAATTATTCATTCATTTTATTCATTCATTCATGCTGCTTTTGTATTGTGGGTGACAGCAGAGAGTGGGAACCGAAGGGGCTAATATGGCGGGAGTAAACATACCACCCGCTGGGCGTCTCGTCGGTCGGTCTTGGGAGGATATGTACGTCACCTGCTTAGTGAACAGGACGCCGGGTTAGCGATATTTTCAACTGATACTCATAGCGGACGGGAATATCCAATCAGACGTACCTGCTCATCACAACTACTGGGACGGATCGAAACGCTCCGAGGAGCTTTGGAAATGACTGCGAAGAGGAGGGCGGATGGTGCGGTTGGAAGGTATTTCACCGAGCGACAATCTGAGAACGCCGTTGCAGAGTTTTGTGCCGCCGACGACGGAACGTACGCCTGACTGATCCTCAGACCCAACCGCTCGAGTGGAAGGGAAGCTTCGGAGAATCAAATTTCTCTCTCTCTCTCTCGTCCTTCTCGACGAGGGTGTCCCCTTGTTCGTCTCTGTCCTACCAACCAACGACTTGTTTATGCAGAGCGACCCCGGGGTTCAGCCCCCCGACACCGGATCGTAATCCGGGGCTCCTGTATCAGAAACCGCAACCTCCAACCGTTCACCCGGTAATACGATGGATCCACCGGCTCCCCCTCCTCCCTTCTCCCGACTCCCTGAATGAAAGGAAACAGGAAAACCGGCACCCGATTCTCAGATATTTTACTTGAGTAATCCCGATCGGGATGGGCAGCCTCGCTGACGGGATTCCGATCGATAGCTCAGTGAATTCAAACGAGGTAGACCGGCCAGTGAAGAGAGTACCTAGTTGATTGAATCTGGTGGCGATGGAAATGAGCAGCTCCGCAATAGTAATGATAAGTTCGCACTGTGCGCAGCGGTCCAAATTTACATATTTTTGGTCCAAAAATGAAAACACGAAGCTGCATGGCATGTGGCGTGTTGTCGGTCATGTTTTTTTAGGCGCTGAATCGATTTCACCTAGTACCAGCCCGATTAGACGCACCGAACACACCAATTTAAGCACAATTGTACACCGAAATAATAATAAAAACATCATATTTTTCATTGGGACATAATCGCCGGTTCAGTAAAACAATGACGTAACTTCAAAATATCAAATTTTACAGGAGAAGCGAAAAACCAAAAATTTTTCACGAAAAACCCTGTGATGCACGAATGCAAACTTCGTAAGCAAACGTATTCGAACATTTTGTTACAATATGTGTTCGCTAGGGCGTAAGTACATATTTTTTAGGGGTGAAATTCGCCCCCTTCACCTCTCTACACCTGATTTATTGCAATCACGTCATTGTTCTTCCAGAATTGATGGCTCAAAATTTCAAAATCTGGCAAAGTGTTAGAGGGGAAAATCGATTAGGTTATCCAATAGATTCCTAAATTATCCTTTTTATCCAATTACCACTCTTAGGAGTTCCTAATTACCACTTATTAGGAACAGTGATGCACAAAACGTTATTTAAAACGCGCAGAAATTACAAAATTACATGATATAAGGAACATGGCAATCAGCATGCGTTGATAGGTAATTAGTTAAGGGAATCATAAAGACTTCTGTAAAATGGAGGAATTATGTTGCTTCGAATCAAAGAGTTCAAATCTCGGACTTAATTCTCTTGGATTAGTATTTTAATGGATTAAGCCGGTTTTAGAAGTAAATCGGCTGGTTCTTTTCTCTTCCTTGCACGTCTTTCTTTTCTTTTTTTGAAGTCCGGAAAATTCATCTCTCGACTTTTAGAGGCTCTTTTTCGCGTTTCGGATTAGCGTAACATCATAAATCGGTCCAGATTCCTTGGCTCGAGTCACTGATTTCTCAATGATGCTGTGGACGGCATCGCCTATATTCTGAGTGTGGCCACGAGTCATTGTGGGTATTCATGTTAATGTTCATAGAGGTACATGGCAATAAGAAATTTGTTTGCTGTCCTCCACAGTTTTCGGAGTAAAACAGTAAGACAGTTATGTCTTAAATTTTCTGAAACTTCTAGATGAACAATGAAACAGTACATTTACAACGTTGTTTCTCCTAGTTTTGACACTTCGCCTCGTTGTAGCCCAACAGTTGGTGGTCGTGTGGTTGGGTGCTTTTGTTGTTACTTGTGTATGGGTTGGTAAGCCAGAGGGATAATATCGTTAGGAACGTATTGGAACTCATCAATATTTTAAAAGTTTTTATCAATTTTAGTCGTCATCCAGTCTGATACCATAATATTATGGTATAGACAAAGATAATGCCAACAACCGGGGCAAAACGCTGCAAAGTCCTAGTCACATTGGTTTATTATTCTATTGGACATACTTACAGAAATTTTGGCTGTTCATTTATTGTTTCTTTCATGTGCAATTATTGGAATGGCTATTTTTGATGGGATCCACCAATTTTGACCCCCAAAACACGAATTAGGCGCGGTTTTTTATAAAAAGATTATCTTTGATCATTGATAGTACCATTTAATTATCTTAATTCCCTTGTTGATACTACTTCTAGTGTTATTATAGAAATGTATGATGATTTCATACCGTTTCCCATGTTTTTGACTCATAAAAAATGAATTTCGGGAGCTTAACCTTCGTTACAACCAAAATTCTTCACTCTTTGGTCAAAATCAATTTAATATTCGATTTTCATGCCCTAAAAAACATTGAAAACGATATTTCACAAGCTCATGTTCACTAAAACCTCAAAAAACCCTATTTTTACACACGTTTCCCCCATAACACCCCTGGGTGTATGCCGATCGGGCTGCCGAGTTTCGGAGCACAACTTGGACCCAAATGTGTTCCTAAATGGCGACCCGAACTGTGTGCGGAAAAACGACGATTTTAGACCGAAATTTAACGTAAATTTAAGGCTGAAAAATCGTTAGAACCTCAATTTTTCCATTCTTTGGTCAAAATCGACTTCATATTCGGTCTTCTCGTCCCCAAAACATGGAAAACGATACCTCAAACGCTCATATTACTAAAACACAAACGCTGCAAAGTCCTGGTCAATTGGGTTTATTATTATATTGGACACATCTAATATTATCTTGGCTGTTTATTTATTGTTTCTTTAATGTGAACTAATTGAAATAGCTATTTATGATGATTTCTACCAATTTTGGCCCCCAAAACACGAATTAGGTACCTACGCTCCTTTTTTTTTTCAAATTATCTTTGATCATTGGTAGTGCCATTTAATCGTCTTGATCAACTTTTTCTAGTGTTATTATATACATTTATGGTGATTTCAGACGATTTCCTAGGTTTTTGACTCATAAAAAATCAATTTTTGGAGCTGAACATTTGGTAGAACCTCAATTTTCCACTCTTTGGTCAAAATCGACTTCATATTCGGTCTTCTCGTCGCAAAAAATACATGGAAAACAATACCTCAAAAGCTCATGTTGCTAACATGTTACTAAAACACTAAAAGTACCTATTTTTATACACATTTTCACTCATAACACCCCTGTGTGTATTCCGATCGGGCTGCAAAGTTTCGGGACACAACTAGGGCCCAAATGGAGCCTGTGTGCGAAAGAACGACTTTCTTAGACCGCAAATGTAGCCGTTATAAATGATACGGTGGACGGCGGACGGACATTAAATTTTTGGAATCTACGCACCTTGAAACGTAAAAGAAAAAAAAATTAAGGGGGAGTTATAAACATTTTTTGCTGAGCGAATACATAGGTGTATTATTCATAGAGTAATAAACCAAAATGTATGAGTGTGATTTGATTGTATGGATGCACTTCTACTTATACTTACAGTATTCAGTATAATATTCATTGAGAGTAAGTGCTTCCGAAAACGATTGCGAGGAAACAATGTGTTGGCAGACCTTGTTCTGCTGTAACTGACAGGTAAGTGCCTCCAACTTACGCAGCAACGCGGAATATGTTCATGTTAAATGCCTCGAAAACATAGGTAAATACGATAAGACAGTCGAGGACGGCTTTAGACGGGATAGCAAAGATCAGGGCGACGCGGTTTTTGCACGAAAATACGATAATATCAAGAGTTCCGAGGCACTACGGTGGAAACTAAGTGAGAACTGTAATAGCTGTTGGTAGTCGGTGGAGGGGGTGTTCAAAAAGTTTTCCGAGGCCGTGGAAGGTAATTAAGGTCTTCCGAAGCTCAAATAGGTTGCAAAACCTAGTTCTCTTGTTGTAGAACTCTTCCGACAATGGAGTTTGGGCTTTGGAGTGCGAAAGTAAGTGAAGAAAGCCAACGAAGCACATTTAAACGAATGTAATTACCTCCGTGGCAAGGGATGGGGATTACCTCCTAGGGTTTACGTAAAATCGCAGTTTTTTCTTTCCTGTTTTTGCTCCAAATGAGGACTCCATCTAAATCCAGCTCGTATCTTCCTCTCCCTTCGTTAATTATTATATTTAGGTCTATTGGTTCATTATTTTCAAGTATAAAGAGCTGGAATACGATAGAGGAAATACTGAGGTTTTGTTGGTAAAAATATTTCAGACATGCGACGGCTGAAACAGACATTATTTGCCTCGTCACGAAAAAGAATAATGTGTGTGTGTGTGTGTGTGTGTGTGTGTGTGTGTGTGTGTGTGTGTGTGTGTGTGTGTGTGTGTGTGTGTGTGTGTGTGTGTGTGTGTGTGTGTGTGTGTGTGCCTGCGTGTGTGCGTGCGTGCGTGCGTGCGTGCGTGTGTGTGTGTGTGTGTGTGTGTGTGTGTGTGTGTGTGTGTGTGTGTGTGTGTGTGTGTGTGTGTGTGTGGTTTCCTCATGTGCAATAATTGAAGTAGCTATGTCTGATGGTTATATGTGGTTGGACACGAATTATGCTCTTTTTTTCAAATGATCTTTGATCGTTGATAGTGCCATTCACCTGTTGACACTTCTTCTAGTGTCAACAGGTGAATACAAAGCGATGGTGATTTCAGACAATCTCCCAGGTTTTTGACTCACAAAAAATGAATTTTAGGAGCTGAAACTTCGTTACAACGTCGATTTTTCCGTCTTTGGTGAAAACCAACTTCATATTCGGTCTTCTCGCCCTGAAAACATGGAAAAAGATACCCCAAAATCTCATTTTACTGGAACACCAAAAACCCTATTAATACACCCAGTTTTCACTCAAACACCCCTGGGTATATTCTGATCCGGTTGCAAACTTTCGGGACACAACTAGGGCCCAAATGGAGCCTGTGACCGAAAGAACGAATTTTTTAGACCGGAAATGAGATACGGCGGGCGGCGGACGGGCATCGCATTTTGGTTTATTATTCTGTGAATAATGTTGGTTTATTATTCTGCGAATAATACTCTATGTATTCGCTCAGCAAAAAAATTGTATGGCACCCCCTCAAAATTTTTTCTTTTACGTTTCAAGGTGCATAGATTCAGAAAATGCAATGTCCGTCCACCGTATCATTCATAACGGCTTCATTTGCTGTCTAAACAATTCGTTCTTCCGCACACAGGCTCCATTTGGGCCCTAGTAATGACCAAAAATTGCAGCCCGATCGGAATATACCCAGGGGTGTTATGAGTGAAAATGGATATAGAACTAGGTATATTTTGTGTTTTAGTAACATCAGCGTAAGAAGTATCATTTTCCATGTTTTGTGGACGAGAAGACCGAATATGAAGTTGATTTTGACCAAACAGTGGAAAATTAAGTTTCTACCAAAGTTTCGGCTCCCAAAATTGATTTTTTATTATTCAAAAACCTGGAAAATCATCTGAAATCACCATCAATTTGTAACACTAGAAAAATCGTCAACAGGTGAATCAAGACAATTAAACCATCAAAAATAACTATTTCAATTATTGCGCATGAAAGGAAAAATAAATGAACAGCCAGATTTTCTGTAGGTATGTCCAACAGAATAATAAACCCATGCGACAAGGGCTCAGCAGCGCTTTTTTTTCAATTATCTACCCATGAATATTTACTTTTGGCACATTTGTTATTTTACTATTTTCAATAATAAACCTTCGGAATCAATTATGAAAAAAAAAAGAAAAAAGTTAATCCCTCTCCAAAATGTTACTGTTTCCGTTTTAAGGTACGTAGAAAAATGGAATAAAACGCTGCTAATTATTACTCAACGGTTCATTATAGGTGCTACTTCTGCGTAGATCACAGTTTCCTGTGGTCAGTACCTTCCAGCTCCCCCCAGGAAAGCCGTAAATGGAGTACTGGAGCCGGCGGGGGAGTAACAGTTGCCTAACTAATACGTGTTATTTCCAGAATTCTTTGATGAAATTATTATTACGTGTTACATGTAAAGTTACATGGTACATGTAAATTACCGTTGGTAAATTATTGTCATCAAAAGAGGACCTTACATGAGGGACAGCCAACTCGATTAGATGCATCCATGCGTGATTATAATCAGGTGTTCACTAGCAATGATATGCTAGGTTAATACCGTTCATTCACGATCATGTTGGCAAAGCTCTTAGGTGCAAACTTCAGGGCCTTACTACTGTGAACGAACGACTGGACGGACAAGGCAAAAAAATCCTCAGTTCGAGAAAAATTTTACAACTTTAAAAAAATCGAAAAAAAATCTGATACATTTCGGATTCTACGCACCTTGAAACTGAAACCTTCAAATTTTGAGGAGTGGTGGTGGGTGGGGGTTACCTCCCCCCCCCCCCTCCATGCTCGATTCCAAAGGTTCTGTATTGAAAATAATAAACCAAGAAATGTCTGTCCGTCCGTACTTCGCGCTTGCCTTAGTTACCACGAACGAAAATTAATGAAATTTGGTTTGTGGGTCCCATTTACAGTCTAGTTGGTCCACGAAGATCGGCGTTACTGTGAGTCATCTCTATGGGGCGAAAAATAGAGGTTAAATTTTCTTAATGCCGTTTTACGTCCAGCTCTTCGTTCACAGTGAGGCCCCGAAGTTGCACTGAAAAGCTTCGTCAACATGATCGTGAGTGAAACGGTATAAACCCGGCCCAGGTATCAGTGCTTGGGAACAACTGATAATAATCACGCATGGCTCTATGAAATCGAGTTGGTTGTTCCATGATAGTATTTCATCTTGTGAATTATGGTTATATTAGATATTATTGATAAGTACTTCTGTAACTAGAATAAACGTTATGTTTCATGAATAACAACAACTAATTAATGTTATAATTCTTGAACCCACCGCATATTATTTGTGAAACTGTAGTTGCCCGGCCGGCTCCAGTACTCGATTTAGGGCTTTCCTGGAGGGAGCTAGAGGGTTGATACTGAGCACAGAAAACAGTCGTCTGCGCAGAAGGGGTGTCTATACAGATAAACAATAAACCGTTGTTTAACCATTTGAAGCGTTTTTAAATCGATAACGGCGCGTCTTCTAGCTTATCCTTTCTTTTGACATTCCAAGATTTTGGCGAATACTAAAAAGTTGGAACTTCTGGCACTACCGTTTCTACTGAAAATTCTACAAGAAGGTTATTTTCCATAATTTGTAGCTAGTTCTTCTAAAAAGGAACCTACAATGTAGACATGTAGACATGGGGTACTACCAACAAATTTCGGGTCCATTTTAACGCATGAATGGCCTGTGACAAGTTGCATGAACGTGAGTGAAGTAATTTATGAACCACCCGTTGAAGTGCATCAACCGAACAGTTTTTATGGTGACTGCGTGAACTACTGTGTTATTGGTGAGGTAATGATAACACATGATGTTGAGCTTGTCCAATTTAATACCGTCAGTGGACCAGTTCCCAACTGCTGTCCACGTTTGACTATAAAGTACCTACAGGTAACCTATTTCAGGGAAAACCTTGCTAACACGACAAATCTTAGACAAATCTTACAGTCGGATTCGCATGTATATTAATATTTAGAACCAACCTTCAATACTCCAGTCCATTCAAAGCTTTGTGTAACCGCTCATGCGCGTAGTGATGGTCATTTAAATGGCGTGTCGTTCAGAATTGTGATCTCTAGACAGAAGGGTAATCCTTATATAATTTTCGCCATTTTTCAGTGTTTCGAAATTTCAAAAGCCTTTGGAATACGCTGAAGACCCATTTGTCATAATAATAAACGTATACCTCTGTGCTATTCTGGTACCCGTGGTTCCATAGCTGAGGGGTATCCCCGGGCCTCACAACTCCGACTTGAAAACCTCTGTTCCATAAAAACGGACAACAAAGCGATGAAGCCTGAAAACCCCTCACCCCAAAGGATATTAGAGAAGTTTCCATCAGAACCTTGTTTAGTGTAGCGAGTTTCAAATGTTATTTTCCACTCTCCTAAAAAAAAAAAAAAAAAAAAAAACCCTCTTACCGCCAACTGCAACTTTTCTTTTCAAAGCTTCAATCCGTTTTTCCTGCCCTCACGGGGCTAAGGTTTTTTTTCTTTTTTCCATCTCGAAAATTCGGTGCCCATTTTAAATATGAAATGAAAAACGGAAGTTTTGTAGCAGCGCGGTACGGATGAACAAAGTATTCTGGTGCTTTGCAACTTGGTGGCAGCAACAAACGGTTCCTCTTAAAAGTAGACGCGCGACACACTTGAATGGATTAATCTTGTGGCTTGTAGCAAACATACTTGGTTTAATCGAAGGTGGTGAGGCATTACTGACAACGTCCAAGGGATTTATAAAGGATATTGACAGGACAAACAAGATGACTCAAAGCGCATAGTTATAGAACTTTTGTTCTTCTTCTTTGGCTACCCACTGATGGATGTTAGCGATCAAATATGCCACTTTATTCCTTTTTGGCACCTGCTGTATTAAATTTGATACCTCTAACATTTCAACTCACAAGCTCAAAATTCTCAAAGCTGCAATAATATTATCGGTGGTTCTTAAATTATGTTGGAAATTATGACGATAGCCCCGCAGTATCGTCACAGGAACGGTTACTTTGGAACCTCTGGATCTCAAAGGAACAGTTCCCCGGCTAGCCCTGAAACGTTTCCATCGGTGAGTCACTTGAATATCATTCTAATAACCACCAGTCCCTTACCCTTGCGGTTCAACCCATCTATTCTAAATCTTAGAATCCTCCCTTAGAACATCGATCCTAAACCTTTACAGGAGAAATACAAGTTTCCTGGTTAAATCTCAAATACTTGTTCTCATTCCTCAAACCTGATAACCTTAATTACCATTGAGAAAGCCAGCGGGAATTACTATCTCTATAACATAATTCTTAGCCCTATTGGCAGGCAAAATTTATAATTAAATTTTCAGTGTGATCACTGAGACTTCAGAAATTGAGTTAGAAAATCTCTCTTATTGAACTGTTTCACCTTAAGGGTAAATGTCGCGGGTTTAGTTCCAAGAACCGCCACCACGATGTGCTTCAAAATTAGCCAATCAATGATTATTGATTGAATTATTGAATCCCGCGCATTTGTATGAAACTGTAATTCCCGGGCCGGATTCACTACTCGCCACTACTCGGTTTATTGCTTTCCTGGGGGGAGCTCGAGGGTAGGTATGTACCTCAGAAAACAGTGATCTACGAAGAAGGGGCATCTATACAGGTAAGTAATAAACCGTTATATAATAAAGGCGTTTTTTCTGTAATTAAAAAGATTTTGGAAGACAGTATTGTAGTGGTAACTACATGAGTCCCTGAACACGTGTTGTTACCAGATGTTGAATTGGTTGTTACGGGGCCGACAATGGCAAAAAGAAGTTTGTTGTTGAGTTTGAAAGTCTGAGAGAATCACTGAAAGAATATAATCTGGCTCTTCCGTGTTAACAATTGTTCCGTTATTCCTTACAGTATGAACAAAAAAAAGGTAGCAAGAATAAAATGTTTTTGATGTTTTAAAAACTTCGACAACAATAACGAAAATAAATAAAATAACGATAACAAGTTACACGTTTTACGAATGTCAATAACAATAAAAAATGCATGCAATAACGATATTAACAATAACAATGTTTAATAATCGTAATAACAATAACAAGAAGAAATTAAATCATAACAACGAAAAATACAATAAAAATAACAAGAATAAACCAAAAACCCTATGGGGGGGACGATAACCATAACAAAAATAAATAACTGATATCAATCTCATCTTTCTCCCCTCATAGCTTCCTGTTCTTCCTGCCTGTCTGCCAGCGTATTACCAATACTGTTGAGAATAATTCGACGGTATGAGATCAGAAATGTCGGTTTACCTTGTTGAAAAAAGTCCAGCTATTAGATTATAATCATGAAGTGCTATCGCTGTGATGATAATTTAATTGGTGAGGATGCAATAAAGTGCTCTGGTTGTGAGCAGCATTTTCACTATCCCTGTGTTCAATTACGTGAGACCATTTTTCGTAAAATGACTAGAGATGCGAGGGAGGCTTGGAAGTGCTCGCTTTGCAAAACTGCCCGAGGGGGTACTGACTCGCCTAATCAGTCGGGGCAAATGGTTACTAAGAAGGACTTGGAGAATGTTTTTGAAAGGTACATGCATTCCATGGAATCCTCCCTGAAGTCCACTATCAAAGAGGAAATTAAGGAGCAACTGGGGAGCTTGGAGGATCGCATCTCGACTCTGGAGACTCAGACTTCCTCGATGGTGGCGACTTTGAAAGAGTTAAAATCTGAGTTGGACACTGTCAAGGATGATATGAAGGGGTTAAAATTTGATGATATTCCACTAAAAGAGCGTCTTGAGCAGATGGAGGGAAGGATCTCAGTTGCGGCGAGTTCGACTGGTGGGCAGAGTTGTGCTGTTGAGGAAGTTATGGCGGAGGTCAGTGATCGGCAGCGAAGGGCCTCTAATGTTATTTTTTATAAGGTCAACGAATCGGATCCAGCGTTTACTTCCGGTGAGGTGGCGAGTGATCAGAGGTTTCTTGAGGACCTGCTTCCAAAGTTTTCGCTCAACTTTGAGGGTAATGTGCGGAGTTTTATGAGAATTGGGAAGACGAGCCCAAATCACGAACCTCGTCCTCTCTTGGTCTCCTTGGATGGACCTTCTTCGAGCACTAGACTTCTGGCTGCCAACCGCAACATGAACCCTCCATTGTGTGCTATTTCCGCTGATCGTACTCCACTACAAAGGAAACAAATGGATGACCTACGAAGACGATTACAGCAGAGAAAGGAAGGTGGGGAGTCGGACATAACCATAAAGTTTATCAGAGGAGTGCCCCAGATAGTATCTACAGTGGGCAGAGATGCTGCTCCGAAGCGGATGGCTTCACATTCAAAAAACTCGCAGTCTACTACCAGAATGTCCGAGGGATGAATACGAAGTTGGTGGATTTGCGTTCTCTGGGCCCCGAAATCGGATATGATGTTCTGATATTTACAGAAACCTGGCTCACTTCAAGTGTTGATTCTTCGGAGTTGGGTCTCAATAACTATAATATATTTAGAACAGGCAGATCAAATTTTAATTCTGTGAAATTGTCGGGGGGTGGTGTACTCATAGCAGTAGTGAATAGTTTGAATTGTTTCCAATGGGTTTGTTCTTATAATAATGTTGAACATGTTTTTGTCGTTGTTCCTTCTGTGAATCTTATTATTGGTTCTTCTTATTTGCCTGATTATTTGCAACCTACCCAATTTGAATGTCACTTTCTGGAACTGGAAAAAATGTTTAATACGTATCCCGATTTCAAATTGTTGCTGGTGGGGGATTATAATTTGCCCGGTTTGATTTGGGACCTGTCGGCGGGGGTAATGGAGGGTACTCGACTTGGGGATAAGGCCCAGATCCTGTTGGACTGCTTGAATTTACATGGTCTTAAGCAGTGGAATGGCATAGTTAACCCCTATGGGAATTTACTTGATTTATGTATCTCTAACTGTAACTCAGTGAAAATTAACAGTAACCCAACTTCTTTTTTGAACCCGGATAAAGCCCACCCTCCATTTGATTGTTACGTTACGATTGAGAGGCCCAGGGATGGTTTTTCTCGTACTCCAAAATTTAAATTTAATTTCAAAAAGGCGAATTTTGTAGCCATGGAATCCTTCTTAAGGGAGATCGACTGGAGTTTCTGTCGAACTATGGACCTTGAGGAGGCAGTTGAGGAATTTTATAAGGTGTTGCGTGTGGCAATTGAGAAATTTGTACCGTACATTACTGAGGTCGCATATTCGTTCCCCAAATGGTTTGATGAGGAATTGATTGACCTCGTCAAACAGAAGAGGTTTGTACACTCACGTTATAAAGAATTTGGCCTTTCTGTTGATTATCTGATGTTTTCTGATTTACGTGCAAAATGCAAAGAAAGATCCCGTAGGTTTTATAGGAAATACGTCGACGCTATTCAGAGTTCCTTGATGACTGATCTAAAAGCCTTTTGGAATCATGTTAATTATAAAAATGGTTCATCCATGGTTCCCAGTTTGATGAGATACAGGGGCGAGACTGCAGAGGACCTCTGTGGGGTGGCTGAATTATTCGCTGATCATTTTTCTTCAGTTTTTGAAAAGCCATGTCCTACCGATTTGGAACCTCCTCCTCAATCCTCTTGTTTCTCCTTGTCCAGTTTGAAAATTGATGAGGAAGCTGTGCTAAATGGACTGAGGTCACTGGACCCAAATAAAGGAATGGGACCTGACGGTATCCCACCCGTGCTCCTTCGAAGTTGCGGTAAGTCTCTTTGTTCGCCGATCACGGAGATTTTCAATCGGTCTCTTAATTTGGGCATATTTCCATCACAATGGAAAGTTTCGTTTATTACACCCATTCATAAAGGTGGGGATCGATCTGACGTGGAGCATTACCGTCCGGTGTGTTCACTATCTGCTATGCCCAAATTGTTTGAGAGGATTGTAATCAATGAAATATCTCCGTCTCTTAAACGCTACATGATCGAGGAGCAGCATGGATTTGTTCCGGGAAGATCGACTTCAACCAATCTCTTGATTTTCGAGGATTATACCATGAAAGCATTCCGGTAGGGGATGCCAGGTGAATTCTATTTACACGGACTTCTCCAAGGCCTTTGACAAGATATCACATAGTCGCCTATTTACCAAATTGATTAATTTCGGATTTCACGGTAGAGTTTTGGACTGGATCATGAGCTATTTGAGGGATCGATCTCTCATCGTTAGGCTGAGAGGCTGTCAGTCTCGTCCGTTTGGTGCTCCCTCTGGGTGCCCGCAGGGTTCTCATCTGGGACCATGGTTGTTCCTTGTGTTTATGAACGATATTAAGTCCGTTTTCGACGATAAGATAAGGTTTTTGTTATATGCAGACGATTTAAAGATTTTTTTAGAGGTTTCCGCTCTTTCTGATTGTATGGTACTTCAGTCGAATCTGGACAGGTTTGGTGGCTGGTGCCATGTGAATGGGATGTCATTGAACCTTGCTAAGTGTCACGCGGTTACATATACGCGGTGAGGTTCTATTAACTTTGATTATGCCATTGATGGACGGGTTCTTCAGCGTGCGTCCCTCATGAAGGATTTAGGAGTCCTGTTTGATAATCAGCTAAGCTTCTCCGATCATTTGGATTTTGTTTGTAACAAAGCAATGAGAATGCTGGGGTTCATGAGGAGATGTACCGCAGACTTCAGTGACCTTAAAGCTCTGACACTTCTCTTCACCACTCTGGTTCGGTCGATTCTGGAATACTGCTCGATGGTTTGGTCCCCATTCTATGCTGTGGCTAAGGTGAGGCTGGAGAGGATTCAGAATAGGTTCCTCAGGTTTCTGGCCTTCAAGGCGGGTTTGCCGTGGGACGAAACTGGAATCGAGGATATGAGGAGGACGAGTGGCTTGAGGCTGTTAGAAATTAGGCGTCAGTGGCTTGATGCCACTTTTGTTGCCAAGCTCTTCTGCGGTGTTATCGACAGCCCGGAGTTGTTATCATTGTTTGGCTTGAGAGTCCCTTCGCACGGTACCCGTCACCACCTCCTTTTCTCGTTGCCTCACACCGCCACCAACTATCTGCTTAATAGCCCCATAACCAGAATGCAGAGGAATATGAATTACTTGGCCTCCCTGTCTGATGACATGGACTTAGTAGCTTCCAGCCTGGCCTCTACAAAAAGGCATTTAAAACAAATTTTATTAATGTAGGATTCTTTTGTTGTATTGTCCGTTTGTTCTATTGTAGTATATGTATTTATAGTTAAATACCAAATTTGTAATTCCCTATTAAGTCCGTCGATAAAGTCTGTAACTGTTTTTGCCCGTATAATTGTTTGCATTATAAGTTGATATTTTTATCTTATGTATTTTGATAATGGTATCATTTCTGTGAAATTATTAGTGTTCAGTAATATAATATATATGTAATTGGGCTCTGCCCGTTTATTTTCTAAATAAATAAATATAATGACCCTGGATATCCACCAACTCCCCAGACCCTTGGTTCTAGAAAACTTCCTCAGGACCCCCAGGGCCCCTGGTAGACTCTCACCAGGTGGAAGTAGAAGAGCAACGTCGCACCAGCCAGGGGTGGAGCCCCCCCCCCCCCCCCCCCCCAGAGGATTATACGGCTAACAGTAGGCCCCTATTGTTATAGTAATTTTCCCAGATGCCGTTCGATCTAATGATCCGATTTTCAATCTGAAAACGGATTTGGATTCTTCGATTTTTTTAATACAAAAGTACTAGTTGCTTTTTCCAAAAAAATTGAAATTGAGCAATCAAGTTTCGGGAATTCCATGAAAAAAAATTGTAAAATTCAAAACTGAATGTCGCTACTTGAGGTTGTTTATACCAATTACAGAACATTTTACAGATCGAAAATCGGTTGACTCATTCAAGAGATAAACCGAATATTGGGTTGCCCCCGACGGTGCAGCCATCTATTGAAAATATTTCTTACTAAAATCCATGACATTTACCCTTAAATGTTCCTCCTTTACCAAATCCTAGTGTCTTACAAAATCCAGTCCATTGCTTATGGAAAACATGATGTGTTACTCAGTAGTTACACAGTTTGTTGAGATGAAAAAATTCGTGTTGTTGTGAGAGGCGCAGCGATTTGAACGATTCAGGCGTTTTCGTCGCGTGTTTTCCTAGCTTTTACCTCTTCCTCTACACTCTAGGCAATCTAAGGTCCTCGCTGTTGTTTTTCCCTAACCTAAGGGTCCTAAGGGACTAACCTGGTCCCAGATTACCCAAGGCGCCCATGATTGGCTGAAGCCTTATCCGAATTTATCAATTTTGGGACGTCTCTGACGATTACAACTACTTACGTTTGTGACTTCCAATGTATTGAACTCCAACTCGCCCGCTAATCAATGGGGAAATCATGGATATAGGATGGCCATCATCCTTACAAGCTATGAGGTATTATAAGCTCACCAAAAATACAACAATTTTATGGGTTTTTGGATGGTTTACGCATTTTTTCAGGCAGTAAAAAAACACTCTCTCAGTAGTTTTTTTTTTAAAGTGTTTTTGGACAAGAAACACGTAGAAGAATGCTCAAATCGAGAAACGAATCGAAACGAACTTTGTAAGGAATCAAATTCGTCGAATGCAACCAAGCTAGTTAAGACCTAAGTTTCAGTTGTCAATGAACGGTTTCCGTGTCTAAAAAACCTTTCATTTCTGAGCTGAAAGAATTGTTGTCTCCAAAATACGAATTTCTACTCACGTTTTAGAGCTTTCTGAACAAATGTGGTTGAGTGTCTGTCTGCGTGTTTAGAAATCCTTACCACTCGCATAAAAAATGTGCCAAATTTCAGCTCGATCCGTTGTGTCTGTGAGGCAGTAACCTTGTCAAGAAGAACAAGATCAAGAAAAACCATAAAAACTTGAAAATAACGATTTTCAAACATCCATAGCTTCGGCACCTGATGGTTCAGAGGGCTGAAATTTGTTCAACATCCTCAGTGGCCATTCGAAAATGGGTGTACAAAAAATCAACACCGGGGACCCACACGCGGCGGAATTGCTTTGAACGTTTGGAGGGGGGGGGGGGCTACCGTCGTGCAAACAGTGGTTTTTTTCCTCTTAGTCGCTTCGAGTTTTTCGGTTTTCTTGGCGGGCGGGACGCTACAACTGTCTGACTCCAGAAACTCATTTGCAAGTTGTGGGTTTGATTTAGATTCTACGTTATCGACTCGAGGCAACTATGTGCCATTAAACTTGGCAGAAATTTTGTTGTTGTTATTTTCAATGAAAACAAACCGATATTAATATACCGATTAATAAACCGATATAAACCAAATTTCATCAATTTCTTCATGATAACGAAGAAATGTGCTAAGTAGGTACGGCGCACGCCGGACGGATAGAAAATTTTCATAGCATTTTCGGATTCTACATACCTTGAAACGGAAACTATAAAATTGTTTGTCGGTTGGAGGGGGGGGAGAGAGATTTTTTTTTCACGCTTGATTCCAAAGGTTCATTATTGAAAATAATAAACCAAAATGTAAAACAGCAAACATGTTGCGGGGGTTAATGGTTCCGTTCGGGGTATAGTTGGGCCTCGAAGCTCGGCGTTACTGTCAGTCATCTCTAAGCCGTTCAAAATAATGGTTGCAATTTTCAGAACGCCTTAGCTTGAAAACTTTCAATAGAAGGGTCTGGTTTTTTTAACGTTTTTAAATTGATCTTGAACTAAAGAATCTTTTGAGACCACCCGTAGCAATGCACGACCAGCCGTTCGTTTGCACCAAAAAGCTTCGTCAACATGATCGTGAATCAAACGGTATAAATCCGGCCCAGATATCATCGCTAGGGAGCACCTGATTATAATAAGGATGGCTGTATGAAGTCGAGTTAGTTGTTCCGTGATATCATTTCATTTGAAAAAACGCTGCAGTCCTTGACACATGGGTTTATTATTCTATTGGACATACCTACAGATATGTTGGCTGTTCATTTATTGTTCCTTTCGTCCGCAGTAATCGAAATACCGATTTCTGGTGGTTTCCATTGATTTTGGCCCTTAAAAAACACAAATTAGGTACGCTCTTTTTTTCCCTTTTTTTTTTAACTACCTTTGATCATTGGTAGTGTTAATCGTCTTGATCCACTTGTTGAAACTTATTCCAGTGTCATTATACAAACTGATGGTGATTTCAGACGATTTCCAAGGTTTTTCACTCATAAAAACATTGAAAACGATACCTCAAAAGCTCATGTTACTAACATGTTACCACAACACAAAACTACAGAAACGTTGGCTGTTTATTTATTGTTTCTTTCATATAAAATAATTTAAATAGCTATTTCTGGTGGTTTCCACCAATTTTGGCCCCCAAAACACGAATTAGGTACGCTCCTTTTTTTTGTTTTTATAAATTATCTCTGATCATTGATAGTACCATTATTTAATCGTCTTGATCCACCTGTTGACACTTTTTCCAGTGTTATTCTACAAACTGATGGTGATTTCAGACGATTTCCCAGGTTTTTGACTCATAAAAAATCAATTTTGGGAGCTGAACATCTGGTACAACCTCAATTTTCCACTCTTTGGTCAAAATCGTCTTCATATTCGGTCTTCTCGTCCCCAAAAACATGAAAAACGATACCTCAAAAGCTCATTTTACTAACATGTTGCTAAAACGCAAAAAGTACCTATTTTTACACACATTTTCACTCATAACACCCCTGGGTATATTCCGATCGGGCTGAAAAGTTTCGGGACACAACTAGGGCCCAAATGGAGCATGTGTGCGAAAGAACGAATTTTTTAGACCAAAAATGAAGCCTGTACACGTGATACGGCGGACGGAAATTGCATTTTTTGAATCTACGCACCTTGAAACGGAAAAAAAAAAAATTTTGAGGGGGTGTTATAAAAATTTTTTGCTGAGCGAATACATAGGTGTATTATTCACAGAATAATAAACCAAAACGATGGCTCTTTTGGATTTTGCTGATAGGCTGTACTTTTGCAACTTGAACAAAAGTTGAAGTATTATTGATGGGTAAAATATTACGCAATGGCAAATTTTACAGAACGGGAAATGATTGCACACCGTTAAATTATTACACAATGGTTCATTATAGTACCATCTACGTAGAAGGCGCCGGATCTTGCTGATAGGTACTTTTTCAACTTGAACTTGTAATGGATGTGGGGGTTTAACTACGCCGCCCATACAGCGTAGTTTCCCTCTCACCACTCTCTAGAAATGTAGGGAGGCAGTGTGACAGCTGCCCCCGGAGACAATGGTTTGATTATAACGCAATGCCTCCAGGAGTTGACGATTCGTTTCCGCGAATCGACCGCCCCTTCAGCCGCGTGTCAAAAAGATCGGGAAGAGCCTGCATCCAATATGGACGGGATTCCCATATAATGTCTCACTCCTCCCCTTAAAAACATACTTCTTTGAAGAAGAAGTATGTGAAGTTAATAGACACGGACTGAAAGTAGTATGGAGTTCTGATTCAGGAAGGTTCATCTGAAAAACTCCAAAGCTAATAGCTTCCATCGTAATGGTACTACTGAGAATTGTTACTGGTGGAGAACTTAGCTCCTTATCAATATCACTTGGCCGACTTGGACAAAAAAGAAAAGAAGTCGTTGTCAGAGGTTCTGGTTCAGGAAGGTTCATCTGAACAACCTCTGGGTGACTAACCCCCATCATAAGATGGAACAACTGGGAAAACAAGGGGAAAAATTGGCATTGAACGCCAGGCATTGAGCGCCTTAAGAATAATAATCAAGTTTGATAATAATAATAGTAATAATAATAATGAGTTTGATTTGATGAAAAAAGAAAATTCAATAGCCGAAGTGTATATTGATTAACAGAAGGGTTATTAAAAAGAGAAGATATTAAAAAGAGGATTCCTTCTGGAAAACCTCAGAGCTATTCCTTCTGGAAAAGCTCTCAAAAAGTGGAGGGGGTACCGAGGATAAAATCCAGCACATACCCACCAACCACGCTCTGCTACCATGTAATGGATGAGGGGTTTACCTACACCGCCCATACAGCGTAGTTTCCCCCTCTCCATCCTCTAGAAAGGTAGGGAGGCAGTGTGACAGCTGCCCCCGGAGACAATGGTTTGATTATAACGCAATGCCTCCAGGAGTTGACGATTCGTTTCCGCGAATCGACCGCCCCTTCAGCCGCGTGTCAAAAAGATCGGGAAGAGCCCGCATCCAATATGGACGGGATTCCCATATACCGTCACAAACTACAGTTGAAGTATTGTTAATGGGCAAATTATTACACAACGGTTCATTATACTGTCTACGTAGAAAGGGCACCTATACAGGTAAATTGTTACACAACGGTTTATTGTTTGCCTTATGATTCATGAATAACTACAAATAATTAATGACTGAATCATTGGATCCCACGCATTTGTAGGAAATTTTAATTCCGGGGCCGGCTGCAGTACTCGATTTAGGGCTTTCCTGGGGGGAGCTCGAGGGAATTGTCCTCAGAAAACAGTGATCTACGCAGAAGGACCTTCTATACAGGTTAATAATAAACCGTTGTGTAATAATTTGCAGCGTTTTTTTCAAGTAGGTAAATTTTGGTAGGTGCATTCCGGAAAAGACATAATGAAAAATCCACAGTTTATTCCGCGTCCGCTCAACTGTTAAATTTTATGATCGGTCAGAGTCGGATTGTTGTTCATCCTAAAACCGGTCACCTGGTTCTGTGTGCTCAAACGATATTTTTGGGTGGAAAACGGAAGGTTCTTCTTGCATCAGTTTCTCCATACCCTGTCCCTTCTCAGGTCTCCCAAGATTATCCGGAAACCGTTAATAATGTTTGCCTTCCTGATAACTTGATGTGTTCGGTAATCGGTGACGACACCGGGGAGAGTTCTCTCGTAATCCCCGTAGACAGGAGACAAGCTGAACATGGCGTTTATAACCGCCTGATGCTTCAGAACACACTCGGGGCAAACATGACGTCAACAGGATCTCGGCTCCGGAGCCAGCTCTCATCATCAGGTTGTTCCGGAGGATGTTGGGGAGTCGGCTGTCCGGACCTGGTCACGACGTTTTGACCCCGGACGTTTCACTTCTATTCCCATGTTTTCCCACACTTGGAAACGCTGTTAGGCAGCTGCCTAATAAAATGTTGAACACATAAATTAGTACACCGTTATCGAGGTAGGCGGAATCAATTAATGTTATCCCAAAAACGATAAATTTTTCCATTCAAGACCAGAGGAACGCCGCCGGCAAATTTCGTTGGAAAAAAGATCAATAAATTTTGTTTAAAGTTTTACTAGTAAATAATAGCTTAATAATTGCTATTTCTAAAATAAATATGTTTCGCAGTTCCAAGGTAGTTTTACCGTGAAAGTTACAGCGGCGATTATCGTTTTGGCTGTTACAAAAAAAAAGGTTTTTGCCCAAAATTTAATACGCAGTGACATCGAAGGTGCGGTTGGTCGGATTCTGGAGGGGGGGGGGGGGGGGTTGACGATTCCGAGTGGATTGGAGGATAGAAACACTTACTATTCTGTGAATAATACACCTACGTGTTCGTTCAGCAAAGAATTCTTATAAAACCCCCTCAAAATTCTATATTTTACGTTTCAAGGTGAGTAGGTTCCAAAACTGCGTTGTCCGTCCGCAGTATCATCCATATCTAGTTTATTTTCGGTATAGAAAATCCATTCTTTCGCACACATGCTCCATTTCGGCCCTAGTTGTGTCGCGATACTTTGCAGCCCGATCGGAATACGCCCAAGGGTGTTTGTTATGGGTGGAAAATGGGTGTCACAATGGTATTTTCATAACGTGACCATGTGAGGTATAGTTTTCCATGTTTTTTAGCGCGAGGAGACCGAATATGAAGGCGATTTTGACCAAGGAGCGAAGAATCGAGGTTCTAACAAAGTTTCAGCCTCAAATTTAAACTAAATTTTGGTATAAAATCGTCGTTATTCCGTACTCAGTCTCCAATTGTGATGTGCTCCAATGCTCGTCAGTCCGACCGGATTACACCCAGGGGTGTTATGGGTGAAAAATGGGCGTAGAAATAGGGGTTTTCAAGTTTTATTTTAATTTTTTTTTTTTTTTTTTTTTTTTTTTTTAGGCTTTAGTGAACATGAGTTTGTCAGGTATCGTATTCCATGTTTTTTAGTGCGAGAAGACCTAATATGAAGTTCATTTTGACCAATGTATGAAGAATCGACGTTGTAACGAAGGTCAGCTCGCAGAATTCATTTTTTATTAGTCAGAAACCTGGAAGTTGTCTGAAATCACCATGAATTTGTATAATAACACTAGAAGTAGTATCAATAGGTCATCAAGACAAATGGCGCTATCAATGATCAGAAATCATTTGTCGTAAATAGGCGCGTAATTCATGTTGTTGGGGGCCAAAATTGGTGAAAACTTCAAAAATAGCTTTTCAATATTGCGCATGAAAGAAGCAGTAAACGAACAGCCAAAATTTCTGTAGATATGTCCAATAGAATAATAAACCCATGTGACAAGGTCTGCAGCGTTGTGTAGATAACCCGTCTCCCTGGGTCGCTGTTCTGTTCGCACTAGCATTTAAGTACCCTTAGCTGCACAAATGTAAGGTATTAATGGGGGCACGTGCAGTATTCTCCCGTATAAAATTCATCAAATTCCTATTGTGTGATCGCCTGCGTAAATTCGTGCCGAACATCTACATTCTACCAAATAAGAGGGTAGTTCCTCTGCAACACTACGTATATATCGAAGTAGGTAATCATTATTAACTTATTTGAGCTTTTATTAGTGCAATATTGTATTTTGCTTCCTCACTACCGAAGGTAGACAAGCCTTGGATTCGTGAATGAGTAAAAAAAAATATTTCCTTCAAAATGAAAATTTCCACAACCATATTACGTTTCAGACATTGAGGGACGTTTCTGCTTCCGTGTCTGTCTGTCTGTCTGTCTGTGGTAATTCCTTGTAACGCCGATAACTACCCGAAACAATGGTCGAAATGTGCTGAGGTTTGGAGGGTAGGTGCGGGTTGGATCACAGATGGTCTCATACAAAAATAATCGAAACAATACTGTAACTTTCGTCTCCGCATGCGCAAACGTGAAATACTTGAAACGCCCATAACTACCCTCAGGAATCTCTAACACTCCGATATCTCGCATGAATTTCATCAGAATCGTACTGTAACTTTCGTCTGCGAATGTGCGAACATGAAATGTTGACCATTTCCTTGTAACGCTTCCAATTACGCGAAAAATAGTCTTAGAGAGCTGACATTTTGAGGGTGCACGTGGGTTTGATCGCAGATGGTCTCATTCCAAAATCATGGAAATCGTCCCGTCTGCGTATACGCAAACGTGAAATAGTTGAAACGCCCTAACTACCTTAAATATCGTTGAAATGACTTCAGATTTGGAGGGTCGATCAGGAATAACTCTTTGATAGTTCCGTATGAATTTCATTTGTCTACGCATGTGCAAACATGAAATGTTGGCCGTTTTCTTGTAACCGCTTCTAACTACGCGAAAAATAGTCGTAGAGAGCTGAAATTTTGTGGGTACCAATATGAACCTACCAACTATTCTATACGTTCATGTGATTCAAGTGAGGAAGCGGTACTGCCTACTCGAATTGGCAGACGTTTTTCCTTTGGTATTGCATTCGGCTTGCCCGTACCAAATAAAATAAAAAGTTTAAAAAATTAGTTGAAAAAAAATACCTATAGATGTTTTATTCCATTTTCGGATTCTACATACCTTGAAACGGAAACCATCAAATTTTGAAGTGGGTTAAAACTCAGAGACCAAACGCTTGCATACGAGTCTGCAACACATTGGGACATTTTATGTCCCAGTGGGAATTTAGGGATAATATTGACGGTATCATTTACGGGTTGCAAGATTACCACGATCCGGGTTACATGGTGGTGCAAGGTTACCACATTCGATTCTGGTAAACAATGACTTTCTTCACTACCTGTTGCTGACTACCTTGTTTACCCGCCTTTTTTTTCATCATGCTCAGCTCAGCTACCGCGCCAGGTACGGGGGTACGGTTAACAAGAAAATGTTCAATAAAATCACACGATTCCAACGAGTGGTGAACGATTTTTGTACGATGAAAAATGGCAAACATGAACTTCCGTAGAAACGAATCGGTTGTAAGCGAAAATCATCAGAATGGTCGGTTAGAAACCGGCATCCCGCCGTCCTTTCCTTGTTTAGTCTCCATTACTACTCAGACTCACTGTAAGGCTATGTCCTAATTGGGAAGGCATCGGGCGATCAGCGATGATCGCACGATCACGCGTTGATCGCGCGATCTAAATGCCTGTCCTAATTCATGTGCCCGTCGATCGTCTATAGTGGGACCGGACGATAGCGCGATGAAAAACACGCCATAGCGCGACCACCTCAGTTCCGTTCTCATTGCCGGAAATGCCTTCATATGCGTAGATGCTGAGTTTTTGTTTATTTTCCGATGCTTTTTAAAGAATATACTCATTATCAGCATAGAAGTTGTCACAGTGAAGTACAGTAACCAAAAATAAAGTACAAAACATCGAAAAAAAAAATAAATCCAGTCATGCAGTGTGACTATAAGAGCGAATTTTCAAAAAATATTCTTGCTATTGTGTAAAAAAATGATATAGCGAGAAACGATACCACTTTTAGCCATTTTTACCAATTTTTGACCCTAACAAAGTCAAATTTGACCCACTCTTTTTCAAGAAAATGTTTTTATCATCGAAATATTCCCTCCGTCGTGAATCACCGTTCCACACGAATTAATATTGATTTTAGCCCTTAATACCAGTTTTAGACCCCCAAAAATCCGAAATGGACCTCTGTTCTGTATGAAAAACAACTGAAATTTTTTTTCTGTCTTACCATTCCATACCACGTCCAGTAATTTTATATCAACTGCTCGCGACTTTAGCAATTTTTATCGATTTTTGACCCACCTTAGAATTTTTTTAAATTGCTCATCTTCGGACTCATCCTTTTGTTTGGCAGTACGAAAATTTTGAAATTTTTATCATGTACTCCAGGAAAGATATCGTCCAAAAATTCACGTTCCGAAAATGTTGGACCCATTGCAATAGCTTCATTTTCTTTTAAATCCGCTTAAAAGTACGTCTGGCTAGCCTGGTTACAACATTTTTGACTATATCTGCAGCCACACAGTCATCAGTTTCAAGGTACCAATATGCGTCGAAGATTGGGTTCACACGAATTTCGTTAATTAAATGTTCTTCGAAAGTCATAACTGCACAAATACTGTTGATCGCGCGTCGAAAAACAAACTGGTTTGTTTTGAGGCGATGAGGCGTTTGGCGGTCGCGCTGACTGGAACTGAATAGGACACTCCCCTCCAAAACGATAGGTTTGTTGCTTACGCGATGGGGCGATGTAGGCGATGCGATTTCAGATCAAACAAGTGCGACCGACCCCACCCATCGCGCGAGCGCATCTGAGGCTCAAAGAGGACACCTCTACTACTTTATTAAGTTTGATATTTTCGTCGTACGATGCAGCGACCATCGCTGAACGCCCGATCGCGCGATGCTTGCCAATTAGGACATTGCATAACGCTTTTGTTTACCGGTATCGTATAACCGTATAACGGTTTCGTATAACACTTTTCGGGTCCATGTGCCAAAGTAAAGACATAAAATGTCAAAAATAAATAGTTGAAAATTCTGAGTTTCGGTGCTGCATACCAGGCACCGACTGCCTACATCACCCCCTCGCCACTTTCTCATATCGCCCCTGCTTACTCTCACAACTAACTACCCATTGCTGTGACCCACGCCGCTTCCACCGCCTGGAGTTATTGTGTATCGCGAAGGTCACAAAAGGCGATACTCTGAGCTTTATAGAGTCGTATCGCCGACAATGGATGGCAGAGAGTTGGCCTTCATCGCCCGCTACGAACACAGGATGTAACTCTGGATCGGAAGGGGATGACGACGCGGGTGTGTTGAGGGGAAGAGAAAGTACGATGAGCGAGTGGGGGGGGGGGGGGGGGGGCTCAGAGAGAAATCCCTGAGGGAGAACGGAACACCATCAAGTGGCTCAGATCCCAAATGGATTCGGAGCACGGAAAGCGCTGATGTGATTGGGCCGCTGGCGTCTTACGGAAACTTTATTAACTAGAATTTATACTTACTTTCCAGCAAAAAAAAAAGAAACAAGTTCTCTCTGGTACAATGCCCCGTGTTTTCAGGGTTTACAACCTCCAATTCAAGTGAAAAAATCTGCAAATTATTACACAACGGTTTATTATTAAGCTGTATAGATGCCCTTTCTGCGTAGATCACTGTTTTCTGTGGTCAGTACCCTCTAGCCCCCCCCCCCCCCCCCCAGGAAAGCCCTAAGTCGAGTATTGGAGCCCGGGAATTATTATTTGTTGTTATAAGGACAACGGCCAAAATCGCAAATAACTTACATAAAACCACTGAACCTAAGGCTGAGTAAAGACAAAAACGCTGCAAATCCCTGCACAACGGTTTATTATTTTGTACAGAATACCCTTCTGTTACAGATCACAGCTCTCTGTATAGATAACCCGTCTATATAATATGTACTATTCTATACATAATATTATGTCGATCGCAGACCCTCCGTAGGTTAGTACCTAACCCCGTACTCGTTACTACTCGTAGGTACCTACCTAAATCACGAGTTAAATGTTGCTAAAATAATTCTGTCGATGACAAACAGCAACTAAAATGGCAAAAAGAAACGAAAATAATGAAGTTCTGAATGTAAATTGTTAATGTGGCGTGAAAAACGTTGTGAAAGTACCTATACCAACAAACTCCAGCCCCTTCTACGTAGATGTTATAATGAACCGTTGTGTAAATAATTTACCGCTGTGTAATAATCTACCCATCAATGATACTTCAACATTTGTTCAAGTTTAAATACCTATCAACAAAATCCAAAAGAGCCAACATTTTGGTTTATTATTTTCAATAATGAACCATTGGAATCGAGCATGAAAAAAAAAATTCTTACCCCCCCTCAAAATTTGATGGTTTACGTTTCAAGGTATGTAGAATCCAAAACTGCAATAAAAATATTTCTGTCTGTCCGCCGTACGCCGTACGCCGTACGCCGTACACCGTACGCCGTACGCCGTACGGGCCACTTTTCTTAGTTACCATGAAAAAAAATTGATGAAATTCGGGTTATAGGTTCCGTTCGGCGTCTAGTTGGTCCTCGAAGCTCGACGTTACTGTGAGTCATCTCTAAGGGGTTCAAAATAGGGGTTGAAATTTTCAAAACGCCTATACCATTTTTTTACGTAAATATTTTTACGGTTTTAAATAGTTCTTGAACTTGCGAGTTTTTTAAGACCATCCGGAGCATCGTACGTCCAGCCGTTCGTTCACAGTAAGGCCCCGAAGTTTGCACCGACAGGCATTTTCGACTCCAGTGTGAATGAAATTGTATACAATTCAAACCAAATCTCGTAACCAGAGACGCACCCACAATAGGAATTTGTGAATACGGCCAATCATTGGTAGGGATCACCTGATTATATTGGCGGAGTATGAAGTCGAGTTGGTTGTTCTGTGATATTATTTAATTTGAAAAATGATGGCTCTTTTGGAGTTTGTTGGTAGGTAGTGAAACTTGAACAAACGTTGAAGTATTATTGATGGGTAAATTATTACTACGGTAAATCATTACTCAACGGTAAATTATTACACAACGGTTCATTATACCATCTACGTAGAAGGGGCTGGAGTTTGTTGGTAGGTACTTTTGCCACTTTGTTCACTCCTCATCAACAATTTCTTTTCAGAACTTCATTATGTGTGTTTCTTTTTGTTAGGTACTGTTTGTCATCGGCACAATTATTTTAGCAGCATTTAACTCGTGATATAGGTAGGTACCTAGTAACGAGTACGGGGTTAGGTACTAACCTACGGAGGGTCTGCGATCTACATAATATGCATAGAATAGTACATATTATATTATATAGACGGGTTATCTATACATAGAGCTGTGATCTGTAACAGAAGGGTATTCTATACAAAATAATAAACCGTTGTGCAGGGATTTGCAGCGTTTTTCAAATGAAATAATATCACGGAACAACCAACTCGACTTCATTCAGTCGTAGCAATGATTTTATATCGGGCCAATTCCCGATTGTTAGCGTGTCCCTAGTGATGATAGTTGGGCTGAATGTATACAATTTCATTCACCCTGCTGTTGAAAAAGCCTGTCGGTGCAATCTTCTGGGCCTCAATGTGAACGAACGGCTGGACGTACAATGCTCCGGGTGGTCTTAATAAACTCCCAAGTTCGAGAACTATTTGAAACCGTAAAAAAATGCGAGATAACGGCGTCCTGGAGACTTCAACCCCTATTTTTCACCCCTTAGGGATTACTGACATCAACGCCGAGCTTCGAGGACCAGCTAGACCCCAAATGGGACCTATAAACCGAATTTCGTCAATTTTGGTTCACGGTAATAAGAAAAGTGCTCAGTCCGGCGTACGGCAGATGGACAGAAATGTTTTTATTGCATATTCGGATTATGCATACCTACCTTGAAACGGAAATCATCAAATTTTGAGGGAGGGTTAAATTTTATTGACAATAATATACCAAAAGGACGTGCAATATGTCTTTTGAGTAACATTTGGAACACAGCTTCTATTAGACAGCCTTCAATATAAACACTTTACGATACTCAGAGTTACTGTTTAATTCAATTTGACTATGATAAACGAAAAAGCACTTTGGTTTCACAATCCCGTTCATTGTGCTCAAAATTTAGGCCGTTACCGCGTTGTAATGTTAGGCGCTTCAGGTTCTATGTATTTACATTTCAATGTAATTTGCCTGGCTTCCTGTAATTCCATTTCACGTTTCTATAGTAAGTTGTAAGTGTTTGTTTGCGTGGGGATATGTGTGTTTATCGGTTTGTTTTGGTGACTGAAGGGGTTATAAATCTAAATTTACTCACATGACAAAACATAGATAGGAACTCAACGAAGGTACTTTATTTGCAGGAACTCAATTATTATAGGAACTTTACAGTAGGTACTCTCAATAATTTGCCTAGGGTTTAGTGTGAAACTTTTTAAAACAGTCAAGACACATACCTACCACACATTTATCATACGTGGTTCTCACAGAAGACTTGCACCTGTCGCCAGCACATCTCTTCTTCTTTGCACCTTCAGTTCTTACAACTGAATGGGTTCCATTCCACCTGATTGAGTCAGAAATTCGAGAATTGGAACACTCTTTGGATGATCTGGGTCGACCACTCCCTTTGGGAGCCTCACCATACCTTGCCAGATATGACTGAACTAGCTCACGAACGTAGTCAAGTTGGGTAATCTTTTCATGATTCTTCCAGTAAATTTGATAGCTGTTCTGTTTTGGTACGTCCAGTAACCAGGTGAGGATGGACCACCACCATTTGTTTCATCTAATACCAATCCTATAGCATGCAGTATATTCTGATCCATTCGATCAGTACCACCCACTGATTTATTATAGGAATACATGAACATGTTTTCGTTATGCTCGTGAATAACGACGTGCTGTTTTCCCTCCAAGAGCTCCAACATCGGTGGATAACGTAGTAACAACCGAGGTGTCCATCCAGCGTACGTATAATAGTAGGCCTTCATCTTTGTGGATAGTGGTCTCGTAAGATCCTCTTAATTTCTTCAAAAATAATCTCTTCTCAGTTAGAGGGCAGCTCTGAGGCACTCTGTTTTCCCGAATTGCGCCAACCGCCGAATATCCACCATCTTTCAAATAGCTGAAGAGGTCTTCACCCGTGAATCCATGACAAATGGACAATGCAGAGATCTCTCTGGCAATTCGTATATCATTGTAACCAAAGGAGCGGAACATTTGCCAAATGCAGTCTCAACATCAGCATGAGCTGTAGGATTCTTCCCTTGATACAAGTCGAAGTTGATCAAATATCCGTCTCTGGAATCGAGGCACCACATTTTGAAACCAAAACGTATTGGTTTCCCTCTAATAAACTACTTGCATGAATGAGGACAGTGATATCGGATCATTGGCTCGTCAAAACTAAATTCTCGTTGAGGTACGAAGTTCTTGAGACAATTTTCTTCTAGTTTCCTCATGAGAGGTCTCACTTTCCAAGCCTTACCTACCATTCACGTCCGTTTTTGTGTTGTCAGCACAATGAATGAAACGGCATATTTGTAGGAACCTATCTCGTTGCATTGCATTGACCACTGCCTGGTTACGCATATCGCTATGTTGGTCCCAGTAATGTCGTTTTGATGGTAAAACATTGTACCCACTCAGAAGCAGGATAGCTATAAAACATTTTATTTCGTTTGCTGTAATTTTGGGGTCAGATAAATTCAAAAATAGCGATTAAAGTGGCGACGCCTCTACAACCAACTGAATTGTGGTCGTGAATAAAAAGTTCAAGAGTTTCAACGATTGACAAATCTTTGTAAGAATCGTAGTTAGGGATAGGAAAGTGAATAGGAATCTCTTCCAAATCTCCATCCAGCCAATCTTCCCTCGTCGGGGATTTTTTTCCGTGTCAGAACATTTTGAATCAGTCCCTGGATTTCAAAATTTTTTGTATGATAACATGTGTGTAGATATGCGTTTTCTTTACATTATAGTGTGAGTGGCCTCTGTCTAACCTTGTAAAGACTAGACCGGATTTAGACTAGCAACAGTCTGCTAGAGGCCTCTTGAAAATTGGAGGGCTAAAGCGCCGGACTGAGAACGGTCATTGTTATGGGGTCAAAATCGTCGATAGTAAGAGTTACAATACTGAGGCAATTTGTTCATAACTTCGGTTGAGTGGAAAAAGTGATCAAGTCCCAAAAAGTGGCAAAAACTTCATATTACACTGCAAACACAAATACCAAATTGATTATGGAAAAATGTTCCAGACATGTGGGTACCATGAGCCGACGTTGGTGGCATTTCATCCTCCTTGGTATCTTCCCTCAAGTCAACTTCGAATACGTACCTAAAATCTTTATCAGGACACATAATTGACATTCTGCGAAATTATACAGCTTTCGAGGTATAAGCACCTACTGAAACTGACTGGTTAGCTTGGGTTAATCCTCAAGCCTGAAAACGATTTCTGAAGGTTATTATACAGGATGTTATACAAAAGCATTACAGTCAGAAAAACTAGTTGTGTATATATTTAGTATTTTTTTACGTTCTCGTGCGAATGAAGCGATTGAGAAGCCGATTTGATTTACGGTACTGAGACCCTTTTATAGGAAAGTTATAAAACCCACTAATTGGCTACGAGTGAAAATCGTCGATCGAGCCTCTCAAACGCTTGTGGCCTGTCGGGACACTAAACACTGTGATTTCTCAAAACTAAGTACCAATAAATCGCATTGATTAGAGATTTTGGACCTTGTCACTCCCTACTTCGTAATGAATTGAACATAAATTAAATTTTTTGTCGAATATTTTGGTGTGAATGCAGGGTAAACAAAGCGTGTGCCACCTGATTGTGGTCAATCAGGTGACATAAAACGCTTGCATACGAGTCTGCAACACATTGAGACATTTTCATGTCATCCCCATATTGTTACATGTAAACCTTATTGTGTGTTTCAATTTACTTTTTGTGTGTTTACATATTATTATGTAGCTCTTATAACTTTACGACCACAAAGCACTCGTAACGCAATTGCGTATAATATATTTATGTACCCAGGCGACACACCGCTCATTTGGGACACATAACGACCATAATGTTGTGTGCAAACAAACTTTGTATCAAGTCATGCGCATATCTCAGCTTTTCGAAGGGCGACAACCGAGTGAGAAGAATGTATTCTAGTTCTATAAATCGAGAGGTTTCCAACGAATGGTGAACGGTTTTTGTCCGATGACAAATGACGAAGTACTATTCCCCTAGCAACGACTCGGTTGTACGCGGAAATCGTCAGAAACTCATTTGGGACAATTTTCGAAGTCAATTTTCGTAACGGTTTTTGAGTTATGTGTCATATGAAAGACATGAAAATGTCAAAACGGAGTTGATCAATTTTTCGAGGAAGGATTTGTCCGAGCAGCTCAAAGTCCAGTGAGAAAAATGATCAGGTCCAAGTGAAAACCAGGGAGTTGCGTAGCCGAAATCCCATCTTTTAAAATGCTGTATTCCATTTTGTTTATTATACTATTGCGGTTGATAACAATTCTTTTCGAAAAAACATTTCGAGAATGTCCGAGGGATTATTCCATCCTGCACCTCATCTTAGTCGCATACGTTCGGAAGGTAGGTAACTACTTGACGGAAAAACGCTGCGAATCCCTCCACAACGATTTATTATTTTGTACAGAACACCCTTCCGTTACAGATCACAGCTCTCTGTATAGATAAACCCGTCTATATAGTATATGTAAATGCAGCATATATAGAATATGTACTATTCTATACATAATATTATGTGGATCGCAGACCCTCCGCAGGTAAGTACCTAACCCTGTACTCGTTACTAGGTACCTACCTGAATCACGAGTTAAATGTTGCTAAAATAGTACAGCCGATGACAAACAGTAACTAAAAAAACAGTAACTAAAATGGCAAAAAGAAACGCAAACAATGAAGTTCTGAAGAGAAATTGTTGATGTGGACTGAAATAGATGCCCCTTCTGAGTATATCACTGTTTTCTGTGGTCAATACCTACCCTCGTGGTCAAGTATAATGAACCGTTGTGTAATAACTTGCCCATCAATAATACTTCAACGGTTGTTCAAGTTGCAAAAGTACCGATCAACAAAATCCAGCCCCTTCTTGGTAGATGAACCGTTATGTAATAATTTACCGTTGTGTAACAATTTACCGTTGTGTAATAATTCACCGTTGTGTAATAATTTACCGTTGTGTAATAATTTGCCGTTGTGTATTAATTTACCATTGTGTAATAATTTACCCATCAATAATACTTCAGTTTGTTCAAGTTTCACAAGTACCTACCAACAAAATCCAATAGGCCATCACTTATCATTGAAATAATATCGCAGAACAACCAACTCGACTTCATACAGCCATCCTTGATTATAATCAGGTGCTCCCTAGCGATGATATCCGGGCCGGATTCATACCGTTTGATTCACGATCGTCTTGACGAAGCTTTTTGGTGCACACGAACGGCTGGTCGTACAATGCTCCGGGTGGTCTCAAGAAATTCTTTAGTTCAAGCAAATTTAATAACGTAAAAAAACCATACCCTTCTATCGAAAGTTTTCGAGCTGCGGCGTTCTGAAAATTGCAACCCCTATATTTAACCCCTTAGGGATGACTGACAGTAACGCCGAGCTTCGAGGACCAGCTAGACCCCGAACGGAACCTAGAACCCGAATTTCATCAATTTTGTTTCATGGTAACTAAGAAAAGTGGCCAGTACGGCGTACGGCGGACAGACAGAAATTTTTTTATTGCATTTTCGGATTCTACGTACCTTGAAACGTAAACCACCAAATTTTGAGGGGGGGTTAGAATTTTTTTTCATGCTCGATTCAAATTAATTATTGAAAATAATTGATTAATTATTGAAAATAATAAACCAAAAACTAGAATCCCAAGTGTAATTCGATAATGGAATTGATTCGTGAAGCTCTTTTTTCAGTCCCTAATCACACGTTAGAAACTAGCCACACACCAGTCCGATCAAAAATGAAAAAACACCAACAGACAGAAGAAACGGAGCGTCTTGCCTTCTATTTTGTGAGGATATAGGTTAGACCTAAGTAGGTGTGCGAGTAAGAAGTAAGAACGGAATCGATGCAGTACCTACCTTTGGTCGCGTTTAGCAGAGCTTTAGCAGGAAAATGAAAACTATTTAAATGAAAAAAAAATCACAATGAAAAGAATCCAGAGCCGAGCAAACGGGAATACAGCTGCTCGTTGGCGTTCACTTCGTCATGCCAACGACGCCCGAGCTAATGAAAACGAATGCTGAGCTATAATATTCCAGTAAAAATGGAGTTGATCGCTTTCAACAGTAAGAAGCGACACTCGAATCCGAAAATTTTGAAAGGCAAAAGTGATCATGTGGTACTTGATCATTTTCTGCCCCCAACTCACACGCAGAAACTGGCCATCCGTGCTGGTTAAAGTTATTATGTGGTACTTGAACAATATGGCACCAGTTGGTTTACTGGTAAATGTGATCAGGTGGTGCTTAATACGTTCACCAGGAAATTGAAAAAATCCCTAAATCCACGAATTTTTCAGGATTCTGCCCTTCTTTTGGTCCCTTAAAAGTGCACTAATCGAGGGGTAAACTATACTGTCGTATAGGTGAGTTCTTGAAGAACCCAATGGTACCAAAAACTCGATTTCGCAAAAAATGGACTTGATCACTTTTTCCACTCAATCGACGATAATATGATGATGCTTAGTGAATGGAACTTTTTTAAATTCAATCGTCGCTGTTAGTCGTGAATTCCGGTAACAGTGATCAGAAGCGTTGGTCCACGATATCAGAACACTGATATCGGCACTGATAAGGCCCTGAAGTTTGCACCGACTGGCTTGGTCAACAGGAGGGTGAATCAAATTGTATTCATTCAGCCCAAATATCATCACTAGGGACGCGGCAACAATTGAGAATTGGCCCGAGATAAAATCATTGCTAGGGATCACCTGATTATAATTTCGGATGGCTGTATGAAGTCGAGTGGGAATATGAGTTGGTTGTTCTGTGATATTATTTCATTTGAAACATGATGGCTCTTTGGAGTTTGTTGATAGGTAGTGAAACTTGAACAAACGTTGAAGTATTATTGATGGGTAATATTACACAGTGGTAAATTATTGCACAACGGTAAATTATTACACAACGGTAAATTATTACACAACGGTAAATTATTACACTACGGTTCAATATACCATCTACGTAGAAGGGGCTGGAGCTTGTTGGTAGGTACGTTTGTATCTTGAACAACCGTTGAAGTATTATTGATGGGGAATTTACACAACGGTAAATTTTTTACTCGAAGGTAAATTATTGCACAACGGTTCATTATACTTTCTACGTAGAAGGGGCACCTATACGGGCAAATTATTACACAACGGTTTATTATTTGCCTTTATGCTTCATGAATAACTACAAAATAATTACTGATTGAATTATTGAAATCCGCGCATTTGTTGGAAACTTTAATTCCGGGGCCGGCTCCAGTACTCGATTTAGGGCTTTCCTGGGGGAAGCTCGAGAGTACTGACCACAGAAAACAGTTTATCTATACAGGTAAATAATAAACCATTGTGTAATAATTTGCAGCGTTTTACTTAATAAGCTATTACATCCATTGGATTTCCCATCTGCATGGATCATCCTCTCACATTTGCTACGAAGAGGCGCAGTTGACTGGGATTGTGAAACCTCTTTGGAATTAGCCACTTTTTTCAAAATTTCAACCCCTATTATTTAAGGAATAATTTACATCGAAATTTTCTTCTTTTCAGGTGAGTGAGAATTGAATCGTCTCATCGCTCTTCAGCCTATCATTTTATCGAATTTTGAGTAAGTCCAAATTCAGTCACCTTTCCTTTCTCGGTGCCTTTGATGTAACTCGAATAATTTTAAGGCTAACAATGTAAAAACTACAGCATACAGGTATAATAACTGTAGCGAAACGATGATGGATAGTTAAAAAGTTATAGTGAGATACCAAATGGATATTGTAAGATGGGAGAATATTTTGTATACGGACCCTGCAAACATAGGAGACCGACTCGTTTGTGCACAATTTGGGAAAACGTGTGTACGTACGCTTTCTTCCTATTCTCAGTTTAGAACGTGTTTTTACTATTCACTTCTCGTCAAATACGCCGCAGTTTGAGATCGTGTCACCGATATAACAAACTTTCTGTCAGTATTTCGTTCCGTGCACTTAAAATGGCGAATTCCAAACGAGATGTTCTTTCTTCTTCTTCTCTTCTTCAAGTGCCTTCTCCATCATTGAAGGTTGGCGATCATTTCTGCATAACCCACGCGGTCCTGTGCTAGGTGAAATAGATCGGCCGCTCGTTCGATTCCTGTCCAACTGCGTATGTTCGACAACCAGGACGCACGCTTCCTTCCAACTCCCCTACGCCCACTGATCTTGCCCATCATTATAGTCTGCAACAGACCGTACTTGGAGCCACGCATAACATGCCCCAAGTAAGCGACTTTACGCCTCTTCACAGTCACTAGAAGTTCACGGGTCAGGGAGTTCTGCTGAAGGATGTAATCATTCCGGAGCCTAGCAGTCCAGGGGATTCTCAGCATACGTCGGATCAGCCACATTTCGAAAGCCTCCAGCCGGTTGATGTCCTTGGCTTTTAATGTCCAGGTCTCCACTCCGTACAGAAGTACGGACCAGATGTAACACAACAATGCGCCATCGCAGCAAAAAACTTACATCCCGGCGACATAAAATGCTACGCATATTGTTAAACGCTGTCCTTGCTACCTCGATCCGACAACGCAGCTCCCCCTCCAACGACCATGTCTCCGATACCCACTGGCCCAGATACTTGAAACGCGATACTCGCTCTATGACTTGCCTGTCGACCAGCAGCCGCACACCATTGCCCGCCCTTTTTGAGATGACCATCGATTTTGTCTTGGCTATATTAATAGCTAGGCCGTACTTCTTACAAGCTACCGCCACTCTATCCAGGAGAACCTGGAGCTCAGCCTCAGATTGGGCAAGTAGCACCGTGTCATCTGCGTAACGCAGGTTCAAAACAGGCAAACCATTGACTGGAATGCCAATGTCACATTCATCCAGGGCCTCCTTCAAAACCTGCTCCGAATAAATGTTAAAAAGCAATGGGGATAACTTGCAGCCCTGTCTGACACCTTTGGCCACAGTCACCTGCTGGGATAGGACACCATCCACTCGAATTTGTGCCCGCTGCTCCCAATACAGGTTCTTAATAAGTCGCAAGTCCTTAAAATCAAGCCCAGCCTCCTCCAGAATTCGCACGAGGTGTCCATGCTTCACATTGTCAAAAGCCTTCTCAAAATCAATGAAGCAGGCATAAACTGAGCATTGCTGGTCCAGGCATTTTTGCACGAGCACCTGCATTGCAAATAATGCTTCACGCGTCCCAAACGCACTCCGAAATCCGAACTGTGTTTCTCCAATCTCAGCTTCCACTTTCCACCACAGGCGATAGTGGAGCACACGCAGCAAGATCTTGAGGGCGTGACTCATCAAACTGATGGTCCTGTGGTCACAGCACCGGCGCGCATTTGCCTTCTTAGGCAACGTGACAAAGATCGAGTTCAGCCACTCGTGAGGCATCTGTCCACTGTCGTATATCCGATTGAAAAGAGCAGTCAGCTTGGATATGCTTTTATCACTAAACAGCTGGAACATGTCCATGCTAACCTCATCCGGGCCCATAGCTTTACCAATTTTGGCCGCCTTGATAGCGTGACAAACCTCATACTGTAACTGGTTCGCCGCGTGGAAGGTATCCGAGAGGCTCATCAAGTGATAAGAAGACCGGTCTGCTGACGCCGCGGAAAAGAAACTGAGTATCCGAAGTGCTTCATTAAATGACCATCAGCGGGTCCGACAACTTAGAAATCACACGGCGTCACGCGATGCCGACCCGCTTTACACCACCTCCCTGAAGACCAACTATCGCTCGTCGTCTCATAAGCACGTCATCACCTCATGAACAGGTCGTGTCCGGAGGTCAGCCTTCTGTTGCTTCGAAACAGCACGACGACCTCCCTTCGTATTCAGTCCACCTACCGCCATAAATGATTCGTCCAAATCATTCAATTCAGATTTCAAATCAATCGTTCTAAAGAATGACTTTAAACTATTTTTGCTGCTATGTGCTCTAGGTTGGGTACCGGATAAAGCGTCCAACATATTGGCTAATCTGTTACCCAGTCGTTTGTGATTAATCAATACACCTCCTGTTTTGGTTTATTATTCTGTGAACAATACACCTATGTAATCGCTCAGCAAAATCATGTAACCCCTTAGAGATGACTGACAGTAACGTCGAGCTTCGAGGACCAACTAGACCCCAAACGGAATCTATAACCCGAATGTCATCAATAATTTTGTTTCATGGTAACTAAGAAAAGTGGTCAGTAAGGCATACGGCGTACGGCGGACAGACAGAAACTTTTTTATTGCATTTTCGGATTCTACATAGGTACCTTGAAACGTAAACCTTCAAATTTTGACGGGTGGGGGGGGGGGGGGGTAGAATTTTTTCTTTCATGCTCGATTCCAAAGGTTCATTATTGAAAATAATAAACCAAAACGCTGCAAATCCCTGCACAACGGTTTATTATTTTGTATAGAATACCCTTCTGTTACAGATCACAGCTCTATGTATAGATAACCCGTCTATATAATATGATATGTACTATTCTATTCTATGCATATTATGTAGATCGCAGACACTCCGTAGGTTAGTACCTAACCCCGTACTCGTTACTAGGTACCTACCTAAATCACAAGTTAAATGTTGCTAAAATAATTCTGCCGATGACAAACAGTACCTAACAAAAAGAAACACACATAATGAAGTTCTGAAAAGAAATTGTTGATGAGGAGTGAAAAAAGTTGCAAAAGTACCTACCAACAAACTCCAGCCCCTTCTACGTAGATGGTATAATTTACCGTTGTGTAATAATTTACCGTTGAGTAATGATTTACCGTAGTAATAATTTACCCATCAATAATACTTCAACGTTTGTTCAAGTTTCACTACCTACCAACAAACTCCAATAGAGCCATCATTTTTCAAATTAAATAATATCACAGAACAACCAACTCGACTTCATACTCCGCCAATATAATCAGGTGATCCCTACCAATGATTGGCCGTATTCACAAATTCCTATTGTGGGCGCGTCTCTGGTTACGAGATTTGGTTTGAATTGTATACAATTTCATTCACACTGGAGTCGAAAATGCCTGTCGGTGCAAACTTCGGGGCCTTACTGTGAACGAACGGCTGGACGTACGATGCTCCGGATGGTCTTAAAAAACTCGCAAGTTCAAGAACTATTTAAAACCGTAAAAATATTTACGTAAAAAAATGGTATAGGCGTTTTGAAAATTTCAACCCCTATTTTGAACCCCTTAGAGATGACTCACAGTAACGTCGAGCTTCGAGGACCAACTAGACGCCGAACGGAACCTATAACCCGAATTTCATCAATTTTTTTTCATGGTAACTAAGAAAAGTGGCCCGTACGGCGTACGGCGGACAGACAGAAATATTTTTATTGCAGTTTTGGATTCTACATATCTTGAAACGTAAACCATCAAATTTTGAGGGGGGGTAAGAATTTTTTTTTTCATGCTCGATTCCAATGGTTCATTATTGAAAATAATAAACCAAAATAAAACAAAAAACGCTGCAAATCCCTGCACAACGGTTTATTATTTTGTATAGAATACCCTTCTGTTACAGATCACAGCTCTATGTATAGATAACCCGTCTATATAATATAATATGTACTATTCTATGCATATTATGTAGATCGCAGACCCTCCGTAGGTTAGTACCTAACCCCGTACTCGTTACTAGGTACCTACCTAAATCACGAGTTAAATGTTGCTAAAATAATTCTGCCGATGACAAACAGTACCTAACAAAAAGAAACACACATAATGAAGTTCTGAAAAGAAATTGTTGATGAGGAGTGAAAAAAGTTGCAAAAGTACCTACCAACAAACTCCAGCCCCTTCTACGTAGATGGTATAATGAACCGTTGTGTGATAATTTACCGTTGAGTAATGATTTACCGTAGTAATAATTTACCCATCGATAATACTTCAACGTTTGTTCAAGTTTCACTACCTACCAACAAACTCCAAAAGAGCCATCATTTTTCAAATTAAATAATATCACAGAACAACCAACTCGACTTCATACTCCGCCAATATAATCAGGTGATCCCTACCAATGATTGGCCGTGTTCACAAATTCCTATTGTGGGCGCGTCTCTGGTTACGAGATTTGGTTTGAATTGTATACAATTTCATTCACACTGGAGTCGAAAATGCCTGTCGGTGCAAACTTCGGGGCCTTACTGTGAACGAACGGCTGGACGTACGATGCTCCGGATGGTCTTAAAAAACTCGCAAGTTCAAGAACTATTTAAAACCGTAAAAATATTTACGTAAAAAAATGGTATAGGCGTTTTGAAAATTTCAACCCCTATTTTGAACCCCTTAGAGATGACTCACAGTAACGTCGAGCTTCGAGGACCAACTAGACGCCGAACGGAACCTATAACCCGAATTTCATCAATTTTTTTTCATGGTAACTAAGAAAAGTGGCCCGTACGGCGGACAGACAGAAATATTTTTATTGCAGTTTTGGATTCTACATACCTTGAAACGTAAACCATCAAATTTTGAGGGGGGGTAAGAATTTTTTTTTTCATGCTCGATTCCAATGGTTCATTATTGAAAATAATAAACCAAAAGAGCCGAGGTTGTGTTTTTGGGCGCCAACATTGGTGGAAGCCGTCTAAAATAGATGTTTCAATTATTGCTCATGAAAGAAACAAGAAATGAACAGCGAACATTTTTGTAGGATGTCCATTGGAATAATAAACCCATGTGAGAAGGACTTTGCAGCGTTTTTATGATTGTGTTACTGACTGTTAAGACCTGAGCCATCCAAGGCGAGACTTTCGATCCAACTACTCCTCCATCCCGCGATTATTTCACCCTCGATAATTCCGAAGTCCTCCTTTGTGTGATATCGCGATTTAGTTGCAATTGGGCGCAGGTCAGTTGAAAGGTTGGTGAATAACGGCACTGGAGTGTCATTGCGCATAGCTTATCAGTACCCACCGCCCAATTTAAATTCCACAGGTGATTGCGCTGACTTGCCCAGTAATGCATCAGAACATAGGCTATCAATTATGAGCCGTGCGTTTTCATTCATAATAATTGTGACCACATAATTCTACATTTACAGGGCAGGTATAGATATATTCTTATGCATATAAAACATTTCTGAAGCTATAACATCATGTTAACACTTACAGCGGAACATCCCTTACTACTGCGTTCCCTGGAACGTGTGTCCCTCAGGCACATCCACAGTTGGAATATGTGTCTGAGAGACACTGTACCCAATTTCTGCTGTGTGGTACTAGTAAATCAGAACGTCCACATCCCCTATACCCTTAAGCTATCGAAACTGATTTTTTACCCTATTATTAGTCATATAATCTCATGAAAATGGGATTAAACATGGGTTCATGAATAAAATAGAGTAACAGAAAATATTTAATTCCAGAACCATTCGTTAAAACGTAGCCGTAAAAAAAGAGCCTTGAATACACAGCCGTGACTAGCAATGACAAGTTAAAAGTGATCAGTCTCAACATGCCTATAATATTCTAAAATCAAGCTCTGTATTTTTAAATATATCACAATATCTGTATATCATTAAAATACAAGCTCTGTATTCCAAAATCTATCACAATCTCTGTATCATTACAATACAAGCTCTGTATTCTAAAATCTATCAAAATCTCTGTATATCATTACATTACAAGCTGTGTATTCTGAAATCCATCACATCTCTGTATATCATTATATTGCAAGCTCTGTATTCTAAAATTCTTAATTTTGCATTTGAAATTCAAACTAGAGTAACCCTTGAGAGTGGCTGATCAAAAAAGATGAGCGGAAGTAATGAAAATCATTTTTGAACATGACTTAGAACTAAAAAAATATAAATTAAAAAAAGCAGGTATTTTACCCGCCATTGCGAACTGTAACAAAGAGAAGATTATAATTACAAATTAGGAAATAGAATCAACAAGCCAAAACAATTGTGGTGATGATGAACAAATTATTTCCAAGTAGGTAGGTGATGGAAGAGTAGAATTTAAAATCTAATGAAGGCATATTGAAGAAACAAATAAATGGATAATGAAATGTAATGTGTAATGTAAATGTAATGTAAATGCAGGTAATAAGACTGGCTACAAGAGCAACAATGATTTGAAGTAGTTCACAACAGCCAAAATTGTAGTCCAGAAGAGAGTATTTATTTATGAAACGAATAATAATATGTAACAGACAATATAAGAATGAATGGAATGTGTGTCTCTGAGACATCTCAACGAAAATGGTGCCAGCTTGGGAATGAGTGTCTTTGAGAAACTGAAAACTTACTTCTCTGTGGAACAGGTACGTCTCTCGCACCATGAATACAATTTTATAATATCACTGAACCCAGGGAAAAAGCACTTAAGTCCAAAAATCACTTTTTTCTTTTTTTTTCTTAAGCGAAAGGTCTCGTCGCTGCGCACAATTTGGTACCTCCCCTTTATCCATTACCCCTCTCATATAGCTCTAAGACGCCATGGTCTCAATGACATAAGTCATTGGAGCAAAAAATTAATTGCGAAAAAGAACATAAGTCGACTTATGTTGTTTTTACCAGCTGGATAGTACAGCGATTTTTGACTTGCGTGATTAAAACTGTTGCCCGAATCTTGAGAAAAACTCTTAGGAGCGTTCAATTTTAACTCCTATTTATGAATTCATTGCTTGGGAACTCACGAAAATGAAGAAGGTAAGTACCTACTCATCTATCTACCACGGTCAGAGTATGAAAAATGTTTTCTTCTAAATCTTGGCGGATTCTTGGGCTCAATACATACACCAACCAACCTAGGGTTTTTTCTTTACTCATGTGGGCAATGGTTTCTAATTTCATAGGCTCTCCAATTTCCCTCCCTCATGATTCTAATGCTTTGAATGGTGGTGCTTTGACTCCAGGCTTGCAAAATTTCGCTTCGGAGATCCCATCTCAAGACTCAGGTGATGAGGATGAGGAGGCTGCATTTCTTCAAAGCTTGAGGAGACCACGGAGGTGTCCAAGTATTTTCCGGGGAACGGAAGTCGTTCCAGTTGAAAGCGATAAAAAAGTAATTTTCAGAAGAGAGCTAAGATTAGAGAGAAAAATGAAGAGAAATTGCGGTGAGGAGCATAAAACAGTGAAAGGGAAAATAGTTAAGAAAGAACTCGTGAGATATTCGTGGAGAACGAATGATGGTGTTTCTCCAGCCTCATTTGCCGATTGACAAAACGTACAATGAATATCGTCAAAAATGTGAAAATCCGGTCATCCTGACCGTCTACAACCGCGAGTTTCATAACCTGAAACTCAAATTCAAGAAGCCGTACATGGAAACATGTCATACCTGTGATACTTTAGCCATGAAACTCAAGGTTAGTCAAGATTCCGTTGAAGAACTTCAAATTCTTGAGGAAGAAACGAGCATCACATGGCTCAGGAAGACGGGCTTATGATGAAAAGAATGTTGACTCGGAAATTGCCACTAAAAGCTACGCAACTGGGGACAAGTCAATGAAGTGTTTTACTCTAGACCTGCAACAATGCTTGCGCCCACTCCAAATTTAAAAACCTCTGTGGCGTTTTACAAGAGGCAGTTGTGGGTTTTCAATTTGACTATCCATGGCAATACGACCAAGGAAGTTGACTGTTTCATGTGGTATGAAGCCATCTTTGGATTAGGCGGAAACCAGATAGCTTTGTGCATCTTCAAACACTTGAAGTCATTGCCTGACAGTGCCAAGCATGTAATCTATTACTCCGACACATGAGCTAGGCAAAATAGAAACTCCCACATGTCGGCAATATTCACTTATTCTGTGCAGCAGCTCCCTCATCTGTAAACTGTAGAGCATGGTCCATGGTCCCAGCACACACACATTGGGAGACCGACCAAGACTACTCTGTCATCGAGAGGCAGAAGAAAAAAATAGGACTGCCAGTTTATCATCCCCATGATTGGTACCAACTTGTACGATCTTGGGGACAAAAGTTTCACATGGTAGAAATGCGTGGGGTTGATTTCTATGACTTCGTTGGAATATTAAAAACAGCCTTGGTCCATAGGAAAGTGAACATGAAATAGAGGAAGATTACTTGGCTCTCAAATAAATGGATTAGACGTAATGCGGAAACTTTTGGGCTGACCCACTACAACAACTCGCTTCTGAGGTCAGTAGAATTCGACCAAATTTCATCCTCGAGGAGAGGAAGATCGATTGACAATGTGGTTCTCATTGTTCTGCCTCATCCCCGCAAGATCAGTCCCGAAAAGGAAAAGGACTTACTCTCCTTAATGGACTTAATTCCCGACATCTTTCTCTCTTTTTACCAGAATCTCGAATGTCGCTGTTGCTAAGTTTAAAAAAAATAATATTCTACGTCCCACAAGATATACCTACTGGCTTATTTTTTCAGTCCTGCCGATATCCTTGGAGTTCAGTGAACACCCGATATCCCTCGCACCCTCGCTGCCCCTCTAGAATATTGCTGCATGATTTCAACTTGGGCCCGAATGATCTTCATCTATTGTTTGCAGCTCAGGAAACGATGTAGAGGGGTTAATATGGGTTTTCAAAAATTATTAGCGCCGGTCAAAAGCACTTAAGTCATGGGTCAAAAACACTTAAGTCAAGTATCTCATTATCCTTCGAAATACGGCCGTGCTTCATGTAGTTCGGTCATAGCAAACCATCCAGAGAGCTCACTCCAATATCCACATTAATTTTATCACCTGATTAACTCGATCAAAACAAAACAAAATCGCTCCTGTAAAATTGACAATTTGGACTTAAGTGCTTTTTCGCTGAAGCCAGTGATATATTATTGTACAACTGGTACATTTAAAACTACTTCATAACGAGTTCGGTTTCTGTGCCACAGAAAAGGTAGTATACATAATTATGGAGAAATAGAGAAACCAAATGCTATGTGACTAATTTGAAATAAATTGTGAAGAATTAAACGAGTACCTACGTACTGATTTTCACTGCCGAACATGGGTACCACGCCAGTGCCTGGAATAATTTCTAGCTACATAATACTCGGCGAAAGCCTGATTTTCAATGATTTCTCCAGCCATTATTGCTTTTGTGAACAAAACTACTGGGGGCCTATTCACTAAGCAAAAGAGACATCTCTTTTCGGTCCGACTCTCTCTTTTGGCAAAATAGATTTTTATAGTATCCATGACAGGGTTATTCAGTAACTTCTAAAAGAGAGAGTTGGCGGCCATATTGGCATTTTCGATCTCTCTCAGAGAGTCACCTAATTAGTTGTCTTGTCATTTCCACTTTGTTTGATAGTAATATTTTGTATCACCCTTCGTTCATCCGCTACCACACCGGTCATTTTATCTCTTTTGGTTCATTATTCTGTGAATAATACACCTATGTATTCGCTCAGCAAAAAAATTTTATAACACCCCCTCAAACTTTTTTCTTTTCCGTTTCAAGGTGCGTAGATTCCAAAAATGCAATGTCCGTCCGCCGTACGCCGTATCACGTGTACAGGCTTCATTTTAGATCTAAAAAAGTCGTTCTTTCGCACACATGCTCCATTTGGGCCCTAGTTGTGTCCCGAAACTTTTCAGCCCGATCGGAATATACCCAGGGGTGTTATGAGTGAAAATGTGTGTAAAAATAGGTACTTTTTGCGTTTTAGCAACATGTTGGTAACATGAGCTTTTGAGGTATCGTTTTCCATGTTTTTGGGGACGAGAAGATCGAATATGAGGTCGATTTTGGCCAAGGAGTGGAAAATTGAGGTTGTACCAGATGTTCAGCTCCCAAAATTGATTTTTATGAGGCAAAAACCTGCGAAATCGTCTGAAATCACCATCAATTTGTAGAATAGCACTAGGAAAAGTTTCAACACGTAGATCAAGACGATTAAGTGGCACTATCAATGATCATGGATAATTTGAAAAAAAAAAAAAAAAGATCGTACCTACCTAATTTGTGTTTTGGGGGCCAAAATTGGTGGAAACCATCAGAAATAGCTATTTCAATTATTTCACATGAAACAAACAATAAATGTAGGTACAGCCAACATTTCTGTAGAATAATAAACCCCATGTGACAAGGACTTTGCAGCGTTTTGGTTTATTATTCTGTGAATAATACACCTATGTATTCGCTCAGCAAAAAATTTTTATAACACCCCCTCAAAATTTTTTCTTTTCCGTTTCAAGGTGCGTAGATTCCAAAAATGCAATGCCCGTCCTCCGTCCGCCGTACGCCGTACGCCGTATCACGTGTACAGGCTTCATTTTCGGTCTAAAAAAGTCGTTCTTTCGCACACATGCTCCATTTGGGCCCTAGTTGTGTCCCGAAACTTTTCAGCCCGATCGGAATATACCCAGGGGTGTTATGAGTGAAAATGTGTATAAAAATAGGTACTTTTTGCGTTTTAACAACATGTTGGTAACATGAGCTTTGAGGTATCGTTTTCCATGTTTTTGAGGACGAGAAGACCGAATATGAAGTCGATTTTGACCAAAGACGCGGAGATTGAGGTTTTACCAAAGGTTCAGCTCCCAAAATTGGTTTTTTATGAGTCAAAAACCTGGAAAACTGTCTGAAATCACCATCAATGTGTACAATAACATTGGAAAAAGTGTAAACAGGTGAATCAAGACCATTAAATGCCACTACCATTGATCAAAGATGATCTTAAAAAAAAAAAAGCGTACCTATTCCATGTTTTGGGGGCCAAAATTGGTGGAAATCATCGGAAATAGCTATTTCAATCATTCCACATGAAAGAAACAATACATTTAACAGCCAACAAAAATCTCTAGAACTCCAATAGAATAATAAACCCATGTGACAAGGACTTTGCAGCGTTTTTTCAAATTATCTTTGTTCATTTAATCGTCTTGATCCACGTGATTTCAGACTATTTCGCAGCTTTTTGACTAAAAAAACGCTGCAAAGTCCTTGTCACATGGGTTTATTATTCTATTGGACATACCTACACAAATGTTGGCTGTTTATTTATTGTTTCTATCATGTCAAATCATTGAAATAGCTATTTCTGGTGGACACCGTACGGCGGACGGACATTGCATTTTTTGAACGGAAAAGAAAAAATTTTGAGGGGGTGTTATAAAAATTTTTTGCTGAGCGATTACATAGGTGTATTATTCACAGAATAATAAACCAAAAGTTTGAGGGGGTGTTATAAAAATTTTTTGCTTAGCGAATACATAGGTGTATTATTCACAGAATAATAAACCAAAATTTTGAGGGGGTGTTATAAAAATTTTCATAGAATACCTAATTAACCAAGAGGAAAAAAATTTCTCTGAATTTTCAATTACCAACCTAATTACAACTAGAAAAATTATTGACATTATATTTTTGGTTTATTATTCCGTGAATAATTCAACTATGTATTCGCTCAGCAAAAAATTTTTATAACACCCCCTCGAACTTTTTTCTTTTCCGTTTCAAGGTGCGGAGATTCCAAAACGCTGCAAAGTCCTTGTCACATGGGTTTATTATTCTACTGGGCATACCTACAGAGATGTTGGCTGTCCATTTATTGTTTCTTTCATATAAAATAATCGAAATAGCTATCTCTGGTGGTTTCCACCAATTGTGGCCTCCAAAACACGAATAAGGAGCTCCTTTTTTTTTTTTAAATAAATTATCTCTGATCATTGATAGTACCATTTAATCGTCTTGATCCACCAGTTGACACTTTTTCCAGTGTTATTCTACAAATTGATGGTGATTTCAGACGATTTCCCAGGTTTTTGACTCATAAAAAATCAATTTCGGGAGCTGAACATCTGGTAGAACCTCAATTTTCTATTCTTTAGTCAAAATCGACTTCATATTCGGTCTTCTCGTCCTCAAAAACATGAAAAACGATACCTCAAAAGCTCATGTTACCAACATGTTGCTAAAACGCAAAAAGTACCTATTTTTACACACATTTTCACTCATAACACCCCTGGGTATATTCCGATCGGGCTGAAAAGTTTCGGGACACAACTAGGGCCCAAATGGAGCATGTGTGCGAAAGAACGAATTTTTTAGACCGAAAATGAAGCCTGTACACGTGATACGGCGGACGGCGGACGGTGGACGGCGGACGGCGGACGGACATTGCATTTTTGGAATCTACGCACCTTGAAACGGAAAAGGAAAAAGTTTGAGGGGGTGTTATAAAAATTTATTGCTGAGCGATTACATAGGTGTATTATTCACAGAATAATAAACCAAAACGTCTAAGTGCGGGTTGAGGTAGGCCACGGGAGCTATTCAGTAAAATACACGAACCCGGGAGACATTGGAAGAGAACCACTATCGGGAGATCTCCAATGTAGATAATCTTTTTCACTATCTCTTCTAGTGAACAGCCCTCCTGTTTGATTTGATAACATAAACAAGGAAGGCTGGAGAGCTGTAATAATACTCTACACTATCAGACAAGGCAGAAAGTAAAAGTTGTTGGAGTCTCTTTTCCTGGCCGGAGAAGCAGCCTTGTGAATAATTCTCTCAAAAGCACCGGCCATTATGGCTGCTTGCTACAGCAACATAGACGCCAAGCCCGCTCCACAAGAGTATTTATAACATAAATGTTTAAAGGGCGAAGCTTTTTCCTTGAGCAACTTACTTTTATTGCCCTTCGTTGGGCGGGGGCGAGGTGGGCGCCCATTTATAACCAAACTCGAAATAAACTGTGTTCTAACGAGAAGTTATGGTAAACAGCCTTCGTGCGAGAGAGTAACTCAAAACACCTTAACAACTTTGGAGGCAACTCCGAGTCCTTTTGCCTTGACAGTGGGATTAAAGTTGTATTGGCGAAACCGCGGGTGCGAGAGTGAGGCAGAGCGTGGGCTGTTTTTCAACTTTTTTCATTAAATCAGTGAGGAGGGATATTTGCGACGAACAATCCGTAGTAGTAGTGATGCCTTTCTCTTCCTTGATTGTTAGGGAGTTTTGAGTGTTAGAGCAAATGTTACGCACGCTTGTAATATCTTAATGTAGAGTAATATTCCTTGCAATCAACCGTTTCTCATGCTGGCTCCTCAAGATTAAACAAACAACAGTTAACTGAAAACAGTATAATTTATTTATTTATTTTTTGTTTTTTAATTGACTGGACTTTTTCAAAACTTTGGGCTTTTTCTTGTGCACAGGACAAAGCCCAACCTGGAGCACTAACTTTGCGAAATCTATTTAAAGTCAATATTTGAAGCAATAAATTATTAGTCATTATTACTCCGATCAGAGAAAGCAATAATTTATATAGGCTGACTAAAGGATCCGCTAGTAGTTATCCCTCGCGCATGCCCAGAAAAAAAATATTCATAGAAGGTATAAGAGGTTGTTCCCACAAAACAGAAGTTTTTTATGTTTACATACCAGCTACCTGTGTACACCTCTACTTGTAGGTACGAGTGCAAGTGCACTGTGACCGTGTTTGTGTTTGTACATTTGTGTGATCCTGCAATCGCCCCCGCTGCACGCAGATTTCTTCCTCACCCTCAGTGTCTGCTTTTCTCCCTACAAGGACTTACCTATAATAAACCAAGAGGATCATCAGCATCCCAGTACAGTATAATAACCATTCTACATAATTATAGGTATTTTATCAGCTTGCATCAAGTGGATGGATCTTCAATATCCCGCCCTGAACCACGTCTAGCCTGGATAACACCCATTTCGACGGCTCAGGAGACGCATCTTATCACAAAGTTTGCAGAACATCGCAACACAAGAGGACGGTGGTAAAGCATTTGTGAGGGTAATTTGCAGCGGTCCGCAGAATTCAGCAGATCCAGCAAGTCACTTCGCATCAGCAGGCGCGTGGTTCCCATCCATAAACCGGTCAGAACTTTTATTCTTTCCCCTGTCTTCTTGTATAGGTAGTACCTAATAAAATACCTACTGAAGCTATTATAATAAAAGTTATAGAATTTTTCATTTCATAGAAGGAGCTCCTTATTTTATAATTTTGCCAATTTTCTATTAATAAGATATAATAAATTGTTTGTTACCTGGGATAATTGGTTTTCTGTAAATTTATCTAAACCCAACCTCTGGTTGGGTCTTCTCACTGGCATTGAAGTGGCGCCAGTGAGTGTGGTATGTGGTAAACAAACAGACACAACATCGTAGTACTGTCAAATCCAACAACATTTTTTTTAAATCTAGAAAGAAAAATATCAAACACATCGTAGTAGCGTTAGTGGTGGTGGCGGATTCGTCAGGTGTAATCCTACACTTCGGCACAGTTCTCAGCGCTATGTTGGCACAAAAGCATATACCTTTGATTCTTATACCTTAACCGCTTATACCCTCAAAACGCTGCAATAATTACACAAAGGTTTATTATTTAAATGAATAGATGACCCTTCTGCGTATATCTTTTTTTCTTCTTTTTTTATTGTCAATACCTACCCTCGACCCCTACCCCCCCAGGAAAGCCCTGAATCGAGCACTGGAGCTGGCCGTGCAATTACAGTTTCATAAATATGCGATGGATTCAAGATTATTTGTTGTTATTCATGAAGCATAACAAGTTCAAGTTAAAATACCTGTCAACAAAATCCCAACATAACCAGCATTCTTCAAATGAAATAACATCACGGAACAACCAACTCGATGCCATGCAGCCTTGCGTGATTAAAACCAGGTGTTCCCTAGCAATGGAATCTGGGCTGGGTGTATACCGTTTCATTCACGATCATGTTGACGAAGCTTTTCGGTGTGAACGAACAGCTGGACACAATCTGGACACGGCTGGACCCACTGGGTACAGTGCTCCGGTTGGTCTCAAAAAATTCTCAACATCGAGATCAATTTAAAAGCGTAAAAAAACCATACCGTTCTATTGGAAGTTTTCGAACTACGGTGTTCTGAAAATTTTAATCCGAATTTTTCACCACCCGGAGCATTGTACGTCCAGCCGTTCGTTCACACGAAAAGCTTCGTCAACACGAACGAAAAGAAAACGGCATACATCCTACATACCATATAAATACTATTATAATATATATGTAGGTGCTAGGGAACACTGACTATAATCACGCTTGGCTGTATGAAATCGAGTTGGTTTCTTGTGATATTATGTCGTTTGAAGAATGGTGGCGATTTCGAAATTTGTTGATAGGTAGGTACTTTGGTAACTTGGACTTAGGTTATAATATGTTCCACGAATAACAACAATAATAATTACTAATGATAGAATTATCGAATCCACCACATATTTATGAAATGCTATTGCCTGGCCGGCTCCATTACTCGATTTAAGGCTCTCAAGGGGGAAGCACGAGAGGAGATAGACATAACAGAAAACAGTGATCTGCACAGAAGGGGCCGTCTATACACATAAATAATAAACCGTTGTTTAATAATTTGCAGAGTTTCTGCGTTAGATACAGAGAGATAAATTAATGCAGCCGAGTCTAGGTAAGCAATGATCATATTATTTCCAAAGATTTCTGTGGTTATATTATTTCTAACGGATTCATGTTGATCGACTTTTAGATAAATGTACACTACTACTACCTAGCTAACTTCCATCCTTGCTGGAATGCATAACCCGCCATGATCATTTTTGTGTACGCTAATCCGTGTCAAATGCCGGTAACCGAAAAATCAAACAAAATCCGGCCCGAACATGCACATGCACATGTGCTAAGTCTTCCCTGATACCTGAACTTTGGCTCGGATCACATGCAGTAGTAAGTTGGGTTCTGGCTCACAGAGGAGCTCATGACTGCCTTCATCAGTAGGGAAGGGTCCAGGACAACGGTTATGGTGGCGAAGGTGGCCGGAATGGTCGATGGGGCGCCAGGATGGAACCAGGGTGAGTGGTTTGCTTAGAAGGAAGATACTACACTGGAAGTCATGAAAACGTGACTCGAACCTCGATTTGATTCAAGTCAATACTCCATCGACAATGGGAAAAAGACGAGAACGTGCACAGCTGTCGCTCAAACAATTATTTACTCATTCGACGATTGACCGAAGCTCATGGAAATCACACGATACTTAGGAGGAACTCGTATAGGATATGCGTATGGATTGTTGAGAGTAGAGAGTATGGTTACCATTGCCAGTAAAGGGATATACTTTGGAAAAGCTATGAGTGTCTCCTTCACTAGGACACAATCTATTGTTATTTCTTCTTCTGCTTCTTCTTATCCCTCTTCGTCTTCTTCTTCCCATGGTGTTGATGTGGGTATCTGAAGAACCGGACGGAGCGGGTGGAAGAAAAACGCATCGGACAAAAGATTGCTCAAATATGTGGACAAAACAATGGAAAACTTTCGATCTTGCTGGTGTTACATCGAAAATTCGCTGATTTTGTCATGCCTAATGACTGGAACTTTCAAGATAATGTTTGGTCGCGTGACGCGAATTTTCTACTGAACCTCAAACTTAAGACATGATTTTATATCGCACTAGCAAACCCGGCGAACTCCGTTTCGCCCCCAGATGGCTTCGTTTTATGTAACATTTCGTTTGGTGATTAAAAGATGAAGAAAAATTAACCACAGCATTATTAGCGTGAAAAAATGCTTGCAACTGTTCAATAATTCGTCTCTTTAACTATCGTCTTCCCTGTATATTGCACCGCACATTCAGCTGATCCACCATCGACGAAATGAAATATATTTGCAGAAATTGATGCGGTTCATCTGGTGTTGGCACCATTGAACCATGCAAATGATATATTTGTCCTTGTATCTGTCATTGAAAACAAACATTTGTTGAAGAATACGGTGTAACTTCTGATCATGTGATGGTGTAGTGTGTGGTGTATATTTAGTTGTTATGTGTTGCAATTCATTGTGTTGGTGTGAATGATTGGTTATGTGTGTTGTATCTTTTACCTTTCAAGTCGGCATGAAGCCGCCTTCTCGAATGATATTAGCTCCAAAGGAAGTCATGCGAAAGCAGTTATTGTATTCAAGGATGTGATGAAGAAAATGGCTGGAATCGGGATCACTTCCATCGAACAATGGTTTCAGTGTCTGTGGTGGCGTAAGTAATGGATCCAGTTTGACTTTTCCACTTGCGCAGCACAATTCAGCCGTTTCTCTTTTGAACTTTAACGCATTGCAATATCGGCATATAGTCGTCATTGGTCCAATATCTAAATTTTCATCATCACTGTAGTTCGCAGTGGGATCATATTGGAATGCCAAGCGATTGTATGATGCCAATGATCTTCGTGTGCTCACGCGTTGTCTCAATCGGGCATTTTCTCTTATTATATTTTGTCTTTCTTCGCTTAAGTTCTGTGAATACACTTGTTGCTGGCTTGCATGTCTTGTGCGGCGGCCGATGTTAGCACGTCGTCCTCTAGGCATTTTGGACTATGGACAGAGTGGTGAATTTAACCTCATATGCACGATCCACATAATTTACACAGTTCAACTTAACACCTTAAAGACAAATGCCTGCTGTTGAAATTGAATAAAATTTGCACAATACACGTGATTGAATGATTGATTGATTTGATGGTTTCCAATTGAAATGTTAGTGGTTTCCAAGTGAATTGTGTATCACGCACCGGCGCCAACTACTTAAAATATTGGATTGTAGTAGGTACATGCTATGTATCAGAGATGGCGCTGTATGTGAAAAGATTTTTCCGCTTTTCTGTTGAAATTTTTCCTGAATTTTCTTTGCTATAAACCTCACGGAGCCCGAGACCTTTCCAACGAATGCTAAACCGTGGAAATCGGTTCGTGCGTTCTGGAGTTATAGCGTCAGGAAGGAAAACCCGACTTATTTTTATATAGTAGATATACATTTTGACATGACTTATATGACATATTATTTTGACATGATTTCAACATCATGTCATAAAATTTTACAATTATCGTGGATTCACAAAGCTCAGCTTTTGTATTAAAACATGTTTAAAAAGTTCCAGTAACAAACGTTCTCATACAGTGCAATGGTTTATTTCCTTCAATAGTTCGCTGAAATAATAAATAAATAAATATTTTTAAATAGCACTCTCGCCCAAAAAATGACACCGGGGCAGCGAAAGAGGACGTTTAAAATGACCCATGCATATCAGTTACTTGATTTTTTGCAGCCTCCCTGCCGGAAATACTCGTTTATTGTTTATTGTTTATTTGTTTATTGTTTATTTGTTTAATTGCATAGGTAGGTATATGACAAGAGTAAGAAATTTTCATTTAATATAAAAACATACTCCTTACGTAAATGACTTATTCTGTTATGTAAAGTGGAGAAAGAAAAAAAGAAAATCCTCGTTGCAACTTTATTCTTGGGCTAAAGGCCACAGGGCCGAAGGGCCCAACAAGAATCGTCGTCCGTCTACAAAAAAAAATAACATTAGGTACATACCTACCTTTCTAGAAAATAGGAGTTATTCAATAATTTTTTTAATTTTTTATTTTTATTTTAACTTATACTTACCTGTATAAGTTAAAATAAAAATAAAAAATTAAAAAAATTATTTGAACTCATATTACACATAGTTACTCTTGGTTATGCCCTCACACATTACTGGGCTTAACGAAACCAACCAGGCAAAAATCTTTTTCTTATAAGTTTTCCTTGAAAACACGCTGGAAGGTTTTAGCTCTACACTCGGGTATACATAGGATATATAGAGGACTTCTTGTGGTGAGAGTAAGAGAAGGCTTCGGAATCACGTAATTGCCCTCTAACTGGAATCGCGTTGGGTAATTGTGAACCACAACGTCATTGGCCATTGTTGGATTGCTATGGAAAAGTAAGAGCAGGGATTTGATGAAGAGCTGGCGTAGTGTAAATACTTTCATTTCCCGATATAATCTGCTACTTGAGTACAGCCGAGGCTTTTTCAGGGTTATCTTGATAATCGATCGCTTTACGACATTAATTAATTCCAAGTGAGTCGGAAGGTGCCACCCCATACTGAAATGCCATATTGCAGAACAAGCTGGACCAGTCCTACGTCCACTCTATTATAAGGTGCATAAGAATTTCTGATCCTTAATTATTGCGCAGGAGGGACTGGAGCGAACGGGTATCAACGCTGCGTCATCAAGGGCATTACAAGTGAGAGATGATGGCTTTCGAAGGGAGAACACAAATCACTCGTCCAGGCGTTGTTAAGGCTGCACATGAGCGATATCGTTTAATGTATTCCTAGGTGTCTCTCCAAGATAGGAGGCGCTTCGCTCCCTGGTGCCATGATGTACACCACTACATCTCGACTGCTCGAGCTGCCTTTCCGAAGTCTTTCTACATAATTACTCAAGAGGCTTTTCGACGGCATTAAATGGAATTCCTTCCCCCACCTCATGCCCTTTTACTTCCTTTCAGAGACCTACTTCCCTTTCTAACAGACGAACGCTATTATCGCGCTGAAATTAATGCGAACATTATGTTCCTTCTCCGCTATTTACCTCGTCCTCGGGCACAAGAGCCTCCTATATTATTTGTTCGGTACATCTACAGGCAGACTCAACTATTCACTGGCTGTAGTCTGCTGGGATCAGCGTATTAATTTATTCATGCAGTAATACGCTAGCAGAAAACTTACCAAATGGCAAAGTTCAACATACAGTGGTAGGTTGCCGTACAATACTCTCATGTTAGACTCAGCGTGTTGGTACACCAACCACTCACTTGTCTGCATGAGTGACATAATGGGGTGGTATAATGCGAACATTTTGAAGAGAGGGCTGTATAGATTGAAAGTTATTCATAGTACCATACCAAGTGAGGATTCCTCGGAACAATACAACATACAATAATCGATGTGGTATCGGTTGTGGTAATGAGGTCAAACAGCGACTAGCACTATTTATAGGTATATACGTTTGTAGTTGTAACTCAAACCAGTGTTGCCAGACTATACCGCGCCGCAAGAAGATGCACGGGGGACTGTTTGAAAGAACATTCATCAGTGTTTATTGAGCTGGGTTCCAGAACTATGCTGAAGTTGTGATTTCTTTGGATTTTACTTATGGTTTTTGGTCGATGAATATACAGCGTATTTTGCGGGGTCCATGAGTTGCGCCTTACGTGGATTTTACGCCTTTTTTAAATACTTCGTTTTACCTCTTTTACATATTTCAGTTTGCCTATTTACAAATTTGAATCACAAGTATATATTTTGCTACACATCAACATTATCAACAAATTGTACATCAACCGTCAAGCTCTTCGAAAAGTGGAAGAAATTAGGAAAACTAAGTTATATGATAGGTGTCGTGATCCCCTCATTCAAATCGCTCCTGTAACAGTTGTAGACTTCACCAAATAAACGAAGGTAATGTTTAGCTGGGCGTCACCAAGGGAGAGTAGGTGAGGGGTCCCTTCCAGACAAACAACGGTCGCAACGGCCGATTGTGGACTGGAGACGGGTGGGAAGGTCCCTATAAAACTAGCCCTTCTGGCCCAGCTCGCCATTTGACCGATCTCGCTCTTGCCCTCGACTTTTCTCTCGAATCTCTCGAATCCCTCTCCCTCGCTCTCTCTCCCATATCCCGAAAGAACTCCTGCTGTTGGTGAAAACCACGGGGAGCATACTAACTCCTGCTGTTGGTGAAAACCAAGGGGAGGTTGGTGGTAACTCCCCTTCAGATAGGTGGTAGGATCGGCCGATAGGAGCCGATCCTACCACAGCCATCTTCTCACTCACTCACATCTCTCAGTCCAACCTCTCAACCTCGATCTCTCCCTACCTACCCTCATTTGGAGTCACGGCAATAGGAAAAGAAGGCGCGTATCCATTTTTACCACACGCATTCTCACAGCTCATACATGAAGATAAACCAGATGTGGCGCTATCCCCTGTCCCCCACGAGGGAACCTTACTCTGTTGGTCGCTGATATTATCCTCAGCGGAAGAGGTGTAACTGGACAGATGTGCTTCGAACTTATTCCTCGCAAAATACCATTCTTCTTCAACCTTCCAGTCACAGTCACGTAGATTGATGTTCAACTATCGTTCAGCTGATATAAAGATTTCAAGACCGGATCGTCGAAGTTTCTCGTTTGAAATACCAATCATATGGTAGGTAAAATAAATGTGAACATTTTTGTTTTAGAGATTGTGTTTGGTTTCAGAGTTAGTTTTAAATGTGTTACTTAAACCTGCATAACCACTAATTTTGTATAATAGATTTAACCAATAAATAAAAAAAGATAAGCGCGGGGTATTAGCATCCTCATCCTTACACCTTTGCTGTGGTGGTAACCCCGGGACGCTCCTTCATCTAGCACTCGCTGTGGTGGTAACCGTGGGGTGCTAGCCTCCTTCTCCTTCCACGTCTGCTGTGGTGATAACCATGGGGTACTAGACTCCTCCCGGCCGTCTGCTGTGGTGATAACCGCTGGACGCCCTTTTCCTCTGACGCCTGCTGTGGTGATAACCGCGGGGCGTTAGTCCTTCTAAACTTCACCCTCAACTACCGCTCACCACATAACTAATTAGGTATACATAGGTACATATTTATCGTTTTATATTGCATATTAACCTGATTGTAAGTACATACAAATTAGAATTACGTACATCTTTGCTTTTGGTTTATTATTTTCAATAATGAAGCTTTGGAATCGAGCACGAAAAAAAGTCTAACCTTCCCCTCAAAATTTGATGGTTTCCGTTTCAAGGTAAAATGTAGAATCCGAAAATGCAATAAAACAATTTCTGTCCATCCCCCGTACTCCGTGCGCCTCACTTCACTTTTCCTAGGTACCATGAACCAAAATTGACGAAATTTGGTTTATAGGTCCCATTTGGCGTCTAGTTGGTCCTCGAAGCTCGGCGTTAATGTTAGTCATCCCTAAGGGGTGAAAAACATGGGTTGAAGTCTCCAGGACGCCGTTATCTCGTATTTTTTTTCGGTTTTAATAGTTCCCCAACTTGGGAGTTTATTAAGACCACCCGGAGCATTGTACGTCCAGCCGTTGGTTCACAGCAATGCCCAGAAGTTTGCACCGACAGGCATTTTCAACAGCAGGGTGAATGAAATTGTATGCATTTAGCCCAAAAATCATCACCAGGGACGCGCTGACAAACGGGAATTGGCCCGAGATACAATCATTGCTAGGGATCTCCTGATTATAATCAAGGAGTATGAAGTCGAGTTGTTTGTTCTGTGATATTATTTCATTTGAAGAATGATGGCTGTTTTGGAGTTTGTTGATAGGTAGCGAAACTTGAAAAAACGTTGAAGTATTATTGATGGGCAAATTATTACACAACGATTCATTGTACCATCTACGTAGAAGGGGCTGGAGTTTGTTGGTAGGTACGTTTGCAACTTTTTTTCACTCCACATCAACAATTTCCCTTCAGAACTTCATTATTTGCGCTTCTTTTTGCCATTTTAGTTACTGTTTGTCATCGGCAGAATAATTTTAGCAACATTTTACTTGTGATTTAGGTAGGTACCTAGTAACGAGTACGGGGTTAGGTACTAACCTACGGAGGGTCTGCGATTCACATAATATGTATAGTATAGTACATATTATATTATATAGACAGGTTATCTATACAGAGAGCTGTGATCTGTAGCAGAAGGGTATTCTGTACAAAATAAAAAACCGTTGTGCAGGGATTTGCAGCGTTTTTTTCACATGGAAATGCCAGCCCTAGTTAAAACCATGAGCCTATTATAGTATTCAGTGGTAGAACTCTCCGGCAATCCCAACTAGCACAAATAGGTCGGTGCGACGTCGGGAAATGGGACCTGACGTCGAGTGATGACGTCCTCGCGACCAAATTTACCCACGTCGCCGCCCGACCTCAGGTCAAAATAGAGTCGCAAGCTACATGACCAGAGTCCCGTTCTTAACGTAAAACGCCGATGTACATTCCGTACCTCAGGTTCCTCATTTTTCTTACCTTTTCTTCTCGTCGCCATTCTGTAGCAGCTTGAAATTACACTACGAAAGAAACTACTCGTCGTACGTGAACATTAGAAGTGATTTTTATTAAATCCAAAACGAATCCTAACATCTTGTTGCTAGGTTGTGTAATAGCTACGCAGTCTCTTGGATGGAGTCGCCACAGAACCCTTGTGTAATAACTTGTCCATCAATAATACTTCAACGGTTGGTCAAGTTGCAAAAGAACCGATCAACAAAATCCAGCCCCTTCTTGATAGATGAACCGTTGTGTTATAATTTACCGTTGTGCAATAATTGACCGTTATTTAGTATTGTACCGTTGTGTAATAATGTGCCGTTGTGTAATAATTTACCATTGTGTAATAATTTCCCATCAATAATACTTCAAAGTTTGCTCAAGTTTCACAAGTACCTACCAACAAAAGCCAATAGTCCGTTACTTATCAAATGAAAAAATATCGCAGAACAACCAACTTCATACAGCCATCCTTGATTATAATCAGGTGCTCCCTAGTGATGATATCCGTGCCGGATTTATACCGTTTGATTCACGATCGTGTTGACGAAGCTTTTTGGTGCGCACGAACGGCTGGACGTATGTATTTTTTTACGTTATTAAATTTGTCTTGAGCTAAACAATTTTTTGAGCCCACCCGGAGCATTGTACGTCCAGCCGTTCCTGTGCACCAAAAAGCTTCGTCAACACGATCGTGAATCAAACGGTATAAATCCGGCCCGGATATCATCACTAGGGAGCACCTGATTATAATCAATTATGGCTGTATGAAGTTGAGTTGGTTGTTCTGCGATATTATTTCATTTGATAAGTGATGGACTATCGGATTTTGTTGGGAGGTACTTCTGAAACTTAAACAAACGTTGAAGTATTATTGATGGGTAAATTATTAAACAATGGCAAATTATTACACACCGGCAAATTATTACATAGCGATAAATTATTACACAACGGTAAATTATTACACAACGGTTCATCTACCAAGAAGGGGCTGGATTTTTTTGATCGGTACTTTTGCAACTTGAACAACCGTTGAAGTATTATTGATGGGCAAGTTATTATGCAACGGTTCATTATAGAGGTATTGGCCACAGAAAACAGTGATCTACGCAGAAGAGACATGTTTCACTCCACATCAACAATTTTCCTTCAGAACTTCATTATTTGCATTTCTTTGCATTTGTTTTAGTTACTGTTTGTCATCGAAAGTATTATTTTAGCAACATTTAACTCTTGATTTAGGTAGCTACCTAGTAACGAGTAGGGGGTTAGGTACTAACCTACGGAGGATCTGCGATCCACATAATTATGTATAGAGTAGTACATATTGTATTATATTATATATACGGGTAATCTATACAGAGAGCTGTGATCTGTAAGAGAAGGGTATTCTGTACAAAATAATAAACCGTTGTGCAGGGATTTGCAGCCTTTTAAATAAGATTTGTTGAGACCACAAACACACAGGCAGTGTGGCAAAATGGTGCTCACGCTCAAGTATAATAAGCCACACCAACTGTAATATTGTAGTAGTAATTTATATTTTTAGGTGTATAATACCGACAGTTGTGGGTGACGGGTAGAGGTTATGCAAATTTCACGTTGTTAAATTTTAAAGGTTCTCCTATATAATTTATGAAAGATAAAATGAAGGTAAGCGGGTATGGAGTGGATGAGGAAACAGGAGACACCAGGTGAGTATCAATAGAATATATAAGCAGCCCGCGCAACACCTTTTATCTATTCCGGCACCCGGCGATGGAATAAAAATTCGTCAATAGGTCGTAACATGTGTCTTCAAAGGCTGCTGGAGGCTCATGAATTTCAAAATGATTTCAGCTTCATGAATATTTCAGCTTATGCTAGCAGGGCTCCTTAGAAACTACTTGGAAATTCACGGTTGGTTCTCCATGCTGAGAAAGAGACGGAAAAGGAGAAAAGAAAAGGGAAGATACATCCTACAACACGCAAGAGCCGACAACAATATGATTACACTTGTACTAGACGTCAGCTGGATGTGCGAGGTTGTCTGGGCAACTGCTGCATCTGATTATTTTTATCGAGTTCATTCCTCGGGCCTTATGGAAGTAGTTTGTCGTAAGCACAGAGGTAGGGTTAGGGTAGGTTGAAGGAGAGGAGGATGTGCTCCTTAGGAGTATTTTCGGATAGCTAACGCCCCGCGGTTTTCACCACAGAAGGCGTTAGAGGGAGAGGCCTCCCCGCGGTTATCACCACAGCAGATGCCAAGGGATAAGGATTCTAGCACCCCACGATTATCACCAGAGCAAGTGCTAGAGGAAGGAGCGTCCCGCATTTACCACCACGGCAGACGCTAAAGGATGAGGATGCTACAACCCACGGTAACCACCACAGCGTGTGAGAGGAGGAAGCATCCCGCGGTTACCACCACAGCAGGCGCTAAGGGAGAAGGTAGGGTAGGCGAGGGAGAGAGAGAAGTCGCAGGTAAGGGTGAGATCGGTCGAATGAAGAGCTGGGCGGTTTATAAAGGTCCCTCCACCTCGTCCCTCGTCTGCCAAGGGCCGTTACGGCCCCTGAGAGTCGTTGGGAGTTCGATGGAGGGAACCCTTCCAGTTTTTTCCCGAGGCATCGCACAGCTCGTCTTTCTACTTATTTATTGGTTGAATCTATAAGTTTACACGGGAGTGGTATCGCAGCTGGGGGTACCACGACATAGTTCATCCATCCAGAACCTTTTTTCAACACGTCTATTTGATGATCAGCTACATTTTTAGAAATATTAACTAATGTGTGATCCACCTACAATATGCGTGAGCCGAAAAGATTACGGTTGTAATCAGGTCCTTTCTCATCGAGCTTCCACCGCAGGCTGCTTTTGGTCAGTTCATTCATTTGAGATCCAGGAAAATGTTACAAACACCACTGCGATCTGCATCAGCTTGTCAAAATTATTATAATAAAATTATTTTAATGAATAGAAGTAATAATATGAAAAATGTAGCTATTAAATCTCTGTTGAGGCACTGAGTTGCACGCATGTCACAGAAAAGTGAGTAGTGAGTAGAAAAGTGAGTGACACTTGAAATGTTAATTTATACGAGCCAGACACATATAGTAAGTGCGTTGTACAGGTACATAGTAACAAGTGTGCCGTTATAGGTGGCCAACTGGTCTAAGGCGCTGGTGCCTCTCGACTCCGGTGGACCGGGTTCGACTCCCTTCTGAAAAAGAAAATTTTCTCAGGGAGAGAGTGAGTTCATTTGCTTGTTAATCAGTAAATATTGAATTGAGATACCGTAAGTTCAACTCAACAAATTCGATATATATTACAGAGAAGGGCCCTCAGAGCACCTCCTGGACTGAGTACCCCTCCTCACTCCCGAGACAAGCGGCCAGGAGAATGGTGAGGAATCCATTCAGTTCTCAGTCATCGCATCACTTCCAGCTTCACCTTGAAGTCGTCTCATAGCAGGAGCTAGGTATTTCCTTTGTGCTTTTAGATTTGTGAGAATCTACAGGTTTGATTAAAGTCAAATCTACAGGAACAAAAGTGCAAGAGGAGGAAGATTTATCACTTTCACTCCTTGAATTTTTCTGTCTATTATTAAATCAGAAGGAATGTGTTTACAAGGGACAATATGAAAGCATATGTGCAGATGAACATCGTGAGTAATTACTTCTACTACCATTTGACTCGTAATATTTACTTTGGCTAAACCAATACCACTCAATACGACAGGAGACTCAAAAATAGGACCAGAAAATTTTGATTTACACTGTCCCACATAAGGCTATATTCTGAACCACAATCGAATGAAAACAGATAAACCTGACCTTCGTGTGTAAGATGACGATGTGGGTTGACTTCACCGCTCGTCTCGGGTGTGAAAGGCGGTGGCGAGGAGGGGCATTCCGTTCAGGATGTGCTCTGAGGGCCCTTCCCCGTAATATATTATGTATATATTGTATATTGTAAAGGGCAACGAGTTCATGTTGATGCCCGGCTAGTATTACCTCCAAATAGCCCTTCCCAAACTATCTCAAGGGTGGGGACCAGGACGCCTATCCGCCCTTCAGCTAGCAGGGAAGAGAAACTAATGAAACAATCGCTTAAATTCTTTCAGCCTAATTTATTCGTGAAGATGCAATAGATGGGTTTTCGTGGAACATGCGAACTACAGACAGAGAGGAGCCCTACCTAATGCACAGCTGAGAAAAATGGAAATTTGATGACGCAGATTTCTCGCACATTTAAGAAAAATCTCGGATTATTTCATCTTCTTTGGGGACAGCAATTTTAGAGCGTTATTCATGATATAATATTTCATTTATCAGCACATTCATTTCTCTGAAACCTGAATCTTCTTTCTTCTATTATGACGTCACGCTTGGAGGTTTCACTGCTTTGTGAGGTCATCTAATTTCACCTGTTGTGTAGCTCCGCACTCAATCATGTTGAGGTGATGTCGAGTGAATTCGGTGCGTTTTTAGTGGAATATCTGTGTTTTATATTCCATTTTGAGTTCAGAAATGCGAGCAGTTCACTTATCTTTCCTCAACCGAACTTCCCCGCAATGAAGACCTCTACCCGCCTTGAATGAATTTCTCTCACAGTCCATCCTCAAGCAGCTCCGAAAAAATGAAAACAAAAAAAAAGATTCCAGAGACATGAGCATGCGATGTGTTGTCAATCATGTTTTTTGGGGCGTTGAATCGATTGCGACTAGTCTCAGCCCGATTAGCAGAACCGACCGCACCAAATTTACAAAATTTTAGTCCGAAATCCCCCCAAAAAAATACGTGTTCTTTATGTAGGCATGTGAGGTGTCGTTTAACATATTTTTTGGGAATTTGGAAATGTGCGAGGAGTTTCAGCACGTTGATACCAAATCGAGTGATCAAAATCACAATTTTGGTTTATTATTTTCAATAATGAACCATTGGAATCGAGCATGAAAAAAAAAATTCTTACCCCCCCTCAAAATTTGATGGTTTACGTTTCAAGGTATGTAGAATCCAAAACTGCAATAAAAATATTTCTGTCTGTCCGCCGTACGCCGTACGGGCCACTTTGCTTAGTTACCATGAATAAAAATTGATGAAATTCGGGTTATAGGTTCCGTTCGGCGTCTAGTTGGTCCTCGAAGCTCGACGTTACTGTGAGTCATCTCTAAGGGGTTCAAAATAGGGGTTGAAATTTTCAGAAAGCCTACACCTTTGTTTTACGTGAATTTTTTTACGGTTTTAAATAGTTCTCGAACTTGGGAGTCGTTTAAGACCACCCGGAGCATCGTACGTCCAGCCGTTCGTTCACAGTAAGGCCCCGAAGTTTTCACCGACAGGCATTTTCGACACCAGGGTGAATGAAATTGTATACACTCTCGTCACCAGGGACGCGCTATATTCAATCAATCAATCAATTTATTCAATCAATCGAACAATCAATCAATCAATTTTTCAATTGCAATTGGAATTCACTTAGAATTGTAAATATTGGTATACTCTATTGAACTTTAATTTGAATTGGAATTTTTTTCGAATTGTGCGCTCGTCACCGGGGAAGCGCTCGATTCCATCAATCAATCAATTTATTCAATCGATTTCGAATTGGAATTCATTAATTTGAATTGGAATTCATTAATTTGAATTGGAATTCATTAATTGAATTGGAATTCATTAATTTGAATTCAAATTAATTTGAATTCAATTCAATTTGAATTGGAATTCATTTCGAATTGTCTAATTGGCATGGTGCGCATTGGCATTGTTCGAAATGGTTCTGCAATTCTATTGGCCAACGTTTTCACTCCTCATCAACAATTTTTTTCAATTGCAATTGGCCACTGCTCACCACTCTACCTAAAATCCCCATCCTCATTCCCGACATACTAATCCTATAAACATACACTCCACATTCGCCAAAATTGGCAAAGTTGTGTTAATAAAATATTGAAATTGCAATTGGATTACAATTTCAATTGCACTTTAATTCACTTAGGATTGTAATTGTAATCCTCTAAGATTGCACTTAGGATTGTAATTGTTAGTGCACTTAGGAATTCACTTAGAATTGTAAAAATTGGTATACCATCAGTCTGAATTGGACTTTCATTTGGAATTCATTTAGAATTGTCTAATTGGCATGGTGCGCAGTGGCATGGTTCGAAATGGTTCAATCAATCGTTTTCTTTTGTTTTTTCAATAAATTCATTATGACTGGCCTAGGCCATTCCAATCACAAGGGCCGGCCACGGCTACGCGTTCTGCAATTCTATTGGCCAACGCTGTCTGCGATTCACATAATATGTATAGAGTAGTGCATATCATATTATATAGACGGGTTATCTATACAGAGAGCTGTGATCTGTAACACAAGGGTATTCTATACAAAATAATAAACCGTTGTGCAGGGATTTGCAGCGTTTTTGGTTCAAAACACTCAAAAATGGTTTTTTGACATAGTTTTTCTGCACGACGTGCCACTCTGGTCTCATCAAGTGCCCAGTCAGGCCGTATGAGTGCTCTGGCAGATGACCATTAATTTAAATTCTCATATCCCAAACTGTTTATTTGAAAACTCGCTCCTTAACTCATGCTGCACGACTGGAATATTTTTGGATTTAATGCCGTGCTCGCCTTTGAAACTTATCTTTCAAAGTGGTAACGGCAATGACATTCTGGGAATCCTTCGGCGAGTAATTGATTTTCAGTAGCACCTTTCATGGCGTCTTGTATATGTTTTTAATTATTAAACCTTTGTCTCTTTTGCCTCCCAAACTGAAAACACAAAAAAGATTTTACTTCCCAGAATTCTAAAAACCTGCAAGTTGAGAGGTAAAGATAAAGAAAATACCCTCCCATATTTCATCATACTTCTCCCTCTTTTCCCCACAATTTATGTGTCTGGAGAAGATGAATGGACCTGAAGCAGTTATTTACGGCAGAAAAAACACATCATGATTTCTACGGAGAGTTCAACTCATCTTTTTAATGAAAACGGCCTTATCAGATCAACTAGATACCCAGCTCACTATTATTGATTGCTAAAATGTAATTATACGATGATGGGCAGACAGTTAAACTTGAGGGAAAAGAAACATTTTCAATTAAATAAATAAGATTATTAATCCCTACATTAATAATTTAATTATTTCCAATTTTATATCCTAATTTTATAATGGAACAGCAGATGTAGATAAGAATGATTAGTCTGTCCCTGATAAGTGGTCTCAAAAAATTCTCAAGTTCTAGATCAATTTAAAAACGTAAAAAATCTATTGACATTTTTCGAGCTACGGCGGGCGTTCTGAAAATGCAACCCCTATTTTTCACCCCTTTCACCAACTAGACCCCAGATGGGACCTACAAACCAATTTTAATTAATTCTGATTCACGGCAGCTAAGGAAAGTGCGATGTATGGGGGACGGCCAACGGCGGACGACGGACGGACAGAAGTTTTTTGTTCCATTTTTGGGTTCTGCATTTCTGCATAATTTGGAGGGGGGGGGGGGTGTCAAATGTTTTGCTTCATACCCAATTTCGAAGTTTCATTATTGAAAATAGTAAAACAAAACGAGGGTTCTCAATACTACAGCAGTGTGACGTCACGTTTCAGTTTTTTCACAATGGCACATTGTGTGGTTCATAAAAAACCGATTGCCGTATCTAGTTTACTGTATTTTGAGTAATTTCCTAATTTCTTTCCTTTTTTGAGTGATTTATAACCTGTTTTTTGAATGTTCTTACAGTTATATCATGTCGATGTGTTTCGCATTCGATTGTGCAACCATCAGGCATTGTTCCATAGCTATAAGTTTTTCCGTTTTCCTAAGGGAAACGGTACACTCAAGACGCGGAAAGCTATGTAACGGTAAATACTACCATACATTTCCATTTTGGTTACCTAATCATGTAGTTGTTTGAAATCAGTTAAGAATCATTTCTACTTACATACTGGTACTAAATTAGGTACTATGTATCATAAGTAGGGATTGGAATTTGCATATTTTTTGTATGTGTTTGTTATCGTGTATATATTTCTACTTTTCCGTTCTGAGGGCATCTGAAGCTTTAGCGTGTGTTGAATTGAAATTGAAATAGCATATTTTAGCCGTTTTGTGCATATGTCTGCATTTTTAATCTAAATTGGGGAATTTCCCAATTTTTCGGCATTCCAATCGCCCAATTCTCCGAGGTGTGTGTTTCTAAAAATGGGTCACGGATATTCTTAGGCCATTCACCGTTTAATCCTTGTACCTGGTAGGGCTTAGGCGCGCCCTTGCCATTTATCCCTGAATGGGATTGCCTTTCACTTTCCGGCTATAAATAGGTACGTCACAATTGACAATTTGGAAAAATCAATTTTGATCCAGTGCTATAATAGCAAGTGACATTTTTTGTATAAATGTAAATATTGTATAGTCGAGAAAAAAAGGTGTGTACATTTTCATTCCATTTTCTTCCTTGATCCTTTTCTATAATTTTTTAAGGACGCGATAATAACTGGAACATAATGTATAGACTACGTCTCACAGCAAAATTTAGTTCATTTTAGAAATATTTTAATTTTTTTTTGAAACGCACTTCTTTTGCTTGGGGTGCATAGGTATTTTGCCCATTTCGAGTGCATGTTTGGCCAAATTTTTTGAATATAATTCCAGTCCCTAATCATTAGTAATGAAGAGGCTACATAAATATTGTAAAAAGCTTACTAATATTTGGATGCCTACGTCTCGACCCATTCCGTTGGGTTTTTAGATCGCCGTTAGCTTGGTACGTTTGTAGCAAAATCAGTTTTCACCTGACGTGAAAGTTACGATTTCTGTACTGTTTACTGGGTTAAACATTCAGCTACTACTTCAACGAACGAAGATTTGCAAATGAGTGAAGCAAAGCCAGATATGGGTGGTGTGTTGCGACACGAGAACTCACATTTCCAAGTCAGCGGTCCAGAAAAACGGGTTTTCCCGTAATCTTTAAGTTAGTCGTATATTTTCACTCACAAAAAAAAGTCTGCCAATTCGAGTAGGCAGCGCAGATTCCTCACTTGAATCACATGAACGTATAGAGCAGTTGGATAGGTTAATTTTGATAAGGGACCATCTGCGATCCAACCCGCGTGTACTCTCAAAATTCAGCTCTACGGCTATTTTTCGCGTAGTTAAAAGTACAAGGAATCGGTCAGAATTTAATGCTCGCGCATGCGCAGACGAAAGTTACATTACAATTCCAATGAAATTCATTTTAAACTATCAAACTATTATTCCTGATCGACCCTCCAAGTTTGAACTCATTTCAACGATATTTAGGGTTGTTATGGGCGTTTCAAGTATTTCACGTTTGTGCATACGCAGACGAAAGTTACAGTACTTTTTCGATGATTTCTGTACGGGACCATCTGCGACCCAACCCGCAACTACCCTCGCAGTTTCAGCCCATTTTGACCATTATTTCGGGTAGTTATGGGCGTTGCAAGGAATTACCACAGACACGGAACCAAAAACGTTCCTGGATGTCTGAAACGCAAAATGGTTGTGGAAGTTTTCATTTTTGAGGACATACATTTTGTTTTACTCAATCACGAATCCAGGGCTTCCCTTCCCGTTGGTAGTGAGGAAGAAAAAAAAGTGTCTGGTGTTCTCTTGTGGTGAGGAGGCGGAAGAAGCAGCCTGATCTACCTGGCACGAGCGATAACGAAGCCTCCATGACTATCTTGGAAGAAGAAGGAAGAAACAACTCTGCTGATCTCAGACCCTCGCCTCCCCAGTCGCTCCCAAGTTTCAGTGGAACTCTTATCGATGGAATATTTATTGGATGCTTTGCCCAAATCTGGACGTGAGAACGTACAACTTCGGAACATAAATGAAGTGCTACAGACTGAACTAGATCTATTTAAAACCAAACCAACTAAGGCTCCTGCGAATTCACTCAGTTTTCCTTCACTTACCTCCAAATTACCCTTTGTTTTATTACTACAGTGACCTGCCTGTCTGCAAAGCAATATTAACAAGAAATATCACTCTAGTGGTTGCTCTCAGGGTCTTTGAAGTATCGTGATGGATGTAAACCCCAGAAAAGTCTACACCATCACCTTATTTTAAGTTTAATAGAATTGAGATTGAATTCTGATCGTACAGACTTTCTGTAGAATCCGAAAATGCAATAAAAAATTTCTGAGCCCTTTTCTTAGTTACCATGAACCAAAATTGACGAAATTCGGTTTGTAGGTCCCATTCTGGGTCTAGTTGTCCTCGAAGCTCGGCGTTAATGTCACTCATCCCTAAGGAGTGAAAAATAAGGGTTGAAGTCTCCAAGACGCCGTTTTCTCGAATATTTTTACGGTTAAATAATTCTCGGACTTCGGAGTTTTTTAAGACCACCCGGAGCATTGTACGTCCAGCCGTTCGTTCACAGTGAGGCCCAGAAGTTGGCACCGACAGGCTTTTTCAACAGCAGGGTGAACGAAATTGTATACATTCAGCCCAAATATCATCACTAGGGACGCAATAAACAATCATGAATTGGCCCGAGATAATCATTGCTAGGGAGCACATGATTATATTCACGGAGTATGAAGCCCGAGTTGGTTGTTCTGTGGTATTATTTCATTAGAAAAATGATGGCTCTTTTGGAGTTTGTTGATAGTTAGTGAAACTTGAACAAACGTTGAAGTATTATTGATGGGTAAATTATTACACAATGGTAAATTATTACACAACAGTTCATTATAACATTTACGTAGAAGGGGCTGGAGTTTGTTGGTAGGTACTTTTGCAACTTTTTTCACTCCACATCAAAAATTTCCCTTCAGAACTTCATTATTTGCGTTTCTTTTGCCATTTTAGTTTCTGTTTGTCATCGACAGAATTATTTTAGCACCATCTAACTCGTGATTTAGGAAGGTACCCAGTAACGAGTACGGGGTTAGGTACTACCTACGGAGGATGTGCGATCTAATATGTAATAATAAGTATAGAATAGTCAAACAACATCATTTATTCATGTTTGAAAACATTAAAAAATATTCCGAGGATCGAGGTATATGTAGTGCACTGGCTGCTTTCGTACTCATTTTGGTTTATTATTCTGTGAATAATACACCTATGTATTCGCTCAGCAAAAAATTTTTATAACACCCCCTCAAAATTTTTTCTTTTCCGTTTCAAGGTGCGTAGATTCCAAAAATGCAATGTCCGTCCGCCGTCCGCCGTACGCCGTACGCCGTACGCCGTCCGCCGTACGCCGTACGCCGTATCACGTGTACAGGCTTCATTTTCGGTCTAAAAAAGTCGTTCTTTCGCACACATGCTCCATTTGGGCCCTAGTTGTGTCCCGAAACTCTTCAGCCCGATCGGAATATACCCAGGGGTGTTATGAGTGAAAATGTGTATAAAAATAGGTACTTTTTGCGTTTTAACAACATGTTAGTAACATGAGCTTTTGAGGTATCTTTTTCCATGTTTTTGAGGACGAGAAGACCGAATATGAAGTCGATTTTGACCAAAGACGCGGAAATTGAGGTTTTACCAAAGGTTCAGCTCCCAAAATTGTTTTTTTATGAGTCAAAAACCTGGAAAACTGTCTGAAATCACCATCAATGTGTACAATAACATTGGAAAAAGTGTAAACAGGTGAATCAAGACCATTAAATGCCACTACCAATGATCAAAGATGATCTTAAAAAGAAAGAAAAAAAAAGCGTACCTATTTCATGTTTTGGGGGCCAAAATTGGTGGAAATCATCAGAAATAGCTATTTCAATCATTCCACATGAAAGAAACAATACATCTAACAGCCAACAAAAATCTCTAGAACTCCAATAGAATAATAAACCCATGTGACAAGGACTTTGCAGCGTTTTTCCTTCCATACAAATGCCGAGCACTCGCAAGAACAGAGCTGTTATGTATTCGCCCTTCAGCAACTTCTCCAACTGTCGATGAATAGTGTGTCTATGAATAGTATGCACCAAGAGGTAGTATTGGTAAAACAATAAGAAACGTTTTCTCACTAAACGTTCGGGTGTGGACATTTCCACACAATTATACTTCCGTGTTCTTCATAATAGTATGGCTACAAGTTTAACGGAAGACAAGACCAGTATGGAAGACGAGGCTGGCATGCCAGGCCGACCATACCGGTTCGACTGGCTGATCATGAGAATATAATTATACTGATCATGGAAATAAAATCTTACTTGCATAGAATCCTCAATTTCACTTTCTGACACCACACCTACGTTATTTAGGTAGTAAATATTAATTATTCATTCATTCATTCAAAGCCGATACAGCAAAAGTTTGGAACTCGGCGCCAGATTTTCAATAAAACCCCCGCACATAGCACAGCCTTCATATTGTATCCCTTGTTTTTTATACTTGAAACTTGCCGCTGACTTCATGAATGTGTTTAAAGGTATCGGCTTTGAATAAATTACTTACGTATGTTCAGCATAAAAATTACCTTTGCTTTTTAGTTGTTACAAGTTTTTTGAAGTAGGATTTTTTGGGTTTTTTCAAGTTTGAGGTTAAATCTAGAACCCCACTGATCCGCGAAGAATGGTGATTACACATACACACAAAAAATAAACTTGACACACACAAAAAACGCTGCAAATTATTACACAACGGTTTATTATTTACCTGTATAGATGCCCCCTCTGCGTAGACCACTGTTTTCTGTGGTCAGTGCCCTTGAGCTCCCCCCAGGAAAGCCCTAAATGGAGTACTGGAGCCGGCCCGGGAATTAAAGTTTCATACAAATGCGCGGGATTCAATAATTCAGTCATTAATTATTTAAGACTCATGAAGCATAAGGTAAATAATAAACCGTTGTGTAATAAGTTACCTGTGTAAATGACCCATCTGCGTAGATAGTATAATAAACGTTGTTTAATCATTTGCCGTTGTGTAATAATTTACCCTTGTGTAATAATTTACGTTTATGTAATAATTTACCGTTGTGTAATAATTTACCCAATAATACTTCAACGTTTGTTCAAGTTGCAAAATTAGGTAGGTACCTATCAACAAAATCGGAAAGGTCCATCATTTTTCGAATGAAGTAATATCACAGAACAACCAACTCGACATCATACAGCCATCCGTGATTATAATCAGTTGCTCCCTAGTGATGATATGTGGGCCGGATGTATACTTTTTGATTCACGATCATGTTGACTAAGTTTTTCGATGCAAACGAACGTCTGCTCGTATACAATGCTCCCGGTGGTCTCAAAAAATTCGTTAGTTCAAGATTAATTTAAAAACGTTAAAAAACCATACCCTTCTATTAAATCTTTTTGAGCTACGGCGTTCTGAAAATTTGAACGCCTATTTTTCATCCCTTAGAGATGATGACAGTAACGCCGAGCTTCGCGGGCTAACTAGTCCCCATACGGGAACTGCAAACCAATTTCATTAATTTTGGTTCATGATAACTAAGAAAAGTGCGAAGTACGGCGTACGGCGGGCAGACAGTAATTTTGTTTTATTATTTTCGATAATGAACCCTTGGAACCGAGCATGAAAAAAAAATTTTAACCACTCGCAAAATTTTATGGTTTACGATTCAAGGTATGCAGAAGTGAAAAATATAGGTTTAATATACTATCTACTTAGAAGGGGCACATATACAGGTAAATTATCACACAGCGGTTTATTATTTGCCTTATGCTTCATGAATAACCACAAATAATTAATGATTGTATCACTACAATAAATTATAACTCGCACAAATTTGTATAACTAAATGTACTTACTCCAGAATACCGCAAACTCCTGACCCATGGTAAATACATACCAGCGTCAGTCACCATGTTAGAATTGTGTAGAGTATGTAAAATTTTGTAAATGTAACATGTTTATCTATATATCTATCCATCTATCTATCTAATGATTGTATTATTGAATTCCTGGCATTTGTATGAAACTTTTATTCCGGGGCCGGCTCCAGTACTCGATTCGCAGAGGGAGCATCTATACAGGTAGATTATAAACCTTTGTGTAATAATTAGCCAAGTTTGCATTTTCGGATTCTACACACCTTGAAACGTAAACCATCAAATTTTGACGGGGGTTAAACTTTTTTTTCATGCTCAAAAAAAACCAAAGGTTCATTATCCAAAGGTTTATTATTGAAAATATTTAAAAAAAATAAATAAACAAATTATTGTTATTTAATATACTTCCCATTTTACTTCTACCTTACTTTTACATCCAATAAATTTTCCATCTGCATGTATCATCCTTTCACATCTACTATGAAGAGGCGCAGTTTATTGGAATCGCGAAACCTGTCTGGGATTAGCTACTTTGTTCAAAATTTGAACCCCTATTTAACGATTAATTTGCATTGACATTTTCTTTGTTTCAGGTGAGTGAGCATTGAGTCGTCTCATCGCTGTTTAGTCCTTTCGTTTTATCGAAGTCTGAGTAAGTCCAAATTCTGTTACTTTTCCTTTATCGGTACTAATGGTGTAAATCGAAAATTTGAAGGCTGATAATGTGAAAACTACAGCCTACGGGTCTACATCTATCCCAGGTGGCGCATGGGCGGCTCAGCCTATCCCAATATTAAAATCAAATGGTGACGTAGGTGCGTTTGTATGGAAACTTCAAATTATCAGTAAACCCGAATTTAGTAATTTATTAAGAGACATCCAGTACCGACAAAAGAGCAAACCTTTAATGTTTTAGGGATAGGAAATAAGTGGTCACAGATAGCGCTAAAACTTTACATGCCATTCTAAGTCGACGAATTTTCTCGTGATGTGTTAACCATAATAACCGAAGATGGGTTAAATTCAGGTATACAAAATTAAGAAATTATATTGTCCAGTCCTCGAGAATACCAAGGTATTCTTGAAGAAATTCTCGGGGGTATTCCTCATGTATTATTATTTTACCTCGATAAGGCTATCGAGGTAAATAGCTGCATGAGGAATACCCCTAAGAATTTCTTCAACAATAAATAGCTACAATTCCTTCACGGGTAAATGGCTACATATTGAAGTGCAATATATTTCACTGGAAACACTGACAATAAGCATATATATTATTTCTTGAAACATTTGACACTCTAGATCAAATTTGTTTCCTCAACGGAGTTGGTATGACAGTAAATAATTACCAATTAAAACATGCAATTTTATAGAAACTAAATTGAAAATTTAAGGGTTCCTCCCCGATAACGAATGACTGAAATGATCGCAATCCGAAATCCATGTTATAATCGCACCTATCCCGATAAATGTACAAGGACTGAAATCGTCCTAGGACTTGTGATTTATTACGAAATATTTCTGGAAAATAGAGCAGATGAATTGCAACCGTTTTATTCATTAGTGAATAATAATGATAATGGGTTTGGGATCGTAAATATCAAGAAGCATTACACTGAGTGAAGCGAGAAATATCTTCCGATAAAAATTTGACAATTTGACAATTATTTTTCGCGTGTGATGCAAGTTTTTATGGCTAATCAGCTATTTTGTCACACCGCTTTGATTCTGAGATAGAAAAACCTATATATTTCGCTTCGAAAATATTTCCTACAAAAATGAATTATATAGAGCAATTTTGAATAAAGAAATAGCAGTAATTATTGTTTTTGGATTTTTGGAGTTTTATCAGTTTATTTACGGTGCTGAAATAATGTTAAAAATAGACAATGAACCTCTCAAACTCATTTTTGACAGAATCGTTTGTTGAGATGGAGATATTTTTTATCGCGTGTCAACGGAAAAATCGAAGTAGATTGATCAACAGCCAATGGAAATTTTGACGCTTTGTCTCGATTACCATTTGAGGATACCCAAGTTTTTAACACTGCATTTTCATGTTTGTTTGATACTGGTCAAGGATTAGAGCCTACAATAACATTTAAACGCGTATCCAAAGCTTCATTTCACGACGCATTTATAAGAAAAGTAATTTCGTGGGTCATAAATGGATAGCCAACCCTTGATAAAAAAGCTGCAAAGTCCTTGTCACATGGGTTTATTATTCTATTAGACATACCTACAGAGATGTTGGCTGTTTATTTATTGTTTCTTTCATATAAAATAATTTAAATAGCTATCTCTGGTGATTTCCCACCAATTTTGGCCCCCAAAACACAAATAAACCCGCTCTTTTTTTTTAAAAATAATTATCTCTGATCATTGATAGTACCATTTAATCGTCTTGATCCACCTGTTGACGCTTTTTCCAGTGTTATTCTACAAATTGATGGTGATTTCAGACGATTTCCCAGGTTTTTCACTCATAAAAAACGCTGCAAAGTCCTTGTCACATGGTTTTATTATTCTATTGGACATACCTACAGAAATGTTGGCTGTTCATTTATTGTTTCTTTCATATAAAATAATCGAAATAGCTATCTCTGGTGGTTTCCACCAATTGTGGCCCCCAAAACACAAATAAGGAGCTCCTCTTTTTTTTTTTTTTTTTAAATAAATTATCTGATCATTGATAGTACCATTTAATCGTCTTGATCCACCTGTTGACACTTTTTCCAGTGTTATTCTACAAATTGATGGTGATTTCAGACGATTTCCCAGGTTTTTGACTCATAAAAAATCAATTTCGGGAGCTGAACATCTGGTAGAACCTCAATTTTCTATTCTATTGTTAAAATCGACTTCATATTCGGTCTTCTCGTCCCCAAAAACATGAAAAACGATACCTCAAAAGCTCATGTTACCAACATGTTGCTAAAACGCAAAAACGCTGTAAGTCCTTGTCACATGGGTTTATTATTCTACTGGACATACCTACAGAGATGTTGGCTGTTTATTTATTGTTTCTTTCATATAAAATAATTGAAATAGCTATCTCTGGTGGTTTCCACCAATTTTGGCCCCCAAAACACGAATAAGGTACGCTTTTTTTTAAATAAATTATCTCCGATCATTGATAGTACCATTTAATCGTCTCGATCCACCTGTTGACACTTTTTCCAGTGTTATTCTACAAATTGATGGTGATTTCAGACGATTTCGAAGGTTTTTGACTCATAAAAAATCAATTTCGGGAGCTGAACATCTGGTAGAACCTCAATTTTCTATTCTTTGGTCAAAATCGACTTCATATTCGGTCTTCTCGTCCCCAAAAACATGAAAAACGATACCTTAAAAGCTCATGTTACCAACATGTTGCTAAAACGCAAAAAGTACCTATTTTTACACACATTTTCACTCATAACACCCCTGGGTATATTCCGATCGGGCTGAAAAGTTTCGGGACACAACTAGAGCCCAAATGGAGCATGTGTGCGAAAGAACGATTTTTTTAGACCGAAAATGAAGCCTGTACACGTGATACGGCGGACGGACATTGCATTTTTGGAATCTACGCACCTTGAAACGAAAAAGAAAAAATTTTGAGGGGGTGTTATAAAAATTTTTCGCTGAGCGAATACATAGGTGTATTATTCACAGAATAATAAACCAAAAGTACCTATTTTTACACACATTTTCACTCATAACACCCCTGGGTATATTCCGATCGGGCTGAAAGTTTCGGGACACAACTAGGGCCCAAATGGAGCATGTGTGCGAAAGAACGATTTTTTTAGACCGAAAATGAAGCCTGTACACGTGATACGGCGGACGGCGTACGGCGGACGGCGGACGGACATTGCATTTTTGGAATCTTCGCACCTTGAAACGGAAAAGGAAAAAGTTTGAGGGGGTGTTATAAAAATGTTTTGCTGAGCGAATACATAGTTGTATTATTCACAGAATAATAAACCAAAATCAATTTCGGGAGCTGGATATCTGGTAGAACCTCAATTTTCTATTCTTTGGTCAAAATCGACTTCATATTCGGTCTTCTCGTCCCCAAAAACATGAAAAACGATACCTTAAAAGCTCATGTTACCAACATCTTGCTAAAACGCAGAAAGTACCTATTTTTACACACATTTTCACTCATAACACCCCTGGGTATATTCCGATCGGGCTGAAAAGTTTCGGGACACAACTAGGGCCCAAATGGAGCATGTGTGCGAAAGAACGACTTTTTTAGACCGAAAATGAAGCCGGTATGCGTGATACGGCGGACGGCGGACGGACATTGCACTTTCGGAATCCACGCACCATGAAACGGAAAAGAAAAAATTTTGAGGGGGTGTTATAAAAATTTTTTGCTGAGCGAATACATAGGTGTATTATTCACAGAATAATAAACCGAAACGCTGCAAAGTCCTTGTCACATGGGTTTATTAGTCTATTGGACATACTTCTACAGAAGTGGTGGCTGTGTATTTATTGTTTCTTTCATATAAAATAATTGAAATAGCCATTTCTGGTGGTTTCCACCAATTTTGGCCCCCAAAACACGAATTAGGTACGCTCCTTTTTTTAAATTATCTTTGATCATTGATAGTACCACTTAATCGTCTTGATCCACATGTTGACACTTTTTCCAGTGTTATTCTACAAATTGATGGTGATTTCAGACGATTTCCCAGGTTTTTGACTCATAAAAAATCAATTTCGGGAGCTGAACATCTGATACAACCTCAATTTTCCACTCTTCGGTCAAAATCGACTTCATATTCGGTCTTCTCGTCCCCAAAAACATGAAAAACGATACCTCAAAAGCTCATTTTACTAACATGTTACTAAAACACAAAAAGTACCTATTTTTATACACATTTTCACTCATAACTCCCCTGGGTATATTCCGATCGGGCTGAAAAGTTTCGGGACACAACTAGGGCCCAAATGGAGCATGTGTGCGAAAGAACGAATTTTTTAGACCGAAAATGAAGCCTGTACACGTGATACGGCGGACGGCGGACGGCGTACGGCGGACGGACATTGCATTTTTGGAATCTACGCACGTTGAAACGGAAAAGAAAAAATTTTGAGGGGGTGTTATAAAAATTTTTTGCTGAGCGAATACATAGGTGTATTATTCACAGAATAATAAACCAAAAGGGAGTGCGCCAGTTCCGCGCAAAGCCGAAAAACGTGCTAATCCGTTGTATCAATTCCGCGCCGATTGAGTTTCTCTACCTACCAGTTCCGCGCAGGGTTTTTGCCTTTTTTTATGTGCCAGTTCCGCGCGAAGAATGTTGCTGTGGAACTCTAAACCTTACATCTGTGTGATGCCTCTCTTTTCCATCCGTCTCAATGGGCATCCCCTACCACACTGACTCAGGACGGACCACTAATGCTTGTGAGTCGTTTCACGCTGCTTTTTCCAAAAACTTTTATTCGACTCACCCTAACATTTACGTTTTCGTCGAGGCAATCAAGGCGACGCAAGTAACCATGCAAACAGTCCTCAACAGCATCGATGCGCGGAAAAAACCGAGAAAGTCCAAGAAGGAGGCAGCGGGAAAAATGTACGTTGATGAATGCATAAATGAGTATTAATTTAGTTGGCAATGTATCCCCTGTACAGTTCCTCGAAAGAGTCAGCAACCACTACTCAAAGAACAAAATTGCTAAGTAATGCGCAAATTCGTACTACTGCTTTTGACGACAATTTGATAATTTGATAGTTTTGACAATAAAATCTCAATCAACCTTGAAGTTTCTGCTTCTCTTCCTCTCCCTCCTTCATTTGTAGGGAAAACGCCAGTTCCACTTCGCGCGGAACTGGCATAGGTACCTTCTTGACTTGCCCCAGGGTATCAAACGGCGCGGAACTGGCTTATTGAACATTTTGTGGCCGCGCGGAATTGGCCGACAAATTTCCACTTTGCGCGGAACTGGTCTACACCCGATAAAAACATGAATGCGGACAAGAAAAGCTTTTATTTAATACGTCATCAATTGTCTGTTGAACAACTTTGTTTATTTTGGGGTATTAGTATTGCCATTCCTGAATCGTTGAAGAATCTGTTCTCTTGCTCCTACATGAATCAGATCATTTTTAGGAGTTGTTAAGATGAAGTCTGACTGTCGGTATTATTTTCGGTGGCCCAAACGCCGATCCTGGCATGGAACAAGTAGCTAGTTCTTGCAATGTTTGTGAAGGAAATAGGAAAAATCTTCCCAAGGTTGACATAATGCCGTTGGCCTTATCCACATAAACCATGGAGTCGAATACATACTGACTTTTTAGGGCCATTTCACGGCAAAATGTTTTTGTTTGCAACCGACGCCCATTCAATGTGGCCGGAGGTAGTTGAAATGGGCAACAACACTAAAGCTGGTAAACGTTTTCAAAACAGTGTTCTCACGCTTCCGTCTACCCAATCACGTAATGAGTGATAATGGGCCACAACACTGCCGTGAAAAGTAAAACGCCTCAACTCTCAAAATCACAAGTTTTCAGGAGAGCGCTTCAATGTTTTTGCACCGTTTCCTCTACCTAACGTCCCTCCAGTTGATGTTATATTAAAATTCCTTCGGCAGTCGATCAAGAGATGTTTGGTGTTTACAACGAGATAACATAATCGCTAATCGCCAAAATAATCGATTCTAATAGGCTGAAAATGCACATAAGGCGTTTTATTTTATTTCCATCGAGTTTTCTGTTCAGAAATTAAAGGCAGAACGTCTTGAGGTGTTTTTCCTTTGAACAAATCCTAAAAAGTAGCGAGACTAAGTGAGTTAAAAGGCCTCAGGGCACGTCAGGCACGTCAGGGCATCTTGGCACGTGGTGATGATAAAATGGCACGAAACGTTGCTTAAAAATGCCTCATGTTTGCTCAGCTGTTATAAAAGTCTGAGGAAGAACGCCTTGCACATCAGATCAACAACGCCTCAACCTCGGAAATGAAGCCAGCGAGTAAAAGGTAAAACGCTTTGTGTTGATTTTCACTGAGATGAGGCGTTTTACCTTGACTCCCAATACCAATAAATTGACGAGTTGAGGCGTTTTACCTTGAAATAGTTTTTAAAAAAAGGCGTTTCACCTTTTATTGTCACATTTTTTTCAAATTTTTGAATTGAAATATGACCATTTTCCGAATTCAATTTTTAATTTTTGGCTTCCCCATTGGAAAGAGCGTCCAAAAATTAAGAGGGATATAATATGTGAAAACCCCATTTTCGACAATTTTCGAGATGATGCGTTCTTCCTTTTTACGTCAGAATAAATATAGAAGCGATTTCTTCGTGTCTTTCTTGTCTGACTGTGACATTAAGCAAACATTTTCCGCGGTACGCCACCTTGCAATAAAATGTCCGTTTGAATTGTATAAAATTGGTAACCAACAATTCAGGTTTTATGACAATGAAAGTCCTTTATTTTCCTTTGAAAGTTTTACTTCTGGAAAGCTTTCGGCAGTCCTCTGACTGCCATTCTCAATCCTAAAACAACAGAATGGGAAAATTTTTTAGGGACTGCCGAAAGCTTTCCAGAAGTAAAACTTTCAAAGGAAAATAAAGGACTTTCATTGTCATAAAAACCTGAATTGTTGGTAAACCAAAAAAAGTCCCTAAAAAAAAAAATAAAAATAAGAACCAAAATATAAAATTGGTAAGTCAGGCCAAATTCTGCTGCCAAGCTCTTATTTTATTCCTTAGGGATTATCGTACTATTGTACGTCATAGTACTGGCAAAATCCCAGCGTTTTTAATGCAGAACAGAGAGATTAAAACCCGGTTTGACTTATTTCATCTTGCTGACACCCGAGTTACCCTGGATCAGAAACAATCTGAGCGAAATTCCAAAATATTTCTTGGCATGAAGTTCAAGACAAGGATTATAGGAAGTATAAAAGGAAATGAGCTATCGGAGTTTGTGTAATAAACCTATCACTTGCCACTTGGCTAATTGAGTGAGAAAGTGGCGTATGGACACGTCATGTCGACCAAATGATCAAACTAGCTAGGTAATAATAACGGTAACGAAAACGATTACAATAACAGTCAGTTTGATGAACATAACAATACTAGAGCAGTGTTTAGACAACCAGGAATATTAAAGAATAAAAATTAAGAATAAGAGTCAGATTACTTTTCCAATGTAACGTATCTAACCAGTGTAAGTAGAAGAATGTTAACATGCTAAGAAACTATTATTTCAAATCAGCCTCTACTTTCCAGTGTATCCAACATTTGAATAATAATTCTATCTGGACATTAATATTTACAAGAAATATTTTATTTGATACCTGTTTTTACGAATAGGCTCAAGTCTTTTTTATGGATATGAAGTTTGGTTCTTTTTATGAATTTTGAATTTTAAAAGGGTGAAATTGTGGCGCTACTGTTATTTTCACCTCAGTGTGCCACGAGCAGCGTTCGAATAAACAATATTATATATATGCGTATGCAATCGACCCGTATTTAGTACACTTCACAAGCCACCAAATGTAGTATATTTTGCCGTCCCAACCATGTTTAGATTTCGGCTGATGCTGGTTGGGAGAACGTTGGTAGGTATTTATTCAACCGGTTTCGTCGTCGAATGGAGAGTGAGGTAGAACTTCATTAACTATTGTGTAAGTTATATTGGATGGTGGCTAGAACGAGAATGCATAATTTATTTCGTAATTTCCACCGATGTAGACAATCAACGTGTGATTAGCGACCACGCATAATAATGCAAACTTGTTTATCCAATTAGATTCTTGTCGTGGTACTTGATTATAACCGAAGATGGAAAGTATCTGTGACCGTAAAAGAAGGACTTTTGCGGTGTTATAATACATTCCATCCGCAGAATTCAAACTTGGCGGCGATTAAGGTTGGTATTCTCCGCAGCTCAAACATGGCGTGCTCCGATACATTTTCAGCCGGCCTGCCGTCAATTTTCTTTCCTCGCTAATGAGCCACTCAGCTACAACTCCTGTTTGGTTTCCTCGCCTCGTTATTTCCCACTATCAGACCCATCTGACTGCAGACAGGGAGCGTTCAATAAATTAACCTAATGTAGGTGTGTCCTCTGTAATGGATGAGGAGGTGTAACTAGCCGCCCATAGAGCGTAGCTTCCCACTCCAGAAAGGAAGGGAAGTAGTGTGGCAGCTGCCCCTGGAGAGACATTGGTTTGATTATTACGCAGTGCTTCCAGGAGTTGACAATTCTTTTTGCGAATCGATCGCCCCATCCGCCACGTGTCAAAAAGATGGGGAAAGAGCCCAGATCCAGTATAAAATCGTCGCACTCCTCCCCTTAAAAACATACTTATCTTAAAAATCAGTAAGTATATGAAGTGAAAGTAGTATGGAATTCTGATTCAGGAATTGTTTATCATGAAAAACTCCAAAGCTGATAGCTTCCATAGTAACGGTACTTACTGCTAGTAATTTACTGGTGGACAGCTTAGCTCCTACAAACATTGTACTGGCGGAACTGGAAATAAAGAAACTAAGGATGAAACTAAAGAATCTGGCCCTGAGCGGCTGGTATCGAGCACCGTAAAGATAGAAGAAATGATATCCTTCCCTGAAGAAGAAGAAATGATATGATATGCTTCCCTGATCCAATATAAAATTGGACGGGATTTCCATATACACATCAACACTCATCGAATGAAAATTATTTCACGCTGGCCATAACTTAGTTAACAACTAGTGGACCTCTTCTGATTTTGCCTTAGATGCTATTACTTTCATTCCACTGGAAGCTGGGTTAGGGCCAGTATGCTTTAGAACTGTAAGCTGATTGCCCAAAAATATAACAGTGACTTACATGTGCACGCTGGACCGGGTATCAGTGAAATGAGAGCACGAGTGTTCCTAAACGTGACGAACGTGCGTGCATTGACAAATGATCAAAGGTATAAAGTGGAAGTATAAAAAATTTAAAACACTAAAGGAAATAGCAACGGGCAAATAAATAAATAAATAAGTAAGTAAAAGACTCTGTGGCGCACGTGTAGTTCTGAACTCTCCACCTAGTGACAAATGTGAAACCTGACAATACAGGGTACACGATGGTTGTTCAATAGGACATGCCGCGGGTAAAGAAAATAAGGCCAACAAACACTTTGGCAGGTTATCAGTTCTTCCTAGACAGTTACCTGTTAATTGTGACCCAGCATGTTCATGCGTGACTAGACACGGACTTTCACTATTGGCAACAGGTATCAAATAATGATTTTAAAAATAATAGTTGTATATATCCGTATGTGGACATGATGTATGGATGTATTGATCGCGGCTGAATCAATAGGTAATATATTTATGATTTGTTCTCGCAAAATGATTAGCGAATCCTGGGTTAAAATCGAGGCTTATTATAATGCTCTAATGCCATCCTGATCCTCCCCTTTCAGCCAAAAAACATCGGAGCATCTATTAAGGAAGAGTTTACAAGTTATTTAGTCGGTGGAACCCGCGCTTATATGCACTTAATAATTCAGGCTGCACCTACTAAGTACTTGTACTTAACTGGCGAAATGACGAGTTACGAGCTGTAATGCCGGTCTACTGAGACGGATAATCCATAAATATCCATGGTATTGGCTATTGGAATTATATGAGTCATTAGAGAGTACCTATGTTATATGTACAGTCCTGTGATGTACTTCCACTTGAGGAGCTACGAGTTTCATTAGTAAGATCGAAATGAACTTTACAGGGTCCCCAGCGAACGAGGAGGTGAAGCTGATTTCAGACGGCTCACCAACGCAGCGCTCTGACTGATTGTTGCATCATATTTTCTGGCTGTTCTGTCGAACTGTACCCATTTCGCTGCTGACACTCGACTTTTTCAACTTGTGTAAAAACACCTGCTCTATTGTCGTGAACACGTTTGCGGAAATATTTTATAATTCCTTCTTAAAATATTGACTGTGAAATTCTTGTTTGCAATTTTTTTAATTGCATTTATTTCAGTAATATGTAACATATATACATGCATTTTATGCACTCGTATTACCTCATGCTACTCACCCATTTGAGGCAAACCTCGTGGTTGGGAGAGGAGTTGCTTACGGCAATAATTTTCTTTAAAAAAGTCAAGAACTTAATGTGCGGTGTGGTATTGAACGTATGTAAGAACTATGGTATCTTAAAAACAAAACAACAAGCAGATTATTCTACGATGGTAACCACAAAATCAATCAAACAACAACACAGCGAATGCAAAACAAAACAATGGTAATTAGAAATACTCACTGGAAATTTTGACTAGCATAAAAACTCGTAGGTATTGAAAAAAAAAAAAACCACTAACGAGGTGGGTAGAGTCCACACACATATTATGTAGACTAAGCAAACTATAATAGGTAGACTATAATAGGAAACAGTTTCCTATTATTAGGATGAACAAGGACACATAAAAATTAACATCTTATATACAAAATATACCTAATATATACGGAATATGCACATTATTTATAAGGAAGCGAGGAAGTGACTTCTCAGCTTATTCTTTGCTTCAATTGTGAGCACTCTTTATATTCTGCTGGCAGTGCAATAATTTAGTTTTCCTTAATTCCGCTGGCATTCTACTAAATACTTGAAAGTTTCGATTTATATCCAACAGGTGGAATTTTTTCCAGCTTGAGACCTGGGGTCATCGGTGTCTTAACAGGATGTCCCTCATCTCAAATTTGCTGTTGCGTCCTTTCTTCAATTGATCCATTTGGATTTGGCTTTTGGAGGGTATGAGGTCGTCCACATACACGGAAATCAGAACTTTTTCTCCCCTTGATGTGCGAACGTACATGCAAGGATCGGCGCTGGATTGACTGAAACCAAGTTCTTTTAATTTTGAATCTAATTACAGAAATCATTGTCGCTCAGCCTGTTTCATTCCATACAGCGCCTTCTGGAACTTGCATACTCTTTCGCCTTGGATTGGTCTGTAGTCCTGAAGCATATGTTTGGCCTTGTTCACGATAGTGTGGTCTTCTGACTCACATTCTTCAGGGACGATGGCGGAAAGGAATGCTTGGAGATTGTCCGGTGGTTTCATGAAAATGTTTTCTGTGATTTCGCCATTCAGATATGCTGTGCGCACGTCCATTTGGTGAATGAGCATCTTTTCCTCAGCAGCACGAGCTAATAACAGCGTGGTGGAGCTGAGTTTTGCAACGGGGGCATAGGCTTCGGTGAAGTCGACGCCAGGGCGTTGGGAAAACCCTGGGCAACTATAGTCCGTGCACTAGAATATTGCCCTCCGACCCTGCCATCTGACGGAGAAGGTGGAAATAATTTTCAACACGGAATTCCCCGTTTTTTAGCGAATTTTCGAAGAAAAGGAAGCTATTGTTCTCGGTCCAAAATTTTTAAAACTCGAATTTCCGAAAGATTTTTATACCAAAATCCGTTTCAGACCATCCTGAATTCCCTGCCGAAAGACACCAAAAATTATGTGTATATATATATATATATATATATATATATATATATATATATTTATATATATTTATATATGTATGTGTCATTCCAGACGATAACTCTCGAAAGAATTGAGATAAAAAGTTCAAATTTGCACGAAAAATCTGTCTTGGCAATCGACAGGCTAAGTTCGAAGATGGGCAGAATCGGGTCACCCTAAGGGGGAGTTTTGGGGAGTTTTAGGGGGGGGGAAATTACCCATAAATTCCCAAAATGAAAAAGTCTGACAAGTGACACCTCATTTTAAAGGTTTTTGTACGCTGAACACGATGGTGAAATCAGAATTGCGATATCACATTCCATTCTCAAACTGGAGCACTTTGAAGATGAAGGAACGTGGTTATTTCTTGAGATGTTCTTCCTGGTTCGTCTGCTCTAATCTGATAACGGAATGGGATATCGCAATTCTGACTTCACCATCGTGTTCAGCGTTGGAAAATCTACAAACCGAGGTGTTACTCGGCAAAAAATGGAACAAAAAATTTGTTACGTACCCAATACCTACTCTTCTGGTATTCAAAACATTTTTGATTTCCCCCTCCCCCTCCTTCCACCCCAAATTTTACTTTGCGTAAAACTACTCCTGTTTTAATTTTGTACGGTATCAAGTTGGGAAAACATTGGCCGAAAATTAATTTTCAGAAAATTTTAGGCGGAGGAGGAAGATGCCGAAAACTTCGAAAATTCGCTCTTATAGCCATGCTGCATGACTGTGGTTTTTTTTTTTTTTTTCCCCTGTCCAGTGGCAGCACTTTCCCCCTGTAATCCTTTTTCCAGCTGAGTGTGTGAACCGTCATAGAAACAACTTTTTTCGTTATAAAAAATGATAGTGTCATAAGAGCCATAGGTACCTACCATAGTGAATGAACGTACTTAGCATTTTCCCGATTTTTGTAAAATCGGACCCTTGAGCGTGACTCCTTTGAGCTGACAGACAAACTCGTGTGTAATAGGATTTTTCTATGAAATGTTTTCTTGAAAATTAGGAGTAGTTTTTTGAAAAGGTACAATGAGGTAAATAAGGAAAATTTTTGAAGGTAGGTAGATATAAAAGGAAAGATTTGAAACAAATGTTATTTTATTATTTATTTATTTAGTCCATATTGTTATTCATTCATTTATTTATTATTCATTTTTACATATTATTATTCAGTAATTTAACTGTGGTACGTAAAACTTCTAATCAGAAAAATCCGAATCCTCATCGGAACTGCTATCAGTATCAGAAGCCCCCCCAACATTAATGATGAAACTATCGATCTCCGATTCGACTAAGTGATCTTTTTGACGGTAGTCGTCCTCAATTTTTTTCGGCTGGACTGACATTTCTTCCACCTGAAACCGCTACTAGCCAGTCGTTTCCGAAGGTAACTTCTACCATACTCGAGAACTCCGTCACTCGCCAATTCCGCACAAAGTGTTTTCAATGAAGGGAATTCCTTTCCTTCCTTTCCACACAATGTAGAATTCACGTATCTTGTTTCGTGTAGCAGCATCGGTGAATTCATCAGCATCGATGACCTTCTTGTGCGTTGTGGACTTGGTTGGCGTAACAAACAAAGGTCTCGCCCGATCTGATGTTGTTTGGTTTCCAGCTTCCTTCATAATGTTGCCGACCTATAACTATGCTTTCGGACGTTCCAATTCGCAGTTCGATTTGGACTTGTTCTTTAGCACCATCTTGTTTCCTATGACATTCGACCCGTTCAATTTCATCTGTATTTTCCATGTTTCATTTTTAAGATGCAGATCACATTTCACTTTTAATTGCTTCTTCCCAAGATCTCGCATCCGCCCCCTACAATGCCTCTGAAAGCCAAATCCGATTGTTGCATCATATTATTTCCTGGCTGTTCTCGTCAGGAAACGCCAAAATCACTCCACCGTGCAGAGCTATCTCTAAGAAGCAACAGAAATGGAAGAAGCACCACCAGAAGCACCTACCACATACCACTGCCAGAATCACCTGGAAGAGAAACAAGGAACCGCGAACGACCCTGTGACCCATTGAATGACTCAGCCTTGGCAGCAGTTTCCGCGGTCCCCGATGAAGATCCTGCGGGCTTTTCTCAATTGGAGGTTCTGAGAGGGCTACATAAAGATTTGCGAGAAGATACAGCTCTCGTTATGAACGAAAGGGCTGACGGCTGTGTGTCTCCCGCTCTCGTCAGAACACCGGATCGATCGCCGGGAAATCCACGTCTAGACAACACGTGCAAAACCAACAACGTCATCCGCATGAAGGAGAACAAGGCCCGGCGGCTTCTTCAGAGGACTGCATCAGAGCTTGAGCAGAACCCGAATATACGCAATAATGTTACTTCCTACACTGATTAGGCTGATTAGGTCATGCATCAGCTGAATAATTAGGGTCTACCTAATCATCAGTATATCAACTGAAGTAGGATGTAATCATTGAATAACCACACTGAGTCAGCTGACAATTACTGTGGTTTATACATATTTACTTACAAACTCATACTATAACCAGAGAGTGATTTTTTTGTTCAGCCCCTCAAGATTTCCATTAACCCAGCTCCCTTAATGGGTGGAGTACCTAACGATAACACGGGTACCTAATCATCATGCAGACCTCTATCGGTGTGATATTTTTATCTCGAGCTGGTAGGTTATTATACTAATTAATTAGGTACTCAACTCTTAAATTAAGTTCGACGAGATAAGCAAAAATGTTCACCATTAAGAACCTACGTGAAAAGGAAATCCCCTTCCAAGTTTTTACCACCGCAACTCATCCATTTAATATATTACGAGTACAACGCGAAAAAGCTGAACTGTGATAAAGGCAATGGAGCGACGCAAAAGGTGGTGGCTTCATAATTTATAAGATTTTAACTAGGTACGTAGTTTTAAGGAAGTGAACGCCGAGTGTACCAGACGCGACCTTCTTATCAGAAATTCCAGATTATTTTGTAGACTACGTATATTCCTACCCGCCACGAAAACTTATTCAGCCGCAAAAATTATTGATATTAATTTTATCAATCCATTTGCCCGCCAAAGTAGCATGGTACTTCACAATTCGCTCTTCCATATAATAATGGAAACCCGTTCCAACCCCCCACTCCTCCCCTCCACTACTCCGGGGTTTCCTTGTTTCGTCCAATGCTATGTGGCGGGGAGCTTGAAATTTGTTTCTCCGCTGTTTGAAGGGGAGCTTTTTGCTTGTTGTTGTTGTTTTATTGTATTGTCACGGGCAGATGCCAAGTTATAATACAAATTAAATTACATAAGTACACATTAATACTCATACATTCAACAGTAGGTACTTATATAAATAACAGACCTTAAAGTACACGCACCCCCCCCCCCCCCTATATACCTTAAATTGCTTGCTTATTTTTTGAAAATATTTCTTCAATTTTTTTTAATTAAAAAAAAGTTGCAAACAGTGCGAGTATAATCATACGCGAAAGTTACAACACTCCAACCGTAGAAAAAAAAAGGTTGTTTGACCACAATTTGCAGCGCCGACCATAGTTTGCAGTTATTTAGCTTGGCTTCTACTGAACCGATCGGGTTCAGATTTCGACCACATTCCCCGGGGAGACACAGTGAAAAGTGTGGGGACAAATAGTGAGGGGCGGGGGGGGGGGGGGTGCACAAAAGTTAATTCCCTGGAGCATAAACAATGTGCGAACAAAATTCCAGCTGGATCTCTTATGTGTGCGAGGCTGTTGTAGCCTTGTCGAAGAAGGAATTAAAACGAGAACAAGAAGTACCAGTAGAAACAGAATAGGTTTGTACTGGACAAATATCGGTTTTCAATCTTCCATAAATCCGGCACCTGATGGTCCCGAGGTTTGATAGGTTGTGTACACGTCCTCAGAGGCCCCTCGAAAATAGTTGTACCTACAAAACAAACGAACTGTCCAGTCATGCAGCATGGCTGTAAGTGCGGATTTTCAAAGACATATTTGCGCTATTGCGTAAAACGGTGTCTGGGGTTGCTGTCAAACCTGCACATGAAGCAGTTTCAACCAGCATGGATGTGGCCACATCTACTGCCAGTAAGGAGGCTCTGACTCATGGTAAGGACCATCCTTCAGCAAAGCCCCCAATTCCATCAATTAGCAAAGATCAGTTTAAATTTCTCCCTTGAGAGGGAAAAACATTAAATCATGTTTAATGTTTTTCCCTCGCAAGGGAGAAATTAGATATAGTTTTTTAATGTCAAGAAAAAATGAAAGCCACAATTTCACTGAACTCTACAAGTATAATGTTGCATTTACTGTACTTATTATAGAACTCGCCATCAACATATGGTTGCTACAACAGAAGGTAGTAACTGTGTAGTAACCAATGAAAAACGTAGCTATTGACTCTTGTTTCTTTCGAGTGCGATATTCTTTATGGTTGCTACAACAGAAGGTAGTAACTGTGTAGTTTAACATTAAACATGTTAAAATCAACACAGGTTAACCCCAGGGGGCCGAGTTACGGTGGAGGGGTAAGAGTCCTACCTGAGCCTACTGTTTTGTAAACAGGAGTGCTATTGGTCGCTTCGAGTTTTTCTGTTTTCTTGGCGGGCGGGACACACCCAAGTCCGTAGAGATGCCCAGTTAAATGCGGAAAAATATTTGAAAAATTTCCTGAGGAAAATAGGAATATATCAATGGGTTTTAGGGGCAATAATGGCTTCACAAGCTGACAACGACTCAGTATGGAACCACTTTTGGTTTATTATTTTCAATAATGAACCTTTGGAATCGAGCATGAACAAACAAAAATGCAACCCCCCCCCCCCCCCCCCCTCAAAATTTGATGGGTTACGTTTCAAGGTATGTAGAATCCGAAAATGGAATAAAAAAATTTCTGTCTGTCCGTCCGCCTTACGCTGTTTTCATAGTTTCCATGAAAAAAAATTGATGAAATTCGGGTTATAGGTTCCGTTCGGGGTCTAGTTGGTCCTCAAAGCTCGGCGTTACTGTCAGTCATCTCTAAGGGGTTCAAAATAGGGGTTGAAATTTTCAAAACGCCGTCGCTCGAAAACTTTCGATAGGAGGGTATAGTTTTTTTTACGTTATTAAAATTGTCTTGAGCTAATCAATGCTTTGAGATCACCCGGAGCATTGTACGTCCAGCCGTTCGTGTGCACCAAAAAGCTTCGTCAACACGATCGTGAATCAAACGGTATAAATCCGGCCCAGATATCATCACTAGGGAGCACCTGATTATAATCAAGGATGTCTGTATTAAGTTGAGTTGGTTGTTCTGCGATATTATTTCATTTGATAAGTGATGAACTGTTGGATTTTGTTGGTAGGTACTTGTGAAACTTGAACAAACTTTGAAGTATTATTGATGGGTAAATTATTACACAATGGTAAATTATTAGACAACGGCAAATTAAATCACAACGGTAAATTACTACATAACGGTAAATTATTACACAACGGTTAATCTACCAAGAAGGGGCTGGATTTTGTTGATCGGTAATTTTGCAACTTAAACAACCGTTGAAGTATTATTGATGGGTAAGTTATTACACAACGGATCATTATACTCGACCATGAGGGTAGGTACTGACCACAGAAAACAGTGATCTACGCAGAAGGGGCATCTATTTCACTCCACTCTATTTCACTTCCGAACTTCATTATTTGCGTTTCTTTTTGCCATTTTAGTTACTGTTTGTCATCGACAGAAAACAACTATTATTAGCAACATTCAACTCGTGATTTAGGTAGGTACCTAGTAAGAAGTACGTGGTTAGGTACTAACCTTCGGAGGGTCTGCGATCTACATAATATGTATAGAATACTACATATTATATAGACAGGTTATCTATACAGAGAGCTGTGATCTGTAACAGAAGGGTATTCTGCACAAAATAATAAACCGTTGTGCAGGGATTTGCTGCGTTTCTCTTTCCATGAAAACACTCAAAATCATCGGGGGATTAATAGCATACAACATTCTGTAGGTATTTATCCAGTCAAGCTGTTTCATGCTCAGGGGCACTGTTCTACGTGTGAGTTATTGGAATAACTAGCTGTTAACTATCATCTCGTTACTCGTACTTAAGGTATGGTTACAAACCAACAAGTTAGGGAACATATTCAACGCGTGAATGTTAAATCTGAACCTCTCTCACTTGACATGAATGGATGGATGGCGCAGAGCTGCTTTTATTGTACTTACTTGGAAAATATGATGATAGAACGTTCTAACGAATTTTAGTTAAACTTCACATTGCAATAGAATTCACTACTGAAATCTATATAAATAAAAATGAATGTGTGTACGTATGTTCCTTATAGGTGGCCCAATCGCTGAACCGATTTTGACGAGAGTTGTTCCATTGTGATTGGCAAGTTCCGGGGGCGATTATAGGCTATGGTGGTATGGGAGGCTGTGGCAGCTTCCCCGATCATGTGAGTGAGCCCTGAGGCTGGAAATAGAGCCTCTCTTGGACTGCTGGGTAAGAATAGTTAGGTCTTGATTGAGTGAGCCGATCAGCTGAGCACCCCGAGTCTAAAATAGAGCTCCTAGGTAAACTAATTTATCACCCCATCATGAGCACATAGTCGGTAATGGTGAGGGGAGGGGGAACTTCACGCCCAGTTATTTATGCACCCCGACCGGGGCAACGCCCGGAAATCTTGCTAGCTAAATTATAATTATGTGTCACTCCAGAAGACAGCCCACCATGGCTACGGATAAGACGCTGCAAATTATTACACAACTGTGCGAATGGGAACGGCCCATTCCCACATCCCAGCAATATTTTTCGCCGGCTATCCGTCTCATCTGAACAAAACGAACCCAGCGTGAGAAACTCCACAAGAAACATTTCCCGCTGACGGAATTTCCTGCTCGGATCATCCAGAAAACCCGGCTGGAACCTTCAGGCCACGCGCCTTCACCCACATTCACCTAAATTATCCCCACCAACAACAGAAGTGATAAAAGCCATCGAAAGCTTGGAATCGGGGCCTTTTTACCAACAGTCATCGGAGACGAAGTTCCATTGCGCCGTGGCATGAGCATGCACAGCACAGAGTGCCGTATCTGGGCGATCTTCGCCGTGTGCCGCCTGCAGAGAAGTGACGGACCTATGCACTCTACATCCGTCGCCGGAAGGAAGTAGCCAGCCTCCCGGGAAATCTGCCGCCTCCACGCTACCGACTCGCCTTACTCAAAGTGCCGAACTTTCATACCTGAAAATTTAAGGCTGAAACTTCGTTAGAACCTCAACTTACCACTCTTTGGTCAAAATCAACTTCATATTCGGTCTTCTCGCCCTAAAAAACATGGGAAAACAATACCTCAAAAGCTAATTTTTAACCAAAACACCAAAAACTCCTATTTTTACACCCCATTTCTCACCCATAACACCCCTGGGCGTATTCCGATCGGGCTGCAAAGTTTCGGGACACAACTATCTAGGGCCCAAATGGAGCATGCGTGCGAAAGAGCGAATTTTTTAGATCGAAAATGAAGTACTTAGTTATGCAAGATACGGCGTACGACGGATGTACAGTACATCTTGGTTTATTATTCTGTGAATAATACACCTATGTATTCGCTCAGCAAAAAAATTTTTATAACACCCCCTCAAAATTTTTTCTTTTCCGTTTCAAGGTGCGTAGATTCCAAAAATGCAATGTCCCGTCCGCCGTACGCCGTATCACGTGTACAGGCTTCATTTTCGGTCTAAAAAAAATCGTTCTTTCGCACACATGCTCCATTTGGGCCCTAGTTGTGTCCCGAAACTTTTCAGCCCGATCGGAATATATCCAGGGGAGTTATGAGTGAAAATGTGTATACAAATAGGTACTTTTTGTGTTTTAGTAACATAGTAGTAAAATGAGCTTTTGAGGTATCGTTTTCCATGTTTTTGGGGACAAGAAGACCGAATATGAAGTCGATTTTGACCAAGGAGTGGAAAATTGAGGTTTGTACCAGATGTTCAGCTCCCAAAATTGATTTTTTATGAGTCAAAAACCTGCGAAATCGTCTGAAATCACCATCAATATGTATAATAACACTAGAAAAAGTGTCAACACGTGGATCATGACGATTAAATGGTACAATCAATGATCAAACGTAATTTGAAAAAAAAAAAAAAAAGGAGCGTAGTACCTAATGCAAGTTTTGGGGGCCAAAATTTGTGGAAACCACCAGAAATAGCTATTTCAATTATTTTACATGAAAGAAACAATAAATAATCAGCCAGCATTTCTGTAGACCAATAAAATAATAGAATAATAAACCCATGTGACAAGGACTTTGCAGCGGTTTTGTGTTTTAGTAAGATGTTAGTAACATGAGCTTTTGAGGTATCGTATCCCATGTTTTTGGGACGAGAATACCGAATATGAAGTCGATTTTGATCAAAGAGTGAAAATTTAGGTTCTAAGGAAGTTCCAGCCTTAAATTTACGTTAAATTTTGGTATAAAATCGTCGTTTTTTCACACACAGTTCGGGTCCCCATTTGGGAACACATTTGGCTCCTATGTCGTCCGAAAAACGGCAGCCCGGTCGGCATACACCCAAGGGTGATGTGGGAGAAAAATGGGTGTAAATATAGGGGTTTTCGAGGGATTTGTGAAGTTTTAGTGAACATGAGCTTTTCCATGTTTTTTAGGGCGAGAATACAGAATATTTGGTTGATTCTGACCGAAGAGTGATGAATTGAGGCTGTAACGAAGGTTAAGCTCCCGAAATTCATTTTTTATGAGTCAAAAACATGGGAAATTGTCTGAAATCACCATACATTTGTATATTAACACTAGAAGTTGTATGACCAGGTGAATCAAGACAATTGAGTGATACCATCTATGATCAGAAATAATAATCTGTTGAAAGGAAAAGCCGAGCCTAGTTCTTGTTTTAGGGGGCCAAAACTGGTGGAACCATAAAAAATATCCATTTCAATAATCGTACACGAATGAAACAATAAATGAGCAGCTAAAATTTATGTACGTATGTCCAATAGAATAATAAATCCATGTGACAAAGACTTTGCAGCTTTTTTGGTTTCTAGGTACGCACCTTGAAACGTAAAAGAAAAAATTTTGGTTGGGTGTTAGAAATTTTTTTTACTGTGCGATTCATAGGTGTATTATTCGCAGGATAATTAACCGAAACTGCCAATAATTTCTGAAAATGACCTGTGGGTAAAATTTGAATTTTCAGGGGCCAAAAACATCAATCACTCATCAAAGAACACCTTCAATTATCGAAATTAGAGAACTCTCTCATAATGTTCATGCAGAAAGCCCGGAATTTTTTTCTTTTGGCAGCAGAAAAATATCTAATTCATTGAATCAATTTATCTAAATCTTTAGGGGCGACGGGGGGTCGTGTTGGTCACATAGAACGAGTTATTGTCTTCAGGGCACACGTGCAGCTGTGAGCACTTGGGCCAATCCCCCTTTGATCGGTTAGCCAAATTATGCCGTAGCAACCCCGCTTTGCAATTACCCCTGAATACACACCTATTTCAATGACGTTGTGATGTGGAATTTAGCTGAAATCAATCAATCAACCGTCGATCATTTTATGGGTTCTAACCGGTCTTAGGTCGATTGGACACTGTTTAATTGGCGGGCGCGTTGTCGAAACTTGTGGCGCTATCATATTAATCCCCGATCAATCAACAATACCAACTAAGCCCCCCCCCCCCCCCCCCCCTCAATGTATCTACTTGCATTATCGTCTTAAGTACCTAATAGGGAATAATACAGATGGGACGAAGCGCCTCTACGATTAGCTCAACCACCTACAGGAGAATATCAACCTGCTTCAAGCTGGCATATCATCAGCATTTTTTCTTCTTTGTTCATATTATATAAAACTAGCAATATCATGGTGATACCGAAATGAACGCTGCAAATCCCAGCACAACGGTTTATTATTTTGTACAGAATACCCTACTGTTACAGATCACAGCTCTCTGTATAGATAACCCTTCTATATAATATAATATGTACCTACTATTCTATACATATTATTTAGATCGGAGACCCTTCGTAGGTTAGTACCTAACCCCGTACTCCTTACTAGGTACCTACCTACATCACGAGTTAAATGTTGCTAAAATACTCGTAATACTGTCGATAACAAACAGTAACTAAAATGGCAAAAAGAAACACAAATGAAGAAGTTCTGAAGGGAAATTGTTGATGTGGAGTGAAAAAAGTTGCAAACGTACCTATCAGCAAACTCCAGCCAGCCCATTCTACGTAGATGGTATAATGAACCGTTGTGTAATAATTTACCGTTGTGCAATAATTTATCATTGTTTAATAATTTACCCATCGATAATACTTCAACATTTGTTGAAGTTTCACTACCCATTAACCAACTCCAAAAGAGCCATAATTTTTCAAATGAAATAATATCACAAAACCAATATTATTATTATACAATGATAAATTATTACACAACGGTTCATTATACCATCTACGTAGAAGGGGCTGGAATTTGTTGGTAGGTACTTTTACAACATTTTTCACTCCACATCAACAATTAACCTTCAGAGCTTCATCATTTGTGTTTCTTTTTGCCATTTTAGTTACTGTTTGTCATCGACAGTATTACTTTAGCAACATTTAACTCGTGATTTAGGTAGGTACCTAGTAACGAGTATACTAACCTACGGAGGATCTGCGATCTACATAATATGTTGTATAGAATAGTATATATTATATAAATATAGGCGGGGAAATATAGGGGTTTATCTATACAGAGAGCTGTGATCTGTAACAGAAGGGTATTCTGTACAAAATATTAAACCGTTGTTTTTATTGCATGAAACGGAAACCATCAAATTTTGAGGTGTGGGGGGGGGGGGGGGGGTGAAAAAATGGTTTCAATGCTCGATTCCAAAGGTTCATTATTGAAAATGATAACCCAATAGGTGTTGAAGAAAACCGTTGCATGTTGTTCAGAAGTGCTCAAAACGAGTTTCTAGACGGTTTTCCGCTTGATGTCGCTCCGTACGTATGTAGGTACGTATATGTAGGTACATATATGTAAAATGTTAGAATTTCCAGTGAATAACTTCCTCAAAATATTGGTTGGTTGGTGGGAGGGGGGGGGGGGGGGGGGTTCAACTCGGCGAACTGTTCAATGTGAGATGAGAACGAGCTTTCTCGGAGAAAAGTTAGAGAGTTACGACGGGTTTTCTAATTTTTCGATTTCTCAACATAACTGCCGTAAAAATTGCCCGAAATTACAACAATTGGCATCAAAATATTCGTAGGGTTTATAGATCGTGCCGATTCTGAGCCTGATCGCATTTGATTTTGCTAATTGATAGAAAAAGATATGTCAATGGGTCCAACATTTTGTATAGTATTTACAAGCTAAATGACTGGCGTGGTGGCTGAAAGTGAGATTTCTGTGGAAGTTTACGGATTTTGTACCGAAATGGCCGGCCACTGCCGCCAAACTTTTATCTGTGCTACCATTAGGAACATGGGAAGCTATCTCCACACTGGAACTTTCAATTCACTAGGAATAATCAGGCAGGCTGATTTTTCTGTGTTAATTTGTCGTGCGTAGGACCCACAGGGGCCCCCTGAGGTTGTGTACAAAATTTCAACCCTCGAGCCATCAGGTGCTGGAGTTGGAAGTTTGAGAAGCGATATTTTTCAAGTTTATCTACTTGTTGTTCTTCTTCTTCTTGCTCTTTGACAGGGCGTCAGCCTCACAGACAACGGATCGAGCTGGAATTTTGCACACACATTCTTTATGCTCCAAGGAAGTGCATTTTGTGCATTCTCACTCATTCTGAAGGGGGGGGGGGGGGGGATTTAGCAGCAGGCTAGAGTGGGTTTTTTAGACCACCCGGAGCATCGAATGTCCAGCCGTTCGTTCACAGTAAGGCCCTGGTTTGCATCGGAAAGCTTCGTCAACATGATCGTGAATGAAACTGTCTACAACCAGCCCAGATAATAATTTATAATGACTGGTGATTATAATCATGCTTGGCTGGCGAATGAAATCGAGTTGGCTGTTCTGTGATATTATTATTTCATTTGAAGAATGATGGTTATTATGGATTTTGTTGATAGGTACTTTTGTAAATTGAACAAGCTTCATTCTTCATGAATAACAACACATAATTAATGATATAATTCTTGAATCCGCCGCATAGTTATGACACTGTAATTGCCCGGCTGGCTCCAGTGATCGATTTAGGGCTTTCCACAGGGGTTAGGTATTGACCACAGAAAACAGTGACCTACGCAGAAACAGCATCTATACAGGTAAATAGGTACAAGTATGTTATAGCCCCGCCAATATCGATTGTATCGATTATCTCAAATACATCGATCCTTGTGGTATCGATGACGTGTATCAGACAAGACGGTGGGTGTACAAGAAGTTTAGTTCCCATTCCGCCGCTCGCATTGTCAAGCGATCTGGATGCTCGCTAGCGCTCGCATCTCAAAAACGCTGCAAATCCCTGTACAACGGTTTATTATTTTGTATAGAATACCCTTCTGTTACAGATCACAGCTCTATGTATAGATAACCCGTCTATATAATATAATATGTACTATTCTATGCATATTTATGTAGATCGCAGACCCTCCGTAGGTTAGTACCTAACCCCGTACTCGTTACTAGGTACCTACCTAAATCACGAGTTAAATGTTGCTAAAATAATTCTGCCGATGACAAACAGTACCTAACAAAAAGAAACACACATAATGAAGTTCTGAAAAGAAATTGTTGATTAGGAGTGAAAAAAGTTGCAAAAGTACCTACCAACAAACTCCAGCCCCTTCTACGTAGATGGTATAATGAACCGTTGTCTAATAATTTACCGTTGAGTAATGATTTACCGTAGTAATAATTTACCCATCAATAATACTTCAACGTTTGTTCAAGTTTCACTACCTACCAACAAACTCCAATAGAGCCATCATTTTTCAAATTAAATAATATCACAGAACAACCAACTCGACTTCATACTCCGCCAATATAATCAGGTGATCCCTACCAATGATTGGCCGTATTCACAAATTCCTATTGTGGGCGCGTCTCTGGTTACGAGATTTGGTTTGGATTGTATACAATTTCATTCACACTGGAGTCGAAAATGCCTGTCGGTGTAAACTTCGGGGCCTTACTGTGAACGAACGGCTGGACGTACGATGCTCCGGATGGTCTTAAAAAACTCGCAAGTTCAAGAACTATTTAAAACCGTAAAAATATTTACGTAAAAAAATGGTATAGGCGTTTTGAAAATTTCAACCCCTATTTTGAACCCCTTAGAGATGACTCACAGTAACGTCGAGCTTCGAGGACCAACTAGACGCCGAACGGAACCTATAACCCGAATTTCATCAATTTTTTTTCATGGTAACTAAGAAAAGTGGCCCGTACGGCGTACGGCGTACGGCGGACAGACAGAAATATTTTTATTGCAGTTTTGGATTCTACATACCTTGAAACGTAAACCATCAAATTTTGAGGGGGCGTAAGAATTTTTATTTTCATGCTCGATTCCAATGGTTCATTATTGAAAATAATAAACCAAAAAGATAAACAATCCCAGAAACTATCCCGTGAATGAGCAGGTTGTTTGGGACTTCTGAATAGATGGTACAAGTATGTTATAGTCACTCTTATTTTTTGGTGTCCTTACAATGGTCTTCCCGTATTCATTTTGAAAGTTGATATCGGCACCCGGGATGTAGGCATCGGGACGCCATATTGAGCCGTCATCGATACCACAAGGATCGATGTATTTGAGATAATCGATACAATCGATATTGGCGGGGCTATAACATACTTGTACCGGTAAATATAATAATAAACCGTTGTGTAGTAATCACCAGCGTTTTCGGTTGTAAGTTTTGTTCCCGACCATCTTAACGCCGGTAAACATCTTTTTGTCCGCGTTCACATCTATTCACTACGTTGACAGGGTTGGACTTTGAGCACTCAGTACTTCGATAAGGTTGGACTTTGGGTACTGGCCAAATTTCAGCAAAATTTGCAGCATCCATCCTTGGAGAGATCAACTATAATAAATTGTATTTATATAATGGGTAGGTACCTAGTTCCAGCTTTTTTCCACTTCATAAACTAAACCACTCGCCATTGTGGTACGTATACCATTTTCTATGATTCCTAGACACGGATCACGGAAAATCAGACCTTTGTTTAACTCCACTGTCTCGTTGGAGAACAACAATGGCGTGCGAGCAAAAACTCCAAGTTAAACTAAGTTAGGTGCAACTGGCGAGAATACCAGGCCGCAGAAAATCCAAGCGTTGAGGGAAACCCCATTAATATACGAGGAAACCGGTGAGCGGTGGTGGTGGGAGCAGAGTGAAAAGCGGCTCGTGGGAGACGAGAAAAGCGGCTCGTGGGGGCCAAAGTCCAACGGAGTTTATAACACCGCACTGGAAAGCAGTTTGGGGGATTTGGCGAGTGTTGGTCAGACTGGACGAGCGAGCCCAATAAATGTGGTCCGGAGAGTTTAGCTTATATCCGTGGGCGGAGCCCGGGTCAGTGTGTGCTATCAAAATATCAATATTGCCCGAAGCTCACCATTCTTTTTCCCGAAGAGCCTTCTACAACCCCCCCTCCCCACAACGAGAATCCCACTTTCTCAGCTTCTTCCCTTTATTTGTAAGGAAAATTAAAAATAAAACCACGCATATATTATCGCGTAATGTGATATAATATATAATGCAATAAATATGATGTAATGCAACTATAAGTTACCTAGTTGGCAACTTATCGTGAATCTGTATAATATATTGCAAGGGAAGAAAGGTAATGAGATGGTAAACCTTTTCAGTACCTAATATGAAGATATAGAGTTTCTGCAGCACCCTCACGCCGAAACGAAACGGAAAACGACACCGAAACGGAAATGGCAGATAGGGCGACCGAAGTCAAATGCTAACCTTTTTCGGTCAGCTTTGGTATCTACCAGCTGGTGAAGTCTGAAGTCACGCTAACGTTATTTTGAACTCTATTTCGTCCATTTTACTCCGTGGTGAATACAAATCTATGTCCACACATGGCGTCAAGTCTAAATAAACATAGAAAGACGCGAGGAAGCAGCGGTGAATACGGCGCTCAACATTTATTTCCCAAGGAAAACAAAAGGAGGTAGGTAGCGTTATACAGATGTAAGGTTACATTACGTTTCGCCATCTCAACACGACACAGTGAGATCCCGGTATTTTTCGTCCTCACGGTTCGTCAAATTTTTCGTCCTCACGGTTCGTCAAATTTTTCGGTGTTTTAAGTGCGCATGCGCACAGCTGCTTTCGTTTCGTTCGTTTCGGCGTGAGCGTGCTGCGAAAACTACGTAGCATATATAATTTAATAATCAATAGAAAATAATTTCTATGTAACAAAGATGTCTATCCAACTATTATTCTGGTTTATTATTTTCAATAATGAACCTTTGGAATCGAACATGACACATTTTCTTCTCTCGTTCTCGTTTCAAGGTAAGTTGAATCCAAAAATGGAACACAAATTTCTGTCCGTCCACCGCACGCAGTACATCGCACTTTCCGTAGTTACCATGAACCAAAATTATTGAGATTTGGTTCGAGAGTTCCATTTGGGGACCAGTTGGTCCTCGAAGCTCGGCGTTACTGTCAGTCATCCAGGGGGTGAAAAATAAGGGTTGACGTTTCCAGGGCGCCATTATGTCAAATGTTGTTGAATGTCACGTTTTTAAATCGCCTCGAAGTGAGGCAATTTTTGAGACCACCCGGAGCGTTGTCCGTCCACCCGTTCATTCACATTAAGGCCCTGAAGTTGGTCAACGTGATGGTGAATTAAACGGTACAGATCCAGTACAGATATCATTGCTAGGAAACACCTGATGATAATCATGCGTGGCTGCATGAAATCGAGTTCCGAGATATTATTTCATTTCATTTCAAGAATGAGGGTTATTTTATATTTTGTTGGTAGGCACCTACTTTTGTAAGCTGAACAAGGGACGTTATGCTTTATGAATAACGATGAATAATTAATTAAATAATTCTTGAATCTACCGTATATTAGTCACTGCAATTCCCGCCGGCTCCAGTACCGGATTAGGGGCTTTCTTGGGGGAAGCTCCCGGGTAGGTATTGACCACAGAAAACAGTGATATAAGCAGAATGGGTATATATACAGGTAAACAATAAACCATTGTGTGATAATTTGCAGCGTTTTCATCTCACGGTGCTACTTATTTTCGTGTACTCTGTACAGAGGAAAAACCGTCTAACCTAACCTGTTTAATACAAACCAATAGATCGAATAGGTACGTCCCTAAGGCCGGTCCTCCAGTGGAAGCGATACCGAGCGACCATCAACTAAGCATATTCGTCCGTACACGAGCGACTGATCCCACCACGGTAAAGCACATTAGGGGGCATCCGGTGCACGCGTATTCGAGCGATGGACTTGTGGCGATACCAAGGGATGAGCGACGGATCCCGTTTGGATGGGATTTGTCGCGTTTTCAAGCGACCTCAGCTTCCCGTCCTCTCGTCCGTTTGACCAGCACAACCTTGCACTTCATTTCCACGGAACTGCACTGCTAGACTACGCGTGTTTAGTCGCCTCTAAAGCTGCACGTCCACTGGAAGCGGTTTTGCGCGGAGAGAGGTAGAGCGAAAAGGCGCGAATCCGCGCGAACAGTTCGCGCAAGTTGAAACACAGGGATTCTGGCGGAATCCCGTCCACTGCGAGGACTGGTTTCGCGCGAATACGGGCGAACGCGAAAGATTTCAATCCTGCTTGAATCCGGATGCGCGTTATCGGGCGAAAACAAGGATGTACATCGGAAAATTGCGCCAAGAACCTCCAATATGGGATCAAAATCTGCCCCAGCATCACATTAGGAACGTCCAACAACAACTGTGGGAAGAAATCGGATGTGAAGCGAATGAAACAGGTTCCCTCATGCTCTTACTAATTCCACGTCTTATTCTGACGAAAATAGGAGATTCCAATGCATAGAGTTGCAATAAACCCTCCGCAAGTGGCATTTCACAGTACGAACGTCAACTACAAAGAATTATTCACAAACTAAAGTGAAAACTGAAGTGAAATTCAGCCGGAATTCGCCCGAATTTGCGTGTACCGGACGCGGTTCTGACGCGCGAAATCGGGGGATTGACGAACACACGCGAATTCGCGCGAACGAATTTTCGCGCGAAATCGCTTCCAGTGGACGTCCAGTCTAAGGCGGGATTCACACTGCACGCGAAGCGATGCGATGCTATGCGAAGCGAAAGGAGGCGCGAATTTCGAAGCGATGCAAAGCGATGATGTGTTCACATTGCTAGCGATTATAGTCGAGTGGTTGGTATCCAGGCGCGGATCCAAGGGGGGGGGGGGGTCACAGGGGTCATGACCCCCCCAGAATCAGCCTGCATTTCAAAAAGCAGAGCTGAACGAATTGTTCACAAACCCGAAAACAAAAAAAAACAAAACGAAAACGAACCCAGTTTTTGTGAAATCAAAAACCAGAAACAAACCAAACTGTTAATTAACTGCAATTAACTGTGCTCTAAAAACTGTGAAAAATTAAAAGCCATTCAATTTATGACTGATTTGATAAAAACCGTTATTGCAATTCAAACTTTAAAATCGAACAGATTCGGCCACTTTTATTTTTGAATTTTGCTTTATGCACATCATTATTGTCTGAATATTTACCATGATGCATCTGTCAAATTGAAACGTTCAAAATAATTTTCGCAAACGATTCTTGAGCTACTTCATTCCAGCAGCAGCGGACAATGTCTCTGTTGTGATAATATTTGTTTTTTAGGTCCCACAATGCCGGACGTTCATGCACGCCGTGAATCACTTTTTCAATGTCCATAGTGAAGGGATTGAACAATACAACAAATTAATTAATCCAAAAAAAATTAACACTACTTCAACCCCACGTGACGTTCGCCCGAAAGAAACGCTTCAAATCGCAACAATGCTTGCGATTGCATCAGCCAACTCGCGCGAAAACGCTTCCACTCGCTCCCCTCAGCTCGTAGTGTGAACACCACACGCCCCCTCCCATTCGAAAAGCCTACTCGCCCGCCTCTTTGTCTTTCTCGCGCGTAATCGCAAGTCATCGCATCGCTCCGCTTCGCCCCAAATCGCAGGCAGTGTGAAAGAACCCTAATGGGACCCCTGTGGAGTCGTTTCGCTTGCCCAAAGCTACGTCTCATCGCCTGATCGCTCGGTATCGCTTCCACTGGATCGGCCAAGCACTCAATGCTTACCGCGACACGGATTTCACAGGCTGCGAGGAACTGAGCGATGTTGAGGATGAAATGTTGAATGTACAACCGAGTTTGAGTTTACTGCCGCTGAGGGTCAATGGAAATCCAGTCAATTCTGGTGAGGGTGGAACTCAGAGCCCCAATTAGACAAACCTGGAAATGGTTGGGTGGTGTGGGAGGTCAGTCAGCGCCCGTCAACAAATTGTTAGGTCAAGAGGATCGAAGGGGGTGACACATGTCCGTAAGCTTCCCTTCGTTAGAGGAGGTTTGCGACGTTGAACTGTCGTTCCAGCTCGTCCGGGTAAACTGTCCGATCAAGCATATAACCAACTAGGAACGTTGCCATCTCACCAGTAACCTGTACATTGCCGAAAGAAAATATCGATATTTCATTCATAAGTTTAAATCCACTCCCCCCTCTGAACCCTCCCCCCCCCCCCATATCCCACCCACTGTGGACCAGAGATGGGCATATTCATATTCGCAAATACGAATATGAATATATTCTCACACCGTATTTTCTATGAATGCGAATACGAATATTCGTATTTACGCGTGTAAATACGAATATATTCATACTTACACGTGTGAATACGCATATTATATTCTTATCACACAAATTCCATATGAATACGAATATATTCATATTCACACGAATTTCGTGTGAATACGGTGGATGTATGATCGTACCTATTCACTCGAAATTCATGATAATCTGTTAGGAATATGTTGATATTCACACGAATCTCTTGAGATATATGGTGGCATTCACTTGAATTTATGTGAATATGGTAGGAACATGTTTATATTCACACGAATTTCGTGTAAATATTATGGTAGAAATGTAAGGGTATTCCCTCGCATTTCATGTGAATTTGATGGAAATATGTTCATATTTATTACATGAAATTCGAGGGAATACCATTATATTTCGACTATATTTACACTAAATCCGTGTGCATATAAACATATTCCTGTCATACCCACATGAAATTCAAGTGCATACAACCATATATCTCACGAGATTCGTCTGAATATGAACATATTCCTAACATATTAGCATGAAATTCGAGTGAATACCATCATACCTCTACCATATTCACACGTGTAAGTATGAATATATTCGTATTTACACGCGTAAATACGAATATATTCGTATTCATAGAAAATACGCTGTGTGAATATATTCATGTTCGTATTTACGAATATGAATATGCCCATCTCTGCTCTAGACTGCGCTTGTCCCCCTCCTCTGCAAGCAACGGAGATCCACCATCACCAGGGCCTGGAGGAGGCGGAGTGGTAGGCTCACCGTTCAGGAGCCCTGAGGAGGAACGAGACGTTCGGGATCACGTGTGAGCACTCCCGTTTTCCCACCCGCACTCCAGTTTGTTAATCCTTCATAGCGTTGTTTACACTGAAAAGTTTTTTGGAAGGTAGGCGAAATATAGTTTTTACAATATTTTCGAGTCAAATACCAATACTGGATTTATGTGTCAATATTGTTGTTGTGACAGTTTATCTTTCAAAACATCGATTCTATTTTGTATTTATTTTGTATAATATTATAGTATAGTGAGTTTTCCTCTAACTGTTGCATTGTTTCTCAAGACTGGAACTGATAATTTTTTTAGTTTCCTCGCATTTGGCTTAATTTGGCAAAAGGATTCATTTGCTTTGGAAAACGATTAATTTGATTTGGAAAAGGGTTCATGCAAGATCTGTAGAGCATGAGTTAGATTTTAGAAGGATTTTTTTTTGTAAATTACCGCGATATTTGAAGGGAGCTTAAAAAACGAGATGTATCAGAAGAACTAGTCTTTATTTCCACGAGAATTACTTACACTTGTAGACCGGTTTCGGATGTTAAACAATACAATCAATACAACATACTGACACAAAATGATGTATGTTGTATTAATAATGGTTTAACATCCGAAACCGGTCTACAAGTGTAAGTAATTCTCGTGGAAATAAAGACTATTTCTTCTGATACATGTCGTTTTTGAAGATGGATTTCCACTAACTCACCGCATCTACCCTTCGTTATGAGCTTAAAAAATGTTCAAATCTTCAGGATCTTCAAATCATCGCGAGTCTAATTTTCGACATTCAATAGTAGTTGCAGAACTTAGCATTGAGTTCGACTTTGAGCACCCTTAGATCGGACTATAATTGTTGGCAGTGAACTAAGAGACAATAGGTAGATAGCTTTGTTGGGAAGGGGTGAAAAGTTGAAGTGCGGCGGTAAAAGATGAGGGGTGCGGGCAGGCAAAAAGCGGAGTTAGCTGTGAACGGGTATGCCTAGATGGTGGTTATGGGTATTGGAGAAGGAAAACGGGAGTGCTCACACGTGATCCCGAACGTCTCGTCTGAGGAGGAAATCTAGGACCCCCCTCCAACCACTCCCCTCCCTCCAACCCTTCCCCCCGGAGGTCTGGGTGCATGATACGGGGCAGCAAGAGTAAACCACCAGTGTACAATCACCATCATCATCATCATCATCATCATGGACTCGTGGATACTGATACATCGAAAAATCTGCAGTTGGTCGCTGGTCTCTCTGACTTGACTGCACTACTGCGATTGTGATAAGAAGACGTCGTGGCCCGGCATTCCAGATCGGTGTTGATGACAGGGAAATTTTCATTGAGAAGCTACAGCTAGCAGATCGTAAGACTGACACTACGTACATTTTTTCATGGAACTCACATTTCTGCGACTACTGCACCACAACAGCATTCAATATTGAGTTATCATCCAGTTGGCTGGATTTCTCCCACATACTGAGGCTTCTACTATTACATTAAGTGCCAGTAGCCGTGCGTGGGCTCTGAAAACGGTGGGGCACCAAATCTGAACACAAAACCAAGAGATTTGTCTACAAAATATCTCGAGTCAACAATAAACACCCTTCCCTTATTTACTGATTGATATTCAGCTAATTCCCTTTCAATCAACAATCTATCATTGTACGAAAACGTCCACAATTTCTACTGCAAATTAGCCACCGAGTTCATGTGTGATAAAAATATAGTGAACTAAAATATAACAAAACAATTGACCCTTCGGCCGGTACCTACTTGAATGGCTAAGCTATTGACTTGAAGCTAGGTAGGTAGTTATCAGTGTGTTAGGACGCCGATCAATCCACAAGACCACAAACAGCAAACAGGAAAAAATGCGCGTAGGTACCACAAATAGAAACCTGTCATCAGAACAGGACTGAACTCAGAACGCGCTCAATTTGACGCAAACAATTAAAAACTGACAACCGACTCAACATAGAAAGCGAATATAATTCACAACAAAAACAAATCAGAAGACGAAGAAGCACCTCGTATGGAGATGACGAATCAAATGCACAAGAAGAAAAAACGCAACCTCTAACCACCACTGTCTGCATGAAGAGTGTTTCTTCGCGGCACCTCAAGAAAAATAACAACAACAAATTCAATCGAAGGGATCGAGTCGATTGTGAAAACGAACGATTTTGGAGTAGAAATCAGATTTTGGGGACTGGGCCCAATGTGGGCGTGGCAAACAACATTTTTACTCTACTGAGCATGCGCGGATGGGCCACTTTTCTCAGTTGCCATAGCGACACCAGGTCCCAGGACCCAGACCTGCCAGTTGCAAGAGCCTAGGTTTCGATTTCGATTGCAGGACATCGATTATTGTCGCTTTATTCCGATAACATGCATGGTCTATGGAGCACACCATGGATGCTATATTATAATATTTAATATCCATAGAATTTCCATAGCCAGAGAGATCTGGCGAGCCGCTGTTGAACTTTGTGAAAAATGCTAGGTACAGTGTACGGAGGGAAATTCAAATGCCAACTGAACAATGGAGTTTTTTTAACTTACCTATACCTATACAGTGTTTTTGGGTGCCGGGGCCCAGTTGGCCTCATGGGCGCAACGCCCCTGATAATGTGCAAAAGCAACATCCAGTCTGATCATTTTGCTTCCAACTATTATGCTACCTAAGCAGCAAGGTTTAACAAGATCCTACGATGTGAGCTTCCCGTGCACTCTCCGTTGAAATAAAAAGTGCAAAATGTCTCGGAAATCCACGAAGATTGTGTCGTAAGGCGGAACATTGTTGGTAACTCAAATTGGATTTTCCATTCTTAACAACTACTTTTCCCTTTCCCACTCTTCCTTTCGGATCTTTCTCCGTAATTTGGCATCCCTGTGAAAATAATGATCCCGTTTTATGATGATCCCTTCCAATTCATCGTTCCCTATTCAACTTTTTTTTATTTTCTGACCCCCTTCCCTTCACCACCATCTTCGTCCAACTCCGTCCTACTAACTTTATCCTGGTGGGCCCTTTCATCCGAGGTTATCTTTCTGAAGTTTTCTTCGAGAACTGGGGTCATTATTCTTTGTTCTCTTACTCTGCCGGAGGAAAAGCCCGTTAGAATTTCAAATAAGTTTTCAAGATGTCTGGCTTCGCCTGCAGTTACATTATATTCGGTGAAACATTGTTCTTGAATTAGAGAAAGAAAAAAAATTAGAAAAAAGATGGAGCGAAGAATAACTCTTGCTCCCGATGAATAAATACATACACTTAACAATTTTCTGACTGAGAAAATTTACATTTCGCGAAGAATTGTTCTTGTTCGAATTTTATATTTATCTCTTATATTTCTACTATTTTTTCCGTTCCTGAGACACGTAATAATTGGTTATAATTGTATTTCCCGAAAGAAGCAGAATCAGTACAGAATCCTCTGCGTTACTTTGATTAATACAGTTCGCTGATATATTATAATTATATCAGCAAATATCAATTTTGTATTTACCGAATTTTAAATGTATTGTAAAAACAGCAACAAATCACGGAACAACCCGATATATTCTCTATTCACAAACCAAAACTCAACAACAACTTTTCATCATTCAACAAAAACGGTAACCAACCACATGATTGTGTGGGTTTACCACACTACCCCTCTTCTTTTTTTAATGGCCCGCCCACGGGCCTTACGTCCGCTTTTGCCATTCTGTTGGAGTGAAGCAGTCTTTTCTTCCTTCCCATCTTCACCTGGAACAGGACATCACTTTTCTTCTGCGTCACGACCCACGGTCCTGTCCACTGTGGCTAGCACAATTGGTCGGATTTGGTCGTATTTTACCACTTACGACCTAACCTGCAGTACATATGACGTCAGAAATCTGTATGTATACCAACTGTTGTAGTCGCCACGAAGTCGGATATCTGTAGTACGGAATGACGAGGTCGTCATGAAGTCGGATATCTCTAGTACAGAATGATGAGGTCACCACGACGTCAGACATCTGTGATACAACTGATGTAAGTAGCCACGATGGTGGCACTACCGAGTTATTTACAACACTGCAGATTTTAGCAAGACAGGTGTAATTTTCCGACTTAAGGTCGGCACTTTTACAAATTGGCTACATCTTTATTTATTTATTTATTTATTTATTAGCATCATACAATGAACAAATGGTACAAAAAGAAAATTGAAAACATTTTTTAACAAACAAAAATATTACACTTCTGGTAAACAAAATTAACAAAATCATATGCTAAAAGAAAGAAACTGATGCCCACCAAAAAATAAGTTCCTAAGAACTTGTGGTATCTGGTGGAGAAGCTAAGGCAAACAGTCGTAAAGGTATATGATTTTTTTTTTTTAATATTAAAAAAACACATACATCTGTATCGCCATTTTAAAATAGAATCCTCTTTGGTTTTCCCTGTTCAACTTGGGTTATGATGAGGTTATGATGTTTATTTGAATAATTCTATAATTTATTTGCGATTTAAATGCAAAATTAGTAATAACCGTAATGCGTTACAAGGAAAAATGCAACATTGAAAAGCAAAACCATCCAAATAATTAGTCGCCATACATAGGTACCTACTGTTTTCATTTTAGTTGCCAAGTTGAAAAATAAATTTAAAACGTCTCAGAACCGGAGGGTACCTACTTGTTTTCGAGAGGTAAAATCAAAGATTTTTCGTAGAAATTTTCTCGGCGTCGATTTTATGACACACGGGAGGGGCTCAGTGATACCTATCGGTTCCTTCCGTAGTTTATTGTCCTATCCAACATCTTAGCGACTTCGCCTGGAGTGGATTCCATGTTGATGAAGAAAATGAATGGCAACGGCTTCCTACAATTATCAACACCAAACAGAACTTCTAATGACAGAAATATGTACCAGTCGGAATGAGGTAGAATAAGTTAACCTTCCTATATAGGTTTTACTACAGATTGTTGTAGTATAATACTACTGCAGATTTCTACACTACTAGCTTGCGACTCTATTCTGACCTGGGGTCGGGCGGCGACGTGGGAACAACCAGAAAATCATTCCCCTAATTAGTCGTGATTTGGTCGTGGAGAGGTCGCCAGGAAGTCACCACTCGACGTCGGGTCCCATTTCCCGACGTCGCACCGTTCTATTTGTGCTGGTTGGGGAGGATAAAGACATTGGAGAAGTAGCCACGACAAATTTAATGTCATGACTCATCAGGACGCAGGCATGGGACAGAACATATTAAGATATAGTGCACGGAAGAGTATAGCAAACATAACTAACGCCCTTGATTCCAGGTTGCTATGGCGGGGAGGGACCCGAGGTTGGACGAAAAATCATCAGCCCCCGACTGGATTAGGCCATCCAGTTGATGACCACGGTGGGGTGGAGTAGGCACAGTGAGGAGCCTCAACAGTGGGTCTCACTTTCGCTGGGAGAGCTTCTACACCCTTGTGGCGAGACACCGCCAGCCAGCAACTCCCAGAACCCCTCGCAGAGGTCAAAAGTCCCTGCAGAGAGGGGCACACCTGAACTGGCACCAGCGAGTCCCTAGCACCTGTCGGCTTACCCCCCAACACGTGTTCCCTGGCTGCAGGTTCGGCTGAGGCCGGGTGTCAAGAGGAGGTGGATGCCCAGAAGCCACATGTGAGAGCAGTGGGAGGTATTCCACCGACGTCATACAAGGATCCTTCAACTCCCTATGTACAGTGTGCCGAGAGTGGGAGGTCCAGTTCAGAGGAAAAATACGAGCCCCTTCATGGGACCACGTCATTGTGTCCAGTTCATGCTCCAGTGCTTACTGCCACCACAGAGGTGCGTGACACGATCTACCGTCCCTGCACCACTGCCATAATCAGCCAGGGACACGTCGATACGCCCGATGAACCACATACCCATCACATGCCCGTCCAAGAGGAATGGGGCCTGTGGGGATTCCAGCTGTCAGATGAGGGAGGGATGTAAGCTGGGGAATCAACTCCCTCGGCTTGCACAACTATCCCAATAGGGGTTAGCTCCATCCAGGGCGTGGCAGGGACGAGTCACCCGAATGGGTGCGCCTTCCAACAGCAGGCAGTGGTGCGATCTATGGTGAGGGAGAGGAGCCTTCACCCCTAGTCGATCCGCTACCCCCACTCCATCTATATAACCTCAGTGGCGATCCCCCAGACCTCAGATGAGTCCAAACTCAGAGTTGTTACAGTCAGTTGTCAGTCAGTACAGTCATCAGTCACGAATCTGTCGTGCAGGTGAGTTAGTGTCTGTCACGTATCCAGTAGCGTTTACACACGCCTGTCATGTCAGCCAGTCAGTTATACAGTCAAGTCTGGATGTGCCTGTGTCGCGTGTCCGATCAGCAGCCATACCAATCCGGTCCTGTCACGCTTCACTCAAGCCTTCAAGACCTACGCAGTGTGAGTCTAGTTAAGGTATTATTATGCATATTCATGAATCAGAAACATCATCATTAAAAGATGTGCCAAGATCCAGTGTAAAAACCATCCGACCGGTAGCAGTATCGACAATCTCCCTGTGCCCACACTGCATAGACTGTGGCGGATGGAAATCGAAACAAATTGAAACTGATACTCGGAGGGTGTAATTGGTTGCGAGAAGGGCGGACCTAAAGGGAAGAGATTGCTTTCCCCGGCCCTTAACCCTGTTGCCAATATTCTACCGAAGGTAAGGGACAACCAATGGGCGGCCGACACGTTAGCCGAGTCTCATGGCTGATTGCTTCTTTGAACTTCCGAGAGAAATCCCTGTATAATTCAATCAATCGCTAATTCTTGGTTTCCACGACAACCTCGCAGCTCTATCCGCAGCAGCAGGAATCAGGCATAAATATCTCACCATGCTCTCTCAGTTCAACCCGAACAAATTGGATTTGGGCGGTTCATAGTATCTTAAAGACAGGGCATGGATTTAAATCTAAATTGAATCCGCTGAACATTACTCCTAGGTACCGATCAGTGTTCTGAGTGGAAAATAAGTATAGGTAGTTTCCCAAACAGTCAGTCCTCTGTTCCCATCTAATGTGGTAGGAATTAATAAAATGACATGGAGGGCTATTGCGTATTGTTGAGATGGAACATTATTTAATAATAATCTTCCAGGATAATAATAGTTTATCATGAAAGATTGTTTAATAATAATCTTCCAGGATAATAGTTTATCACATGAAGAATCAACACACATGTTGGCTTACGTTTTTGTTAGGAACGCAGTTTCTAATAAATAAGAAGTTAATTCGTATTTGAAAAACGCTGCAAATTAGTATACAACGGTTTATAATTAACCCGTATAGATGCCCCTTCTGCGTAGATCACTGCATTCTGCGGTCAATTCTCTCGAGCTCCCCCCAGCAAAGCCCTAAATCGAGTACTGGAGCCGGCCCCGGAATTAAAGTTTCCTACAAATGCGTGGGATTCAATAATGCAATCATTAATTATTTGTCATGAAGCATAAGGCAAAAATAAACAGTTGTGTAATAATTTACCGGTACAGGTGCCCTTTCTGCGCAGATAGTATAATGAACCGTTGTGTAATAATTTGCCCATTAATAATACTTCAACGCTTGTTCATGTTGCAAAAGTGCCTATCAACAAAATCCAGCCCCTTCTAAGTGGATGGTATAATGAACAGTTGTATAATAATTTCCGAGGACCAACTACCCCGAACGGGACCTATAAACAAAATTTGGTCAATTTTGGTTCATGGTAACTAAGAAAAGTGCTAAGTACGGCGTACGGCGGACGGACAGAACATTTTTATTGCATTTCCGGATTCTACGTACCTTGAAACGGAAACCATCAAATTTCGAGGGGGGTTACATTTTTTTTTTTTCCATGCTCGATTCCAAAGGTTCATCATTGAAAATAATAAACCAAAATCATGGTATTTGTCAGTACTTGCTTTTGTAAATTTCAATACTGCAAAACTCGTTGCTAACGCTTCCTGCGCAGCAGTTCCACCGCTGTCTTCTGGATAACGAGTGTGGCTTGGGTACTAGTATGGTGAGCAGTCTTGTTCCAGTCGTTGTCTAGTTGGTTTTGCAATCTAATGTCGCTTTCCCAACACATCTTATAAAATAATTATGTTTTTGTTGTCTAATTTGATATAAATATATGCATAAGATCGTTATTCCACATAAACCGTTCGTAGGCGAACAAGTTATGGAACCCCCACAGTCTCGTCTCAATGTGTTCTAACTGATGTTAGCACTAAATTAACCTGAATCAACTAATCACACTGAGGCTACCCGTGCTGAATAACCAATGGGAACGTAGCTCGTTCGCCGCAGCAGTGGTCGTACTCGTGGATGGGAAGCCTGAAGTAGGTACCCGTAAGTACCTAAATATTATAGCCCTCTTATCCACACAAAGCGTTCCATTCTGAATGAAGCCCCAACCTGTTGGTTTCTAGAAGGATCCCAAATCATCTGTCCCAATCGACTTTGAAGTCTTGCTTTTACGAAATTTCACGCTTATCACAGAAACACTCCTACTTGAACCCTTGAAATGTACCGTTACCACATTGTTAACTAACAAAAAACAACGTTTTAAAAGTGTTTGGCGAGGGGGGAGCAGCTAAAAAAGTGTAATACGGAGAAGCGCGTTGAATAAAAGGTTGCGAGAAACGTATAAAGTCAAATAAGACCAAATAATTACCTCTCAATTTACGCTGTTTATATCTTTATTTTCATTCAGTGAATTGAATCAACCTACACCCATTTTTTAATTCATCAATTAAAACAACAATTTATTCAGACCAGGACATCTGGATTGGTAGTTTATTCCTAGGCAGTTTTCCATTTCATTCGGCTACGCACCATTTCGTCCCACAAACCCCTGAGCCTGGTTCTGATTTTTGACATTCTGTTGATCGCAGATTTGGTAGCAGATTTCATGTATGGGTACGTACATAGGGCACCGCGAATAATATGTTTGAGAGATGGTTTTCGAGCCCCCCTCCCCCCCCCCCCCCCCCGAAAAATTATTAACATTAGGTTGCCATAGCATAGGATATTCCGTAAAGCATCCTATAGCCCATAAATTAATTTTGCCCTATCAGAATCGTAGTTTGCCCCGCTGTATGAGTGCAGCTGTAAGAAAACAGGATAAGTGGTACACATGGACCTTGATATATTGCCCTGGATGTGGTGGTTAGAAGGTAGAGGTGAGGCTTGGATAGGTGAGTTTTTTTAGATGGGGAGATGAAGTGTTGGTAGCTAGCGTTTGAAAGGTTACCACCTATGGCGGAGCCAGGCAGGTTATCACCACTAAAAACGCTAGAGGACATGCCCAAATGGTTCCACCTCGTCGGTTATCACCGGAACGGTTCCACCACTCAGAGTTCTATTAGACGAGAAAGGTAAGGGGGTATGAGGAGAGCGAGAGAAGTCATCGACTTGAGGTTTGAGCGTAGAATGGTGAGCCGGGTGAGAAGAGCGGGTTTTATGGAAGCTATTCCACACCCTCCTCCAGTCCTCTGACGGTCGTTACGAACCGAACCGTTGAGGGGCTGATGGAGGGAAGAGAGGCCTACCCTACTTTCGTCACCTAGACCCTCCATTCGTTCGGTTTATTTGGACAATCTTAATAGGTACAGAGTGGTATCCCGGGAGGATATCACGACACCGGACATGGATATTCCCCAACTGTCATGTTTCTGATGATTCGATTTCTGGTGATGAATGTAGAACTTACATTGGACGAACCGACAGCAAATTCGAGATAATGTTGCCGAATGTCTTCATAGGACACAACGAAAATATACTTGGGATTTCGCAGTTCTGATCCATTCACAGGTTCATGGACCAATTTCACAGGTTCATTCAATTCCAAATGGTCCAAACCACAGGTTCATAGGTTCACATTAATTACAGATCAATACATATAAGATTAATGCAGATTAATTACAGATCAATACAATCAATACAGTTCAGGAAAGAGGTGTTGAAGAAAGGAAGCGACGTGAACTTGTTGACTAAGAGTCTAGTAACAATCCCGTGTTTAGGATGGATGAATACTTGGTCTTTCAATAGAAATTTTAATGCACAATTATCCATATTTCAGTTACTTGTATCAATTACTGAATCATTATTTTGTATCTTTGTCATTTCTGACTTTGTCATTCCTGTTTTGGATGAAATTCCTGTTGGTATCTAGTAATCCGGGGAAATCAATCAACACTTCTCGAAGATGGACAACGTGAACACATAGTGATGTTGACGAGGTGGTGAAGACGGTCTATATGATGCAACAATAACCAGAAATGAGCGTCTATAGCCATCCAATAGGTTTAACCTTCAGCCTGGCTTCCCCCAATCTAAGTTGTAGCTAGGCCCCTTCAAATTACCGTTGTGATATTGATGCCGCAAGCAATCTAACGTCACTGCAGTAACTATAACGTAGGAGTAGGATTAGGTCCCGGGCTGAATGTGATTGGTCCATAAATCGCTCGTCAACGGTTCTTGCCTCAGAAAGCCGCGTGCAGCATTATAGTCATCGATCGGCGCGGCGGATCGTTGCAGTCTCAAACGATTATTTTCATCAAAATGCGTTGAAATGTTATTTTTGGAATTTAATAATGAACCAGTAATGAGTCCCGTTGTGGAGATCGTCACAAAATGCTTCTATGTTGTTCATAATAGTGTGGATACAAGTTTGGCGGAAGGCAAGACTAGCGTGGAAGACGAGGCCCATTTCGGCCTGACATGCCGACCATTCCGGCCCGACTGCCTGCTCACGTTCGCCTGACAGGCCGATCATGAGAATGTAAATACTGAGCATGGAAATAATATACAGGGTGTCCCAGTTCCTTCTGGAGAAACTCAGGGAATCGATTTTACTCTTCATTTGGGACAAAAAATGCGTTTGGACCAGGCTGCAACCACATTGCACTTCCTTCTCTGGCCACTACTACAGCACCAAAGTACCTGACTGATTGGATTTGGACCACCGGGACGACCAGCAGCCACCTGGACCCGCAGACTGGAGGACTGTTGAAGTCATCAATAAAGCAGCTAAGCCCCCTAGTGTAAGTCTTGGCAGCTCCTAGTCATGTCACTCAAGTCATTCCTTGCAATCCATTCTAGTCAATTTACGTCATTATTAGCTTGTAAGTGGCCACTATTAGAAGGAAAAATCATATTAACCAACTACAAAAACCTGATACCTAAACTCCTAGCACAGTGTACCTGACCGTTACCCATTACTTAATAAATCCTTTATACGTTGATGTTTCATCATTCCCACATAACTTCTTTGCTTGAGCACCCATAGTTCCTATAGTCATTAAGTTTTCATCGATAGCTTCTTCCTCAGATAAACTGAGTGGGCCTTCGAGTTGATACCTACCAAAGTTACCATCCTATCCGTCAGTTCTACTTTTATTTATTTTTTTCTTGAATTGGTATTAGACATATGCAGCATCCAAAAACTGTAGGTCTATACAGTTACCGTGAAAAAAAAAAAAAAATTGATGAAATTCGGGTTATAGGTTCCGTTCGGGTTCTAGTTGGTCCTCGAAGTTCGGCGTAACTGTCATCTCTAAGGGGTTCAAAATAGTGGTTCAAATTTTCAAAACGCCGTAGCTGGAAAACTTTCTATGGAAGGGTATGGTTTTCTTTACGTTATTAAATTTGTGTTGAGCTAAAAAATTTTTTGAGACCACCCGGAGCATTGTACGTCCAGCCGTTCGTGTGCACCAAAAAGCTTCGTCAGCACGATCGTAAATCAAACGGTATAAATCCGGCCGGGATATATCCGCACTAAGGAGCACCTGATTATAATCAAGGATGGCTGTATGAAGACGAGTTGGTTGTTCTGTGATATCATTTCATTTGATAAGTGATGGACTATTGGATTTTGTTGGTAGGTAAGTAGGTACTTCTGAAACTTGAACAAAATTTGAAGTATTTTGATGGGTAAATTATTACACAATGGTAAATTATTACACAACGGCAAATCATTACACAACGGTAAATTATTACACAATGGTTCATCTACCTAGAAGGGGCTGGATTTTGTTGATCGGTACTTTTGCTACTCGAACAACCGTTGAATTATTATTGATGGGCAAGTTATTACACAACGGTTCATTATACTTGACCACGAAGGTAGGTATTGACCACAGAAAACAGTGATCTACGCAGAATTTCACTCCACATCAACAATTTCCCTTCAGAACTTCATTATTTGCGTTTCTTTTTGCCATTTTAGTTGCTGTTTGACATCGACAGAATTATTTTAGCAACAATCAACTCGTGATTTATGTAGGTACCTAGTAACGAATATTTCAACAGAAGGGTGAATGAATTCGAATTGTATACATTTAACCCAAATGTCATCACCGAGTACGCGCTAACGATTGGGAATTGGCCCGATATAAAATCATTGATAGGGATCGCCTGATTATATTCACAGAGTATGAAGTCGAGTTGGTTGTTCCATGATAATTATTTCATTTGGAAAATGATTGCTCTTTTGGAGTTTGTTGGTAGGTTATGAAATTTGAAAATACGTTGAAGTATTATTGATGGGTAAATAATTAGACAATGGTAAATTATTACACAACGGTTCATTATAAGTACCATCTACGTAGAAGGGGCTGGGGTTTGTTGGTAGGTACGTTTGCAACTTTTTTCACTCCGCATCAACAATTTCACTTCAGAACTTCATTATGTGCGTTTCTTTTTGCCATTTTAGGTACTATTTGTCATCGACAGAATTATTTTAGCAACATTTAATTCGTGATTTAGGTAGGTACCTAGTAACGAGTACGGGGTTAGGGACTAACCTACGGAGCTTCTGTGATCTACATAATAATATGTATAGAATATTACATATTATATAGACGGGTTATCTGTACAAAGAGCTGTGATCTGTAACAGAAGGGTATTCTACACAAAATAATAAAACGTTGTGCAGGGATTTACAGCGTTTTTAACACTACTACAACGTTATTTTTGAATCTAAGTATGTCAATGACATATGAACTTTGACAAGTTGTAGGTTTTTTTGTAACCTCAGTAGAACGTACAATATTTTTCCCAATTTTAAATTTTGAATTTTTCAAATGTTCCAACTGGTATTGGCCAACATTTTAAGTAGTAACACTGACCATTGAAAACAGAATAATCTTACAGGAAATTTCACGTTCTTTCAAATGGTGGAATTGGATTTGCTGTAGGCTCAATATTCTCGAATTTATCAGCGTTTTTATGTGGTAAGGTAATGAAAAGTTGGAAAAAAACAATCGGACCTCATTAAAACGAACAGCTTTTATTAAGGCGGTTAAGATTGTTTGTATGATTAATAATATACACATACTTAGTGGGTTCGAAAATTTCCTACTGAGCATTTTTTGTTCCAAGCGAAGAATAGAATCGATTCCCAGAGTTTCTCCAGAAAGAACTGGGACACCTTGTATAATATAGGTACTAGCACAGAACCATCACTTTCCGACACCACACCAACGTCATTTAGGTTTTTAACTTAGAAAATATTGAACCAACTGTCATATTTTATACTGAAAATTAGCTAATCGAATGCGATTGATCTCAAAGTCAATGAGCTTGTGGCGTTCGCAGTGTTCTTTCGGACAGGCCTCGGACTGTATAGTATCCATGCCATTCTGTTCTGACGCATGGTGTTTTTCTGACGGTTCGAAACAAGTTAGCTGACCGCCAGATCAGTCCGAGGATTTTTTCGAAGTAGGTACTACTTTAGGACTGCTTGCCTCCACCAACCCATCCCCCGCGTAAGCCAATCAAATCATTTTTCTCATCGCACCATCGTGTCTCACTCTTCGTTCTGTGTTCTGTGGAATGTTTGGTACTGGTTCACGTTTTGGTTTATTATTTTCAATAATGAACCATTGGAATCGATAAATGTTTAACGAAAAAAATTGACTGCGTTAATGCGCAGATAATCCTTCACGTAAATGGTTTGCCAGATGTTATGGTCGAATTTTGCCAGATTGTGTGATATTACCAAATGATTTTGTTCTGGATCTTTTTAGTCTATAAATTAGATTCCTCAAGCAAAAGAATGATCGTTGTTGTTGAGATTCCATAAGCCTAATGAAGTATCACTGTGATTTTACATTGATTGTTCTTCCAAAATATTTACACTTGTGCCTCCCCCCATATCGTTATTTCATATTGTAAGACAGATTCAAATGATGCTATGTATATTATACTTTTAAATAATTGTTTAGGGAAGTTCAAGTTGATACCACTAACGGAAGAAATCACATCATGAGAAAAGAATTTTCTGTCCAAATGGAGTTTAATGAGTATCGTACGAACCTAATGTTTAAAATAAGATACAACGTTTCAAAAACTATATAGGTCGTCTACTCTTCTTTTCTAAGACGACATTGACTTCAGACGATCTCCCAGGTTTTTGACTCGTAAAAAATGAATTTTGGTAGCTAACCCTTCGTTAGAACCTCAATTCTTCACTCTTTGGTCAAAATCAACTTCATATTCTGTCTTTTCACCCTAAAAATATGGAAAACGACCCCTCACAATCACAAGCTCATGTTCACTAAACCCTCGAAAACCCCTATTTTTACAACCGATTCTTCTCCCATAACACCCCTGGGTGTATGCCGATCGGGCTGCCGAGAGGACAACTAGGACCCAAATGTGTTCTCAAATGGGGACCCAAACTGTGTGCAGAGGAACGACGATTTTAGACCAAATTTAATGTAAATTTAAGGCTGAAACTTCGTTGGAACCTGAATTTTCCACTCTTTGGTCAAAATCGACTTCATATTCGGTCTCCCCGTCCTAAAAAACATGGAAAACGATACCTACCAGCTCATCTTTCTAAAAAACCAAACAAACCCCCATTTTCATCCATAACACTCTTGGTTATATTCAGATCGGGCTGCAAAGTTTCGGGACACAACTAGGGCCTAAATGGAGCATGTGTACGAAAGAACGAATTTTTTAGACCGAAAATGAAGCCGGTACACGTGATACGGCGTACGGCGGACGGACATTGCATTTTCTGAATCCTCGCACCTCGAAACGTCGAAGACAAAATTGTGAGGGGGTGTTAAAAAAGTTTTTGCTGAGCGAATTCATAGGTAGGTGTATTATTCACAGAATAATAAACCAAAAGTAGGAGCCTAATTCGTGTTTTTGTGGGCCAAAATTGGCGAAAACCATAAAAAATGGCCATTTCAATAATATTGCACATGAAAGAAACAATAACTGAACAGCCGACTTTTTTTTTATTCAATTGAATCAATTTATTGTATTTCCACTTGGGAAGGGGAGGAGGGTTTTCTTGTGGGGCTGAGCTAAGAGCATCGCCGAGAGCCTATGCCCACTTGAGGGCAAACAGTCCATTGAATCCTAGGGATCCACGGGTATGTACAATAGAATAATAAACCCATGTCACGAGGAGTTTGCAGTATGTGTTAGTTTATTATTTTCAATAATGAACCATTGGAATCGAGCAAGAAAAAAAAAATTCTTACCCCCCCTCAAAATTTGATGGTTTACGTTTCAAGGTATGTAGAATCCGAAACTGCAATAAAAATATTTCTGTCTGTCCGTCGTACGCCGTACGGGCCACTTTTCTTAGTTACCATGAAAGAAAATTGATGAAATTCGGGCTATAGGTTCCGTTCGGGGTCTAGTTGGTCCTCGAAGCTCGACGTTACAGTCAGTCATCTCTAAGGGGTTCAAAATAGGGGTTGAAATTTTCAGAACGCCGTAGCTCGAAAACTTTGGATTGAAGGGTATGGTTTTTTTTACGATATTAAATTTGTCTTGAGCTAAACAATTTTTTAAGACCACCCGGAGCACTGTACGTCCAGCCGTTCGTGTGCACCAAAAAGCTTCGTCAACACGATCGTGAATCAAACGGTATAAATCCGGCCGGGATTTCATCACTAAGGAGCACCTGACTGTAATCAAGGATGGCTGTATGAAGTCGAGTTGTTTGTACTACGATAATTCGACAGCCCCACTGCAAAACCCTGTAAGTTCCAATTTTTCCCAAAATTGGGATATGAGCCATTCCAATAGATCGTGGTCTTCCGCACATTCTAGTGTCGCCAAAATTGGCCAACAACTTCTCATTTGTTCTCTGTGGTGAAATGTAATAACCTGTAAGTTTAAAACCTTCAAATCACAATGCAAATTCCTGTAAGTTACCGTGACTCAGATGCAGCAAGATCTTGTCCCTCAAAAATGTGAGTATTTTTGGTTTTCTTTGTAATCTAATGTGAAATACTAGTATCATAGCCTTGAAAAATAGGTTCTCTTCCATCTTACGACAGAACCGTCAGTCGGGAGTGGTTTTAATATTGGAATATTAAGCTGGTTGTAAGGTGCTTACTGATTAAAAAACATACAGGATTTTACACCTTCATGGTGTTAAGGTCTCCATCACATACAGGATTTTGCATCCACGTTTAACAACATTTTTAGCAGAGCATGCACTGCTTTCTTGTCTTCTTTTCCAAAATACTAAAATACCGAGTGGCAGTGATAATGGATAAAATTGAATTACCCAATCTACTGATGGTTAGGCTGATTTGAGTCTCATTTTATGAAGCTAGGTAGGATCAGTTAATTTCACTTTTCTACTCAGCTTCTTTTGTTCTTTTTCCGCAGTGATTCAGAATCATGGGCAAGCGGAAGCCGACTCCCTCACCATACTGCTCAACCAGGGCCGAAAAAATCTTGAGCATGATCCCAAAAAATCCTGGAGTACCAATTGCCGAAGTTGTGATGCCTCATCAAGGAGAAACCCCTCCCGACTTTGGTGTTCATCAGCGAGAGAACGCACTATCCCCCAATGCCGAATTGTTAGTGACAGCCGATGATTTCCTCAAGACACTGACTGATATGGAAATTTCCCAGGAAGCAGGGGAGATTCCCGATTATATGACACAAAATGACAGGTGTTATAAAAACTCCACCCCTCCCCCCGTGAAGACATCAAAGCTGGTGGAAGCTGCAGTAGACGATCATGATCTGGATGAAGAGTACGTTCCGCATGAAACAGATAGTAGCCAGTCAGATTTTGAAGAGGTTGATGAGCCAAGGGAGACTGGAGCCAAAAACGCTGACGCTTACGGAGCTGACAGTGGACCTAGTGAACGTGAATTGGCAACGGAATCATCGGAAAAAAGGAGAAGCAAAAAGAGGAGAATTTCAAAAGAAGCTGCTAACGTAAGGATAAACCAGAGAAAAAGAAGAGAAATGGGTGAAAGTTACCATGGAATCAGGAAAAATGTTGGGGAAAACTGTGGGTGGGACTACAAGGTTGAGCGACCTTCAAAACAACTAAAACCTCCATGCAATTGCAAAAGAAGTTTGAAGGGTAAAACGCTTCAGTGCCGCCAATTTTCTGAAGATGATAGGAAGAAACTGCATTTTAATTTTTGGAAAAACAAAACATGGGAAGGAAAAAGAACCCTCGTTTCGTCTCTGGTGGATGTTGACAAGCCATTGAAAATCACTCATCGCAAAGACCCTGAAAAAAGTAGAAGGAGTCGAACGTTGTACTATCACCTCAAACTTCAAGAAAAGAGAGTTCCTGTTTGCTCCAAACAGTTCTTTCAAACTTTTGATATAACTTTTGATTTTGTGAAGAGCTGTATTGAAGAAAATGAGCAGGCATTTGCAGAAGATGACGAAGAAGAGGTGTATGGTAGCCTACCTGAAGAAAGAGGTATTTCTTCAAAAGCGAGGCATCAAAACCCTGAAATGAGAGCCAAGATAGCTAACCTTAACAACTTCTTCAGCAGGTTGCCTAGAATGGAGTCGCATTACTGCCGCCAAAATACAAGTAAATTGTACCTTGAGCCGACATTCCAAACCAAGATGGATGTCTACAATCTCTACAAGAGTGAAGCTGGAGCAGGAGCACTTTCGTACACAAAATTTGATGAGGAGTACAATAAAGAACGTCTTTCAATTTATAAACCGCGCAAAGATCAATGTGATCTTTGCGTGAGTTACAAAGCAGGTAATTGTTCGCTGGAAGATTTTGAAGCTCATCAAAAGCGGAAGACTCTCGCACGAAAAGAGAAAGAAGAGGACAATAACGGGCCCCACTTTGTTGGAACTCTGGACATGCAAGGAGTCCTCCTATGTCCAACCGGGTTCAATGCATCGGCACTTTATTACAAAATGAAGTTGTGCACACATAATTTTACGGTGTTCAACAACAAGAATCACCATGTTGTATGCTATGTGTGGCACGAGGCTGAGGGTGGAATAACGTCCAACGAATTTGCGACTCTCTTTGTGAACTACATCCGTCGGATAGCCCCCACCCTCTTGGAAGGTCAGGACGTGATCCTATGGAGCGATGGAGCGGGCTATCAGAACCGGAATCAAAACCTAGCGAATGCTCTACTAAAACTAAGTGGTGAGCTAAGCATAAACATTGTTCAAAAATATCTTGAGGTTGGTCACACTCAGATGGAGTGTGACTCCATTCACGCTCAAATTGAGCGAAAACTGAAAAACAAAATGATATTCACGCCAGCAGACTATCTCCAAGTAATTCAGAATGCGCGAGCCAACCCCTGTCCATATGAAGTTGAGTACTTGGACCATACCACTTTCATGGACTACTCTAATTTGGGTCCAATGGACTCCATCCGACCTGGGCGCTCGACAGGAGACCCCAAAGTTAATGATTTGAGGGCCATTAAATACACGCCATCTGGGCAAATTTTTTACAAACTCTCATTCGAAGATGAATGGACTTTGCTTGAGAAAAGAAGGAGGAAGAACTCATTTGAAGGGGTCATTACAAGGCTGCACAATCGACCATTAAAAATAAAAGAGGACAAGTTCAAACATTTGCAGGATCTCAAAAATGTGATTCCAAAAGATTATCATGCCTTCTATGACAATCTTAGTCATTAGATTTAAAAAAAAGGGGAGGTTTGCACTCGGGTTTTAAGGACCTGATGAACTTATGTAGGTACCTCCAGTTACAGAACCTTGCTAAATTTGAATGTATTTTTCATAGTTCATCTATTATTACTCTAACACTGATTTATATGAGATTACTCTTCCTATTTTTTACTTTTTCTATATTTAAGGAACTTACCTGTTGATCTCGTTAGAGCTGTGATCTGAAATCTTAAAAAGACTAAAATTTACTGGTGCTATTTTGATGAATTTATTCAGCACAAATAAAGTGTTTGTTCGTTTCTAATTGATAATTTTTCATTCCCCAAGGCGTGCAAAACCCCGTAAGTTTACATTCAATTCGGTGTAAATTCCTGTAAGTATTGAAATTTGGCCTAGGAACCGTATTTTGCTAAGTACCTGAGCAACATTGGTTCGAAAAGTTGCATCGTTGCTTTTAGTATACCATAATGATAGATTTAAAAAAGTCCAGTCCATAAGATAAAAACGTTGCAGTTTTTTCCTCTCCTGACAACTTTTCGGTTTTGAACATACAGGGTTTTGCAGTGGGGCTGTCGAATTATTTCATTTGGCAAGTGATGGACTATTGGATTTTGTTGGTAGGTACTTCTGAAACTTAAACAAACGTTGAAGTACTATTGATGGGTAAATTATTAAACAATGGCAAATTATTACACACCGGCAAATTATTACACAACGGCAAATTATTACACTACGGTAAATAATTACAAAACGGCTCAACTACCCAGAAGGGGCTGGATTTTGTTGATAGGTACTTTTGCAACTTGAACAACCGTTGAAGTATTATTGATGGGTAAATTATTACACAATGGCAAATTATTACACAACGGTAAATTATGACACAACGGCTCATCTACCCAGAAGGGGCTGGATTTTGTTGATAGGTACTTTTGCAACTTGAACAACCGTTGAAGTATTATTGATGGGCAAATTATTACACAATGGCAAATTATTACACAACGGCAAATTATTACACAAAGGTAAATTGTTACACAACGGTAAATTATTACACCACGGTAAATTATTACACAACGGTAAATTATTACACAACGGGTCATCTGCCAAGAAGGGGCTGGATTTTGTTGATAGGTACTTTTGCAACTTGAACAACCGTTGAAGTATTATTGATGGGCAAATTATTACACAACGGTTCATTATTCTATCTACGTAGAAGGGGAACCTATACAGGTAAATTATTACACAACGGTTTAGGTAGGTACCTAGTAACGAGTACGGGGTTAGGTACAATCCTACGGAGAGTCCGCGATCTACATAATATGTGTAGAATATTACATATTATATTATATAGACGGATCACCTATACAGAGAGCTGTGATCTGTAACAGAAGGGTATTCTGTACAAAATAATAAACCGTTGTGCAGGGATTTGCAGCGTTTTTTTGTTTGGTTTTTTGTGTGTTTTTAACATGGAACATGTTTTTGCGGGAGTAAACCGGGCTTAAGAACGTCCCATCCAGTCCAGGGGAACTCCCCTCCCCGTCGCCGCACAGTTCTCCCTCTACCGCACTGGGCCAGACCTCACTCCACCGAAAACTGCCGAGGGGGTTGTACCTACCCGAAAAACGCCAAAAGCAGCTGAGGACGTGTATTACATGACATTGCGTTAGGTCGCTGGTCCCAGGCTTCGAAATCCCACGTCGTTTTTTTTTTTTTTTTGCTTCCTCACTACCGAAGGCAGGGAAGCCTTGGATTCGTGATTGAGTAAAAAAAGTTCATGTCCTCCAAAATGAAAATTTCCAATACCATTTTCCGTTTCAGACGTCGAGGAACATTATTTGGTTCCGTGTCTGTCTGTCTGTCCATGGTAATTCCTTGCAATACCCATAACTGCCCGAAATAAAGGTCGAAGTGGGCTGAAATTTTGAGGGTAGGTGCGGGTTGACTCACAGATGGTCCCATACCAAAATCATTGAAAAAGTAACGTAACTTTCGTCTGCGCATGCGCAAACGTGAAATAATTGGAACACCCATATAAGTAGGTACCCTAAATATCGTTGAAATCAATTCAAACTTGGAGGGTCGGTCAGGAATAATACTTTGGTAGTTCCAAATCAATTTCATTGGAATGTTAATGTAACTTTGATCTACGCATGCACGAACATGAAATGTTGACCATTTCCTTGTAATGTTTCTAACTACGCGATAAATAGTCGTAGAGAGCTGAAATTCTGAGGGTATACGCGGGTTGGATCGCAGATGGTCCCATTTCAAAATCATGAAAATCGTTTAGTCTGCGCATGCGCAAACTTGAAATACTTGGAGTGCCCATAACTACCTTAATTATGGTTGAAATGAGTTCACATTTGGAGGGTCGATCAGTATAATACATCGATGGTTCCGTATGAACTTCATTGGAATCTTACTGTAATTTCCCTCTCCGCATGCGCAAACAGGAAATGTTGACCATTTCCTTGTAACGCTTCAAACTACGCGAAAAATAGTCGTAGAGAGATGAAATTTTGAGGGTACCGTATCATAACGAACCTACCCAACTAGTCTACACGTTCATGTGATTCAAGTGAGGAAGCAGTACTGCCTACTCGATTTGGCAGATGTTTTAGCGAATTTTCAAAGAAAATGAAGCTATTGCAATGGCTTCGAAATTTAAATAATATAAATTTTTGGAAATTTTCTTCATAGAAATCCGTTTCAGACCATTCTAAAACGATTCCTGAAATTTAACTCTTTTTTATATGTATATATATATTTATATATATATGTGTCACTCCAGACGATAACTCTCGATAGAATTGAGATAAACAGCTTAAATTTGCACAAAAAATCTATCTTGGCAATCGAAAGGCTAAGTTCGAAGATGGGCGAAATTGGCCTACTCTAAGGAGGGTTTTGGCGCATTTAAAGTGCGCAAAAATTACCCAAAAATCCCCAAAATGTTATTTTCCAACAAGTGACCCCTCATTTTAAAGGTTTTTGCACGCTGAACACGATGGTGGAATCGGATTTTAGATATCTTGATCCGTTCTCAAATTAGAGCATTTAAAGTGCGCAAAAATTACCCAAAAATCCCCAAAATGTTATTTTCTAACAAGTGACCCCTCATTTTAAAGGTTTTTGCACGCTGAACACGATGGTGAAATCGGATTTTAGATATCTAAATCCGTTCTTAAATTATAGCATTTAAAGTGCACAAAAATTACCCAAAACTAGGATAATCTTTAAACTCTTACCCCCCCCCCCACCCCCTTAGAGTGGTCAGATTGAAAAATGTGAGAAGTATTAATTGAAGACGAGAGTTCGAAGCAAAAAAGGGGGAGGCAAACGATTAGTACAACTCCTTGAATTTCCCATTTGACATATAATTGTTATGATACCTTCATAGATAGACAAGTACCGGCCCACGTATTACTAGAAGGAAGACGAAAGAAAAAATATATTTCAAATTATTCAATTTAGGTACTAACAGTAGGAGGAAGAAGGTTAGGTAGGTATCTTATCAATTTATTATCAGTATCATACGAATATTTGATATTCAAAGGTAGGTAGGTACTTAACATGATAAAAATAATATCAATGAAGAAGGAAGGATCTACCTACCTAGTAGAGCAAATCTTGAACTGGTTTTAGATACCAGGCCTGAAATCGTAGTCAAGAGGAAAGGCCATTCAGAAGGAACAAGGAATCTACTCATAACAGTTTATAATTATTACGTAGGTAATTATATGAAATTAATACCTACGTACAAAATGATTGTGTAAAGAGTTCGTAGCAGTTAATAACAAATTATAACCACATGGATAAATTAGAAATCAAGGTAATAAAAAAATATTAGTAACAGGGGCATCTAGTAGGAATATACCTAATAATTATGTTCCAAAGCTACCAATAGGTACTGACCTTCTTTTGAAAAAATCACAATATTGGTAATTACCTACCGATCATGTGATTTTTTTTAACAATAAATTAACTAAATTTATGTATTATAAGGAACCTACTTAATACAATATTTTCCGTTGCCTACCTACTAGTTTTCTTGAGCTGACGGGAATTTAAAAAGGCATTCCTTCTTTGTGTTTCTGCATGGCGGCGGCATCCAAGCTTCCTTTTCTCTTTCATTCACTCGATCGCCTGATCCCGTTCTATGCAAACGCTTTCACTAGCCCGAAAAAACTCTATTACATCATACTTTTTTGTGTTTGAATTGTTCACATTGCAGTTCAAATTTGTAGATCAATCAAGAGAACCCACATGTTCTTCCAAGTGATCCTTCCAGAAACCACATCCTTCCTTCATAGTTTATTTCAAGATTGAGCCTGCATGAAAAACAACCTGCACTTGAAGCACTCATGATTTTCTATAACAACTCCTTTACCTACTGCACTCTCTTGAGTAGGTAAGTCAAAAGTCCTAACTACCCTATCCTACCTAATATGAACCCACAGCGATCAAATAAATAAGCACTTAGTACAATTACGTAATAAACAAACGGTAGAATCAGGATGGACAAAACGTACAAATTAAAATAAATACGAAGAGAATATACATAGAAAACCAAATTTTAGACCGAAGTTTTCCTTTATTCAAAACCATAGCCATTAATTCGAATATTTCTTTGAAAATTCGCTCATTAAGTCATGCTGCATGACTGTTTTTTTCTACATATATCTCCATAACCTCTGTTATCGTGCACCTATTCGAAAAACATGTTCCATGTTTCCTTGCTTTGATCCTTGATCTAAACTGTTATAATCCGGGGGTCTGGGGGTGTCCCCCAGATTTCATTCGACAATAAACGTACCGTAATGAACACAAACCAGTGGCGGCTAGACGCCCCCTACGGCAACGCATTTTTATTTTTTATTTTATTTTTTTTAAATAATTGGCCAGAGGCACACACTTTTCTACACTTTTCTCCCCCTACCGACGCAGGTCGCTTGGTGTTGGACTATTTATCGTTGGACTCTGAGGTTTTGTTGAAATAAATCAACTGGGGAACGTCTGACATTAGTATTTAGGCGTCCCTCGCACAATCAGTCGGTAATAAAGATTTGCTCCCCCTTGGATATATACGGCATCCGTTCAAATATCCCCCCCCCCCCCCCGACATGATTGTTGTTGTGGAGGCCGGGGGGGGGGGGGATCACCCCATAAAGTATATATTCATTTCCTGTGAGGGAGGAATCATATATCTCTCTCACTAACAGCAAATGGTATTTGGCGGCGGCGGCGGGGGGGGGGGGGGGGGGGGGGTCATGTGATGATGGTGGGGGGGGGGGGGGGGGTCATTCCGGAACACATCTGACTTGCCGAGAACAAAAGCTGGGATCCGCTCGCCTTCACCTTCCAGCCTCACCTCAGCGGTTGGTGTCCCTTTGGGGGGGGGGGGGGGGGGGGCGTCAACAATGACCCCCCGTCTGACCCATCGCAGTTCCCTATGGACCCCCCGGGGACAATGATTCGGGGGGGGGGGGCCATAGCCAGGACAATCGCCGGGCCTCGGGGGACTTGGCCTATTGTTGCCTTCCTTATTTCGTAATGTGTGGCCCCCGTGTCAATCAGCCCTCAGATCCATCGGTCCCCGGAACTGATTTATTAACCAGTAATTCAGTCCGAGATCTTGGGCGCATTTCCGTATAATTTGTAGTGATGGGCTAAAGCGTTATTTTCTGATAACGCATAAAACGCCAACGGCGGGATATCGTTGAAAATTCTAGATGTGTCCAATATACAAGGACGGTGATAAATTGGATGCTGGTAACTATAGCCTATAATCTATGCTCAGTTTTGTTCCCAAAAACGCTGCAAATCCCTGCACAACGGTTTATTATTTTGTATAGAATACCCTTCTGTTACAGATCACAGCTCTATGTATAAATATAATATGATATGTACTATTCTATTCTATGCATAATTATGTAGATCGCAGACCCTCCGTAGGGTAGTACCTAACCCCGTACTCGTTACTAGGTACCTACCTAAATCACGAGTTAAATGTTGCTAAAATAATTCTGCCGATGACAAACAGTACCTAACAAAAAGAAACACACATAATGAAGTTCTGAAAAGAAATTGTTGATGAGGAGTGAAAAAAGTTGCAAAAGTACCTACCAACAAACTCCAGCCCCTTCTACGTAGATGGTATAATGAACCGTTGTGTAATAATTTACCGTTGAGTAATGATTTACCGTAGTAATAATTTACCCATCAATAATACTTCAACGTTTGTTCAAGTTTCACTACCTACCAACAAACTCCAAAAGAGCCATCATTTTTCAAGCGAAATAATATCACAGAACAACCAACTCGACTTCATACTCCGCCAATATAATCAGGTGATCCCTACCAATGATTGGCCGTATTCACAAATTCCTATTGTGGGCGCGTCTCTGGTTACGAGATTTGGTTTGAATTGTATACAATTTCATTCACACTGGAGTCGAAAATGCCTGTCGGTGCAAACTTCGGGGCCTTACTGTGAACGAACGGCTGGACGTACGATGCTCCGGATGGTCTTAAAAAACTCGCAAGTTCAAGACCTATTTAAAACCGTAAAAATATTTACGTAAAAAAATGGTATAGGCGTTTTGAAAATTTCAACCCCTATTTTGAACCCCTTAGAGATGACTCACAGTAACGTCGAGCTTCGAGGACCAACTAGACGCCGAACGGAACCTATAACCCGAATTTCATCAATTTTTTTTCATGGTAACTAAGAAAAGTGGCCCGTACGGCGTACAGACAGAAATATTTTTATTGCAGTTTTGGATTCTACATACCTTGAAACGTAAACCATCAAATTTTGAGGGGGGGTAAGAAATTTTTTTTTCATGCTCGATTCCAATGGTTCATTATTGAAAATAATAAACCAATATTGGATAAATGGGTGAAATGCTACTTATGTTTGTTCCTGGAAACAAATAAAATCCTTTTCGATGAGCGGTTTGGTTTTAGGTCCGATATGGGCGTCGATCAGGCTCTAACAGTGCTTACAACAGTGCTTACAGAGCTTACAGTGCTCACAAGAGACTTGTATGAGTCTAGGGATCACAAGCTAAAGGCTATTCTGTTGTACAGCGATCTCTCTAAGGCATTCGACACCACAGACCGTGATATCCTACTTGAAAGAATGGAGAATGTTGGAATTCCTTGGGAAATCACTTCGGTGGTTCAGAAGTTATATGTCAGCGCGAATGCAGATTCTTTCGATTGGTGAGTTCTCGATTACACCGATGCAAATTGACTTTGGAATAATTCAGGGGAATAACAATGTTTGATCTATATCAGTAACTTACCTATGCACCTGCCTGACTATAAAACGTATCTGTTTGTTGACGATACAGCAGGGAAGCTCTTGGGAGAAGGTATATCGGGATTCACAAACTGCTCTTGACCTGATTGAAGACTGGTTTGCCGCGAGTCGTTTGACGTTGAATGTGCGTAAAACGAAATACATGGCATTCGGTAGCAATACCACCCTACCACTCAACCTGGACCTGGTAGCTCATACGTGTAGGGAGCGTACTAGGTGTGCATACCAACCGATCGAAAGGGTACCACAGTATCATTACCTGGGTAGTGTGATTGACGAGTATTTGAATTGAAAAGGGCAAATAGACACACTGCATGCGAAAATGCGTAAATTTGTTTATATTTTTACCATATTCGTGACACAATAAACATCGATAGGCTACTTATGCGCACTGGTCCAGCCTGTTCTGCAATATGGCATTTCAGTATGGGGTGCCACCTATCCGACTCACTTGGAATTAATTAATGTCGTACAGCGATCGATCAAGATAATCCTGAAAAAGCCTCGGCTGTCGTCAAGTAGCAGATTACATCGGGAAATGAAAGAATGAAAGTATTTACACAAAGCCAGCTCTTCATCAAATCCCTGCTCTTACTTTTCCATAGCAACCCAACAATGGTCAATGACGTTGTGGTTCACAATTACCCAACGCGATTCCAGTTAGAGGGCAATTACGTGATTCCGAAGCCTCTCTTACTCTCACCACAAGAAGTCCTCTATATCTTATGTATATTGCTACTAAACGCGAGTGTAGAGCTAAAACCTCCCAGCGGGTTTTCAAGGACAACTTATGAGAAAAAGATTTTTGCCTGGTTGGTTTCGTTTAGCCCAGTAATGTGTGAGGGCGTAATCACGAGTAACTGTGTGTGATATGAGTGCCAATACAAGTTAAAAGAAAAACGCTGCAAATCCCTGCACAACGGTTCATTATTTTGTACAGAATACCCTTCTGTTACAAATCACAGCTCTCTGTATAGATAACCCGTCTATATAATATAATATGTACTATTCTATACATATTATGTAGATCACAGACCCTCCGTAGGGTAGTACCTAACCCCGTACTCGTTACTAGGTACCTACCTAAATCACGAGTTAAATTGTGCTAAAATAATTCTGTCGATGACAAACAGTAACTAAAATGGCAAAAAGAAACGCAAATAATGAAGTTCTGAAGGAAAATTGTTGACGTGGAGTGAAATATATGCCCCTTCTGCGTAGATCACTGTTTTATGTGGTCAGTACCTACCTTCGTGGTCAAGTATAATGTACCGTTGTGTAATAACTTGCCGATCAATAATACTTCAACGGTTGGTCGAGTTGCAAAAGTACCGATCAACAATATCCAGCCCCTTCTTGGTAGATGAACCGTTGTGTAATAATTTACCGTTGTGTAATAATTTACTGTTATGTAATAATTTACCGCTGTGTAATAATTTGCCGTTGTGTAATAATTTACCATTGTGTAATAATTTACCGTTGTGTAATAATTTACCATTGTGTAATCATTTACCGTTGCGTGATAATTTACCCATCAATAATACTTACTTCAAAGTTTGTTTAAGTTTCAGAAGTACCTACCAACAAAATCCAATTTTTCATCACTTATCAAATGAATTAATATCACAGAACAACCAACTCGACTTAATACAGCCATCCGTAATAATAATCAGGTGCTCCCTAGTGATGATATCCGGGCCGGATTTATACCGTTTGATTCACGATCGTGTTGACGAAGCTTTTTGGTGCACACGAACGGCTGGACGTACAATGGTACTGGTGGTCTCAAAAAATTGTTTGGCTCAAGACAAATTTAATAACGTAAAGAAAACCATACCCTTCCATGGAAAGTTTTCGAGCTACGGCGTTCTGAAAATTTCAACCCCTATTTTGAACCCCTTAGAGATGACTGACCGTAACGTCGAGCTTCGAGGACCAACTAGACCCCGAACGGAACCTATAACCCGAATTTCAATTTTTTTTCATGGTAACTAAGAAAAGTGGCCAGTACGGCGTTCGGCGGACAGACAGAAATTATTTTATTGCATTTTCGGATTCTACATACCTTGAAACGTAAACCATCAAAATTTGAGGGGGGTTAGAATTTTTTTTTTTTTTTTTCATGCTCGATTCCAATGGTTTATTACTTAGGTACTGAAAATAATAAACCAAAAATAATATTAAAAAAATATTAAATAACTCCAGTTTCAGAAAGGCATATGTACCTAATGTCCTTTTTTTGTAGACGGACGACGATTAGGGCGCTTCGGGCCTGTGGCCTTTAGCCCATACAATAAGTTGCAACGAGGATTTTCTGTTTTTCCTTCTCTATTTTACATAAAAGAATAAGTCTGTTACGTAAGGAGTAAGTTTTTATATTAAATGAAAATTTCTTTTCTTGTCTTATACCTATGCAACTAAACAAATAAATAAATTAAAGAAATAATAGGTATCGGTCAGTAAGCGGTTCCGATAACCGGTTATTCTGATAACTGGTAACGAGTTTACGGATGGGGTAGAGACAAACATGAGTGTTAACCTTGAGAGCCGATGGCGAAAAGTTCGTCGTATGATACCTACCTATTGCTTCATCTTGTGAATAGGTATGTCGCTTACACTGATGGGGTTTACATAAAAATTCTGACCATAAATAATAGAAATAAATTTTTGATAGAGGAATGAAAATATTAGAATTTCCCAATCTCAAAAAAAAAAATTCACCTGTTCCCCCTGGGATCTTATAAAATTGAGTTTAGTAGGTCGGTAACTATGGGTAGAGGTACCTATAGAGTATAGAGGTACCTGTCTACAGTTTAATGTGATAGGTAGATAAAATCTTGAATTAACTATCGGCAATATGTTTTAGAACTTCCTAATCACAGCAAACTGAAAAGCGAAACATTATGGGACTAGTTTCTAGGCCCTTCAATATTTTTAACATTATTAATCGATAACTAGAACTGAACTGAGGGAATGAGGAATAACTCTTAATGTTTGAAGGGCACTAAGCTGAGGTATATCATCCTAAGGTAGGTAACCTGTTACATACGGAGTAAAGGGTAGAGGGATCGCTACAGGTACGCTGTGACCTATAGCGAACAGTCAAAGGGAAGCGAAAGGTCCTAAGCTGATGGATAACTGTCAGGAAGTCGGTAACCGGTTACGAGGTAAAGCGCTGTTTGTGGAAGGTAGTTGCTCAATACCATCCCCTCATCAAAGGGTGCGAGAGCGAGGCAGTTACATGTGTGCCACCATTCACACATTTGGTATTGGGTAATGAAGGCCCTTGCAGGAGAAGCGACGTAGCTGTTCCAATAACGTAGGTTTTCTCGTAACCGGTTATCTCAATAAACGGTTCTTGGTCGATAACCGGTTATTCTAAGCGGTTCTGTTATTCAACGCCCATCACTATAATAATTTGCCTCCGTTTCCGCTCTCCTCAAATTTGATCATTAGCTTTGTTCCCACCGGCTTTTACGACTCCTAAAAAACCACCTACGACCCGGTACCTATGTGCCTATTCCCTAAGCAAAAGAGACATTTCTCTCCAGGCCAACCCTCTTTTGACAAGAGATTTTTATAGCATCCATGACAGAGTTATTCAGTAACTTCCACAAGAGATATGACCACCTTGGCATTTTCAATCTCTTCAGAAGAGACATCTAATTATCCATCTTTTCTTGGAAGAGATCTCTTTCTTATTTCTCGTTTGTTTGATAGTGATATCCTGTGTCATCCTTCTTTCATCCGCTACCATATCGCTCAGTTTGATCCTGTATGTTGGTTTATTATTCTGTGAATAATACCCCTATGTATTAGCTCAGCAAAAAAATTGTATAACACCTTATTTATGAAATTAGATTACCTATATGGTTTATAAAGCCCAAAGCTAATGGACTATTGCTTCTATTGTTAAATATGTCTACAGTACCTATACCTAGCATATTGTTATTCTTTTTTAACCAAACCAATTTCATAACACGCTATTCTAAATAGAGTATCCGTCTCATCACATGCCATCCATCTTTCTGATGAATTTTTTACCTTTGAAAAGGCTGATTTTGACAGTTTCTCGCCTGTCAATATTTTCATCCTCCTTTGCTAAAAAAAATCGTTAATTGATAATGCAAGACAAACCACCATACCTCCTGTAATCACTAAGAATTCAGTTAATACAATTGATACGTAATAATCATTGAGAATCATGTCAATAATTATGAATATATTACTATAACTGATACACAAAATCAACAAGACATATTTATATACAAATTAGAATAAAATAGTGAACTAGCTGGTCTCTCCAGTGATGAAAAACAAAAAACGCTGCAAAGTCCTTGTCACATGGGTTTATTATTCTACTGTTCAAACCTACAGAAATGTTGGCTGTTCATTAGGGTGGTCACAAAAAGTCAACTTTCGAAATTCAATCGTGGCAACCCCCTAAAAGGTGCCATTTGACTAGAAAATGAGATTCCCAAAGTTTTAGGTCGATCGGATAACATTAACCCGTGCCGCATCGAGGTTGAAATTTAGAAAAACTCACTTTTTTTCATAAAAATATTATTTCTTTCCTCATAACATAGTAACAATTTGTCCTAGAGACTTGAAATTGGTCTCATTTTATTTAAAATGTTATCTTCTTCAACTTTTACTCCAATAATATTTTCGCTAGATCCTATAGATTTTATGTTATTCAGCTTTTCCCATCTCAAAACGTGGTCCGTTTCAGCAAATGTGCCTTTTTACACATACCCCTAAAAACCACACTCCAGTCAATGAAATCGACCTCCAGGCAATTTGATACTTCATTATCACTCTGGTATATTGAAAATTGATACATTTGAATCTAATATATAATATATGGAGGGGGTAGGGGGGAGATGGGTGGGTGGTGGGTGCACAAAAAACAATAAAAATTATGTAAAAAGTGTTTTAATAATACAAATTGAAAGTTTTTTGTATAGAAAATAATAGCCTGGAACTTATTTTACAACACAATATATCTATTCCAACACCACTGAATTTAGAACTACATTAATGCCTTAGATAGTGAGGCTTTATCGACATCAGGGTAAATTTTCCTACATTCTGACACAACTTGTAATAAAAATTGGCGCTGTTCTTCGTCTTTTGTCAAGCAAGAGTTGAAGTCTTGCATCAATTTCACTCCTCTTTCAGCAGTGTCGTTGACTACCCTTAAACCGTTCACTATGTTTTTAGCATGCAAATAATGAGGATTTTTGTTCCATAAGCGTGTATCGGTGTTTAAAAAATCTGTCTCTATGGAAAACCGCTTGAAAAAATTCAAGGTTTGAGAGGTGACAAAAAAATCAAGTTGCTTATCCAAAATTTGCTCTACATGTGCAAAATCTAAAATCGCTTTCCTATCCCTACCATCAATTTCACTATCGGGTTCACCTAGGGAAAATAATTTCATGGCCATAAGTACTTTTTTTAATGTTGTCGTCTAAAGTGTGGTCGAAAAACGAGAACGCTATTTTCTCTGAGCTGAGGTACCACAGATGGTTTACAAATTTTGACAAAGCCTTATCTGCTATTTCTGTGTCAATTTTCCTATACTCTACTAATGCTTTCAACATTTCCAGATCTTGTTTAGGGGCCAAAGCAGGTTTGGCGGCATTGAACCATGCCTTGGCGTAAATATTTATTATAAAAACACAAATTTCTTCTATTCCTTTCATTTCTTTTTGAATAAATAACAATTGATCTCTAAAAAGATAAATTTTGAGGCAGTAAATTGCTTTGGCAATCCACCTGGCGTGATGAATTGCACCAGGTGCTTTAAAAGAAAAGTTTTGGAGAGCCTATAAACACTAAACAAAGTTGAAGAAACTCTTTGTAATCCTCTCTGGGCTGCAAGGTTTCCAAATGTTCCATTAAAAAAAGTGAAACTTGATTAATGTTACTAATTTAGCATCTAATACTCGTATTATCATCATGTAGACTAGTTTTGTATTTAGTTTGGTTGAACTTAGGCCACCCAACTTGAAATTTTTTGAAAACGCTAGGTTCAGGACCAGTGGTCGAGCCTATCTTGCTATCAAACACGGCTTTCAAAATAATTTCCAAAATATGATGACGGCATGCTAAGTACAAAAGTTCTTTTTGCAATAATAAATTGCTCCAGCAAAACACAAGCCCCCCTAACCCGACCAGTATTTGCAGCTGTGGTGTCAAAGCACATTGCTTGAATTTTGTCTGCTGCACCCCACTCTTGAATGGCTTCAAATACCGCCTGGGCTTGCAAGAGTCCAGTACTATTTTCGAGTTGAGGAACTAAATACCCTCCATTATCTAGACCCCCCCCCCACCCCTTATTAAAGCCTCAACCTTTACATTTATACCTGAAACATACTCATTTTCAATAAACCAGAGTGATAAAGAAGTGTCAAATCGCCTGGAGGTCGATTTCATTGACTGGAGTGTGGTTTTTAGGGGTATGCGTAAAAAGGCACATTTGCTGAAACGGACCACGTTTTGAGATGGGAAAAGCTGAATAACATAAAATCTATAGGATCTAGCGAAAAAATTATTGGAGTAAACGTTGAAGGAGATAACATTTCAAATAAAATAAGACCAATTTCAAGTCTCTAGGACAAATGGTTACTATGTTATGAGGAAAGAAATAATATTTTTATGAAAAAAAGTGAGTTTTTCTAAATTTCAACCTCGATGCGGCACGGGTTAATGTTATCCGATCGACCTAAAACTTTGGGAATCTCATTTTATAGTCAAATGGCACCTTTTAGGGGGTTGCCAGAAGTGATTTTCTCAAAAAAATTTTTGCCTATTGCCTTGTGCCACCCTACTGTTCATTTATTGTTTCTTTCATGTGAATAATTTAAATAGCTATTTCTGATGGTCTCCACCAATTTTCGCCCCCAAAACACGAATTAGGTAGGTACGCATTTTTTCTCAAATTATCTTTGATCACTGGTAGTGCCATTTTATGGTCTTGATTCACCTGTTGACACTTTTTCTAGTGTTATTATACAAACTGATGGTGATTTCAGACAATTTCCCAGGCTTTTGATTCATAAAAAATTATTTTGGGAGCTGAACATTTGGTAGAACCTCAATTTTCACTTTTTGGTCAAAATTGACTTCATATTCTGTCGTCTTGTCACCAAAACCATGGAAAGCGATACCTCAAACGCTCATGTTACCACCAGCGCTCATGTTAGTACCAACATGTTACTAAAACAAAAACTCGGCGCTGCGCGCCTCGCCAGGGGGCAAGCCCCATGGACCCCCGGATGCTTACTGCTTAGAGCCTACGGCTAAAATTCAAGAAACATGCAACATGCTTTAGCCGCGCTTTTTATGATTCTGTAGCCGCACTGTTATGATTTCACTTCGTCACCAGGATACAACCAAGTGACAACCAAACAAGCGTCATTGTTTACTATCCATTTATAACATCAATTTATATAGTTATAGTATGAAAGTACGAAATAAATACCAAGAACAAATACGAAATAAATTCGTGATAAATCAAGAGCTTTCCAACAAATGGAAAACGATTTTTGTCCGATGAAAATGAAAGAAGTTTCATTTCCCTAGCAACTACTCGGTTGTACGTGAAAATCATCGTTAAAATTTCGTGACACTTCCGCGTGACATTTTTCGGATAGTTAGTCCAAGGCTGAAGCATGTTCCATTCTAAAAGCTGCAAAGTCCTTGTCTCATGGGTTTATTATTCTATTAGAAATTAGACATACGTACAGAAATGTTGGCTGTTTATTTATTGTTTCTTTCATTTAAAATAATTGAAATAGCTATTTCTGATGGTTTCCACCAATTTTTGCCACAAATTAGGCACGAATTGATCATTGGTAGTGCCATTTAATCTTCTTGATCCACGTGTTAATACTACTTCCAGTGTTATTATACAAATTGATGGTGATTTCAGACGATTTCCAAGGTTTTTGACTCATAAAAAATCAATTTTGGGAGCTGAACATTTGCTACAACCTCAATTTTCCACTCCTTGGTCAAAATTGACTTCATATTCGGTCTTCTCGTCCCCAAAAACGTGGAAAACGGTACCTCAAAAGCTCATTTTACTAACATGTTACTAAAACACAAAAACGCTGCAAAGTCCTTGTCACGTGGTTTTATTATTCTATTGGACATACCTGCAGAAACGTTGGCTGTTTATTTATTGTTTCTTTCATATAAAATAAATGAAATAGCCATTTCTGGTGGTTTCCACCAATTTTGGCCCCCAAAACACGAATTAGGTAGGTACGCTCCTTTTTTTTCCAAATTATCTTTGATCATTGATAGTACCATTTAATCGTCTTGATCCACGTGTTGACACTTTTTCTAGTGTTATTCTAAAATTGATGGTGATTTCAGACGGTTTCCCAGGTTTTTGACTCATAAAAAATCAATTTTGGGAGCTGAACATCTGATACAACCTCAATTTTCCACTCGTCGGTCAAAATCGACTTCATATTCGGTCTTATCGTCATAAAAAACATGAAAAACGATACCTTAAAAGCTCATTTTACTAAAATGTTACTAAAACACAAAAAGTACCTATTTTTATACACATTTTCCCTCATAACACCCCTGGGTATATTCCGAACGGGCTGCAAAGTTTCGGGACACAACTAGGGCCCAAATGGAGCATGTGTGCAAAAGAACGAATTTTTTAAACCGAAAATGAAGCCGGTACACGTGATACGGTGGACGGCGTATGGCGGACGGCGGATGGACATTGCATTTCGGTTTATTATTCTGTGAATAATACACCTATGTATTCGCTCAGCAAAAAAGTTTGGTAATACCCCCTCAAAAGTTTTTCTTTTCCGTTTCAAGGTACGTAGATTCCAAAAATGCAATCTCCGTCCGCCGCCCGCCGTATCACGTGTACCGGCTTCATTTTCGGTCTACAAAATTCGTTCTTTCGCACACCATGCTCCATTTGGGCCCTAGTTGTTGTACGGAAACAAACCTTGCGAATTGTAAGGCTTTATTCAAGTTGAGATTTCGACTAGAAATGAGAATCGCAATTTGGACAATGTGATTCGTAACTAACAAATATAAAATAACTAATGTAGGTACACGTTGTACCGCCACAATCTCCCCCAGTCAGTAGAGGACGTAGTCATCAAACTTCTTGGGCATTCTTCGTTCTCTCTCCGAACGCCGGGGACCAGATTGTTCCACAGTCTCGGAAACGACAGTTGTCAAAGAATTCGAAGCTTCGGGGTTCTGCGAGATCGGATGTACAGGAGGCGGTTCTAATGTCGTTCCTACTTCTGGATGTGGAGAATGATCTGTCCCTGGTTGAGCAACTTGAGCAGGAGGAGTAGAATTTAGAATAGGTGACGAAGAGGTAGTGGAATGAGGAATAGGAAAAGGAGAAGGAAGAATAGGCGGGGGTGAATCTTCGTCAATGAGACGTGTATCTCCTCGAGGTGCAAGATACCTCAGGTTAACTGTTGTCTCTCTCCCATCACTTCTCTTCACAGTCGCGTACTGAGGATTTGCATGGATGAGTTCGACCTCTTCCACTAAGGGATCATATTTCGAAGTCACATTTTGCTTCTTCATCAACAACGTTGCTCCTGGGGTTGCAAGCCAGCTAGGCAGAGATGTTCCATTTGCAGTCTTTCGTGGGTGATTGAACATTCTATTGTGTGGAGTTTTATTTGTAGCTGTACACAACAATGAGCGAATGGAATGCAAAGCGTCATGAATGACCATCTCCCACTGACACGTTTTTAAGCCTAGTGTCTTTAAAGCCAACGATATTGTTTTCCAAATAGTCCCGTTTGCACGCTCCACTTGTCCGTTTCCTCGAGGATTATAAGGACTAGAGCAGCTCGTAGCAACCCCTCGTGAATTCAAAAAATTCTTGAACTCTGCTGAGAAAAATGCTGGACCACGGTCCAAATGAACGTAAGAAGGCAGTCCAAAACATGCGAATAGTTCTCCGAGCTTCTGGATGACTGTTGATGAGCTCAAATCACTGCAAGGAAAGGCGAACGGGAAGCGGGAGTACTCGTCGATTACTGTCAAGATGTATTTGTTACGTGTATTTGATGGTATGGGTCCTTTAAAATCAATGCTTATCCTTTCGAAAGGAGCTGTTGATTTGATGAGTGTTCCTCTCGATGGTCTGTAGAAACGAGGTTTTATCTCAGCACAGATAGGGCAATTTGAAGTCATGGTCCGAATTTCTTCGACTGAAAATGGGAAATTATAGACTTTTACCCAGTGAGCCATTCGCGTCACTCCTGGATGACAAAGCTCAGAATTTAACTTATAGAGTCGGTGTTTGTCCATTGCACATGAACATGATATACGAGATAAAGTATCGGCGACTATGTTTTGTTTTCCTGGTCTGAATACAATATCATAGTGATAGGGAGCTAGTTCCAGACGCCAGCGTAGTATTTTCTCATTTTTTATTTTCGATGAATGGTTTATAGCTTTTTCAAATTGAATTCGTCCTTTTACAAAATGAATTAGTCCATTTACAAAATGAATTCGTCCTTTTTCAAAATGAATTCGTCCCTTTTCAAAATGAATTAGTCCTTTTACAAAATAAATTCGTCCTTTTACAAAATGAATTCGTCCTTCATAAAGAGGGCCCAAATCTTGAAGGTAATAAGGGCGGCGTCTGGGGCTCTGGAAAACGGTGGCGGTAGGTCTTTATGCAAGGGCGCGGAAATCTTCTGCATGTCATTCCTTATCTCCCGCACATCTTCTCAATGGAGCTTCCTTACATTAGCTTTGTATGAATGTCTTGCCAACTTTCTGTAAATTTCTTGTATCAATTATTCCTTGTAAACTTTGTAAATTTCTTCTACTACATATTTATTAACTATGCAAACAAATGCAATAAATTATTATTCTTCGAGAAAAGGTATCTGCATATCATTTGGTCTGGTTACCTTCAAGATTTGGTCCCTCTTTATGAAGGACGAATTCATTTTGTAAAAGGACGAATTCGTTTTGTAAAAGGACGAATTCATTTTGAAAAAGGAATAATTCATTTTGAAAAAGGACGAATTCATTTTAAAAAACGCTGCAAATCCCTGCACAACGGTTTATTATTTTGTATAGAATACCCTTCTGTTACAGATCACAGCTCTATGTATAGATAACCCGTCTATATAATATGATATGTACTAGTCTATACATGTTATGTGAATCGCAGACAGCGTTGGCCAATAGAATTGCAGAACCATTTCGGACCATGCCAATGCGCACCATGCCAATTAGACAATTCGAAATGAATTCCAATTCAAATTAATTTGAATTCCAAATTAATTTGAATTCAAATTAATGAATTCCAATTCAATTAATGAATTCCAATTCAAATTAATGAATTCCAATTCAATTAATGAATTCCAATTCAAATTAATGAATTCCAATTCGAAATGGATTGAATAAATTGATTGATTGATGGAATCGAGTGCTTCCCTGGTGACGAGCACACAATGCCAATTAGGTAATTCGAAAAAAATTCCAATTCAAATTAAAGTTCAATTCAGTATACCAATATTTACAATTCTAAGTGAATTCCAATTGCAATTGAAATAGTGGTCCAATTGCAATTTCAATATTTTATTAACACAACTTTGCCAATTTTGGCGAATGTGGAGTGTATGTTTATAGGATTAGTGTGTCGGGAATTTAAATGGGGATGTTAGGTACAGTGGTGAGCAGTGGCCAATTGCAATTGAAAACAACAGACACACAAACAAGCCTATGATTCCCCAATTGCAAACAATAAAGTAGTCCAATAATTAACAAACTATTCCAATTTCAATTGAAAATTTTGATTGAATGATTGATCAATTGATTGAATAAATTGATTGATTGACTGAATCCAGCGCGTCCCTGGTGACGAGAGTATACAATTTTGGTTTATTATTTTCAATAATGAACCATTGGAATCGAGCATGAAAAAAAAAATTCTTACCCCCCCTCAAAATTTGATGGTTTACGTTTCAAGGTATGTAGAATCCAAAACTGCAATAAAAATATTTCTGTCTGTCCGCCGTACGCCGTACGCCGTACGCCGTACGGGCCACTTTTCTTAGTTACCATGAAAAAAAATTGATGAAATTCGGGTTATAGGTTCCGTTCGGCGTCTAGTTGGTCCTCGAAGCTCGACGTTACTGTCAGTCATCTCTAAGGGGTTCAAAATAGGGGTTGAAATTTTCAAAACGCCTATACCATTTTTTTACGTAAATATTTTTACGGTTTTAAATAATTCTTGAACTTGCGAGTTTTTTAAGACCATCCGGAGCATCGTACGTCCAGCCGTTCGTTCACAGTAAGGCCCCGAAGTTTGCACCGACAGGCATTTTCGACTCCAGTGTGAATGAAATTGTATACAATTCAAACCAAATCTCGTAACCAGAGACGCGCCCACAATAGGAATTTGTGAATACGGCCAATCATTGGTAGGGATCACCTGATTATATTGGCGGAGTATGAAGTCGAGTTGGTTGTTCTGTGATATTATTTCGCTTGAAAAATGATGGCTCTTTTGGAGTTTGTTGGTAGGTAGTGAAACTTGAACAAACGTTGAAGTATTATTGATGGGTAAATTATTACTACGGTAAATCATTACTCAACGGTAAATTATTACACAACGGTTCATTATACCATCTACGTAGAAGGGGCTGGAGTTTGTTGGTAGGTACTTTTGCAACTTTTAGCGAATTTTCAAAGAAAATGAAGCTATTGCAATGGCTTCGAAATTTAACCCATCAAAGGCTGGCGTAACATTCATGTCACAGCGGCAGGCTCTGATGTGACGCGTTCTGAGGAGCCCCCCTTGAGATCAGATTCATGTTTGAACATGAATTTCTATTCGTAAGGTATGTCTCTCGATGTTCGAGTCAGTTTTTCTCCACTCACGCAACTGATCACATCTCTCTGCTATTTGGAATCTGTTGTAGTCGTGGCATCATCCAAAATATGGACCAGTCGACGTTGTAAGTACCATTTCGCTATCATAATCATATTCTTTTCATCTAATATTTCCATATTGTGTTCCTAATGTACTGTTGAAGGGTTTTATTTGCCTTTGCGATAAAATTATTCATTTACGCCGCTCAGGTGTGTATTGAAATACCTATGTGACATATATGTCACGCCAGCCTAATACGAATCAATGGTCAAATATTTTGGGCGGCATGGATGTAAGCAATATATACGGGGAAAACCGATTCGTTTTGGATACAAGGTGTGGAGCCTCAATACTGCTTCAGGATATTTGATAAATTTTGATATTTACACTGGGAAAAAAATCGGTATCCCCACTGAAATGGAAAAAGCATTTGGAAAATCCACGACACCTCTCATCACTCTTCTCGCTGACTTACCTGAAGGAGTTATTCATTTGCCATATCATATTTATCTTGATAATTTATTTGCAAGTTTTAACGTTTTGAAACACCTGAAAGATAATGGTTACAACGCTACAGGAACCCTTAGAGAAAACCGAATACCCAAAGATTGTCCTCTACCTTCAAAAAAAGTGATATCATCATCAAGGGGAACTTTCCACCACCGCATATATCACACTGATGGGATCTTCATTTGTAAGTGGCTAGACAACAAATGCGTAGCAATTGCCTCTACTGCTTACGGTGCCACACCAATAAAACCTGTGCAAAGGTATTCAAGAAGTACACATCAGCACATACAAGTCCCACAACCTCATGCTCTACTCATGTACAACAGGAACATGGGTGGAACGGACAGAATGGATCACGATGTCGCTCGGTACAGGATTTCCATTCGAGGGAAGAAATGGTGGTGGGTTCTCTTCTCCTGGCTGATCGACGTTGCTGCTAACAACGCATGGTGTTTGTACAGAGCGTCAGGAAGAAAAATTTCGAAACTCGAATTCATTCGGGAAATCGCAACATATTTCGCAGTGCGATTCAAAGAACCCATAAAAATTCGAGGGCCGTTGTCACAGTCGAGGGCCTTGAAAATCCAGTATAGTACCAGGTATGATAATACTGGTCACCTGGTTGCCCCCATTGAGAAAAGAAGAAGATGTAATTATGAAGAGTGCTCGTCAACAGTCAAGACAGTGTGTACCAAATGCAACGTTGGTTTGTGCGTAAAATGTTTCGTTCCTTATCATACAATTTAGGTAGAATGGTGTTTCATTTCTTTTATACTGTAAATTACTCTTATAAATAATAAATGTGGTGATTTGTTCTTGAACTTCATTTGATTTAAAACTAAATACCCGATCCACTAAACCTAAACTAAACCTAAACTCTAGAAAATTAGTAACAGTGATCAAGTATACACAAATGATTTAGAAGCCGAACTGATTTTGATCACTAGGAAGGTACCTACCTAACAGCCTGGCGTGACATATATGTCACACCCTATCACCCCCTCCCCTTATTGCATAAAATAATTTCATAATTTTTTTCATGAATCTAGGACCATTTTAAACAGTTCTAAAGGATTAAAAAAAAATTTTCAAAAAATTTAAATTTCCGCCTTTGCTGGGTTAAATAATATAAATTTTTGGAAATTTTCTTCATAGAAATCCGTTTCAGACCATTCTAAAACGATTCCTGAAATTTAACACTTTTTTATATGTATATATATATATATTTATTTATATATGTGTCACTCCAGACGATAACTCTCGATAGAATTGAGATAAACAGCTCAAATTTGCACAAAAAATCTATCTTGGCAATCGAAAGGCTAAGTTCGAAGATGGGCGAAATTGGCCTACTCTAAGGAGGGTTTTGGCGCATTTAAAGTGCGCAAAAATTACCCAAAAATCCCCAAAATGTTATTTTCCAACAAGTGACCCCTCATTTTAAAGGTTTTTGCACGCTGAACGCGATGGTGGAATCGGATTTTAGATATCTTGATCCGTTCTCAAATTAGAGCATTTAAAGTGCGCAAAAATTACCTAAAAATCCCCAAAATGTTATTTTCTAACAAGTGACCCCTCATTTTAAAGGTTTTTGCACGCTGAACACGATGGTGGAATCGGATTTTAGATATCTTGATCTGTTCTCAAAAGAGAGCATTTAAAGTGCGCAAAAATTACCCAAAAATCCCCAAAATGTTATTTTCCAACAAGTGACCCCTCATTTTAAAGGTTTTTGCACGCTGAACACGATGGTGGAATCGGATTTTAGATATCTTGATCCGTTCTCAAATTAGAGCATTTAAAGTGCGCAAAAATTACCCAAAAATCCCCAAAATGTTATTTTCTAACAAGTGACCCCTCATTTTAAAGGTTTTTGCACGCTGAACACGATAGTGAAATCGGATTTTAGATATCTAAATCCGTTCTTAAATTAGAGCATTTAAAGTGCGCAAAAATTACCCAAAACTAGGATAATCTTTAAACTCTTACCCCCACCCCCTTAGAGTGGTCAGATTGAAAAATGTGAGAAGTATTAATTGAAGACGAGAGTTCGAAGCAAAAAAGGGGGAGGCAAACGATTAGTACAACTCCTTGAATTTACCCACAGCGATCAAATAAATAAGCACTTAGTACAATTACGTAATAAACAAACGGTAGAATCAGGATGGACAAAACGTACAAATTAAAATAAATACGAAGAGAATATACATAGAAAACCAAATTTTAGACCGAAGTTTTCCTTTATTCAAAACCATAGCCATTAATTCGAATATTTCTTTGAAAATTCGCTCATTAAGTCATGCTGCATGACTGATTTTTTTTTCACTCCTCATCAACAATTTCTTTTCAGAACTTCATTATGTGTGTTTCTTTTTGTTAGGTACTGTTTGTCATCGGCAGAATTATTTTAGCAACATTTAACTCGTGATTTAGGTAGGTACCTAGTAACGAGTACGGGGTTAGGTACTAACCTACGGAGGGTCTGCGATCTACATAATTATGCATAGAATAGTACATATTATATTATATAGACGGGTTATCTATACATAGAGCTGTGATCTGTAACAGAAGGGTATTCTATACAAAATAATAAACCGTTGTGCAGGGATTTGCAGCGTTCATTCACCCTGCTGTCGAAAATGCCTGTTGGTGCAAATTTCGGGACCTTACTGTGAACGAACGGCTGGACGTACGATGCTCCGGGTGGTCTTAAACGACTCCCAAGTTCAAGAACTATTTAAAACCGTGAAAAAATTCACGTAAAACAAAGGTATAGGCGTTCTGGAAATTTCAACCCCTATTTTGAACCCCTTAGAGATGACTGACAGTAACGTCGAGCTTAGAGGACCAACTAGACCCTGAACGGGACCCATAACCCGAATTTCATCAATTTTGTTTCATGGTAACTAAGCAAAGTGGCCCGTACGGCGTACGGCGTACGGCGGACAGACAGAAATATTTTTATTGCAGTTTTGGATTTTACATACCTTGAAACGTAAACCATCAAATTTTGAGGGGGGGTTAGATTTTTTTTTTCATGCTCGATTCCTATGGTTCATTATTGAAAATAATAAACCAAAAGCTATATATCGAACATATATGAGACGGATTTTTGATCTGTAATTAACTTGAAACGTCGACCAAGTAAAAAATGTCGCCACTTTTTAAGTGCTTCGAATATGGTGAGAGCTTCTTTCTCTACGGCAGATTGCCGGTTTTCATAGTCTGATAGGGTCTTGGAGAAGAAGGCTACGGGCTTCTCATCTTGTGATAGTGTGGCCGAGATTGCAAAATCAGAGGCATCGGTCTCTACGACAAATGGTATGCTGGTGTCAATGGTGTTCAGAAAAGAAGTTGCAATTTCATGTTTTAGTTTGAAGAACTCGTCAGACGCATCCTTTGACAAAGGAAAATTTCTAGATTGTTGTAAATTTTTGATCTTATCCGAAAAGTTAGGGATCCATTTAGCGTAATGAGCAAACATACCCAGTGCGCGTTTCAAGGAAGCTGTATTATCTGGGCGGGGCATGTTTGTTAAAGGTTTCAACCGATCAGGATCAGGACGAATAGTCTTTTTGCCGATTGTGTACCCCAACAGATTAATTTCAGTGATCGAAAATTTACTCTTTTCCTTGTTTATTGTCAAGTTGTATTTCTGTACTGCGTCTAGGAACTTGCTTAGATTTATGTCATGTTCTGATTGATTTCGTCCTCCTATAGTAATATCGTCTAGGTATGCATACGTATCACGAAGATTCTCCTTATCGATTATGCCGTCGATGACTCGTTGAAAACATGACACCCGATTGGTAACACCAAAAGGTAAGCGGCAAAACTGATACAAACGACCAGCACCTTCGAATGGAGTATATTGTTTTTCTTCCTCTCGCAATGGTACTTGATGATATGCGCTTCTTAGATCAATGGTGCTAAAAACAGAATATTTGGACACTTTGACAACAATGTTCTCAATATCTGGTAGTGGGTATGCATCAAGTTGAGTATATCGATTTATGGTTTGAGAATAGTCTATAACTAGTCTATAATAGTCTATAGTCTTTTGTGATTTTCTGTAGAAACAACGAATGCCTGTGCTCTCCATGGTGATCTGCTTTCCTCGATTATACCATCCGATAAGAGTTTCTTCACTTCTTCCTGAATGAACGTAAAATCGGATGAGGAATGCCGACGGGACTTGGTAGCTATAGGTGTCACATCCCCAATCAAGTCTCCAAACAGAGGAGGTGGGTCAATTGTAGCATGTGCCAATGCACAAATTTCTATTGAAGGCTTGGGACCTCCAAATCTGAATTCGACTTTACTATGATGCTTAAGGAAGTCATGTCCGATTATAATATCCGAACACAAATTGTCCATAACTGAAAACTTCACACGATCGTAAGAAGTACCAAAGAGCTTTACGTTGGCGATACAGAAGCTAGAAATTGAAGAAACTAATGATGTTGATGCCATACAAACGGATGATTTCTGGGGTTGTAGTTTAAGATTATGTTGCAATGCAAATGCGGTACATATATAATTCTCTGAACTGCCAGTGTCTACTAGTGCTTTGGCAGGAATATTATTGATTTGAATAGGAGTGATTGCTTTTTGGAGAGATGATACTGATGCTGAAAGGAGAGATGATAGTTGTGGCATTATTGAAGCTGACGTATTTTTCTGTAGATTTGGTTTAGAACGACACACTTTGGCATAATGACCCACCTTGTCACAATTTTTGCATTTTTCTGCAACTGCGGGACACACTGATCTTGGATGTCGAGGTCTACCACAAAAATAACATTTTTGATTTGTACTAGAAGCAGCAGCTACTTGGGTTGAATTTTCAGAAATAGCAGCAACTGAGTCTATGTTTGTGCTGAACGCTGATAAGTAATGAGCGGCTTGGTTTTGAGCAGATTCCAACGATCGAGCACTCTCTAGGGCTTGCTGGAGGGTTAACGTTAAGTTTTCCAATAACCTCTGACGGATCGTATTAGATGTTAACCCACTCACGAATGCGTCTCGTATGCAAAGGTCGCGATGAGTTTCTGCATCAACGGCTTTGAATTCACATTCTTTACCTAACTCAATCAGACTTAGTACGTACTGGTCAATCGATTCACCGATTCCTTGTTTCCTATTTGCAAGTTTATACCTAGCGAAAATTTCGTTCTGTGGTTTGATGTGAATATGAAGTCGATTTTGACAAAAGAGTGGAAAATTGAGGTTCTACCAAATGTTCAGCTCCCAAAATTGATTTTGTATGAGTCAAAAACAGGGGAAATCGTCTGAAATCACCATCAGTTTGTATAATAACACTAGAAAAAGTGTCAACACGTGAATCAAGACGATTAAATGGCACTACCAATGATCAAAGATAATTTGGAAAATAAAATTCATACCTAATTTGTGGCAATAATTGGTGGAAACCATCAGAAATAGCTAATTCAATTATCTTACATGAATGAAACAGTAAATGAACAGCTATCATTTCTGTAGGTATGTCCAATAGAATAATAAACCCATGTGACAAGGACTTTGCAGCTTTTTGGAATCGAATCACCTTGAAACGTAAAAGAACAAATTTTGGAGGGGTGTTAGAAACATTTTTTGCCGAGGGATTACATAGGTGTATTATTCACAGAATAATAAATCAATAATCTCGTTATGTCGGTCCATACGCGAGTGTCGTGCCGATCCGAAACGTACCTACACATCATACATCGAACAACCGCGTGCTGCAAAGAATTTTGGACAAAATTCTTTTTCCAGCCGGCGGGACATGTGCGACCTCAAAAATCGGCGCACATAACGAAATCCTACCACTTGATTCGGACAAACAAAGGCGACTGGATATTAATTATACGGGATGCCCGTTCACAACGCTGCTGCCGCCGCCGATACGGACGATTCTCCGGGCACGAGTGCGCGGGCGCGAGTGGAAAACTGGACTGGAGAGCTTCGGAAAAACAGAGGTATAGGACAGGAACATAATAATATTAATTAGAATGAGTTAATCATAGTTTAAGCGGTGTAATAGGTACATGTACACAACATAATTATATCCTGTGCTTTCCTTATGCTAAATCCTTGTCCCCGGCAATCGAGTGGGGTATTCAGGAAACGACTAAGACGTGGGAGCTCTCCGGCAAAGGCCATCAGCCTGCCGGAAGGCCGACCCCGAATCGCATAATATCCAGATTCCGGAATACAAATCCCGCTAATTACAAAAATGCTAATTGCATAACTTGAATTTGGCAGTCGACCAAAATTGGTGCCTATTCGTTGGCCCCTGCTTCCTTTCACTCCTTTTATCCCCCAAAATGGATATTGATTCATTTATTAGTGAAGGTCTGGTCCTTGGACCAGGAAGATTGCTTGGACAGCAACAGGGTTTTGCTGGAAAAGATGATCGACTATATTTTCCGTGCACACCTCGCGATTGATCAGTGAGATTACCTTCTACTTTGTGACCAAGTGTATGAAGATGTCTCGTTTTCAACGGAGAGTTTTCTGTAAAATAATACATGAACACATCCTGTTTGGTGGCAAAATCCAAACTCTGCCGTGCTAAGCTTAACTGTAGTATCTCCAAAATTATGAAATGAGAGAAAAACCGTTTTTTCTTTTGTTTCGTCAGGCCACCGTCAAGAAATGAATTTTTCCCACAAAAAGTAACATTACACGTTACTGAGAGGGCTGTTGCATAGCTTCATGTAATTTAAAATGTTGTTTTTAGCCTTATTTATAGTGGGATGGCGGATACAGTATTTCGGCTTAATAAATTAACGTTCATCTCTACGCTAAATTGCAGCAAGAGCCACACAGTTGTTGATACTGCATTTGAGCTTAACAAATTATTTCACGTCTACTACGCTTAATTGCAGTGACAGCCGTGATCTCGCTGTTTGACTACGCGTATTAGAGCAGGTGATGTTACGTGCCCCAATAATATTGTTGATAAATTGATTGATTGACCTAAGATTAGGTTGATATCTACCTATTGGTTCTTATATACCTATGTCGTATGGCAGCTTCAAAAGTTGAGAATATGGGCAGCGGACACAAGATTTGCAGAAAAACACGCGTTCACCCCCCGCCCCACCAGAAATAAATTCCGAAATTCCGGTGGCGTGGTGCACAAATAGACTGAATTCTGCGTCAAACAAAGAAAGCACCTAACATGTAAATCGGTTGAGAATTAAGCCCTGGGCAGCGCACATAATGTTTTGTCGAAACCCACCTTTTCTCAGCATTAACCCCCTTCTCCCCTTCTAGAAGTAAATTTCGAAATTACGGCGACGTAGTGCACAACTGGACAGTTTTCTGCATGAAAAAAAAAACACCGCTGCAAAGTACTTGCCACAAGGGTTTATTATTCTACTGGACACACCAACAGAAATGCTGGCTGTTCATTTACTGATTCTATCACCTGAAATAATTGATTAATTGATTTCCACCAACTTAGGCCCCCAAAAACACAAATCGCGCTCTTTCTTTCCAAATTATCTTTTATCATTGGTAGTGCCATTTAATCGTCTTGATCCACGTGTTGACACTTTTTCTAGTATTATTATACAAATTGATGGTGATTTCAAACGATTTTCCAGCTTTTTGGCTCATAAAACATCAATTTTGGTAGCTGAAAATTTGGTAGAAGCTCTATTTTCCACTCTTCGGTCAAAATCGACTTCATATTCGGTCTTCTCGTCCCAAAAAACATGGAAAACGATACCTCACAAGCTCATGTTACTAAAACACAAAACGCTGCAAAGTCCTTGTCACAAGGGTTTATTATTCTATTGGACACACCAACAGAAATGCTGGCTGTTCATTTACTGATTCTATCACCTGAAATAATTGATTAGTTGATTTCCACCAACTTAGGCCCCCAAAAACACAAATCGCGCTCTTTCTTTCCAAATTATCTTTGATCGTTGGTAGTGCCATTTAATCGTCTTGATCCACGTGTTGACACTTTTTCTAGTATTATTATACAAATTGATGGTGATTTCAAACGATTTTTCAGCTTTTTGGCTCATAAAACATCAATTTTGGTAGCTGAAAATTTGGTAGAAGCTCTATTTTCCACTCTTCGGTCAAAATCGACTTCATATTCGGTCTTCTCGTCCCAAAAAACATGGAAAACGATACCTCACAAGCTCATGTTACTAAAACACAAAACGCTGCAAAGTCCTTGTCACAAGGGTTTATTATTCTATTGGACACACCAACAGAAATGCTGGCTGTTCATTTACTGATTCTATCACCTGAAATAATTGATTAGTTGATTTCCACCAACTTAGGCCCCCAAAAACACAAATCACGCTCTTTTTTTCCAAATTATCTTTGATCATTGGTAGTGCCATTTAATCGTCTTGATCCACGTGTTAACACTTTTTCTAGTGTTATTACACAAATTGATGGTGATTTCAAACGATTTTCCAGCTTTTTGACTCATAAAACATCAATTTTGGTAGTTGAACGTTTGGTATGACCTCTATTTTCCACTCTTTGGTCAAAATCGACTTCATATTCGGTCTTCTCGTCCCCCACAACATGGAAAACAATACCTGAAAAGCTCATGTTACTAAAACACAAAAAGTACCTATTTTTACACACATTTTCACTCATAACACCCCTGGATATATTCCGATCGGGCTGCAAAGTTTCGGGAAACAACTAGGTCCCAACTGGAGCATATGTGCGAAAGAACGAATTTTTTAGACCGAAAATGAAGCCGGTACACGTCAAACGGCGGACGGCGGACGGACATTGCATTTTTGGAATCTAGGCACCTTCAAACGGAAAAAAAATTTGAGGGGATGTTAAAAACGTTTTTTGCTGAGCGAATACATAGGTGTATTATTCACGGAATAATAAACCAAAATTGCGGCCTGGGCAGCGCACACAACTGTCACACACACACACACACACACACACACACATACACGCGCGCGCGCACCTATGGTTTTTTTTTTTTTTTTCACGGATTTGGATTTACAACGGATTTCATTGGCGTTCTTTTCATCCTCGGCTACTGTTGTCCTCTGCTGACCAAATCAAATACAACATAAGGACTTCTCTTACTGCTGAGGGACGTCCTAAGAAGCCATTACCGACTTAGAATTAATTGACTTTTGCAGTAAACGCCACAAATATTGGGCGTTGCTAAGCTTATTTGCAGTAACTCCAATCTGCTAAGCTAAATTGCAGTAACTCCAATAAATTGAACTGGAGATACTGCAGTTAAGCGTAGCAAACAGAGTTACTGCAAATAAGCTTAGCAACGCCCAATATTTGTGGCGCTTACTGCAAAATTCGTAATCGATTCAGGCGGGAAAACGAGCTGTTCCCGCATTTTTTCTACTCTCATAATCTGATACAGTACCCACCCACGAACGTCTAGAGAGAGCGTTCTAACTCAAAACCGCCAAAAAGTGGATTTACTGCAATTACGCTTAGCACGGCAGCAATGTTATAATTCGCCTACTCGGACGCCCCACTCTCTTTCCCTCAATGCTACGAGTATTATCGTCGCTCTTCTCTTCGCTCCAGTCTGCAGGCTCCTTTAGTAGGAGCTCCTTAGTGATGGATGAAATAATAATAATTATTGTTCGATTTAGGATGGAGCGGGTCATTTACCACTTTATGAGCGCGAGTACAAGAGAACTGATGAATTTAAAAGACCGCTCAGGTACAAGTTGTGGTGATATGACCCGAGGCGAGATACCATCCTTGATTGATACCTGTCCTGTATTGATCTTGTGGATAATTTAAATTATTATGAAATCATGACGCTTAGTTAAATGGCAGTAATGAAGTTACCTATGGATTGGCCTCAGAAGGCCAAAATCGTGATTAATGAATACATGATTTCCCTGGTGCAATACCTTTACCTATGTAAAATGAAATAGTAATAATATAGAAAAGGGATTCTCTCATGAAAACAACTGTGGGATTAATGAGGTATTAAACTTACTCTCGAGTAATAAGTCATAGACAGGCGATAACAAGTTGACGTTAATGAAATAAATTAAAATGAAAAATATAATAAAATATCCTGAATGAAATTGTATTTAGGGACCTAAAATATGAGAGTGTAGATAAATACCGACACAAAAACATTGCGTTCTTCAATCCAATCACAAAATAGTCATATCACCAAATGGAGATGACCTTTGAACAACTCGTTCCCGTAACTCCCGTTTTTAAACGACGCTGTTTTATAATCTTCTCACGAACATTATGTAAAATAGATTAAGCCGCCTTTCCAGTTTAAGTGCTTGTCTTATTTTCGTTGTTAATTGGATTAACTCGTTTTAAGCGAACTCCCTCTCGAGTCGCCTCCTTTTGTTTCTCCTTCATCAGCTACTTCATTCAACGTTCGTAGCGCTGCGCTGGTTCAAGTTGGAGGGAAAATTAATTTTTCCTACAGGGCGACGCAATAATTATATCAACTGCCTAATACGAGGTAAATTTGATTAGCAACAATGATTAGAAATGCATTAAATATTTGAATTATTTATGTCTTAACTGACAGGTTTTACGAGTCATCCATGACAAATAATAACATACAGGCTGGCTTCCCCTTCCCCCAGAGCTCAATAAAGGTCGGGTGAGGAGTGTGACCTCCAGATGGGCACTGGTTATAGAATAACGCAATGCTTCCAGGTGTTACAGGTCGCTATCGCGAACCGCCTGTACCTAGTAGTATTTTTGCTGCGTGCACAAAAAGTCGAGAAGAGCCCTGGTCCATTATGGACGGGATTCTCATATACCGTCACCTGTTTCAGTACTCAGCATTAATTTGTGGTTGCTAATAGAAGGAACATCATTTTCTCTGGGTTCCACTCGTACACACCCTCTCCATCTTCGTGTATTTTTACGTGAGTGGAAAGAAGACTTTCATTTGCGCATCCCCAGAACCGGGTCACAGTCCGAATATGATTAAACTTGCATCTGACACATAAGACATGTTTCCAGATTTGTTTAAAAATGTCTAGGATATTTCCGTTATGTGACAGCAATCCTAAATTATACTTTATGATGGTCGAATTAGTATTTTTAGATAATACTAATACAATAAAGGTATGAGGTATATTTTTTTCATTACAACGTTAATAGAAAATAATTTAGGATTGCTGACACATAACGGAAAAGATCCAATGTCTACATCATTTTTGAAATATGGGGAGTCGAAAAAGAAATAAAAAACCACAGTCATGCAGCATGGCTATAAGAGCGAATTTTCGAAGTTTTCGGCATCTTCCTCCTCCGTCTAAAATGTTCTGAAAATTAATTTTCGGCCAATGAACTTGATACCATACAAAATTAAAACAGGAGTAGTTTTACGCAAAGTAAAATTTGGGGTTGAAGGAGGAGGAGGGGGAAATCAACAATGTTTTGAATACCAGAAGAGTAGGTATTGGGTACGTAACAAATTTTTTGTTCCATTTTTTGCCGAGTAACACCTCGGTTTGTAGATTTTCCAACGCTGAACACGATGGTGAAGTCAGAATTGCGATATCCCATTCCGTTATCAGATTAGAGCAGACGAACCAGGAAGAACATCTCAAGAAATAACCACGTTCCTTCATCTTCAAAGTGCTCCAGTTTGAGAATGGAATGAGATATCGCAATTCTGATTTCACCATCGTGTTCAGCGTACAAAAACCTTTAAAATGAGGTGTCACTTGTCAGACTTTTTCATTTTGGGAATTTATGGGTAATTTTCCCCCCCTAAAACTACCCAAAACTCCCCCTTAGGGTGACCCGATTCTGCCCATCTTCGAACTTAGCCTGTCGATTGCTAAGATAGATTTTTCGTGCAAATTTGAACTTTTTATCTCAATTCTTTCGAGAGTTATCGTCTGGAATGACACATACATATATAAATATATATATAAATATATATATAAATATATAAATATATATATATATACATATAATTTTTGGTGTCTTTCGGCAGGGAATTCAGGATGGTCTGAAACGGATTTTGGTATAAAAATCTTTCGGAAATTCGAGTTTTAAAAATTTTGGACCGAGAACAATAGCTTCCTTTTCTTCGAAAATTCGCTAAAATAGCTTCCTTTTCTTCGAAAATTCGCTAAAACAAGCTGTAAAGTATTACACAACGGTTTATTATTTGCCTGTATAGATTCTGCGTACAACACTGTTTTCTGCGGTCAATACCTACTCTCGAGCTCCCTCCAGGAAAGCCCTAAATCGCGTACTGGAGGCAGCCCAGGAATTAGGTTTTCATAAAAATGCGCAGGATTCAATAGTTCAATCATTATTATTATCATATCATGTGTTGTTATTTATGAAGCATAGCGTTCGTTCAAGTTACAAAAGTACCTTTCAACAAAATCCAAAATAGCCATTTTTCAAATGAAATAATATATCACAGAACGACCAACTCGACTTCATACAGCCATCGGTGATTATACTACAAACCAGATTTCATTTTTGGTTCATGGTAGCTGAGAGAAGTGTGATGTGCAGAGAACGGTGGACGGACAGAATTTTGTTTAATGCAATTTGGGATTCTACATAGTACCTTGAAACGAAAATTATCAAACTTTGAGGGGGGGATTTTTTTATTTATTTTTTTTATGCTGAAATGAAAATTTTCACTACCATTTTGCGTTTCAGACGTCAATGAAAATTTTTGGTTGCGTTTTGTAACGCCCATAACTACCCGAAATAATGGTCAAAATGGGCTGAAATTTTGGAGGATAGGTGCCAGTTGGATCGCAGATGGTCCCATATCAAAATCATTGAAAAATTACTGTAACTTTCTTTTGCGCATGCGCAAATGCGAAATACTTGAAACGCCCATAACTGTTCTGCCTACTCGAATTGGTAGACGTTTTTCATCTACTCTCTACAAAACCTAATCTTCCATTCGCAATGTGGAAATATTAAAGTTCCTAAACAATTTCCTCAGCCTGATTATACATTATTTTTTAATGATTTATCAGGGAAGCATACTCTCAAGACACCATGATGAATTAAGCGAAGTTAGAATAGCAAAAAGTCCCACTCATGGAGCATGATAATATGAACAAATTTTCCAAATTGGTAAAGACTTTTAGCCATTTTTACCAATTTTTAGCAACTTTTGACGGCCTCAATCTCAGACTCACTTTTCTGAGGAAAAATATTTTTCATATTAAATGATCAATATACCCTTTTTCGTATAGGTTTTGGTAACCAATTCATATAAATGCCAGACATGCTATTCTTTGCGAACATTTTGGCGAAATTTTGAATTTTTCATCTTGCTATATTCTAAGGGTGGATTAAGGTTTTCCCTGAAACTCAAAAGAATCAAGTAGTTTCAAAACAAACATTTGGAGCCGTCGCGATATAGCTTATTTCTAGTTTAAAGTTTGCTAAAACTAACGCTCCTCTGCCTCGTGATATCTGGGAAAATGTGTAATTGAATTACGTTCAGGGTCGGCCTTCGAGGTTATCAGGCTGTGATCGCTAACTGGGGGATCGTTTTTCCACGAGTCGTTCCCTCCCGCCCACTTCCTATTTCCGATGTGAATAACGCGCTGAACTTTTAATCAACTGGTAGCTTCCAAATTCCTTCTCGTTTGATTTGTGGGAATAATTCGTTTGTATAGGAGAATAATGAAATTATGTGTACCTCTGCATGTGCCTGTATGATTGTTGCAGAGAATTGCAATTAAAAAAAAAAACTTTTCCACCAACCAAACTGATTTTTCTATGAAAGAACAGTTGGAAAACATCAAATGTCAAACTCTGCATCAAATGAAATCTTAGTACCTACTAGTACTACCTACATACTTACCTACCTCCTCAGCGCTACATAGTATATTTACTGTACTATCTACTTAGTACCTACTCAGTACTACGTACTCACTACAAACTCAGTACTACCTACTCAGTATCTTTACTGTACTTCCTACTTAGTACCTATTCAGTACTTTGTACTTACCTATACCCACTCAGGTAAGTATTAGTACTGAGTTGGTAGTAAGTATGTAGTATAATAAGTAAGCAGGTAATTAGTACTACTGAGTAGGTACTAAGTAGGAAGTACTAGAAATAGGTTACTACCTACTTAGTATATTTCTAGTACTTCCTACTTAGTACCTACTCAGTAGTTCTAATTACCTGCTTACTTATTATACTACATACTTACTACCAACTCAGTACTAACACTTACCTACTTACTTAGTATCTTTCCAGTAATACCTACTTATTACCTACTCATTAGTACCTAATTACCTACCTACTCAGTATACTACCTACTTACTACAAACTCAGTACTACCTACCTAGTATATTTCCAGTACTACCAATATATATGAGTCAGAAACCTGGGAGATTGTCTGAAATCACCATAAATCTGTATAATAACATAGTGTAACCAGGCGAATCAAGCCAATTAAATGATACTATAATTACTTATTGATCAAAGATAATTTGTATTTAAAAACGCTGCAAATCCCTGCACAACGGTTTATTATTTTGTATAGAATACCCTTCTGTTACAGATCACAGCTCTATGTATAGATAACCCGTCTATATAATATGATATGTACTATTCTATTATATGCATATTATGTAGATCGCAGACCCTCCGTAGGTTAGTACCTAACCCCGTACTCGTTACTAGGTACCTACCTAAATCACGAGTTAAATGTTGCTAAAATAATTCTGCCGATGACAAACAGTACCTAACAAAAAGAAACACACATAATGAAGTTCTGAAAAGAAATTGTTGATGAGGAGTGAAAAAAGTTGCAAAAGTACCTACCAACAAACTCCAGCCCCTTCTACGTAGATGGTATAATGAACCGTTGTGTAATAATTTACCGTTGAGTAATGATTTACCGTAGTAATAATTTACCCATCAATAATACTTCAACGTTTGTTCAAGTTTCACTACCTACCAACAAACTCCAAAAGAGCCATATCATTTTTCAAATTAAATAATATCACAGAACAACCAACTCGACTTCATACTCCGCCAATATAATCAGGTGATACGTCTACCAATGATTGGCCGTATTCACAAATTCCTATTGTGGGCTCGTCTCTGGTTACGAGATTTGGTTTGGATTGTATACAATTTCATTCACACTGGAGTCGAAAATGCCTGTCGGTGCAAACTTCGGGGCCTTACTGTGAACGAACGGCTGGACGTACGATGCTCCGGATGGACTTAAAAAACTCGCAAGTTCAAGAACTATTTAAAACCGTAAAAATATTTACGTAAAAAAATGGTGTAGGCGTTTTGAAAATTTCAACCCCTATTTTGTACCCCTTAGAGATGACTCACAGTAACGTCGAGCTTCGAGGACCAACTAGACGCCGAACGGAACCTATAACCCGAATTTCATCAATTTTTTTTCATGGTAACTAAGAAAAGTGGCCCGTACGGCGTACGGCGGACAGACAGAAATATTTTTATTGCAGTTTTGGATTCTACATACCTTGAAACGTAAACCATCAAATTTTGAGGGGGGGTAAGAATTTTTTTTTCATGCTCGATTCCAATGGTTCATTATTGAAAATAATAAACCAAAAAAATAGGAGCCTTATTCCACTTGTGGGGAGCAATAATTGGAGGAAACCATCGGAAATAACTATTTCAATTAACTACTGCAAATGATAGGCTCAATAAATGAACAGCCAATATTTCTGTAGGTATGTAGGATAGAATAATAAACCCATGTGACAGGGGCTTTGCAGAGTTTTTGGAATCCGGCACCTTGAAACGTGAAAGAAAAAAATTTGAGGGGGTGTTATAAAATTTTTTTGCTGAATGAATCCGTAGGCGTATAATTCACAGTATAATAAACCAAAATCGTCGGGAAGAACCGTCGTTTTCTGACGGCTTCTCGTGAAGTCCATTTTTTATGGCCACGACCTTTTACATCGTTCTGCGAGGAAATCACTCAAAATCGGCGCAGAAGTTCCAGCTTGAGAGACTCGCACTTGGCTGTCATAATAATTACCCTTTATTATTATTATTAATAGTAGTTAATTATTAATAGCACCCTGTGGAATTGAGCAAAAGTTGTAGGTATATGGAAGGTGTGTCGAAGATAAGAAAGACACTGAGGAGACCAGTTGAGACCTGTTGGTAAATGCGATTCAATTACGTTACAATTAGTGTCTTGAGATGTAGCAAGCAGCTCTCGAAGACGCTATCTGAGGGGAGATAGGAGGCTTAAAGCCATAACCTCGGCAAATTATTACTCCGGCCCAGCTTCTCCCCCACTAAGTAGCGCACTTAGAGGCCCCTAATTGATGTTTGAGGTGGGAAGCGCTCCAAATTGCGACTTTCCCCACCAACAAATCGCCTTTCTACGGAAGTTCCACGATGAAGCGAATCCCGAAGAGACTTCGTCGGAGTTCACAGTTTTCCAAATAGCGGATTAACGCGGACAGTTTCTTCAGCTATTCTACTGAGGAATTTCGCATTAATTCCGACCACTATTATTTATTATTCATTTTTGTTGTTTCCCAAAAACACGAATTAGCCTCCTATTTGTTTAAAAAAATTATCTTTGATCATTGATAGCACGATTCAATTGTCTTGATCCACCTGTTGATACTACTTCTAGTGTTATTATACGAATTTACGGAGAATTCAGACGATTTTCCAGGTTTTTGACCCATAAAAAATTAATTTTGGGAGCTGAACCTTCGCTACAACCTCATTCTTCACTGTTTGGTCAAAATCAACTTCAAATTCGGGTTTTCGCCCTAAAAAAACGTGGAAAACAATAACTCTCAAGCTTATTTTCACTAAAACCTCGAAAACCCCTACTTTTACACCCAATTTCCCCCATAAAACCCCTGGGTGTATTCCGATTGGGCTGCAGAGCTTCGGAGCACGACTAGGACCCTGTGTATGTGTTCCCAGATGTGTTCCCAAATGGGGACCCAAACTGTGTGCGGAAGAACGACGGTTTTAGACCAAAACGTAACTTAAATTCAAGGCTCAAACTTCGTTAGAACCTCAATTTTCTACGCATTGGTCAAAATCGACTTCATATTCGGTCTTCTCGTCCTAAAAAATATGGAAAATGATACATCGAAAGCTGATGTTACTAAAACACGAAAAACACAAAAAAATACCTACTTTTATACCCATTTTTCACTCATAACACAACTCGGTATATTCCGATCTGGCTGCAAAGTTTCGGGACACAACTAGGGCCCGAACGGAGCCTGTGTGCGAAAGAACGAAGAAGCCGCTACACGTGCTACGGCGGACGGCGGACGGACATTGCATTTTTGGAATCTACGCACCTTGAAACGTGAAAGAAAAAATTTTGAGGGGGTGTTATAAATATTATTCACAGAATAATAAACCAAAACCATTAGGAGATCGATGATATAAAGTATAATCAAAATAAAATGTTATCAACTTTTGTACTGCCTCCTAGTGCCGTCACATAATATTGGATGTACCCCCTGGGAGAAGGCAGAGTATTTCAAGTGTAACAAGGGAACTCTAACAGCCAACTGAGCTCGAGGAGGACCGTCTCAGTTTGTACACAACAGAGTTCAAATCCAATTTTTTTTTTTAAAGATATTTTTTATTTCCAGATAACATAATAGAAAACATGAAGAATAATTTATAGCTAAGGAAAATATTCCCCTATGAGAGCTAATGCCCGAGTTAGGGAGAAGAGTTCCGTTCTAAACGTAACACATCAATTAAATGAGAAAATATACAAAAAATAAATAAATAGTCTCCCAAGCAATATTACAAAAAGTTATCAATTGAACTAGTGCTATACTAATAATATTAATCTTGGTTTATGTAATGCAATTTCAAACTTCTATTTACGAATTTAGGATGGTCTAGAAGCCTAAGTTTCAACTCATTCGGTAATTTGTTAAATTCTTTGGTCCCTAAATACCGATAGCTATTTAACCCCGCCGTGTTGGCGCAACGGGGGGAGGACCATAAATCCGAAGACCTGGTAGCGGGTTGGCGGAGTATGCTGAGGGAGCGAAAATGACTTCTCCCTCAGGACCTGCTGTATCGAGGAAACTTTTTTGAGTTTAAAAATGTCCAAATATTTGTTTTGGTTTATTATTTTCAATAATGAACCATTGGAATCGAGCATGAAAAAAAAAATTCTTACCCCCCTCAAAATTTGATGGTTTACGTTTCAAGGTATGTAGAATCCAAAACTGCAATAAAAATATTTCTGTCTGTCCGCCGTACGCCGTACGGGCCACTTTTCTTAGTTACCATGAAAAAAAATTGATGAAATTCGGGTTATAGGTTCCGTTCGGCGTCTAGTTGGTCCTCGAAGCTCGACGTTACTGTGAGTCATCTCTAAGGGGTTCAAAATAGGGGTTGAAATTTTCAAAACGCCTATACCATTTTTTTACGTAAATATTTTTACGGTTTTAAATAGTTCTTGAACTTGCGAGTTTTTTAAGACCATCCGGAGCATCGTACGTCCAGCCGTTCGTTCACAGTAAGGCCCCGAAGTTTGCACCGACAGGCATTTTCGACTCCAGTGTGAATGAAATTGTATACAATTCAAACCAAATCTCGTAACCAGAGACGCGCCCACAATAGGAATTTGTGAATACGGCCAATCATTGGCAGGGATCACCTGATTATATTGGCGGAGTATGAAGTCGAGTTGGTTGTTCTGTGATATTATTTAATTTGAAAAATGATGGCTCTATTGGAGTTTGTTGGTAGGTAGTGAAACTTGAACAAACGTTGAAGTATTATTGATGGGTAAATTATTACTACGGTAAATTATTACTCAACGGTAAATTATTACACAACGGTTCATTATACCATCTACGTAGAAGGGGCTGGAGTTTGTTGGTAGGTACTTTTGCAACTTTTTTCACTCCTCATCAACAATTTCTTTTCAGAACTTCATTATGTGTGTTTCATTTTGTTAGGTACTGTTTGTCATCAGCAGAATTATTTTAGCAACATTTAACTCGTGATTTAGGTAGGTACCTAGTAACGAGTACGGGGTTAGGTACTAACCTACGGAGGGTCTGCGATCTACATAATATGCATATAATAGAATAGTACATATCATATTATATAGACGGGTTATCTATACATAGAGCTGTGATCTGTAACAGAAGGGTATTCTATACAAAATAATAAACCGTTGTGCAGGGATTTGCAGCGTTTTTTAAATAATGGCGGCGTATGTTCTAGATACCCACTGTTGGTAATCATTCTTAGCAACGCTTACTGCGTGCGCACTACCGGGTTTAAAGAGGTAATGTATGCACTACCCCAGGCCGGCGATCCATACAGGAGAACCGACTGCACCAGTGCAAAAATTTAACGTTAGATTACAGCTGATAACACAAGTAGAACTATTTTTAAAAGTAAGTTAGTGTAAGGCAAACTCCTACGTAATTTAATAGGATCCTGAGCACCGAGCTGGTCCACTATGCAACATTTATTTCGTTATTTGTAAGTAAATTTATTCGAATGAATTTACGCACCTACTCACCTACGACTACACACGTTTGTTTCTCTCGGGTCAACTTCTAAATGCAGTGGAACGAGGAGAATCCGTTGGCCTGACGTGTTTTTCGTCTCCCACCCTCGTTTCACAAACTGACTTCCTTTGCTAATCCTGGGCTCAAGTTGTCGCTCATCCGCAACTAACCGGGCCCAGTACACTAATTCTCCCCTAACGTCCAAAAGTAGACCTCAGGTGGGGACTAACACGAAACTACTATCAAGTCAGCGGGACTATTCTCTCATCCGAAACAAACCTGACCAGCGAATCTTTCTAACGTTCAGAGGTGGATCAGGGGCGGAGGAAGTAAAACCCTGCAAAGTCCTTGTCACATGGGTTTATTATTCAACTGGACGAACCTACAGAAATGCTGGCTGTGTTCATTTATTGTTTCGTTCATGCGCAATGATTGAAATGGCTATTTTTGATGGTTTCCACCCATTTTGGCCCCAAAAACACGAATTAGGGTCGGTTTTTTTTAAACAGATTATTTTTGATCATTGATAGTATCATTTAATTGTCTTGATTCACCTGCTGATACTACTTCTACTGTTACCTACAAATGTATGGTGAATTCAGACAATTTCCCATGGTTTTGACTTATAAAAAATGAATTTCGGGAGCTTAACCTTCGTTACAACCTCAATATTCTTCACTCTTCGGTCAAAATCAACCAAATATTCGGTCTTCTCGCACTAAAAAATATGGAGAAACGATACCTCAAAAGATCATGTTCACTAAAACCTCAAGAATCCCTCGAAAACCCCTATTTGTATACCCATTTTTCTCCCATAACACCTCTGGGTGTGTGCCGATCGGGCTGCCGTGTTTCGGAGCACAACTAGGACCCAAATTTTCCCATTTGGGGAACCCAAACTACGTGCGGAAGAAAGACGATTGTAGACCAAAATTTAACGTAAATTTAAGTCTGAAACTTCGTTAGAACCTCAATTTTCTACTCTTTGGTCAGAATCGACTTAGTGTTCGGTCTTCCCCTCCCGAAAACATGGAAAACTCCCTCAAAAACTCATATTACCATCATTTTTCTAAAACACAAAAAGTACCTCTTTTTATAGGTACCCATTTTCACTCATAACACCCCTGGGTATATTCCGATCGGGCTGCAAAGTTTCGGGAAACAACTAGGGCACAAATGGAGCATGTGTGCGAAAGAACGAATTTTTTAGACCGAAAATGAAGCTTGTACACGTGATACGGTGGACGGCGTGTGGCGGATGGCGGACGGCGGACGGAGGGCGGACATTGCATTTTCTGAATCTACGCACCTTGAAACGTAAAAGAAAAAAGTTTGAGGGGTTGTTACAAACACTTTTTGCTGAGCGATCACATTCGCAGAATAATAAACTAATACGACTCGACGATCTACCATGGGCTTTTCCAACTTTACCCACAAAACAGTTCCCCAGGTTCGGAGAGGGAACGCAATAAAATTCAATCAGGGTCTGTAGTTAGACCTCAAAACCTTGCGTTACTGTCATTCATATATCAAAGGGTTGGCATTCAAAACTCGAAAACCTTCAACACAAGGGTATACTTCTGTTTGGAAATCTGAAAAGATTCCAATTCTTGAGACCGTACAAACGCACGAGCTGAGCCCTTAAAGTTTGACACGAAAAAACTCCATCAAATTCAGCGTGAATCAATTTTGGTTGATTATTTTCAATAATGAAAGAATTGAGCATGAAAAAGAAAAAGAAAAGCTGCAAATTGTTATGCAGTGGTTTGTTATTTACCTAGATGCACCTTCTGCGTAGATCACTGTTTTCTGTGGTCAGTACCCTCGAGCTCCCCCCAGGAAAGCCCTAAATGTAGTACTGGAGCCGGCCCAGGAATTAAAGTGTTCACACAAATGCGCGGGATCCAATAATTCAATCAATTATCATTTGTAGTTATTCATGAAGCATAAGGTAAATAATAAACCGTTGTGGTAAAAATTTACCCAATAATACTCGTACTTCAAAGTTTGTTCAAGATTCAGAAGTACCTACCAACAAAATCCAATTGTCCATCACTTATCAAATGAAATCATATGAAATGGAATTATATCGCAGAACAACCAACTCGTCTTGTTGACGATGCTTTTCGTTGCAAACGAACGGCTGGTCGTACAATGCTCCGGGTGGTCTCAAAAAATTCTTTAGTTCAAGACCAATTTAAAAACGTTAAAAAACCATACCCTTGTATCTAAAGTTTTTGAGCTACGGCGCGGAGTTCTGAAAATGTCAATCCCTATTTTAACTCCTTAGAGATAACGCCGAGCTTCTCGGACCAATTAGACCCCAAACGGGACCTACAAACCAAATTTCATATGTCGGCTTCATGGTAACTAAGAAAAGTGCGAAGTACGGCGGACGGACAGAAATTTTTTGTATTGTATTTTCGGATCCCACGTACATTGAAACGTAAGCCATCAAATTTTGAGGGGGGTTTCAACAATTTTTTTTTTTGCATGCTCGATTCCAAAGGTTCATTATTGAACTGTTATTATTAATATTATAATATTCATATTTATAATTATATTATTGATATAAATATTATACAAAATATAATCCCTGTCAAATTTTATCAACTTTAATATTGCTTCCTATTGCCTCACAGAATTTGACATATCCTCTGAGAGGAGGTAGGTCGAGTATTTCGATTCGGAAAAAAATAAATATTCGTGCAGTTGTGTAAAAAGATGGTATAGCGAGAAACCATTTCACTTTTCTTATGTTATACAGTTTTTTCATTATTTTAGCCATTTTTAACGATTTTTGACCCCTATCAAGTCAAATTTTACCTTCTCTATATTGAGAAAAATAGTTTTTATCATCGAAATAGTACCTCCATCGTGAATCACCATCCCACACAACGTCAGGTAGATTAATATTAATTTTAGCCATTAATACCAATTCTTGACCCCAAAAAATCTGAATTTTACCCTTATTGTATATTAAAAACAACTAAAACAGTATTTTTCTGTCTTTACTCATCCTTCAATGCCACTTTAAATGATATTATAGCAAATTTTCGAAATTTTAGCCGTTGTTATCTATTTTTGACCTCTGAAAAATCAAAATAAAATCAAATTTGACCCCCTTAGAATTTTGAAAATTGCTCATGTTCCAACTTATCCTTTTGTTTGACAATACGAATTTTTTGGCGAAATTTGGAATTTTTATCATGTACCTACCCAATGACAGATATCGTCTGGAGCGACGAAAACAAATATGTATATGTAATTATATAGTATTATATATAAATTTTGTTAAAATATAGGGATGAATTAAGGGTGCTCTAAAACGGATTTGCCGGTGGAAAACTTCCAAAATTCATGTTCTGAAAATTTTAGTTCTATTGCAATATTGCAATTTTCTTTGAAAATTCGCTAACGAGCAGTTACCTCTTTTCAATAATACCTCTCGCTGGTATAGTTATGGGGGATTTACAGTTTATTACAATAACTTAGATTGCAGGGTTATGAATACAGCAAATTAATAACTGACCGTCGTGGAACCTGCAGCATTATTTAAATCAGATTTGGTGAATATTGGTGAATATTCCTGGTCGATTCCAAAAAGTTCCTAGTTTAAACCGATAAGCAAATAAAAGTAGTTCATTATTATTGCTTTGGACCTACTGGAGTGGACCTGTGTTAAATAGCCGCAGTTAATTGGACTGGCATATGAGTGCTATTTCACCGGTTTCCACTTTTCTGCTTCGTATATCTTTGTCGCACGAGGCGCTGTTGACTTAGGCGGCATTGACTAGAAGAACAAACTGAATCCCATTGGCTGAGAGAGAGGAAGACAAATATTAGCTTTTGCCTTCACTTCCTATGAAACAAGCGCAACAGCTCCTTCCCCCTGCCTTCACCTGAAAATGTTACGTGTATTTTGTGGGGTCGGTACATTGTACTTTAGTGGTACAACTAAGGAAAACGGCTCTTTATTAAGCTGACAGTTCGATATACTCGTAGTTCATGCGGTACTGTTACGTTTGGAGTCTTTGATTCCCATTAAAATCAGACAGTAGGGAATAAATTCTGCGACACCCCCCCAACACCAAAAGTCCCCCCCCCCCCCTCCACCACGAATTACCCCTCCACCTCAGCCGTGACTCAGAGGAGCGTTATTTATTGAGTGTAAACTCACGAAGGTGAGTGCGGCGAAAGAATACATCAACATAGAGTTGTGAGAAGTAGTGAGGTGTGTGAGGGGGCGATGGTGTGTGTGTTAGTAGGGGGGTGATGGTGTGAGGGGGTGATGGTGTGTGTGTTAGTGATGGGGGGGGGGATAGTGCGAGGGAGCGATGGTGTGTGTGTTAGTGGTGGGAGGGTGATGGTGTGAGGGGGCGATGGTGTGTGAGTAAGCGTCAGTCGGGCGACGGAGTGTGTGTGTGTGTGTGTGTGTGTGTGCTAGTGGTAGGGATGGGGGAGATGATGGTGTGAGGGGGCGATGGTGAGTGTGTTATTGGAATGGGGGGGATGGTGTGTGTGAGCGATTGTTGGGGGGGGGGGGGTTGGTGGGGGGGGGGGGGCGATGGTGTGTGTGTGCAGTAGTTGAGGGAGGGTGATGATGATGTGTGAGGGGGCGATGAAGCGCGGGTTGATTGAGTGTGGGGAGCGAGAGCTGTTCTGCGTGTAATTTCTAGACAATAAATCCCAATAGACACGACGAGTAATATTTTCCCACCTCCAGTACAAACGTGATTCCACCATCAGCGTTCAGAACGACGGTGAAAAATTAAAAAAAGGAACCAGGTGATAGGTGAAAAAAGAAGAAATTTATATATTTATATATATACATATATAATAGCGACGGGGAGAGGAAAGCGTGAAAAGGAGAGAAAATTTTCCGTCTCGGTCCAGAGTGAGTAGAGGGTAATTTGAAGGGCGGAGAGAGCAGGGAAGATTTATAGACGTGTGTCACAAATAAATTGGGCCAAGTCGAGTGTGGAAAAGAGCTTAGTATGCAAGAGGAAAGGAGGGAGAAAAAGAGCTGTTGTGAGGGTAGAGAAAAGTACTTTGGATGAGTACAGGTGCCGTGCTGGGGCAGCATTAGGCGGAGAAAATCTTGTCACAATCTTATCTTCTTCAGCGTTTCAGTTTCGATACGTTACAATCGCCTCATGATAGTCAGTTGCGAGAGCAGATCGACGCGGTGGGCGAAGTGTGAGCGGGAGAAAAAAACCCCAGCTCGCTCGCAAATCACCTCAGAAAGGGCTTCCTGCCCTTCTTGGAGGGAAGCGTTGCCGCGGAGGGACCGAAGGGTTTGGGGTTGAAAGGTTTCTTATTTAATGCGGTCGACTTTTTGAAGGGCCAAAGAGGAGGGTGAAGGGCTCTTTCCTCATCTGTCAAGAGTTTTAATCATCTGAGGAAACCACTTTTCTCCCCGTCACCCTCCACTCCGCTAATTTTTCCTCCTTTTCGTCCCAATTTTTCTCGGGGTTCTACTCAATCATCCCTGAAATTAAAACCGTGCGTGATGGCGAGCGGTTGTGGTGGGGGGGGGGGGGGGGTAGGAGGAAACTTGTAGTCGGACTGTAACGGTCAGCTGTTGTCACACAACCTGGCAGACGAACAACACTCTAAAGTCCTTGTCACATGGGTTTATTATTCTACTGGACGTACCTACAGAAATGTTGGCTGTTCATTTATTGTTTCATTCATGTGAAATAATGAAAATGGCAATTTCTGATGGTTTCGACCAATTTTGGCCCACAAAAACAGGAATTACGCTCCTTGTTGTTTTATTATTCCGTGAATAATACACCTATGTATTCGCTCAGCAAACAATTTTAATAACACCCCCTCAAATTTTGTTCTTATCCGTTTCAAGGTGCGTCGATTCAAAAAATGCAATGTCCGTCCGCCGTACGCCGTCCGCCGTCCTTAGGTACTCTCCTTTTTTTTCAAATTATCTTTGATCATTGGTAGTACCATTTAATCGTCTTGATCCACGTGTTGAAACTTTTCCTAGTGCTATTCTACAAATTGATGGTGATTTCAGACGATTTCGCAGGTTTTTGACTCATGAAAAATCAAATTTGGGAGCTGAACATCTGGTACAACCTCAATTTTCCACTCCTTGGTCAAAAAAGACTTCATATTTGGTCTTCTCGTCCACAAAAACATGGAAAACAATACCTCAAAAGCTCATTTTATTAACATGTTACTAAAACACAAAAAGTACCCATTTTTATAAACATTTTCACTCATAACACCCCTGGGTATATTCCGATCGGGCTGAAAAGTTTCGGGACACGACTAGGGCCCAAATGGAGCATGTGTGCGAAAGAACGAATTTTTTAGACCGAAAATGAGGCCGGTACACGTGATACGGCGTACGGCGTACAGCGGACGGACATTGCATTTTTGGAATCTGCGCACCTTGAATTGGAAAAGAAAAAATTTCGGGGGGGTGTTATAAAAATTGTTTGCTGAGCGAATACATAGGTGTATTATTCACAGAATAATAAACCAACACGTGGATCAAGAAGATTAAATGGCACTACCAATGATCAAAGATAGTTGGGGGAAAAAAACGCTGCAAATCCCTGCACAACGGTTTATTATTTTGTACAGAATACCCTTCTGTTACAGATCACAGCTCTCTGTATAGGTAATCCGTCTATATAATATAATATGTAATATTCTACACATATTATGTAGATCGCGGACTCTCCGTAGGATTGTACCTAACCCCGTACTCGTTACTAGGTACCTACCTAAACCGTTGTGTAATAATTTACCTGTATAGGTTCCCCTTCTACGGAGATAGAATAATGAACCGTTGTGTAACAGTTTGCCCATCAATAATACTTCAACGGTTGTTCAAGTTGCAAAAGTACCTACCTATCAACAAAATCCAGCCCCTTCTTGGTGATGAGCCGTTGTGTAATAATTTACCGTTGCGTAATAATTTACCGTGATGTAATAATTTACCGTTGTGTAATAACTTACCGTTGTGTAATAATTTGCCGTTGTGTAATAATTTGTCGTTGTGTAATAATGTGTCAATGTGTAATAATTTGCCCATCAATAATACTTCAACGGTTGTTCAAGTTGCAAAAGTACCTATCCAGAAAATCCAGCCCCTTCTGGGTAGATGAGCCGTTGTGTAATAATTTGCCATTGTGTATTAATTTACCCATCAATAATACTTCAACGGTTGTTCAAGTTGCAAAAGTACCTATCAAAAAAATTCAGCCCCTTCTGGGTAGTTGAGCCGTTGTGTAATTATTTACCGTTGTGTAATAATTTGCCGTGGTGTCATAATTTACCGTTGTGTAATAATTCACCGTTGTGTAATAATTTGCCGGTGTGTAATAATTTGCCATTGTTTAATAATTTTCCCATCAATAATACTTCAACGTTTGTTTAAGTTTCAGAAGTACCTACCAACAAAATCCAATAGTCCATCACTTGCCAAATGAAATAATTATCGTAGAACAAACAACTCGACTTCATACAGCCATCCTTGATTACAATCAGGTGCTCCTTAGTGATGAAATCCCGGCCGGATTTATACCGTTTGATTCACGATCGTGTTGACAAAGCTTTTTGGTGCACACGAACGGCTGGACGTACAGTGCTCCGGGTGGTCTTAAAAAATTGTTTAGCTCAAGACAAATTTAATATCGTAAAAAATCCATACCCTTCAATCTAAAGTTTTCGAGCTACGGCGTTCTGAAAATTTCAACCCCTATTTTGAACCCCTTAGAGATGACTGACAGTAACGTCGAGCTTCGAGGACCAACTAGACCCCGAACGGAACCTATAGCCCGAATTTCATCAATTTTCTTTCATGGTAACTAAGAAAAGTGGCCTGTACGGCGTACGGCGGACAGACAGAAATATTTTTATTGCAGTTTCGGATTCTACATACCTTGAAACGTAAACCATCAAATTTTGAGGGGGGGTATGAATTTTTTTTTTCTTGCTCGATTCCAATGGTTCATTATTGAAAATAAGAAACCAAAAGGAGCGGACCTAATTTGTGTTTTAGGGGCCAAAATTAATGGAAACCATCAGAAATAGCTATTTCGATTATTACGCATGATACAATAAATGAACAGCCAACATTTCTGTAAACCCATGTGACAAGGATGAGGCAGCGTTTTTAACATGGAACATGAAATTTATGAGAGTAAACCGGGCTGGAGAGCGTCCTGTCCTGTCCGCGTAACATTGGCTCCCCACCTAAACTGGTTGCCCCACTCCTGCCACCCGACCCACCTCCTACCACATTCAGTGCCTTCCCCGAGGAGAGTCTGGCCAGAGCCACTCCGCTCAAAACTGCCGAGGGGGTTCGGGCGTTTCCGGCTGTAGCGGCTGTCAGCTACTGTCTCACGGAAGTCCGTAGAAGCTTCAGGTAGTTTGGTGGCGCAGTGGTAACGACGTGTATTACATTGAATTAGATTGCTGGTTCGAGGCTTGGAAATCACAAGAAGTTCTTTGCTTCCTCACTACCGGAAGGTAGTGAAGCCTTGGATTCGTGATTGATTTAAAAAAAAACGCTGCAAATCCCTGCACAACGGTTTATTATTTTGTATAGAATACCCTTCCGTTACAGATCACAGCTCTATGTATAGATAACCCGTCTATATAATATGATATGTACTATTCTATACATATTATGTAGATCGCAGACCCTCCTTAGGTTAGTACCTAACCCCGTACTCGTTACTAGGTACCTACCTAAATCACGAGTTAAATGTTGCTAAAATAATTCTGCCGATGACAAACAGTACCTAACAAAAAGAAACACACATAATGAAGTTCTGAAAAGAAATTGTTGATGAGGAGTGAAAAAAGTTGCGAAAGTACCTACCAACAAACTCCAGCCCCTTCTACGTAGATGGTATAATGAACCGTTGTGTAATAATTTACCGTTGACCCATCAATAATACTTCAACGTTTGTTCAAGTTTCACTACCTACCAACAAACTCCAAAAGAGCCATCATTTTTCAAATGAAATAATATCACAGAACAACCAACTCGACTTCATACTCCGCCAATATAATCAGGTGATCCCTAGCAATGATTTCATCTCCGCCAAATTTCCTATTGTGGGCGCGTCTCTGGTTACGAGATTTGGTTTGAATTGTATACAATTTCATTCACACTGGAGTCGAAAATGCCTGTCGGTGCAAACTTCGGGGCCTTACTGTGAACGAACGGCTGGACGTACGACGCTCCGGATGGTCTTTAAAAAAAACCAGTCATGCAGCATGACTTAATGAGCGAATTTTCAAAGAAATATTCGAATTAATGTTTATGGTTTTGAATAAAGGAAAACTTCTTCCTCCTACTGTTAGTACCTAAATTGAATAATTTGAAATAGATTTTTTCTTTCGTCTTCCTTCTAGTAATACGTGGGCCGGTACTTGTCTATCTATGAAGGTATCATAACAATTATATGTCAAATGGGAAATTCAAGGAGTTGTACTAATCGTTTGCCTCCCCCTTCTTTGCTTCGAACTCTCGTCTTCAATTAATACTTCTCACATTTTTCAATCTGACCACTCTAAGGGTGTGGGGGGGGGGGGGGGGGGGTAAGAGTTTAAAGATTATCCTAGTTTTGGGTAATTTTTGCGCACTTTAAATGCTCTAATTTAAGAACGGATTTAGATATCTAAAATCCGATTTCACCATCGTGTTCAGCGTGCAAAAACCTTTAAAATGAGGGGTCACTTGTTAGAAAATAACATTTTGGGGATTTTTGGGTAATTTTTGCGCACTTTAAATGCTCTAATTTGAGAACGGATCAAGATATCTAAAATCCGATTCCACCATCGTGTTCAGCGTGCAAACACCTTTAAAATGAGGGGTCACTTGTTGGAAAATAACATTTTGGGGATTTTTGGGTAATTTTTGCGCACTTTAAATGCGCCAAAACCCTCCTTAGAGTAGGCCAATTTCGCCCATCTTCGAACTTAGCCTTTCGATTGCCAAGATAGATTTTTTGTGCAAATTTGAGCTGTTTATCTCAATTCTATCGAGAGTTATCGTCTGGAGTGACACATATATATATATAAATATATATATACATATAAAAAAGTGTTAAATTTCAGGAATCGTTTTAGAATGGTCTGAAACGGATTTCTATGAAGAAAATTTCCAAAAATTTATATTATTTAAATTTCGAAGCCATTGCAATAGCTTCATTTTCTTTGAAAATTCGCTAAAAGTCGCAAGTTCAAGAACTATTTAAAACCGTAAAAATATTCACGTAAAAAAATGGTATAGGCGTTTTGAAAATTTCAACCCCTATTTTGAACCCCTTAGAGATGACTCACAGTAACGTCGAGCTTCGAGGACCAACTAGACAGCGAACGGAACCTATAACCCGAATTTCATCAATTTTCTTTCATGGTAACTAAGAAAAGTGGCCCGTACGGCGTACGGCGTACGGCGGACCGACAGAAATATTTTTATTGCAGTTTTGGATTCTACATACCTTGAAACGTAAACCATCAAATTTTGAGGGGGGGTACTAATTTTTTTTTTCATGCTCGACTCCAATGGTTCATTATTGAAAATAATAAACAAAAATGTGTCATCCAAAATAAAAATTTCTACAACCATTTAGCGTTTTAAACATCCAGGAACATTTTTGGTTCCGTGTCTGTCTGTGGTAATTCCTTGTAACGCCCATAACTACCCGAAATAACGGTCGATGGGCTGAAATTTGGAGGGTAGGTGCGAGTGTCACAGATGGTTCCGTAAAATAATCATTGAAAAATTCTGTAACTTTCCTCTGCGCGTGCGCAAACGTGAAATAATAGAAACGCCCATAATAACCCTAAATATGGTGGGAATGAGTTCAAACTTGGAGGGTAGATCAGGAATAATACTTCAACAGTTCCAAATGAATTTCATTGGATGCGTAATGTAACTTTCGTCTGCGCAAGCGCGAACATGAAATGTGGACCGTTTCTTTGTAATGCTTGCAACTACGCGAAAAATAATCGTAGAGAGCTGAAATTTTTAGGGTACACGCGGGTTTGATCGCCGATGGTCCCGTTCAAAATCATGGAAAATGTCATGTTTGCGCGTGCGCAAACGTGAAAACTTGAAACGCCCGTAACTACCTTAAATATCGTTGACATGAGTTCAGATTTGGAGGATCGATCAGGAATTACACTTTCATAATTATTGCGTATGACTTTCATTCTTCTGCGCATGCGCGAACATGAATGTTGACCGTTTCCTTGTAACGCTTCTAACTACACGTAAAATAGTTGTAGAGAGCTGAAATTTTGAGGGTACACGCGGGTTGGATCGCGGATGGTCCCGTATCATAACGAACCTACCCAACTATTCTATACGTTCATGTGATTCAATTGAGGAAGCTGTACTGCCTACTCGAATTGGCAGACGTTTTTTCTACACATCTATTTATCCTCTGTTATCATGTACCTATTCGAAAAACATGTTCAATGTTTCCTTGCTTTGATCCTTGATCTAAACTCTTATAATCTGGTGGCCGGGGGGGGGGGGGGGTCCCCCAGAGTTCATTCGACAGTAAATGTACCGTCATGAACAAAAACCAGTGGCGGGTCGACGCCCCCTACGGCAACGGTTTTTTTTTTTTCCAAATTAACTCTTATCATTGATAGTGCCATTTGATTGTCTTGATTCGCCAGCTAGTACTACTTCTAGTGTTATTATACACATTTATGGTTATTTCAGACGATTTCCCAGGATTTTGACTCATGAAAAATGAATTTTGGGAGCTGAACATTCGCTACAACCTCAATTTTTCACTCTTTGGCCAACATCGACTTGATATTCGCTCTTCTCGCCCTAACAAACATGGAAAACGATACCTCACAAGCTCATTTTACTGGAACACCAAAAAACCGTATTTTTACACAATTTTGATTAATTATTCTGTGAGTGCATATGCGCCTATGCAATCGTTCAGCAAAAAATTGCATAACACCCACTCAAATTTTTTTCTTTTCCGTTTCAAGGTGCGTAGACTCCAAAAATGCAATGTCCGTACGCCGTATCACGCACAACTACTTCATTTTCGGTCCAAAAAATTCGTTCTTTCGCACACATGCTCCATTTGGGCCCTAGTTGTGTCCCAAAACTTTTCAGCCCGATCGGCATAAACACGGGTGAAAAATGGGGGTAAACATGGGGTTTTCCGTTTTTTTCTAGGATTTAGTGAACATGAGCTTGTGAGCTATCGTTTTCCATGTCTTTAGGACGAGGAGACCGAATATGAAGTTTATTTTGACCGAAGAGTGAAGAATTGAGGTTGTAACGAAGGTTCATCTCCCAATATTCATTTTTTATGAGTCAAAAACCTGGGAAATCGTCAGAAATCACTATAAACTTGTATAATAACACTAGAATTAGTGTCAACAGGTGAATAAATGCAATTTAATGCCGGTATCAATGATCAACGATAATTTGTCAAAAATAGGAGCCTAATTCTTTTTTTTGGGTGGCCAAAATTGGTGGAAACCATAAAAATAATAGCTATTTCAATTATTGCACATTAAAGAAACAATAAATGAGTTCCCAGCATTTCTTTAGGTATGTCCAATAGAATAATAAATCCATGTGCCAATGACTTCGCAGCTTTTGGAATCTTGCACCTTGAAACGTAAATGAAAAAATTTTGAGGGGGTGTTATAGAATATCTTTGCTGAGCGAATACACAGGTGGCTTATTTACAGAATAATAAACCAAAAGCGTATATCGTGTTTTTGGGGGGCCAAAATTGATGGAAACCATCAGAAACTATTTCAATTATTTCACATGAAAGAAACAATAAATGAACAGCAACATTTCTGTAGGTGAGTCCAGTAGAATAATAAACCGATGTGACAATGTCTTTGCAGTGTATCAAAAGGGGTATCAATGGAAATAACGGGTAAGAGTGTACACCATTCTCCACCAGTGTACTACCAATCACAACTTTGATTCCGAAAGATAAGAATTTGGCGCCAGTTAGAAAAACGCTGCAAATCCCTGCACAACGGTTTATTATTTTGTATAGAATACCCTTCTGTTACAGATCACAGCTCTATGTATAGATAACCCGTCTATATAATATAATATGTACTATTCTATGCATATTATGTAGATCGCAGACCCTCCGTAGGTTAGTACCTAACCCCGTACTCGTTACTAGGTACCTACCTAAATCACGAGTTAAATGTTGCTAAAATAATTCTGCCGATGACAAACAGTACCTAACAAAAAGAAACACACATAATGAAGTTCTGAAAAGAAATTGTTGATGGGGAGTGAAAAAAGTTGCAAAAGTACCTACCAACAAACTCCACCCCCTTCTACGTAGATGGTATAATGAACCGTTGTGTAATAATTTACCGTTGAGTAATGATTTACCATAGTAATAATTTACCCATCAATAATACTTCAACGTTTGTTCAAGTTTTACTACCTACCAACAAACTCCAAAAGAGCCATCATTTTTCAAACGAAAAAATATCACAGAACAACCAACTCGACTTCATACTCCGCCAATATAATCAGGTGATCCCTACCAATGATTGGCCGTATTCACAAATTCCTATTGTGGGCGCGTCTCTGGTTACGAGATTTGGTTTGAATTGTATACAATTTCATTCACACTGGAGTCGAAAATGCCTGTCGGTGCAAACTTCGGGGCCTTACTGTGAACGAACGGCTGGACGTACGATGCTCCGGATGGTCTTAAAAAACTCGCAAGTTCAAAAACTATTTAAAACCGTAAAAATATTTACGTAAAAAAATGGTATAGGCGTTTTGAAAATTTCAACCCCTATTTTGAACCCCTTAGAGATGACTCACAGTAACGTCGAGCTTCGAGGACCAACTAGACGCCGAACGGAACCTATAACCCGAATTTCATCAATTTTTTTTCATGGTAACTAAGAAAAGTGGCCCGTACGGCGTACGGTGTACGGCGTACGGCGTACGGCGTACGGCGGACAGACAGAAATATTTTTATTGCAGTTTTGGATTCTACATACCTTGAAACGTAAACCATCAAATTTTGAGGGGGGGTAAGAATTTTTTTTTTTCATGCTCGATTCCAATGGTTCATTATTGAAAATAATAAACCAAAATGAAACTGGTTTCATTCTATAGGTTAGAATATCAGCTTCATTTTTACCGCCAATATTCAGCAGGCTGTGGCGGGATAATGTCCTGAACTGAGTTTTTGTTGTCAGTGTTCGTGATCAGCTGCTTCCTTAAGAGTTCTGCTAAGAATGGGAGTCTCGTTTTAATGTTTTCTCAATGTTTATCCGTTGATTTTTTGTACTTTTTATTGTTTACCTGTATTGGGAATTGTTTTTGCAACACAATAGATTTTTGAAACCCTCAAATATGAGAGAAATTTCAACGGAAACGACGACATGCGACACTGGAACACCAAAAAGCTGCTTTGTCCATTTATCACCAGGGGTGGTGATAACTGGTCCAGAGGGTCAATTTTGGGTTTTTAATGTATTTGATTCGTTATTTTCTGCTGTACATGACGTTGTTTGAGATTTTTGAAAAAAAAAAAAAAACGGCTGGATCCAGTATTCACCAGGGGGTGGTGATCACTGGCTCAAGTAGGTGGTGGTTACTGGAACAGCCCATTCCACTTTTCACCTGTTTGTTCCAGTAATCAGCACTATTCCCCGTTAGTTTATTAGCTGGTTCCTTAATTTTATTAAAGGTATTTTAAGTAGGTTGGTACCTAAGTACTTATCCTCCTAACTGGGAGATGTTAATATGATTCTTATTACTCATTCATAGGGTTTGAAAATGGCGGCAAAGAAAAGAAAATTGAGGGTGAGGAAGAAGCCTGAAGTGAATAAGACAAGAAAACTTCTCTATTCTGAAGAATCAATGCTCGCAGCTTTTAATGATGCAACAATTCAGGGAATGTCAATTGCTGCTGCAGCTAAAAAACCCCACACACGCTCTCAGGGATAATTGCGTTTATTTTCATTTTATGTAAATGCTCCAATCGTCGATAAACCTGTTTTAAACTCTGGATTGGATAGGTTGAATGATGACCCTCCTTGCTAGACAGTGTATATATATTACTTCTTTTCGTTTCCTAGTCACATTCACGCCAGGGGACGTTCACTGGCGTGAAAGCTTCGCAATTGAAATCTGATACTCCTCATGTTGCCAGTTAAAGGACGGGGCGTGAAACCTCGTTCCATTAACAGGCCCCATCGATCTGTGCCCGCGTTACCCTTAACCGGATCCCCGTTACCAGATAAGGGAACTCTTCACTCTTCGAAGGTTTTTCAATGGCGGAAGGAAAACGGTGAGAGCGGTCAAGGGAGGGGATTTCGTTAAGGGGAAGGTGTAGAGGGTTGGGCGGAGGGAGAGGATTAATTTTGTTTATCTCTTCGTGGAGGGCCCTGGAATGACTGTGTCCTGGGGACAGCGCAAGAAGTTCTGAAAGCCCCAAATACTTGGATAACTGCCATATCTGATAACTTCTTCGCATTCTGCGGGGAACCCTTGGGAGAGGGAGATGGGAAGATCTCTTTTCTTTCGGCTTCACTTCCTCTCATATCCTCGAGCCTCCCAGCGGCAGCGTCTCCTTCCCTTCTGTGACGACCTCTGCCTCGTAGTTTTTCCTGAATGCAAGAAAAACCTCGCATGTATCCTCGTAACAACTGACGTCCCCCCCCCCCCCCCTCTCATCCATCCCTCCTCTCACTATTTACTGTTATTATTATTTTTTTTTTTTTTTTGCTTCCTCACTGCCGAAGGCAGGGAAGCCTTGGGTTCGTGAATGAGTAAAAAAACTTTGTCCTCCAAAATGAAAATTTCCACAACGATTTTGCGTTTCAGACATCGAGGAATGTTTTTGGTTCCGTGTCTGTTCTGTCTGTCTGCGGTAATTCCTTGTAACTACCCGAAATAATGGTCGAAACGGGCTGAAATTTGGAGATTGGGTGCGGGTTGGGTCACAGATGGTCCCATACGAAAATCACTGAAAAAGTACTGTAACTTTCATTTGCACATGCGCGAACATGAAATGTTGACCATTTCCTTTTAACGCTTCCAACTACGCGAAAAATAGTCGTAGAGAGCTGAAATTTTGAGGGTGAACGCGAAACGTTTACGTAAACCTGAAATACTTGAAACGCCCATAACATCCCTAAATATCGTTGAAATGAGTTCAAACTTGGAGGGTAGATCAGGAATAATACTTTGATAGTTACAAAATAATTTCATTGGAATCATAATGTAACTTTAGTCTGCGCATGCGCGAACATGAAATGTTGACCATTTCTTTGTAACGCTTCCAACTACGCGAAAAGTAGTCGTAGAGCCGAAATTTTGAGGGTGAACGCGGGTTGGATCGCAGATGGTCCCGTATCAAAAATGAACCTACCCAACTATTCTATACGTTCATGCGATTCAAGTGAGGAAGCTGCCTAATCGAATTTTACTCCCATAATTCGACCCGAAAGGATAAGGCGACGCCCTGCATGAAAAGCGATCCGATGTAGGAGCGGTGCCTCATTACTTACTTCCCAGAGGATAATATCAGAACACTGCTGCCTGATTGTGGCCAAACTACAGAGCCGTTGGTCCACCCCCCTCCCCCCCTTCCTCACTACCGAAGGTAGGGGAGCTTCGGAGTCGTGATTGAGTAAAACAAAATTTATGTTCTCCAAAATGAAAATTTCATTACCATTTTGCGTTTCAGACATCGAGGAACATTTTTGGTTCCGCGTCTGTCTGTCTGTTCGTTTGTCTGTCTGTAGACAGTTCCTTGCAACGCCCATAACTACCCGGAATATGGTCGAAATAGGCTGAAATTTCGAGGGTAATTGCGGGTTGGGTCACAGATGGTCCCATACCAATATCATTGAAAAAGTAATGTACCTTTCATCCGCACATGCGCAAACGTGAAATACTTGAAACGCTCATGACTACCTTAAATATCGTTGAAATGAGTCCAAACTTCGAGGGTCAGGAACAATAGTTTGATAGTTCCACATGAATTTCATTGGAATCGCACTGTAATTTTCGTCTGCGCATGCGCGAAAATGAAATGTATAAAAAATTTGAAATGTTTGATCTTATTACGCATGTTAGGTAATTCACGATTACTCTATTTATTGATATTCAATCATTTTAACGCATCATTTTTGTTTACCAACTGATTCTACACGTCCATGTTACGATAAGTGAGGAAGCTCTACTGCCCTCCGGACTTGGCAGACTTTTTTTTCATCATCATTATGATGTGATCCAACAAGGCCTAAATAATGGTTATGGGCTACAGTCACTTGGTGAATACATCTTGAACACGATGCCAGAAAGATCGGGAGATGATGCAGTCGGAAGTAATGAATTCTGGAAGGGTTGTGACACAATTAGGTTCACTTGCGTGGTTTCGAGGGAGGCGACACAGCGAGGGGCGTAGTTTGTGGTTGGCTGACGCTTAGAGGGAATCGCAGAACGCATTTCAGGCTTAATAACAGCATTGGAGCCTCGCTTTTGTCTTGTTGTTTTTACCACTACTGTCATTTCTAATGATTTTATATCCAACTGAGTACCGAAATGCAAAACTGCGATTGTGTAGGTTCATTTTGAGTGCAAAAACTGAGGAAATTCCAAGTAAAAAATGCTGCAAAGTATCACACAACGGTTTATTATTTACCTGTATAGATACCCCTTCTGCGTAGATCACTGTTTTCTGAGGTCAACCCCCCCCCCCCCCCTCCTACAGGGAAAACCCTAAATCGAGAAATGGAGCCGGCCCGGGAAGTCCAGTTTCATAAAAATGCGCGGGATTCAATAATTCAATAATCAATAATTATTTGTTGTTATTCATGAATCATAACAAGTTAAAAATAAAATACCTCTAAAATAACCATCATTCTTCAAATTAAATAATATCACAGAACAACCAACTCGACTTCACACAGCCATCCGAGATTATAACCAGGTGGTCCCTAGCGATTATATCTGGGCCGGATTAGCACCGTTTCATTCACGATCGTGTTGACGAAGCTTTTTGGTGCAAACGAGTGGCTGGTCGTACAGCTATACGTTCAGCTCAAATATCATCACTAGGGACGCGGCAACTTTTGGGAATCGACCCTAGATAATCATTGCTAGGGATCACCTGATTATATTCACAAAGTATGAAGTCGAGTTGGTTGTTCGGGGGTCCGCCTACTGGCACCCGAGGGTGATTAAGGGATCCTACTCGCACCCACCCATGTCCCACTCGCACCCGCCCTCGATCGACAGTGAGGAAGCCTACTCGCACCCATTGGCCCACTCGCACCCGCCCTTGAGCAAAATCGAGTTGGTCCACTCGCACCCCATCGCTCACTCGCACCCGCTATTTGTGAGCTATTGGCGTTACCCATATGGGTGCGAGTGGGCTTCGGGTGCGAGCGGGCCAACTCAACTTTGATCCACGAATGGGTGCGGGTGGGTCTCCGCGAAATGACTTTCTCTCGGGTGCGACTGGGTAGTTGGTGCGACTGGCCCGACGGGTGCGAGTGGTCATACCCCCGGTTGTTCTGTGATGTTTCATTTGAAAAATCCGGGCTGGCTCAATACTCGATTTAGGGCATCTATACAGGTAACTTATTACACAACGGTTATTATTTGTAAATTATTACACAATGGTTTATTATTGTGTAAATTACTACACAACGGTTTATTATACTATCTACACAGAAGGGGCATCTATACAGGTAAGTTATTACACAACGGTTTATTATTTACCTTATGCTTCATCAATAACTACACAAAATGATGAAAGATTGGATTATTGAATCCCGCACATTTGTATGAAACTGTAATTCCCGGGCCGGCTCCAGTACTCGATTTAGGGCTTTCGTGGGGGAGCTCGAGGGTACTGACAGCAGAAAACAGTGATCTACGCAGAAGGTGCATCTATACAGGTAAAAATAAACCTTTGTGTAATAATTTGCAGCGTTTTTGGTGCAATATTTGGCAAAAATAAATGCCATGCTTTGAAGTCCTCTAATCATAACGCACTACTCCTAAGGAAACCTGCGATTGTTCTCGCATGATCCAAATGGAGGAAATCGAGTAATGAACGTGAAAGTAGGGGATGAAAGGGCTAAGGGATATCTGTAATGTGATTTTGGTGGGGGGGGGGGGGGGGTGGCAGTGGAATCAAGGGCCTCCCATTTCCCGTGAGGCATTGTCTCGTCGGCTGAAACGTCAGGCTGATAGAAATCTTTCCATTCTTCTCTGTCAGTCCTCCCAAGAGATATAAGCATTCTGCCTAGCACATCGGCCCCGTTCCATCTCACTCATGCCCCCTCCACTCGGAGATCGCCTCTGGAATTATACAGACTTCAAATAAATTACCTTTTTCCCTCCGTTAGGAAACGACTTGGTGCTTCCCGTCATTCTTTCCGTTCTCGAGATGGGCATTCCAAGGGTAAACCGTACAAAATAGCGGCGTCTGTTTGACATGACCACTGCTGAATGTTATTATTCGCAGCTTATGGTTTATTTTTTCCAATAATGAGCCTTTGGAATCGAGCATGAAAAAAAAAAAAGCGTTTGCCGTAGGGCGTCTAGCCGCCAGTTGTTTGTGTTCATGAGGGTACGTTTATTGTCGAATTAAATCTGGGGGACACCCCCAGACCCCCGGATTTTAACAGTTTAGATCAAGGATCAAAGCAAGGAAACATGGAACATGTTTTTCGAATAGGTACACGATAACAGAGGTTATGGAGATAATTATGTAGAAAAGCGTCTGCCAATTCGAGTAGGCCCTATAGCTTCCTCACTTGAATCACGTGAACGTATAGAATAGTTGGGTAGGTTCGTTATGATACGGGACCATTTGCGATCTAACCCGCGTGTACCCTCTAAATTTCAGCTCTCTACAACTATTTTACGTGTAGTTAGAAGCGTTACAAGGAAATGGTCAACATTTCATGTTCGCGCATGCGCAGACGAAAGTTACATTACGATTCCAGTGAAATTAATTTGGTATTATTCCTGACCGACCCTCCAAGTTTGAATTGATTTCAACGATATTTAGGGTAGTTATGGGTGTTCCAATTATTTCACGTTTGCGCATGCGCAGACGAAAGTTACGGTACTTTATCAATGATTTTGGTATGGGACCATCTGTGACTCAACCCGCCCTACCCTCGAAATTTCAGCCCACTTCGACCATTATTTCGGGTAGTTATGGGTGTTGCAAGGAATTACCACAGACAGACAGACTGACACGGAACCAAATGTGTTCCTCGATGTCTGAAACGGAAAATGGTATTTGGAAATTTTCATTTTGGAGGACACGAACTATTTTTTACTCAATCACGAATCCAAGGCTTCCCTGCCTTCGGTAGTGAGAAAGGAAAAAAACGTCGTGGGATTTCCAAGCCTCGGACCAGCGACCTAACGCAATGTCATGTAATACACGTCCTCAGCGGCTTTTGGCGTTTTTCGGGTAGGTACAACCCCCTCGGCAGTTTTCGGCGGAGTGAGATCTGGCTCTCCTCGGAGTTGGGCGGCAGGAGTGGGGTAGAGGGAGAACTGTGCGGGCGTCGGTGAGAGGAGGGAAGTTCCCCTGGACTGGACTGGACGCGGACGTTTTTGAGCCTGGTTTACTCCCGTAAAAACATGTTCCATGTTAAAAAAAAAATCTAACCCCCCCCCCCCCCCCCCCCCTTGAAATTTTTTGATGGTTTACTTTTCAAGGTATGTAGAATCACAGCCGGCTTCAGAGCCGGGTTATAGGCGGATTTGGATGAGTAGTAGACACTGCGCGGGGACACACGAACTGCCACAAATTTTGGGTCCATCTGAAACGCATGAACTGCCACAGTCATTAGAGGGGATTAGAAAGGGTCAACTCGCAAGATAAGAAACCCACGAACTGCCACAAGGGTTCGGTTAGGTAGCCGGTACAAGTCAGGGAAAAACGGGAATTATACTGAGGTTATCCCTCGATGATATTCCTGCTCTACTTGTCTTCTTTTCTGGTATTTTCGAAGGCTTGGTCTTGTTACATACCTAACATTACATTCCACTAATCTATTCAGAAGTCCCAAACAACCTGGTCATTCACGGGATAGTTTCTTGGATTGTTTATCTTTTTTGAGATGCGAGCGCTAGCGAGCATCCAGATCGCTTGACAATGCGAGCGGCGGAACAGGAACTAAACTTCTTGTACACCCACCGTCTTGTCTGACTGAACCTTTGTGGCAGTTCGTGGTTTTCTTATCTTGCGAATTGACCCTCCCTAATCCCCTCTAATGGTTGTGGCAGTTCGTGCATTTCATATTTGGTCTAAACGTTGTGGCAGTTCGAGTGCAGCCCACTGCGCATGCGCAAAAGTTGAACCCACATAAATCACAACCAAATGGTCTAAATTGGCTCAAATTTGATGGCAGTTCAGTGTTAGGTCCTAGTTGGCATCATATTGTCGTATTTGTATCAGTTGTAGCGGCTGCGCATGCGCTAACGTGGAAACCGTTGAACCGCCATCTCCCACAACGCAATAGTCCAAAATGGCTCAAATTCTGATGGTAGTTCTGGGTTAAGTCCTCCTGGTTGGTCTGATATGAATCCTAGAGAGTATCCTACAAAATACTTCCTATTATGAACACAGACAACTAAGTCCACCCATAGTACCAAGTCCGAGCCACGATTACAATTAATCATACATGTTTGGAAGTGATTTTGAACTGTGATCCAGTAATGCGTTGGACAAATTAACTAACTTATTAGGTGATTCCATTCTCGTAGAGTGGGCAAATGGAATTTCCGATAGAAATTGTGTTGATAGGTGTAGCGTTTTATGTATGTTAGGTGGTAGCTGTCTGGACAGTCGGCTGACTAAAACATTAACTCTGAAGCACTCAGATGAATGTTGAAGAGAGGTCAACGCCTAATCAAATGGTTTAATTGCCACCCGTCTGGAAATCACCTGATTATTACTGCACCCGACGCTATCATGCCCTGATTGGTACCGGACTGAATGTATTCATAGCCCTATATTCAAAGCGCTGTAACACGGCTTGATTGAGAATAGGTAATAGCTCTCTGTGTTCCGTCGATCGGTTGTAATAAATATGCGACGTCCCATCTCCTGCTGTAGTATCGGCGGTGGTTCCCGGACCATATCAAGCGGATGCTCTGCTATTTGAAGGGGATCCTTCTAACGAAGAATATAAACGACGCAGGTTGCATGTTGAATTCCTTGTTGAATAAATCATTGTATGGCGTCCAAAACCGCAGGAAGGTAGATTTTTCATTTCAGTGGATTGATAAGTTCTGAATAAAGGGTGGGCACCAATTGATTTGCTTCTGCCTTTCTTGCTGCTTCTCATTCCTCTTCTGTTAACAATATAACGGAAAATGTACAAGAGAGCTTTGCATTGGAAATAGGAGGTGAAACAGTTGTACACTACCACAACTACTAGCGGGTTCCTACGTTTCGTTCCCCCCTCCGGCGTTTCACTCCCGATGGTGATACAGAGGTGATGTTTCGCTCCCATCTGTGACACGAGAAAGGTGTTTCACTCCCATCACTGCCAGCCAGTGGCGTTTCGCTCCCATAAATTATGGGAAGGTTTTCAGTTTGTGTCTGGTAAAAAACGAGATCAGGACGAGCACAATACTTTGGGTAATACTAATGAACATCGAGGCAACAAAGTCGATTCGTTCGACTTCGTTAAACTTACTCATTCCTCGATAGGTATTTATCAAAAAATTATTTGAATATTGAACAGTCATAGAGTGAGTGACATTATATAGGTAATATTATTAATTCGATCCAGATGAAACAATTGGCAAAGTCATATTTTACTAAATACCACTTCGCTAATGATGTTCCAATACCTATTTCATGCAATGTTTTATATGGAAACAGTTTCGCAAGATTGTGTCTATTACGATTGCATTGAAATTATGTATGTGTATTTTTTGGGTATTATTGGAAATGGACTTTTCAATAACTCCGTTTTTATTCTTTCTTCATATTTTACTTGTGTTCTGCTCAGAATCGCACTGCTGTTGTAAGGTGGTTTTCCAGCTGCTTTTCAAAGTTTGTTTAGCTGGCCACCCATTTGCCTGGGCATTAGGTTTTTCATAATATTGTTTGTACGTAGGAGTCAGACAAAACTCCAGTGCTCACAAGCCAGAAGCTAAATAAACGTTCAGCTACGAAAACATTGTCGATTCACCCCCGTTACTATGTCGGGAGTGAACGGAATTTTGATGTACGACACCGGAGTCAAACGCCACACAGCTCGATCGGATCGAACCACCTCCCCGGAGTGAAACGCCGGCTGTCCACTGCTAGAGCTGAGAGCTAAATTTACTGCAGCAGCTTCCCACTACTGCAGTGGTTCCCTACCCAATTGGAGTTGCGTTTCCGTATGATAAAGTTTGACAAAATGCGCCCCCTTTCAATTTATAATAAATGGAGGTTTTAATGGTTAAACACATCAAAGTTGATAACAGCTGATCGATTATTTTGAAACTTTATGCAGCTTTCTTTCCCTTGATTAAAATTGTATGCAGCTTTCCTTCGGAATAAAAAAAATATTGTTGTATACTTACCATTGATAAAAATTATATTATTTGTTATATTCTTCACTAAAATTCCGATATGAAAAAAGGCTAGAATCACCATAATTAATATAACATCACCGAAATTGGCATAGAATGGTGAATCGATGCAGACGAAGACCGCTTCAATAATTGGAAATAATTTTTGGTTTAAGGATGGTCAAAGTGGCGGGGTAGGAAGGTGGAGCTGAAGATCCGTCGGAGCAAGGCCGTTTTGTTGGGAATTCCAAAAGTTCTATAAAATTAAGAATTTTTATTTGCTCCATCTTCGTTATTCAAGTGAATACCATTGATTTCTGGAATAAAACGCTGCAATATATTACACAACGGTTTATTATATACGTGTATAAATAGATGCCCCTTCTGCGTAGATCGTTGTTTTCTCCGGTCAATACCCTCGAGCCCCCCCCCCCCCCCTTCCATCACCAGGAAAGCCCTAAATCGAGTACTGGAGCCGGCCCGGGAATGAGGAGTACCCATGACTTCTGTTAATAGTACTTTTCCATTTTAAATGAAAGTAGGTTCCGCTCTATGATTTTTTAGATCAACCGCACACTCCTTCAACGAAAATTTCTTTCTCTGTGAGCTTTCGAATTTTCGGCAACGAGTGACGTGATTGCACCACTCTCTCCTGGGCAGGACCCTCCTCTCCAGTGTGACGTCATTCGTTGCCGAAAATTTGAATGCTCACAGAAAAAGAACTATTCGTTGTAGGAGAGTGCGGTTCATCGAAATCATTAGAGTTTCATAAAAATGCGCGAGATTCAATAATTAATTATTTGTTGTAATTCATACAGCATAAGGTAATAAACCGCTGTGTAATAAACCGTTGTGTAATAATTTACCTGTATAGACGCCCCTGCGTAGATCACTGTTTTCTGTGGTCAAGACCTAAATCGTACTGCAACCGGCCCGGGAATCACAGTTTCATAAAAATACGCGGGATTCAATAATTCAGTCATTAATAATTATTTTTTCATGAAGCGTAACGTTTGTTCAAGTTACAGAAGTACCTATAAAAAAAATCCAAAAGATTCATCATTCTTCATATATGAAATAATAATATCACAGATCAACCAACTCGACTTAATACAGCCATCCGTAATTATAATCAGGTGCTCCCTAGCAATGATATTATAATATATCTGGACCGGATTTATACCATTTGATTCACGATCATGTTGACGAAGCTTTTCGGTGTAGACGAATGGCTGGACGTACAATGCTATGGGTGGTCTCAAAAAATTCTTTTGTTCAAGATCAATTTAAAAACGTAAAGAATAACCGTACCTACCCTTCTATATTGAAACTTATCGAGGTACGGCGTTCTGAATATTTCAACCCCCATTTTTCACCCGATTGGCAGCAACGCTGAGCTTCGTGGACCAACGACACCCCGAACGGGACCTACAAACCAAATCTCATTAATTTCGGTTCATGGTAACTAGGAAAAGTGCGAAGTACGACGTACCTACAGCGTACTGTGACAGAAAGTCTTGTATTGCATTTTCGGATTCCAATTACCCCGAAACAAAAACCATCAAATTTAGAGGGACAGGGGTTAATTTATATACTTTTTTCCAAGGGTTCAATATTGAAAATAATAAACCAAAAAAAAAGTTCTGATAGAAGTAGGCAACCACCGGCCTTCCTATCTGGCGGATATGGGGGTGTGGAAAATATCATGATTTGCATTATAACATGGTCCTGTTACCATGATCTTCCAACAAGTAAACGGTTTTCCCAAAATTTGTTATCACTGTAGGGTTTTTCGTTGAATTATGCCTAGTTTATTCAGGCAATATTAATCATCACAGAGTATTTTACGCATATAGTATGGAGTCCTCAAAGTCCTAAAGGAAGTGGTTTGGTATTATTTGTGTTTGTCACTTATTATGGAAGTAACTCCTACTCCTAGGAAGAAACGGAAATCCCAAGTGGCGTGCCTCTAAATTCCCCTGAAACTGGGGTAACAACCACGTGCGAGAGCCAAAAGGAGGATAAGTGGGCGGAAGGGCGCATATAAGAAGTAGCGACGAGAGACAGGTCCTTGCAGGTTTCACGGGAAAGTGGAGCAGGAAAAAACGGGAAAAAGGTTCGCGACGTCGATTTTTCATTGAGACCCCCCCCCCCCCCTTTTTACCGTTGGCATAGAAGGCTCAGCCTCCCGGGACACCTTCAGCCTGCCGCTTGCACCTATCTTTGCGCCTGACCGTATCTCAACGGGTGACAGCTCCGCATCTGAATAGGGAGACAACACAATCCCGCACCCGGATCACCCAACTCTCCTTGTGATAAGTGAACCTCTAAACACGGTCTCTTCGATTCGCTTCCTCCTCCTTCCATCCTGATCATCCCTTTCCACTCCTCTTATCAACATTATATTTTAGCTGTTTCGGAAAATGAGCTGTCTAAAGACAACATTGGCATCATTTGGGCTCTGTTTTGTCTCTCTTTAGAAGAAGAAGAAGAAGAATGAGAAAGAAGAGAGAAGAGTTCATTACGGCATGGAAATCCGTCTGCCGGAAGTTGAGGCCTTTTTTTTAGAAGGAATAAATCAAAAATAAAACGCTGCAAATTATTACACAACGGTTTATTATTTACCTGTATAGAAGCCCCTTCTGCGTAGATCACTGTTTTCTGTGGACAATACCCTCGAGCTCCCTCCAGAAAAGCCCTAAATCGAGTACTGGGGCCATCCCTGGAATTGAAGTTTCCTACAGATGCATGGGTTTCAATTAATATTATTTCGTCGGCTTACAAGAGAAATTCACTAAGTCAATTTTTTCAATTTTCGGTTTATTTGCTACTCCTATGTATTTTTCAACGCCCGATCGATTGGTGACGTCAATTTTGAGATCCTAGGAACCGTTCTCACGGAAAATGCGAAATAGTTTTTCACTAAGTCAGAATGTTAAAAAAATTAGTCAGGAGAAATTCACTAAGTCCTTACCGTGATGATTATCGAGACTTAGTGAATTTCTCCAAAGGCAATAAATTATTGCCGTTGAAGTGAAATTCACTAAGTCACTTGAATGGATTCATATTTCTGATCATTTCGTGTGGATCCGGGATAAAAATACGACTAGGCAGAAAGGATTTTCGCGATTCACCTACCCACAGCATCAGTTACCTCGACTCGAGACAGTTATTAATGAAATAAATATAAAGATATATAAATGAATATAAAGAACACTGTGTCAGAAAAGATGCAGCCATGAAGGAAAAGGATTTGGACAAAAAAAAAGCCACTCATGACAAAAGCTTCATGTCGATAACTTGTGATCTTCAAAGCGTGCTTCAGATCCCCAGTTCTGGTGTAAGTTTGCTGTATTACCTCAGAAAAATAAATGTGTACAACTTTACTGTGTATGAGGTAGCACCCCCGAACAACGGATACTGTTTTTTCTGGACTGAAGTAAATGGCAAAAGAGGGAGTTGTGAGATCGGGTCCTGTTTGCTGAAGTTCATAATGGACCACGTTCCTCACACAGTAGAACGCCTCACTATCTTCTCGGACACTTGCGGGGGTCAAAACCGTAACATTCAAATATCGGCACTGTTGTTGTACGCTGTACGCAATCACCCCAGCTTAGAAATCATCGAACAGAAGTTTATGGAGAGCGGCCATTCTTACATGGAGGTCGACTCAATGCATTCTGCAATCGAAACAGCAAAGAAAAATGTGGATGTCTTTAGTGTTCATGAATGGGAAAACATTTTTCGAATTGCACGAAAAAGTAAGGATGGATACCACACTAAAGAGCTCTGCTTTCAGGACATGTTAAACTTAAAACACCTTGTTCAGACAACAGTGTTCAACAAGAACGTAGACGATGCGGGTCAAAAGGTTAACTGGCTGAAAGTAAAAGTGTTTCAGTACAGAAGGGATGAGCCAGAATCCATTGGATATAAGTACGGTTATCAAGATGAATTCAGGAAGATTCCCTTGAGAATGGCATCAGCCAGAAAAAGCCGGGCCTCCACTTTGAGGATGACTGAAACATATTTAGCTCCACTGTACCGGAATCAGCTCCCGATTTCAGTGGCAAAAAAGAAAGACCTAACAACTCTCTGCCGTAGGGTGTCATACCGCAGAATTTGCAGCAGTGGTTCTATGGTTTACAGACAAGTAACGCCATAGCTGACCAGGCTGCTGAACCTGCACTGTCAGACGCTTCTGACGAAGAATAATATAATTTTGTGAGAAGTGAAGTTTTGAACTGAATTGTGAGCATTATTTTGAATTTTAAAGTTCCTTTTTTTTCCACAAAGTTTCAAATAATAATTGTATTGCAGTCGAAACTCAGATTTTAAACAATAAATTACTTTTAAAATCCTTTGAAAAATACTTATTAAAATCCTTCACCCCCTCATTAATGCGATCAAAATTCAGGGAGAAATAGATAGAAGAATCCCTAAGTCATCACATCTCAGAAGTTTTTCGACAAGTGAAAATCATTAAGTCACTATAGTCAGGTGAAATTCACTAAGTCAGGTCCCTTCGTACGAAAAGTACATTTTTGAGTTAGTTGTGAATGCGCTAACCACTTGGGGATCACGTGGAAGTAAGTAGACATCACGAAGCAGCTGCACACCAAATTTCAACCCTCTAATCCAATTTCTTCCTAGCAAAACTGGTCTCACCAAAAACTGAATTTTTCAAATTTGATTTTCTCAAAACTATAATATTTGACTTAGTGAATTTCACTTGTAAGCCGACGATTTGTACTTATTCATGAAGCATAAGGCAAGTATTAAAACGTTGTGTAATAACTAATCTGTATATGTGCCCCTTTCACGTAGGTGGTATAATGAACCGCGTGTAATAATTTACCGTTGTGTCATAATTTGTGTAATAATTTACCGTGTTGTAATAATTTACCGTTGTGTAATAATTTGCCATTGTGTAATAATTTACCCATCGTTCGACGTTTGTTCAAGTTCCAGAAGTACTTACAAACAAAATCCAATAGATCTATCACTTTTCAAATGAAATAATATCGCGGAACAACCAACTCGACTTCATACAGCCATCCTTGATTATAATCGTCCCCTTTGCTGCGCACAACTACATGCTTCAGCGCCCCCTTTGCCGGATACCGCGTGTGGTCAATGCCTTTCTCCAGAGTTCGTCATTCGACTTCTTTGCTGATCCATCGTCTTCCCTCAGGCGCCATTTTTCAGCTTACCAATGCCAGTGAAGTTTGGTTGTCTTTTTCTTATAATTTAATCATTCACTTATTTTTTCCTGAGTTTGCAACTCCTTTATTCAACTATTGTAAATTGGCTTAGCCGTACTATAAAAAAAAATATAAAAAATAAAATAAAATAAAATAAAAATAATCAGGTGCTCCCTGATATCCGGTAGTGATGATATCCGGGCCGGATTTATACCGTTTGATTCACGATCGTGTTGACGAAGCTTTTTGGTGCAAACGAACGGCTGGTCGTACAATGCTCCCAGTGGTCTCAAAAAATTCTTTAGTTCAAGGTCAATTTAAAAACGTAAAGAAAAGCCGTATCCTTCCATTGAACGTTTTCGAGCTACAGCTACCTAGAGATTTGAACCCATATTTTTCACCCCTTAGGGATGACCGACAGTAACGCCGAGCTTCGAGGACCAACTAGACCCCAAATGGGACTTATAAACCGAATTTCGTCAATTTTGGTTCATGGTAACTACGAAAAGTGCGAAGTACGGCGTACGGCGGACGGACAAAAAATTTTTTATTGCATTTTCGGATTCTACATACCTTTAAACGTAAACCATCAGTTTGTGAGGGTTTAGCTTCTTTTGGTTTATTATTTTCAATAATGAACCATTGGAATCGAGCATGAAAAAAAAAATTCTTACCCCCCCTCAAAATTTGATGGTTTACGTTTCAAGGTATGTAGAATCCAAAACTGCAATAAAAATATTTCTGTCTGTCCGCCGTACGCCGTACGCCGTACGCCGTACGGGCCACTTTTCTTAGTTACCATGAAAAAAAATTGATGAAATTCGGGTTATAGGTTCCGTTCGGCGTCTAGTTGGTCCTCGAAGCTCGACGTTACTGTGAGTCATCTCTAAGGGGTTCAAAATAGGGGTTGAAATTTTCAAAACGCCTATACCATTTTTTTACGTAAATATTTTTACGGTTTTAAATAGTTCTTGAACTTGCGAGTTTTTTAAGACCATCCGGAGCATCGTACGTCCAGCCGTTCTTTCACAGTAAGGCCCCGAAGTTTGCACCGACAGGCATTTTCGACTCCAGTGTGAATGAAATTGTATACAATCCAAACCAAATCTCGTAACCAGAGACGCGTCCACAATAGGAATTTGTGAATACGGCCAATCATTGGTAGGGATCACCTGATTATATGTATTGGCGGAGTATGAAGTCGAGTTGGTTGTTCTGTGATATTATTTAATTTGAAAAATGATGGCTCTATTGGAGTTTGTTGGTAGGTAGTGAAACTTGAACAAACGTTGAAGTATTATTGATGGGTAAATTATTACTACGGTAAATCATTACTCAACGGTAAATTATTACACAACGGTTCATTATTATAATCTACGTAGAAGGGGCTGGAGTTTGTTGGTAAGTACCTACTTTTGCAACTTTTTTCACTCCTCATCATCAACAATTTCTTTTCAGAACTTCATTATGTGTGTTTCTTTTTGTTAGGTACTGTTTGTCATCGGCAGAATTATTTTAGCAACATTTAACTCGTGATTTAGGTAGGTACCTAGTAACGAGTACGGGGTTAGGTACTAACCTACGGAGGGTCTGCGATCTACATAATATGCATAGAATAGTACATATTATATTATATAGACGGGTTATCTATACATAGAGCTGTGATCTGTAACAGAAGGGTATTCTATACAAAATAATAAACCGTTGTGCAGGGATTTGCAGCGTTTTTTTTTCATGCTCAATTCCAAAAAAAAAAAATGAACCACTGGAATTGAGCATGAAAAAAAAAAATTGTTAACCCCCCTCAAAATTTGATGGTTTCCGTTTCAAGGTATGTAGAATCCGAAAATGCAATTAAAAAAAAGTCTGTCTGTCTGCTGTACGCCGTACTGAGCGCTTTTCTTAGTTACCATGAACCAAAATTGACGAAATTCGGTATAGGTCCCATTTGTGGTCTAGTTGGCCCTCGAAGCTCGGCGTTAATGTCAGTCATCGCTAATGAGTGATAAATACGGGGGTTGAAATTTCCATGACGCCATTATCTCGATTTTTTGCGGTTTTAAATAGTTCTTGAACTTGGGAGTTTTTGAAGACCACGCGGAGCATCGTACGTCCAGCCGTTCGTTCACAGTAAGGCCCTGAAGTTTGCACCGACTGGCTTGGTCAACAGGAGGGTGAATCAAATTGTATTCATTCAGCCCAAATATCATCACTAGGGACGCGGCAACAATTGAGAATTGGCCCGAGATAAAATCATTGCTAGGGATCACCTGATTATAATCTTGATGGCTGTATGAAGTCGAGTGGGAATATGAGTTGGTTGTTCAGCGATATTATTTCATTTGAAACATGATGGCTCTTTGGAGTTTGTTGATAGGTAGTGAAACTTGAACAAACGTTGAAGTATTATTGATGGGTAATATTACACAGTGGTAAATTATTGCACAACGGTAAATTATTACACAACTGTAAATTATTACACTACGGTTCAATATACCATCTACGTAGAAGGGGCTGGAGCTTGTTGGTAGGTACATTTGTATCTTGAACAACCGTTGAAGTATTATTGATGGGGAATTTACACAACGGTAAATTTTTTACTCGAAGGTAAATTATTGCACAACAGTTCATTATACTTTCTACGTAGAAGGGGCACCTATACGGGCAAATTATTACACAACGGTTTATTATTTGCCTTATGCTTCATGAATAACTACAAAATAATTACTGATTGAATTATTGAAATCCGCGCATTTGTTGGAAACTTTAATTCCGGGGCCGGCTCCAGTACTCGATTTAGGGCATTCCTGGGGGAAGCTCGAGAGTACTGACCACAGAAAACAGTTTATCTATACAGGTAAATAATAAACCATTGTGTAATAATTTGCAGCGTTTTACATCCATTGGATATAAGCTATTACATCCATTGGATTTCCCATCTGCATGGATCATCCTCTCACATTTGCTACGAAGAGGCGCAGTTGACTGGGATTGTGAAACCTCTTTGGGATTAGCCACTTTTTGGTTTATTATTTTCAATAATGAACCATTGGAATCGAGCATGAAAAAAAAAATTCTTACCCCCCCTCAAAATTTGATGGTTTACGTTTCAAGGTATGTAGAATCCAAAACTGCAATAAAAATATTTCTGTCTGTCCGCCGTACGCCGTGCGCCGTACGCCGTACACCGTACGCCGTACGCCGTACGCCGTACGCCGTACGCCGTACGGGCCACTTTTCTTAGTTACCATGAAAAAAAATTGATGAAATTCGGGTTATAGGTTCCGTTCGGCGTCTAGTTGGTCCTCGAAGCTCGACGTTACTGTGAGTCATCTCTAAGGGGTTCAAAATAGGGGTTGAAATTTTCAAAACGCCTATACCATTTTTTTACGTAAATATTTTTACGGTTTTAAATAGTTCTTGAACTTGCGAGTTTTTTAAGACCATCCGGAGCATCGTACGTCCAGCCGTTCGTTCACAGTAAGGCCCCGAAGTTTGCACCGACAGGCATTTTCGACTCCAGTGTGAATGAAATTGTATACAATTCAAACCAAATCTCGTAACCAGAGACGCGCCCACAATAGGAATTTGTGAATACGGCCAATCATTGGTAGGGATCACCTGATTATATTGGCGGAGTATGAAGTCGAGTTGGTTGTTCTGTGATATTATTTAATTTGAAAAATGATGGCTCTTTTGGAGTTTGTTGGTAGGTAGTGGAACTTGAACAAACGTTGAAGTATTATTGATGGGTAAATTATTACTACGGTAAATCATTACTCAACGGTAAATTATTACACAACGGTTCATTATACCATCTACGTAGAAGGGGCTGGAGTTTGTTGGTAGGTACTTTTGCAACTTTTTTCACTCCTCATCAACAATTTCTTTTCAGAACTTCATTATGTGTGTTTCTTTTTGTTAGGTACTGTTTGTCATCGGCAGAACTATTTTAGCAACATTTAACTCGTGATTTAGGTAGGTACCTAGTAACGAGTACGGGGTTAGGTACTAACCTACGGAGGGTCTGCGATCTACATAATATGTATAGAATAGTACATATCATATTATATAGACGGGTTATCTATACATAGAGCTGTGATCTGTAACACAAGGGTATTCTATACAAAATAATAAACCGTTGTGCAGGGATTTGCAGCGTTTTCAATATTTCAACCCCTATTATTTAACGAATAATTTACATCGAAATTTTCTTCTTTTCAGGTGAGTTAGAATTGAATCGTCTCATCGCTCTTCAGTCCTATCATTTTATCGAATTTTGAGTAAGTACAAATTCAACTACCTTTCCTTTCTCGGTGCCTTTGATGTAACTCGAATAATTTTAAGGCTAACAATGTAAAAACTACAGCATACAGGTATAATAACTGTAGCGAAACGATGATGGATAGTTAAAAAGTTATAGTGAGATACCAAATGGATATTGTAAGATGGGAGAATATTTTGTATACGGACCCTGCAAACATAGGAGACCGACTCGTTTGTGCACAATTTGGGAAAACGTGTGTACGTACGCTTTCTTCCTATTCTCAGTTTAGAACGTGTTTTTACTATTCACTTCTCGTCAAATACGCCGCAGTTTGAGATCGTGTCACCGATATAACAAACTTTCTGTCAGTATTTCGTTCCGTGCACTTAAAATGGCGAATTCCAAACGAGATGTTCTTTCTTCTTCTTCTCTTCTTCAAGTGCCTTCTCCATCATTGAAGGTTGGCGATCATTTCTGCATAACCCACGCGGTCCTGTGCTAGGTGAAATAGATCGGCCGCTCGTTCGATTCCTGTCCAACTGCGTATGTTCGACAACCAGGACGCACGCTTCCTTCCAACTCCCCTACGCCCACTGATCTTGCCCATCATTATAGTCTGCAACAGACCGTACTTGGAGCCACGCATAACATGCCCCAAGTAAGCGACTTTACGCCTCTTCACAGTCACTAGAAGTTCACGGGTCAGGGAGTTCTGCTGAAGGATGTAATCATTCCGGAGCCTAGCAGTCCAGGGGATTCTCAGCATACGTCGGATCAGCCACATTTCGAAAGCCTCCAGCCGGTTGATGTCCTTGGCTTTTAATGTCCAGGTCTCCACTCCGTACAGAAGTACGGACCAGATGTAACACAACAATGCGCCATCGCAGCAAAAAACTTACATCCCGGCGACATAAAATGCTACGCATATTGTTAAACGCTGTCCTTGCTACCTCGATCCGACAACGCAGCTCCCCCTCCAACGACCATGTCTCCGATACCCACTGGCCCAGATACTTGAAACGCGATACTCGCTCTATGACTTGCCCGTCGACCAGCAGCCGCACACCATTGCCCGCCCTTTTTGAGATGACCATCGATTTTGTCTTGGCTATATTAATAGCTAGGCCGTACTTCTTACAAGCTACCGCCACTCTATCCAGGAGAACCTGGAGCTCAGCCTCAGATTGGGCAAGTAGCACCGTGTCATCTGCGTAACGCAGGTTCGAAACAGGCAAACCATTGACTGGAATGCCAATGTCACATTCATCCAGGGCCTCCTTAAAAACCTGCTCCGAATAAATGTTAAAAAGCAATGGGGATAACTTGCAGCCCTGTCTGACACCTTTGGCCACAGTCACCTGCTGGGATAGGACACCATCCACTCGAATTTGTGCCCGCTGCTCCCAATACAGGTTCTTAATAAGTCGCAAGTCCTTAAAATCAAGCCCAGCCTCCTCCAGAATTCGCACGAGGTGTCCATGCTTCACATTGTCAAAAGCCTTCTCAAAATCAATGAAGCAGGCATAAACTGAGCATTGCTGGTCCAGGCATTTTTGCACGAGCACCTGCATTGCAAATAATGCTTCACGCGTCCCAAATGCACTCCGAAATCCGAACTGTGTTTCTCCAATCTCAGCTTCCACTTTCCGCCACAGGCGATAGTGGAGCACACGCAGCAAGATCTTGAGGGCGTGACTCATCAAACTGATGGTCCTGTGGTCACAGCACCGGCGCGCATTTGCCTTCTTAGGCAACGTGACAAAGATCGAGTTCAGCCACTCGTGAGGCATCTGTCCACTGTCGTATATCCAATTGAAAAGAGCAGTCAGCTTGGATATGCTTTTATCACTAAACAGCTGGAACATGTCCATGCTAACCTCATCCGGGCCCATAGCTTTACCAATTTTGGCCGCCTTGATAGCGCGACGAACCTCATCCTCAAGAATGGGTGGCCCCTCATCGCCAACCCGGCCCGACAATACACAAACCCCTCGCGCTTCGGTAAACAGCTCGGTGACGTACTTCTCCCACACCTGGCACTTTTCTTCCCTGGACACGGCTACTACTCCCGACTCATCCAGGACCACCGAGGCATGATTTTTCCTCCCGGTAGAAGTCAATTCCCTGACCCTCTTATGCAGATTGAAATCATCGTGAATTTCACTTAGATATTCCATCTCAGCACATTGAGAAGCCAGCCATTCCTCCCTTGCCCGGCGGGTTGCAGCTCGAATCCGTGTTTGCTGCGCCTCGTATGCCTGACCATCACTGTTCTTGAGCAAACGCCGTTTGTCCATCATTTGGAGAATTTCGTCCGTCATCCACTTCTTTTTTTTCTTTGTATTGACAGTTTCCTTCAGATGGTCGTTTGCCGCCCCGTTGATGGCAACTTTGAACTGGAGCCATGCACCTTCAATGTCAGATACCTCAATGTCCCCTACAGCCTGGTTCATCTGGTCCCCTGCTGCTTCAGCTACACTCGCTGACTTGAGCAGGCTCAGGTCGACTTTCCTCACAACTTTAGGCTGTGCCCTCCGAAGTTTCAGACGGATACGGGCAATAACAGGGGTGTGGTCCGAATTAACATCTCCTCCCGGGTAAGTTTTCGCACTCTTGACTGCATTCCGAAATCTCGTGTTAATCAAGATGTAATCAATCTGATTGCGAACGACACGCTCTGCGCCATCCTGGGGTGATTTCCAGGTGTATAACCTCCGCTTCGGGAGCTTGAACCACGTATTACACACGACAAGATTCGAATCCTGGCAAAACTCCACCAAACGGTCACCTCTCTCATTCCGGACCCCGAGGCCAAACCGACCAACGATTCCCCGGACAGGTCCCTCACCCACTTTGGCATTGAAGTCGCCCAGATATATGCTTATATCGTGGCCCTTGATCATACGTTTGACCTCCGCCAGCTCATTGTACATAGCCTCTATCTCATCATCGGGCTTATCAGCTGTAGGTGCATACACCTGCACAATGTTCACATTTACAGGTTTCTCTTTTAGTTGCAGTAACATGACCCGATCGGACACTGGCAAAAAGTTGGACACGCTGCCCACGAGGTCCTTCTTGATCCTAACTCCCACCCCATTCGGATTAGCCGTAACATTACTGCCAGAATAATACAGCACTGATTCATCCCGGTCACATCTGCCAGATCCAGGCCACCGAACCTCAGACACTCCCAGAATATCGACACCCAGCCTCTTCATTTCTTGCTCTAGATTGTCTATCTTGCCTGCCTCATGCAAACTGCGGACGTTCCATGTCCCCACCCTGACTTCTCTCTCTGAAATCGCGAGTCCGGAGATTCTTGGCACCCCTGCTCCATCTAAGGAGCGCCGGTACTCAGGGCCATTGGATTCACTCGCCATTCATAGAGATTTGCAGAAAGGACTATCCTCAGGAGGAATAATGCGGTGGTTTCCTAACTTGCCTTCCGCATCGCAGTGCCACAGCCGTACCGATGTATCCATCTCCGCCTGAGGGTTACCCCATTTGAGCCTTACACACCTCCATGGCATCAGCCTGAAATGGGTACTGGGATGGCCGCTACCCCACCCCAGGCTAGTTTTGGTCCGCCCCGGGTATTTCATTTCCCCGGTACCACCCATATCTGGGAGGCATCCCCCTATCCGCCACCTGGGGAGGCGCCCAATGGAGGATCTAGCAACCCCGCATGGGCTTTAAAACGCTGAAACTATTACACAACGATTTATTTACCTGTGTAGATGCCCCTTCTGCGTAGATCACTGTTTCAGTTTCAGTTTTCTGTGGTCAATACCCTCCATCTCCCACTAGTAAAGCCCGAGTACTGAAGTACTGAGTATCGAGTACTGAAACTGGCCGTGCAACTGCAGTGTCATAAATATGCGGTGGATTCAAGAATTCTATTATTAATCATTTGTTGTTATTTATTCAGCATAAAGTTTGTTCAAGGTACAAAAATGCACCTATCAACAAAATCCAGAACAAACATCATCCGTCAAATGAAATGATATCACGGAACTCAACCAACTCGATTTCATGCAGCCATGCGTGATTTACTGATACGAGACATGAGGCGTTCCCAAGCAATAATATCTGGGCTGGTTGAGTACCGTATCATTCACGATCATGTTGACGAAGTTTTACTTGCCAACTCCAGGGCCTTACTGTGAACGAACGGCTGCATGTGCAGTGAACCAGGTGGTCCCAGAAATTTCACACGGTCGATATCAATTTGAAAGATTCCATTAGTGCAACTTGGCGAATTTTCAAAGAAATAGTTTGGGAAATCGAGAATTCAGATCAATGGTCATCTGCTAGAGCACTCATTACGGTCTGAATGTGCAGATGTTCAGAGCAGAGTGGCACGTGTTTCAGACAAATAATTAATTATGCCAAAAAAATTGGGTGTTTTGAAACAAAGGATTGTTATTTTGATCACTCGATGGAGTCGAACGTGCTGAACATACTGGCAATCGATTCGGTGACCAAAAACGCTGCAAATCCCTGTACAACGGTTTATTATTTTGTACAGAATACCCTTCTGTTACAGATCACAGCTCTCTGTAAAGGTGTTGTGTAATAATTTTCCATTGCGTAATAATTTACCCATCAATAATACTTCAACGTTTGTTCAAGTTTGAAACCCCGTCTTTTGTCACTTTAGACGTTTTTCAATGATGAAAACGATCTTTCCACATCACATGAGACTATGAGTACGAACCGGTCGGTAATTTGCTATGTCCTGGGGGTCCGTCGGCTCGCATTCTTCCACAAACTCTCCGTTCAAAATTTTCGACAAATTTCTAACAGTTTTCCATCCCGGATTCCTTTTCAATACCGCATCCAGTTTCTTCCTCATATTTTCCCCGATGGGACCTTTCCACTCTTTACTACCAGAGATAGGGACCTGGAAACATCCATTCCGCATTGTTCTAAGGTGGTAATTAAATCGAAGGAACTTATGAGTCATATAAGACTTGGCCCTTTAGCATCCCTCATTCCAGGGTCAGTACTGGATATTTGACATTATTCAACTGTATTCAAGTTAATTGTTCCTGTCCATGAGTTCAACCCAGTTTTGTAGGTGGATATGACAATAAAGAGCACATTCAGAGTTTATGCAGCTTCAGGTTATGGTAGAGATTCAGCAGCGTCCATCCCCGAGAGTTTAGGTGTTTGGAGGGTTGAAAACTGAGCTGCATCACACCCACTGTGTTCCTACCAATATGTCGATAATTGAATACTCTTTCAATAGTCGCGTTGGAGGGGCGTTGGTGGGGGGGGGGGGGGGGGGGGGGAGGTTTATATGGAGGATATTTAACAAGGTGGACTTACATACGGGGGTTACAGAGAGGGAATGAGGTTGGAAGGAAATTGAAACGCTGCGCCCCTGAGCTCGGGAATGACTGAATCGGAAATGACTGACTAAAAGGAAAGGAACTTCCTCACGAAGCTAACAAGCGCGGCTTTATCGTGTTTTTGGAGAATTTGTGAGCCAAATGTGAATTGCAATCGCTGCAAGGAAATTGAAATCATTGTGAGATTGGAATATTCTCCTACGGGAGATATTTCTCTGGGGGACAACATGATGATCTGCCAAAACCCACTGGCATTTTCAAAACAATCACTGCAGTTGTCGACATGATGAAAAAGTTCGTGTTTCCGCATGTACCAATTTATTCATGTGCGTACTCCTGACCATCTGGTCTTAGCTACCGGACAAATTCAATAACCACAAGAAAATATCGTCTAAAAATTTTTTAATTAATTTCTTACGAATAAACTACCCGATTTTGCTCAGATCCTTTGCTTAGTTGGTGTGTAGCTTCTAGATGGTCCCCTGTGGACTTCAAACCCGGAATAAATCACTCGCGATGAAATCGTGGAAACCCATTTCAAAGAAAAACGGAGTTATTCAAAGTTTGTTTATTTCCGCTAATACACGAAAAACGCTGCAAAGTCCTTGTGACATGGGTTTATTATTCTACCGGACATGCCTACAGAAATTTTGGCTGTTCATTTATTGCTTTCATGTGCAATTATCAAAATGGCTAATTTTGATGGTTTCCACCAATTTTGGCCCCCAAAACACGAATTAGGCTCGGTTTTTTTTACAGATCACTTTTTATCATTGATAGTACATTGTCTTGTCATTTAATTGTCTTGATTCACCTGTTGATACTACTTCTAGTGTTATTATACAAATGCATGGTGATTTCAGACAATTTCCCATGATTTCGGGAGCTTACCCTTCGTTCTTCACTCTGCTCAAAATCAACTTCATATTCGGTGTTCTCGCACTAAAAAAACATGTAAGACGATACCTCACAAGCTCGTGTTCGCTAAACCTCAAAAATTCCTCGAAAACCCCTATTTTTACACCAATTTTTCTACCATAACACCCTTGGGTGTATACTGATCGGGCTGCCGAGTTTCGGGACACAACTAGGACCCAAATATGTTCCCAAATGGGGTCCCAAACTGTGTGCGGAATAACGACGATTTTAGACCAAAATGTAACGTAAATTTAGGCTGAAATTCGTTAGAACCTCGATTTTCCACTCGTTGGTCAAAATTGACTTCATATTCGGTCTTCTCGTCCCAAAAACATGGAAAATGATACCTCAAACGCTTATCTTACTAATATGTTACTAAAGCACAAAAAGTACCTATTTTTAGAGGTACCCATTTGCAACACCCCTGGGTATATTCCGATCGGGCTGCAAGTTTCGGGACACAACTAGGGGCCAAATGGAGCCTGTGTGCGAAAGAACGAGCTTTCTTAGGCGAAAATGAAGCCGGTATGCGCGATACGGCGGACAGTGGACGGGCATTACATTTTACGAATCTACGCACCTTGAAACGTAAAAGAAAAAATTTTGAGGGGGTGTTATAAAAAAATGTTTCTGAGCGATTTCATAGGTGTATTATTCACAGAATAATAAACCAAAAAACGCGAAAAATACGCTGTTCTACCGGATTCGGTTTGATGATGGTTTGATCATCAAGACCGGTATAGCAGTGTATTTTTCGCGTTTTTTCGTGTATTAGTGGAAATAGACAGCCTTTCAATAACTCCCCTTCTCCTTGAACTTCAAACCCCTTAAACTTCGTGGTTTGCGTTGGAAAAATATATAATTAAGTAACTTTTACTGCCAGGCAAGCTCCGGGTTCTCGATTCCCCTGAGGAAGCCCTCCGTAATTGTTGACCACAGAAAACAGTGATCTACCCGGAAGGGGCATCGATGAAGGAAAATTTTCTTGGTACCCACATATACCACTCAAACCTGTAGGATCAGATTACACTCAATAAAGCAAGTAGAAGGAAGGGGTCTGTCTAGTGACAAGGAGAACGTGCACAGCCGGCTCCCTCCAACAGTCCCTAACGACTGTAGGATGGCCGGAGGAGGGTGGAACAAGCCCTATAAAACCTGTGCTCCTGCCCAGGCTTCTTCATTCTACGCATTCACCTCGAGTCGTTGACTTCTCTCTCTTACTACCTTCCTTCTCCCTCGAAAAGAACTCCTAGAGTGGTGTAACCCGCCTGGTGAAGCCTTCGGGTATAACCGGTGTGGTGGAAACCTTCCGAGCACGTCATTCGATACCTCACACTCCACCACAACCTCACCTATCCCAGGCTCACACATATCCTTCACCACAAAAATAATTTTCTAGTAATCTTCACCACAAAAATAAATAGTTTGTAGTATATCCGGTCCTGTGATAGCTACATTTTTTCTTATTAATTAAAGGTAATTTTCGTCTCTACAGTAATTATGGACTTTGCAGTTCTTTGGAGTTTTCGCCCTGCGGTTTAGCATTTTTTCGTTGGCTACCTACAGATTTAGGAGTTTCATTAGTCTGTGTGATATTATACAATGAAACTTCTCCAAACGGACACTTCCCTCTAATGGACATCTCTGTACAGCGGCCATATTCAGATTCCCCCCACTGTTCTCCATTTTGTTTTAATGTGTCTTGTACTTCTGTCTATCGGACTCTCTATCTCTGTAACGAACGCAGGCAGGCAATCAACAATGTTTTTCTTAAAGGGAGTTGAAGTATTGGAAAATTCAATGTATCGGAATTGAATTGTGTTTTTCTTAATAAAATACATAATTTTAAACAAAAACCAAAATTACAGTAGCACTAGATTATTTTGTTCTCCCTGTAACGGACAGCCGTAAAGCTCACGAGCCTTTCTCTACGAAATACACGGCAGGGTTCATTTTCTGATAAAATGATGATAACATGGATTATATATATCATTATTCGATCACCAATTTTTGGTGCGGAATGCGTCATAGTAATTTTATTTTATTTTATTTTATTTTATTTTATAGTACGGCTAAGCCAATTTACAATAGTTGAATAAAGGAGTTGTTTTACTCCTTTATTCTATAGAAAAATTAATACTATAGTAATAATAATAATATAGTATTACAATAGACCATCGTTTTCGGGACCTGACCTACATCATTATATTGCTCCCTACGGCCTACCAACCAGATGTAGAGTGGAGTGTGTCAAAGCAAACACCCCACGCAAATCAGCAGACATTCTTTAACACTTTATTTACTTTCTTTCATCTCCATTCACACATAATAACAACGCAAATTAAAATAACACTCATGAAAATAATTTAACAAACTCAACAACAAAACGCTGCAAATCCCTGCACAACGGTTTATTATTTTGTACGGAATACCCTACTGTTACAGATCACAGCTCTCTGAATAGAGAACCCGTCTATATAATATAATATTATGTACTGTTCTATACATATTATGTAGATCACAGAACCTCCATAGGTTAGTACCTAACCCCGTACTCGTTACTAGGTGCCTATAGATTCGTATATGGGCTTCAGGATGAGGAGCTTTTTCAAAAAAATTGATAATGTCTTCGTGCCCAACTGTCGGGTTTCCAATGCCATATGATGAAAGTGGAGGAGACTGTGGTTGGTGGGGGTTTGATTGTTTCGCCTTTCAGTTTTGCAGATGACGTTACTGTTTCATGAAGCCTTCTTGCAAGCATGTTCATTAAATCCCACCATTTGAAAAACGCTGCAAATTATTAAACAAAGGTTTATTATTTACCTGTATAGATGCCCCTCCTGCGTAGACCGCTGTTTTCTTTGATCAATTCCCTCGAGCTCCCCACAGGAAAGCCCTAAATCGAGTACTGGAGCCGGCCACGAAATTGAAGTTTCCTACAAATGCGCGGGATTCAATAATTCGACCCCTAATAATTATTTTGTAGTTATTCATGAAGCGTAAGGCAAATAATAAACCGTTGTTTAATAATTTACATGTATAGGTGCCCCTTCTACGTAGATAGTATAATGAACCGTTGTGCAATAATTTACCTTCGATTAATAATTTACCATTGTGTAATAATTTGCTCATCAATAATACTTCAACGGTTGTTCAAGTTGCAAAAGTGCCTACCAACAATCTCCAGCCGCTTCTACGTAGATGGTATAATGACCGTTGAGTAATAATTCATCGTTGTGTAATATTTTACCCATCAATAGCCTGAATTCAACGTTTGTTGAAGTTTCACTCCCTATCAACAAAATCTAAAAGACCCATCATTTTTCAAATGAAATAATATCACACAACAACCAACTCGACTTCATACTCCGTGAATATAATCAGGTGCTTCCTAGCAATGATTATCTCGGGCCAATTCCAGATTGTTGCCGCGTCCCTAGTGATGATATTTGGGCTGAATGTATCCAATTTCATTCACCCTGCTGTTGAAGAAGCCTGTCGGTGCAAACTTCTGGGCCTTACGAACTGCTGGACGTACGATGCTCCGGGTGGTCTTAAAAAACTCCCAAGTTCGAGAACTATTTAAACGTAAAAAACCGAGATAAGGTCGTCCTGGAGATTTCAACCCCTATTTTTCACCCCTTAGGGATGACTGACTGAGGGACGCCGAGCTTCGAGGACCAACTAGACCCCAAATGGGACCTGTAAACCGAATTTCGTCAATTTTGGTTCGTGGTAACTAAAAAGTGCGAAGTACGGCGTACGGCGGACGGATAGAAATTTTTGTTTTGCGAGTACGGGGTTAGGTACTCCGGAGGTACCTACGGAGGGTCTGCGATTTACATAATATGTATAGAATAGTACATATCATATTATATAGATGGGTTATCTATACATAGAGCTGTGATCTGTAACAGAAGGGTATTCTATACAAAATAATAAACCGTTGTGCAGGGATTTGCAGCGTTTTTCATGCTCGATTCCAAAGGTTCATCATTGAAAATAATGAACCAAAAATAGCGTTTGACAATTTTCATTGTTTCCCCCCTCAGACTTCTCGTTAGCGGACGCCTCTCTCTAACGGACACATAGTCGTTGGCCATGGCTATCCGTTAACGGGAAGTTTCCCTGCACCTATTTTTCGCCGACAAGTAGGTGAGTGCAGAATTCATCGCTAAGCGCACCTGAGGCGGAATCGGGAGCAGCACAGAGAAATCTCGTTAGTTTGTGAAAATAACCGCCTGTTGTGTTTTACTGTCGCCCAGAGACGTCGCACTTCGTAGTTATACCCGGTTCGGCTCGCGTAATCTCGGCGAAGCAGATGAACACGAATGTGTCTAATCAGCATTGCGGCGGCTCAAATGAAATGTCGGTCCCCTCCGACAAGCGACAGGTGTTGATATGAGGCTGGCTTTTGTATGGGCCGCAGGGCTCTAATGTAAAACGTGGTACGCGGGGCTACGGAACAACCGCATCGCAGAGAGATCCGAAAGACGGAAAGTGAGTGGCGGCAATCTAATGTCCCCGTGCGGACGTGTGGGTTTTGTGAGGGCGAAAATGCCGAGTGGCGGACGGACACAGCCCACTTTGTGTTTTCCCTATCGGAATTCGTGTGCGGGTTCTCCGAGCTTATCAAAGGGCTGTCACGGTGAAAAATGTGAACGTAGCACTGGGAAAATAGACGCGAAAGTACCAAATAAACTACCAGATCCATTGGTCCATGAATTTGTACATCCATGAAACTTGAACTTGCACAAATCTTCATCTTATCTGTAAATCCGGCTGGTCGATTAGAAATAGTAACAAGAAATGTTATAGAAATCGTTGCAATAAATTCGTTTTCATTGAAATTGGTTTCCACGATTTCATCGCCGGTGATTTATTTAGTTCGTGGTGGGTAGGTACATGAAGTAACATCAATTTCGGTTTATCTTCTACTAATAATACTCCTATGTATTCGCCCAGCAAAAAAAATTGTATAAAACCCCCTCAAAATTTGATGGATCCTGTTTCAAGGTTGTAGAATCAAAAAATGCAATAAAAAAATTTCTGTCCGTCCGCCGTGCGCCGTACTGAGCGCTTTTCTTAGCTGCCATGAGCCAAAATTGACGAAATTCGGTTTATAGGTCCCATTTGAGGCCTGGTTGGTCCTCGAAGACCGGCGTTAATGTCATTCATCCCTAAGGGGTGAAAAATCGGGGCTGAACTCTCCAGGACGACCTTATCTCGGGTTTTTTTACGGTTTTAAATAGTTCTCGAACTTGGGAGTTTTTTAAGACCACCCGGAGCATTGTACGTCCAGCCGTTCGTTCACAGTGAGGCCCAGAAGGTTGCTGCACCAACAGGCTTTTTCAACAGCAGGGTGAATGAAATTGTATACATTTAGCCCAAATATCATCACTAGGGAAGCGATAACAATCGGGAATTGTCCCGAGACAAAATCATTGCTAGGGAGCACCTGATTATATTCACGGAGTATGAATTCGAGGTGGTTGATCTGTGATATTATTTCATTTGAAAAATGATGGCTCTTTTGGAGTTTGTTGATAGGTAGTAAAACTTGAACAAACGTTGAAGTATTATTGATGGGTAAATTATAACATAGTGGTAAATTATTACACAACGGTTCATTATACCATCTACGTAGAAGAAGCGTAGGTACGTTTGCAACTTATTTCACTCCACATCAACTTCATTATTTGCGTTTCTTTTTGCCATTTTAGTTACTGTTTGTCATCGACAGAATTATTTTAGCAACATTTAACTCGTGATTTAGTTAGGTACCTAGTAACGAGTAAGGGGTTAGGTACTACCCTACGGAGGGTCTGCGATCTGTAACGGAAGAGTGTTCGGTACAAAATGATATACCATTGTGCAGTGATTTGCAGCGCTTTTCTTTTACGTTTCAAGGCAAAGGGCACCGTGTAGGCAGATTTGGAAAATGATAAGAAAGTTGTGGTTAGGTAGCCGTGACGATACAAAATTCGAGCTGGAAATAGACTGGATTAATAGCAATGTACAAAATAAATATGAAGGCCACAATTGAAAGAATTTATTGTAAATAAATAGAATTTTACAACCATTATCAAAGATACGTACACACAAGTAGATAATAATCATGAGATAACTTGAAATTTTATAAGAAAACTTCAGTTATGCAGTAGGTACCGTGAAAGAAGTGAAATCGATCATCTCTCGAGTATTTTATCGAATTTACATTCGCAATGAAAATGTATTCACTACAATAATTCGTAGAGGGTAGCCATGCTTTGCTACCAGAAAATAGTTGCTATTAAATTAGAAGCAGTGGAAGACTAAAGTTAAAAGTGAAAACTTCGATAGGATAAGTAGGTACCTGATTCGCTTGAAACCTTGAGAAGAGGAAATTCTTCAAAGGAAAAGAACAAAATAATTTTGACGCCAAATGGTAATAATATATTCTTCAAAGTTTAGAGAAGAACCGAATGATTTGCAGCTCCAAGAAAATGAATTTAATGGCCGTGAAATGAAAACGCTGCAAATCCCTGCACAACGGTTAATTATTTTGTACAGAAAATACCCTTCTGTTACAGATCACAGCTCTCTGTATAGATAACCCGTCTATATAATATAATATATGTACTGTTCTAAACATATTATGTGGAGCGCAGACCCTCCGTAGGTTAGTACCTAAGCCCGTACTCGTTGCTAGCTACCTACCTAAATCACGAGTTAAATGTTGCTAAAATAATTCTGTCGATGACAAACAGAAACTAAAACGGCAAAAAGAAACGCAAATAATGAAGTTCTGAAGGAAAATTTTTGATATGGAGTGAAATAGATGCCCCTTCTACGTAGATCACTGTTTTCTGTGGTCAGCACCAACTTGCCCATCAATAATACTTCAACGGTTGGTCAAGTTGCAAAAGTACCGATCAACAAAATCCAGCCCCTTCTTGGTAGATGAACCGTTGTGTAATAACTTGCCCATCAATAATGCTTCAACGGTTGTTCAACTTGCAAAAGTACCGATCAACAAAATCCAGCCCCTTCTAGGTAGATGAACCGTTGTGTAATAGGTAGTTAACGTTGTGTAATAATTTACCGTTGTGTAATAATTTACCGATGTGTAATAATTTGCCGGTGTGTAATAATTTACCATTGTGCAATAATTTACCCATCAATAATACTTCAACGTTTGTTCAATTTTCACAAGTACCTACCAACAAAATCCGATAGTCCATCACTTATCAAATGAAATAATATCGCAGAACAACCAACTCGACTTCATACAGCCATCCTTGATTATAATCAGGTGCTCCCTGGTGATGATATCCGGGCCAGATTTATACCGTTTGATTCACGACCATGTTGACTAAGCTTTTTGGTGCACACGAACGGCTGGACGTACAATGCTCCGGGTGGTCTCGAAAAATGGTTTAGCTCAAGACAAATTTAATTACATAAAAAAACTGTACTTCTATCGAAAGTTTTCGAGCTACGGCTTTCTGAACATTTCAACCCCCATTTTTCACCCCTTAGAGATGACTGACAGTAACTCCGAGCTTCGAGGACCAACTAGACGCCAAACGGAACCTATAACCCGAATTTCATCAAATTTTGGTTTATTATTCTCAATAATGAACTATTGGAATCGAGCATGAAAAAAAAAATTCTTACCCCCTTCAAAATTTGATGGTTTACGTTTCAAGGTAGGTATGTAGAATCCAAAACTGCAATAAAAATATTTCTCTCTTTCCGCCGTATGCCGTACGCCGTACGGGCCACTTTTCTTTGTTACCATGAATCAAAATTGATGAAACTCGGGTTATAGGTTACGTTCGGGGTCTAGTTGGTCCTCGAAGCTCGACGTTACTGTCAGTCATCTCTAAGGGGTTCAAAATAGGTGTTGAAATTTTCAAAACGCCTATACCTTTTTTTACGTGAATCTTTTTACGGTTTTAAATAGTTCTCGAATTTGGTAGTTTTTTAAGACCACCCGGAGCACCGTACGTCCAGCCGTTCGTTCACAGTAAGGCCACGAAGTTTGCACCGACGGGCATTTTCGACACCAGGGTGAATGAAATTGTATACATCAGACCAAATCTCGTCACCAGGGACACGCCGACAATAGGAAATTGGCCGGAGATGAAATCATTGCTAGGGATCACCTGATTTTATAGGCGGAATATGAAGTCGAGTTGGTTGTTCTGTGATATTATTTCTTTTGGAGTTCGTTGATAGGTAGTGAAACTTGAACAAACGTTGAAGTATTATTGATGGGTAAATTATTACTAGACGTTGGTAAATCATTACTCAACGGTAAATTATTACACAACGGTTCATTATACCATCTACGTAGAAGGGGCTGGAGTTTGGTGGTAGGTACTTTCGCAAGTTTTTTCACTCCTCATCAACAATTTCTTATCAGAACTACGTTATGTGTGTTTCTTTTTCTTAGGTACTGTTTGTCATCGGCAGAATTATTTTAGCAACATTTAACTCGTGATTTAGGTAGGTAGGTACCTAGTAACGAGTACGGGGTTAGGTACTAACCTACGGAGGGTCTGCGATCTACATAATATGTATAGACTTGTACATAAATATTATATAGACGGGTTATCTATACAGAGAGCTGTGATCTGTAACAGAAGGGTATTCTGTACAAAATAATAAACCGTTGTGCAGGGATTTGCAGCGTTTTTTTTTTTTTTTTTTTTCATGGTAACTAAGAAAAGTGCTAAGTACGGCGTACGGTGTACGGCGGACAGGCAGATTATTTTTTATTGCATTTTCGGATTCTACATGCCTTGAAACGTAAACCATCAGATTTTGAGGGGGCCGATTTTTTTTAAAACAGGTGGAAACCTTAAAAAATAGCTATTTAAATTATTGCACCTGAAAGAATCAATAGGTATATTTATTTCCATCAATTCTGAGGTACGTCCAGTAGAATAGTGAAACCATATGACAAGGAATTTGCAGCGTTTTTTTGGTCAACATAGTCAAGTGTAAAATGAAAACTCCTCTGACCGCTCGTCCATTCTTGGCGCCGCAGATTACGGTACTATAAAAAAAGTGAATGCTGGAGTCAAAGGGAAAAAACGGCCTAGACTAATTGGGGCTCACAAAAATCTTTGATGTGTGGAGTTCGACGGTAATAAGGTGAATTAAGACGGCACATGATAAGAGTCAAAGGGACGGAAATTACCTCATACTTAGCTTTAAAACCAACACAGACTCCATTGAAGTCTTCCTTTTTAGAACGTGTGAAAAGAGATAGGCTGACGTAGCTGCTAGAATTTCTGTATAGTTAACTCTAGTGTCGAGAGATAAATTTTCTGTACGAAAGGAAGGTGTACTACGTTTAGGACAGGAATTTTGTCTGCAGTTGCACCTTATCAAGTACCTACTCAACTAGTTGTTGAACGTTGTAGAACGAAATCCATGTTCAAAGAATTCGCTTCATCTCTGCAAGTCACTTCGTGTTCTCCAGGTGCTTGATTTTCAATCAGTTAGTTGGACATCCAGTAGATTCAAAAATAGAAATACATCAGGGAAATTGCGGCTCTGAATATGTTAAGCTTACTTGTCAAAGGCTGGAAAAAGTAAACTCCATCAGATATTTAGGGCTGTTGTTTGATCAGCATATGAAGTGGAAGGAACACATACAAAGTCTTGTAGCAAGGATTCGGAAAACATTCCACATCTTCGTCTTATTGAGAAGCTAGCTTAGCCAGAAAAATCTACGTATGGTTTTCTACGCTTATGTTTATAGCATATTGATCTATGTTATACCCATTTCGGGAGGCGCCTACGCGAGTAGTTTTGGTAACCTAAATTATTTTGTTTGTGAATACTGTCTTACGTACAGCCACGAAATCACAAAGGCACACCCGAATAGTGAACCATTACGAGGGTTTTGAAGTGCTTTCTTCAAGGATGACGTATGTTTACCGATTGGCTTTATATGTGCATAAATCCTTCGGCTTGTTCAAGAAAAGAAGTGATGTGAGACCTACCAGGTTGAACGCACAAAGTATTTCATCAATAGCACGTCCAAGCAATGACTTCTACACTAGGCAGTTGCCTTGGCTAGCACCCTCGGTTTTCGAAAATCTACCATCAGCAATTAAAACAACTAATTCTGTAGCCGTATTCAAAAAACGAATATTTCAACTTGATGAATCGAACAAATGCCAAATCCATCATCCTTGAATTTAAATTTTCCATAACAGAAATGTGCTTTCGTAATCCAAAAATCCACCATTCCTAGATTTAAAATTCTGGATAACAGAAATGTACTAGGTACCACAACGACCTTCAATACACATTAAGTATACAAGATTTAGGTTTAGGTATACTAGATTTAAGCTTGTTAAAATTAAGATATATAAGAAGTAGATAAATGTATAAGAATTATAAACTAAAATATGTTACCGAACGAACGCATACACAAGCTGAGGTGGGAGAGAAACGAGCCTGGACAGGTCACTGACCTTAGGCTCAGGCAATAAAGGAACGTTGCATTCATAATTTTACCTGTGAATCGATCTGTATTATGAAAAATGTGTGAATGAACAATTTATTATTTAAAAAAAAAAAAAAAATTATTGGGATTAGCCGGTGTCCGAGTACTTCAGTGCGGTGGGCGATCCGTCACTTGATGGTTAGGACTTGGAGGGCGGCAGGGATCCGGTGGGTTCTAAACCCAATTCGCACCAGCGCAGCTCAGGGCGCTCCAGCAATGGCTGACCTATTGCGAAACGATTGCTTCGAAATGTGATCTTCCTGAGAGGACAGCAGAACACAACCATGCACCGGTACGGCATCGGCAGTCAGACTTACAGCCCCAGACTATAATAATGGCTTTTACTTTTTTTACTTTATTTTGCTTCCTCACTACCGCAGGTAGGGAAGAAGCCTTGGATTCAATCAGTTAAAAAAAAAAAAAAAATATGTCTTCTAAAATGAAAATTTCCACTACTATTTTGCGTTTGAGACATCGAGGAACGTTTTTGGTTCCGTGTCTGTCTATCTGTCTGTCTCTCTGTCTGTCTGATATGGTCCACCATGGTCTGTGGTAATTCCTTGTAACGCCCATAACTACCCGGAATAATGATCGAAATGGGATGAAATTTCGAGGGTAGGTGCGAGTTAGCTAACAGACGGTCCCATACCAAAATCATTGAAAAAGTACCATAACTTTCGTCTGCGCATGCGCAAACAATAAATACTTGGAATCCCCATAACTACCATAAATATTGTTGAAATGAGTTCATACTTGGAGGGACGATCAGGAATAATACTTTGATCGTTTGAGATGAATTTTATTGGAAACGTAATGCAACTTTCGTCTGCGCATGCGCAAGCATGAAATGTTGACCCTTTCCTTGTAACGCTGGTAGGACCTATGCGAAAAATAGTCGTAAAAACCTGGAATTTGAGGGTACGCGCAGATTGGGCCGCAGATGGTCTCCTTCCTAAATCATGGAAACCGTTTTTTCTGCGCATGCGCGAACGTGAAATACTTGAAACGCCCATAACTACCCTAAAATTGAGTTCGACTCATTGAAATGAGTTCAAACTTGGAGGGTCGATCAGGAATAATACTTTGATAGTTCCTTATGAATTTCATTGGAATCGTACTGTAACTTTCGTTTGAGTATGCGCCAACATTAAATGTTGACCATTTCCTTGTAACGCTTCTAACTACGAGAAAAATAGTCGTAGAGAGCTGAAATTTTGAGGGTACACGTGGGTTGGATCGCAGGTGATCCCGTATCAAAACGAACCTACCCAACTATTCTTATACGTTCATGTGATTGAGGTGAGGAAGCTAGCAGTATGCCTACTCGAATTCGCAGACGTTTTCATTATTAATCATGAACGAGATGAAGTAGATATATTATTATGTTTATACTATATTTATGCGATCCATGTACCAGTTATCAGACACACCGAGAAACATAATATATCTTTATCGAATTATTTCGACAAGAGACGTCTCGGAAGATTTTGATTTCGAGTCTACCAAGGTAGTAACGTAATGTGGTTATCATGTTTTTGGTTTATTATTTTCAATAATGAACCATTGAATTCGAGCATGAAAAAAAAAATTCTAACCCTCCCCTCAAAATTTGATGGTTTACATTTTAAGGTATGTAGAATCCAAAACTGCAATAAAAAAATTTCTATCTGTCCGCCGTATGCCGCACTGGCCACTTTTCTTAGTTACCATCAAAACAAAATTGATGAAATTCGGGTTATAGGTTACGTTCGGGGTCTAGTTGGTCCTCGAAGCTCGACGTTACTGTCAGTCATCTCTAAGGGGTTCAAAATAGGGGTTGAAATTTTCAGAACGCCGTAGCTCGAAAACTTTCGATAGAAGGGTATGGGTTTTTTTACGTTATTAAATTTGTCTTGAGCTAAACAATTTTTGGGACCACCCGGAGCATTGTACGTCCAGCCGTTCGTGTGCTCCAAAAAGCTTCGTCAACACGATCGTGAATCAAACGGTATAAATCCGGCCTCATTTTTATGAAGTCATGTTTGAAAATTGGCGGTTAAAAGCTGGAAGCTGATTCTGATCCAGCTGATTCCTGAGGGGGAGTGGTCGTGGTGGGAGAAATTCAAAAATTGGCGGTAATGATGTAGGAGGCTGTGACATCACACCAGCTGTGACTTTGGGCGTGGTGGAGGGTGGTGATAGGGAGAGGGAGGGGGGGCCAGCTGATCTTATGTCACTGATGGGTGGTTGGTGGGGGGTGGGGTATTTGATAATGATAGGGAAACCATATGATCAGGTGGTGGGGAGGGGAGGGGGATGACAGTTTGAAAAGGCGGGAATTTGGTAAACAGCTGGTCTTATGTCATTCATGGGAGGGGGGAGCATTTTGAAAATTAGAGGGAAAAGCCTTGGCAGTTGAAAACTGGAGGGAAAGAGAATATCAGCTGATTGCCGAGGGGGGAGTGGGAGAAATTCAAAAATTGGCGGTAAGGCGGGACATTTATTACCAGCTGATCTAACCTATTATTAGACGAGGGGTGGAGAGGAGGTATTTGAAAATTAGAGGGAAAGAGCATTTTGAAAAATTGGCAGGAACCAGTTAAGGAGGATTTACATGGATACTGTAGCTTGACTTCATCCATGGGCATAAATCACTTTATAACATCCATGGAAATGATGTAGGAGGCTGTGAAATCACATCAGCTGAGGCCGTGACGTCAGAGGTCATGACGTCAGCGACCTTCTTATCAGTGTTATCAGATAACGTCAAGGTCAAAAGTGACCCAGAACACCCCTTTTACCCGTACTCATATCCAAACAGAGCTGTGATATTCAACTTAAGTGAAGACAAAACTGCGGATGATGGAATAACCGCAAGTTATAGAAGAGGCGGTGAGTACGGAGGCTGTGATATTTACTTAAGGACTGTTTTAAAAAATGCCCGCCAATGATGGAAAACCGCAAGATACCCAAGAGGCGGCTAGTACGGAGGCTTAGCGAGATAATTGGAGCAGTATGCACGAAAACAGAAAAGGGAGGGACCAAGGATGGAGTATGTATTCCCCTCTGCCTCCAAGATCCCTGTAAAACCGGCACCTCCACGCGGGCAATCCCGGACATGTCTATGGCATGACCAAAGCCGGAGGAGGCAGGAACAGGGGTAACCTGCTGTGCAGAGAACAGGAAAGAGAAATGAAGAGGAGTCGCAAAGCAAAGAGAATGATTGGTATGGGCCCAAGCGGCCTGCAAACAATCAACCAAAGCACAGCGCACAGCAGGTTTATTATTGTCAATAATTAACCTTTTGAATGATGCACGAAAAAAAAAGGGTTAACCCCCTTCCCCCCCCCCCCCCCTCAAAATGTGATGGTTTACGTTTGTGATGATGTGGCTGTTCTCGAGTCGTTAAGTGGAAGCCTAATCAATATCCCTTCTTAACCGGTGATAATCTCGCTGGTCTAGGAGGGGGCTTTCGAGGGTCCACCGTTACTCTCCTCACTCTGTCACAGTTTCGGAGTATGTAGAATGGGGTAATGCAATTAAAGAAATTCTGTCAGTCCGCCGTACGTCGTACTTAGCACTTTTTTTAGTTACCATGAACCAAAATTAATGAAATTTGGTTTGAAGGTCCCGTTTGGGGTCTAGTTGGTCCTCGAAGCTCGGCGTTACTGTCAGTCATCTGTGAGGTGTTGAAGTTTTCAGAAAGCTATAGCTCGAAAAATTTCAATACAAGAAAACGTTTTTTTTTAAACGTTTTTAAATTGATCTTCAACTGAAGCATTTTTGAGACCACCCGGAGCATTGTACGACCAGCCGTTCGTTTGCACGAAAATCTTCGTCAACGCGATCGTGAATCAAACGGTATAAATCCGGCCCAGATATCACTGCTAGGAAGCACCTGAATATAATCACAGATGGCTGTATGAATTCGAGTTGGTTGTTCTGTGATATTATTTCATTTGAAAAATGATGGCTGTTTTGGATTTGGTTGATATTTACTTAGTATTGCCATTTGAACAAACGTTGTGCTTCATGAATAACAATGAATAATTATTATAGATTGAAATATTGAATCCTGCGGATTTTTGTGAAACTGTAATTCCCGGAGCTGGAGGCTGAAGATAACGATACCCCCTCCACTCCTCCGACTGGTCCCCCCCCCCCCCCACCGAGCTGAAATCTACCGAATTCATCCATGAATATTGATGCCTTCATGTAAGATGGAATGCTTTGGTATGGCATGGCTACTCGTGGTATATTGTGTGCTGTATGACTAATCACGGACGGTCACATTCGAAAACTCGTCTGTTGAAATAGTTTAATCGACGGTACAAACGAAGGTTATTGGAGCCACGCGCGGTCAAATCACTGGGAATATGTCTCGAGTGCTACAGCCGGTGATTTTTAATTCGTTTTTCCGCCGAATAAACTTCTCTCGATTGGTTGCCGGGCGGTGAAAATAGCGGGGGAAAATGGAATCGCAGGAGAGGACGGTGCTTCCAATATTGTTTTATATCACCATTTTACACTTAACGAGATCTGTTATGTCCGAGTATTGATCAGAAGTCGTTGGGCGGAGGTTTCGTCCCAGTTCCATCCCATAGCCAGTTTTTGGCCGAGGGTGTGCGGTGAACCGTTTATTGTGTCATAATGTTGTGCGCAAATTTGCTCCGCTGAGCGTTTTCTGTCCCCTGCCAATTCCAATCGAGGGAATAATGTTCGGCTACCTCCAACTGTTGGAAGTGGTTGCGGGTTTGAATTGGTTTTCTCATAAACAAGCTCTGGATGGGCAATCACTGAATACGAGTAGTACACAGCATGTTGGGGATGAAAAACATGTTCAATTAGTACGTTCATCGGTTCATGGTGAACGTGATTATCTCAATATTTATGTTAAATGAACGTCCTGTGTCTTTGTCCTCCTTCATTATTATTATTATTGTATTTTTATTTTTTCATAATTTTCACAGTTCCAAGTATTCTTAGTTAAGTAGGTAGGTGTTATTTACTTTGTGGTCTCATTGTGGTACTTTGTGGTGTTTATAAAAATGTAGTAACGTTCTGTACAATATTATGAAGCTAGCAATACGATGCTTTCGATTTTAAATTGTTGAATTGTTGGTTTTTGAATGATCAATAAAATTAAATGTAACCTACTAATACGGAGTTACCCCACTTCTTGGAACTCAGTTCCTTGCTAAGTGGGGGAGTTGGCCTAAGCACTGCTTTGAACACACTAATCCTTCTACGTGTAACTTCTTTGTAATTTTTTTTCATAGCTAAGTTAGTCCTTTAATTAATTAAGTTCTGTTAAGTGGCTGCCTATATTGCTTGATTTACTAACTAATCCGCAACGTAGATACTAGAAAAGAGATTTTCAAAATCTCTGTGTCCCTTTGAAATTAAAAAGGTGAAGACAAGTGTCTTGTATCCAGGTCGGCTGTGAATGGAAGGTGTAGTTATGTCCTTCGGAAAATGTCTCAGTGGGATCGGTAGGCTAAAATACAAGTGACGCGAAGTAGACTTGAACCGGCTAGGTGGAACTAACTGGGTTGACCCACTGAGTGGTCACACGAAACCTATATGGAGTCTTTGCCGGGGCATATCTAAAATCTTCTGAATGTTTATGGAAGTACATGGAAGTACATGCATGAGCGCCGACTTTATGTATAATTGGTTGATGGTGAAGACTGAAACCACGGAGAAGAGATCATCGGAAGGGAATTTTTGGTTTATTATTCTGTGAATAATGAACCTATGTATTCGCTCAGCAAAAAATTTTTATAACACCCCTCAAAATTTTTTCTTTTCCGTTTCAAGGTGCATAGATTCCATAAATGCAATGTCCGTCCGCCGTACGCCGTACGCCCTATTACGTGTACAGGCTTCATTTTCGGTCTAAAAAAGTCGTTCTTTCGCACACATCCTCCATTTGGGCCCTAGTTGTGTCCCGAAACTTTTCAGCCCGATCGGAATATACCCAGGGGTGTTATGAGTGAAAATGTGTATAAAAATAGGTACTTTTTGCGTTTTAACAACATGTGAGTAACATGAGCTTTTGAGGTATCTTTTTCCAAGTTTTTGAGGACGAGAAGACCGAATATGAAGTCGATTTTGACCAAAGACGCGGAAATTGAGGTTTTACCAAAGGTTCAGCTCCCAAAATTGGTTTTTTATGAGTCAAACACTTGGAAAACTGTCTGAAATCACCATCAATGTGTACAATAACACTGGAAAAAGTGTAAACAGGTGAATCAAGACCATTAAATGCCACTACCAATGATCAAAGATGATCTTAAAAAAAAAGAAAAAAAAGCGTACCAATTTCATGTTTTGGGGGCCAAAATTGGTTGAAATCATCAGAAATAGCTATTTCAATCATTCCACATGAAAGAAACAATACATTTAACAGCCAACAAAAATCTCTAGAACTCCAATAGAATAATAAACCCATGTGACAAGGACTTTGCAGCGTTTTGGTTTCTTATTCTGTGAATAATACACCTATGTAATCGCTCAGCAAAAAATTTTTATAACACCCCCTCAAACTTTTTTCTTTTCCGTTTCAACGTGCATAGATTCCAAAAATGCAATGTCCGTCCGCCGTACGCCATCCGCCGTACGCCGTCCGCCGTATCACGTGTACAGACTTCATTTTCGGTCTAAAAAAGTCGTTCTTTCGCAAACATCCTCCATTTGGGCCCTAGTTGTGTCCCGAAACTTTTCAGCCCGATCGGAATATACCCAGGGGTATTATGAGTGAAAATGTGTGTAAAAATAGGTACTTTTGCGTTTTAGCAACATGTTGGTAACATGAGCTTTTGAAGTATCGGTTTCCATGTTTTTGGGGTCGAGAATACCGAATATGAAGTGGATTTTGACCAAGGAGTGGAAAATTGAGTTTGTACCAGATGTTCAGCTCCCAAAATCGATTTTTTATGAGTCAAAAACCTGCGAAATCGTCTGAAATCACCATCAATTTGTAGAATAACATTAGGAAAGGTGTCAACACGTGGATCAAGACAATTCAATGGCACTACCAATGATCAACGATAATAAAGGAAATAAAATAGAACTCGGCGCTGCGCGCCTCGGCGGGGGCTTCGCCCCCTGCACCCCCGGATGACTTCCACTTAAAGCCTGACGGCTAAAATGTGGTGTACCTGACCCTTCAGGTTTTTTCCCCCTCGCTGTATTATATAAATTAGCTTTAGGAGCCACTCAGCTGATCCGGGGCCTGGGCAGTGTCAAGTTAAAGTCCTAAGGTGCTCGCATCCCAAATTACAGCTTCGTAGAGTGAATAGCATAGAAATTAGCTGTAGGAGCCACCCAGCTGATCCGGGGCCTGGGCAGTGTCAAATTAAGGTCCTAAGGAGCCCACATACCAAATTACAGCTTCGTAGAGTGAATAGCATAGAAATTAGCTTTAGGAGCCACTCAGCTGATCCGGGGCCTGGGCAGTGTCAAGTTGAAGTCCTAAGGAGCCCACATACCAAATTACAGCTTTGTAGAGTGAATAGCTTAGAAATTAGCTTTAGGAGCCACTCAGCTGATCCGGGGCCTGGGCAGTGTCAAGGTAAAGTCCTAAGGATCCCACATACCAAATTTCAGCTTCGTAGAGTGAATAGCATAGAAATTAGCTTTAGGAGCCACTCAGCTGATCCGGGGCATGGGCAGTGTCAAGTTAAAGTCCTAAGGAGTCCAGATACCAAATTACAGCTTCGTAGAGTGAATAGCATAGAAATTACCTTTAGGAGCCACTCAGCTGATCCGGGGCATGGACAGTGTCAAGTTGAAGTCCTAAGGTGCCCACATACAAAATTTCAGCTTCGTAGAGTGAATAGCATAGAAATTACCTTTTGGAGCCACTCAGCTGATCCGGGGCCTGGGCGGTCTCAAGTTGAAGTCCTAAGGTGCCCACATACAAAATTTCAGCTTCGTAGAGTGAATAGCATATAAATTAGCTTTAGGAGCCACTTTATAAAATACGCGCTACTTTTATCTCACAATTTGGTCTCACTATTTGGTCTCATAATTTGGTCTCACTATTTGGTCTCACTATTTGGTCTCATTTTTTCCTGTCGTTTTTCGGCGGGGGGTCCCATCGCTAAAACCTGAAGGGTCAGGTTAAAAAAGGAGCGTACCACCATTGGTGGAAACCATCAGAAATAGCTATTTCAATTATTTCACATGAAAGCAACAATAAATGAACAGCCAGCATTTCTGTAGGTATGTCCAATAGAATAATAAACCCATGTGACAAGGACTTTGCAGCGTTTTATTTATGAAGTGATTGACCATCATGGTCGTTTCCCATGTAAATTGTCCTCTCCTCTGTTTCGTTTTTAAATTTTAACCTGACCCATCAGGTTTTTATGATGGGACCCCCGCCGAAAAACGACAGGAAAAAGTGAGACCAAATAGTGAGACCAAATTGTGAGACCAAATAGTGAGACCAAATTGTGAGACAAAAGTAGCGCGTATTTTATAAAGTGGCTCCTAAAGCTAATTTATATGCTATTCACTCTACGAAGCTGAAATTTGGTATGTGGGCTCCTTAGGACTTTAACTTGACACTGCCCATGCCCTGGATCAGCTGAGTGGCTCCTAAAGCTAATTTCTATTCTATTCACTCTACGAAGCTGTAATTTTGTATGTGGGCACCTTAGGACTTCAACTTGACACTGCCCAGGCCCCGGATTAGCTGAGTGGCTCCTAAAGCTAATTTATATGCTATTCACTCTACGAAGCTGAAATTTGGTATGTGGGCTCCTTAGGACTTTAACTTGACACTGCCCATGCCCCGGATCAGCTGAGTGGCTCCTAAAGCTAATTTCTATTCTATTCACTCTACGAAGCTGTAATTTTGTATGTGGGCACCTTAGGACTTCAACTTGACACTGCCCAGGCCCCGGATTAGCTGAGTGGCTCCTAAAGCTAATTTCTATGCTATTCACTCTAGGAAGCTGTAATTTGGTATCTGGACTCCTTAGGACTTTAACTTGACACTGCCCAGGCCCCGGATCACCTGAGTGGCTCCTAAAGCTAATTTCTATGCTATTCACTCTACGAAGCTGAAATTTGGTATCTGGACTCCTTAGGACTTTAACTTGACACTGCCCAGGCCCCGGATCAGCTGAGTGGCTCCTAAAGCTAATTTCTATGCTATTCACTCTCCTTAGGACCTTAATTTGACACTGCCCAGGCCCCGGATCAGCTGGGTGGCTCCTAAAGCTAATTTCTATGCTATTCACTCTACGAAGCTGTAATTTGGTATGTGGGCACCTTAGGACTTCAACTTGACACTGCCCAGGCCCCGGATCAGCTGAGTGGCTCCTAAAGGTAATTTCTATGCTATTCACTCTACGAAGCTGTAATTTGGTATCTGGACTCCTTAGGACTTTACCTTGAAACTGCCCATGCCCCGGATCAGCTGAGTGGCTCCTAAAGCTAATTTCTATGCTATTCACTCTACGAAGCTGAAATTTGGTATGTGGGCTCCTTAGGACTTTAACTTGACACTGCCCAGGCCCCGGATCAGCTGAGTGGCTCCTAAAGCTAATTACTAAGCTATTCAATCTACGAAGCTGTAATTTGGTATGTGGGCTCCTTAGGACCTTAATTTGACACTGCCCAGGCCCTGGATCAGCTGGGTGGCTCCTACAGCTAATTTATATGCTATTCACTCTACGAAGCTGTAATTTGGGATGTGGGCACCTTAGGACCTTAATTTGACACGGCCCAGGCCCCGGATCAGCTGAGTGGCTCCTAAAGCTAATTTATATAATACAGCGAGGGGGACAAAAACCTGAAGGGTCAGGTACACCACATTTTAGCCATCAGGCTTTAAGCGGAAGTCATCCGGGGGTGCAGGGGGCGAAGCCCCCGCTGAGGCGTGCAGCGCCGAGTTTTCTTTTCAATTTGTTGATTTTGAAAGACCTACGGCCCACTTCACTGTTTTCCATTGTAGGTATCATATCTGTTAATTTTTTCTAGAACGTAAGGCTCCATCGCGAGGTCACAAGTCTTTGACTTACTCTCCCGGTGGGCAAAAAACAGTTATTATGTATTACATATTGTAAAGTACTGTACCTATTATTTGTGAATAGGACCTGCCTGCAGTATTTTTTATTTAAATTCAATTCGAGAATTGGTAGTTCAGATATTTTTCCTATGTATAATTTATGCTATACATATATTTTGGTTTATTATTCTGTGAATAATACACCTATGTATTCGCTCAGCAAAAAAATTTTATAACACCCCCTCAAAATTTTTTCTTTTCCGTTTCAAGGTACGTAGGTTCCAAGAATGCAATGTCCGTCCGCCGTACGCCGTCCGCCGTATCACGTGTACTGCCTTCATTTTCGGTCTAAAAAATTCGTTCTTTCGCACACATGCTCCATTTGGGCCCTAGTTGTGTCCCGAAACTTTTCAGCCCGATCGGAATATACCCAGGGGAATTGTGAGTGAAAATGTGTATAAAAATAGGTACTTTTTGTGTTTTAGTAACATGTTAGTAAAATGAGCTTTTGAGGTATCGTTTTTCATGTTTTTGGGGACGAGAAGACCGAATATGAAGTCGATTTTGACCGAAGAGTGGAAAATTGAGGTTGTATCAGATGTTCAGCTCCCAAAATTGATTTTTTATGAGTCAAAAACCTGGGAAACCGTCTGAAATCACTATACATTTGTAGAATAACACAAGAAAAAGTGTCAACAAGTGGATCAAGACGATTAAATGGTACTATCAATGATCAAAGATACTTTTAAAAAAAAAGGAGCTTACCTACCTAATTCAAGTTTTGGAGGCCAAAATTGGTGGAAACCACCAGAAATAGCTATTTCAATGATTTGACATGAAAGAAACAATAAATAAACAGCCAACATTCGTGTAGGTATGTCCAGTAGAATAATAAACCCATGTGACAAGGACTTTGCAGCGTTTTTGGTTTATTATTCAGTGAATAATACACCTATGTATTCGCTCGGCAAAAAATTTTTATAACACCCCCTCAAAATTTTTTCTTTTCCGTTTCAAGGTGCGTAGATTCCAAAAATGCAATGTCCGTCCGCCGTCCGCCGTATCACGTGTACAGGCTTCATTTTCGGTCTAAAAAAATCGTTTTTTCGCACTCATGCTCCATTTGGGCCCTAGTTGTGTCCCGCAAGTTTTCAGTCCGATCGGAATATACCCAGGGGTGTTATGAGTGAAAATGTGTGTAAAAATAGCTACTTTTCGCGTTTTAGCAACATGTTGGTAACATGAGCTTTTAAGGTATCGTTTTTCATGTTTTTGGGGACGAGGAGACCGAATATGAAGTCGATTTTGACCAAAGAATAGAAAATTGAGGTTCTACCAGATGTTCAGCTCCCGCAATTGATTTTTTATGAGTCAAAAACCTGGGAAATCGTCTGAAATCACCATCAATTTGTAGAATAACACTGGAAAAGGTGTCAACAGGTAGATCAAGACGATTGAATGGTACTATCAATGATCGAAGATAATTTATTAACAAAAAAAAAAAAAGAGGAGCTTACCTTATTCGTGTTTTGGGGGCCACAATTGGTGGAAACCACCAGAGATAGCTATTTCAATTATTTTATATGAAAGAAACAATAAATGAACAGCCAAAATTTCTGTAGGTATATCCAATAGAATAATAAACCCATGTGATAAGGACTTTGCAGCGTTTTTTGTATAGGGGTTTCCCCCAGGATTTGTATTTTCATTTTCTGTTTTTTCCCAATAAAGGAATTCTATTCTATTCTATTAATTTTACACAGTGCTGGGGACGGGCCTTGCTTGTAGATTTAGAGAAAAACGCTGCAAAGTCCTTGTCAGATGGGTTTATTATTCTACTGGACATACTACAGAAATCTTGGCCGTTCATTTATTGTTTCTTTGATGTGCGATAATTGAAATAACTATTTATGATGGTTTCCACCAATTTTGGCCCCCAAAAACACGAATTAGGCTCGGCTTTCTTATAAACAGATTATTTTTGATCATTGATAGTACGATTTAATTGTCTTGATGATAATACTTCTAGTGTTTTTATACAAATGTATGGTGATTTCAGACAATTTCCCAGGCATGTTTTTGACTTTATAAAAAATGAATTTCGGGAGCTTAACCTTCGTTACAACCTCAATTCTTCACTCTTCGGTCAAAATCAACCTAATATTCGGTCTTCTCGCCCTAAAAAACATGGAAAACGATACCTCACAAGCTCATGTTCACTAAAACCGCAATTATCCCCCGAAAACCCCTTTTTTTACACCCATTTTTTCCCATAACACCCCTGGGTGCTGGGTGTTGCGGAGCACAACAAAGACCCAAATGGGGATCCAAACTGTGTGCGGAAGAACGACGATTTTAGACCAAAATTTAACGTAATCCTAAGGCTGAAACTTTGTTAGAACCTCAATTTTCCACTCGTTGGTCAAAATCGGCTTCCTATTATTCGGTCTTCTCGTCCCAAAAACATGGAAAACGATATCTCAAAAGCTCATGTTACTAACATGTTACTAAAACAAAAAAGTACCTATTTTTATACACATTTTCACTCATAACACCCCTGGGTATATTCCGATCAGGCTGAAAAGTTTCGGGACACAACTAGGGCCCAAATGGAGCATGTGTGCGAAACAAATAATTTTTTAGACCGAAAATGAAGTCGGTGCACGTGATACGGCGGACGGTGGACGGACATTGCATTTTTGGAATCTACGCACCTTGAAAGGGAAAAGAAAAAATTTTGAGGGGGGGTTATAAACATTTTTTGCTGAGTGATTAAATAGGTGCATTATTCACAGAATAATAAACCAAAAGTGGTGATGGAGGGGCGGATACCATCGCTGATGGTCGTCCATCCGTAGACGTTCCTTTAAAAATGACCTTCTTTGGCCGGCATTTTGACCATCTGTAGCGACCCGTGACCATCAGTTAAGGTCATGGTTTAACGGGACGTCGGCTTTCACGGAGGCGCCTGTGGTGTCCGTGAGGCAATGACGTTCCATCGCGTTCCGTGTGCGCTAGTGAACACGACGGATGTACTCCGTGGTGGGTTCCGTAACGAACAATCATCCGTCAGGATCACGGAGCCACTCTTCTGGCGGAGGGTCGTCGTTCCGTAAACCATTGGTTATGACAAAGGACGGGTATGAGAAGCATCCGTTGTTTGTTCATCGTCCGTCGTGTGCCCGTAGATCTTGTTGTCATTACGGAGGGGTATAAAGGTGGCTTCCGTAGTTGGAACGTAGTCCGTAATCCATCCTTGGTGAATCGTTGTCATTGAGGAGGGGTGTAATTGTGGTGTCCGTCCTGCAATGTCGTCCAGAGTGTGTCCGTGGTTGACAGTTGTTATTAAGGAGGGGTATAAAAATGTGGCTTCCGTTGTGGGAACACCGTCTATACATTTTCCGTAGAAGGCATATAGTCACGGACGGGCATGAAGGTGTCTCCCGTCAAAGGAACGCCGTCCATGGCACATCCGTGGTTGACAGTTTGTTATATGGGAGGGGTATAAAGGTGGCTCCCGTCGTAGGAACGCCGTCCGTAGTGTGCCCATAAGAGCCACTTGTCCTCATGGACGGGCGTGAAGTTGTCTCCCGTCAAAGGCGGTGGTTGTCAAAAGCGCGAGGTGGTCCAAAAACATCTAAAATCAACTTCATCGAAGAGATCGAAGAGAAGAAAGATTAGGTTCATAAGCGCCACTGCTTCCTGTGTCAAAAGCGCAAGCTGGAGCCGTTACTTTTACTTACGTAGGTACTGTTACTGTTTCTTTTAACAAATACCTACCTACCACCTTCTACTGTACCTACCTGAATCAAGGAAACAGGAATCAAAAAATCAGAAATGTGAGAAAAAAATTAGGTATATATTAACAATTTTTTTGTCATGTTTTTACCCTATCAAATATAAAGTTGTTATAATGTTGAAAGAAATTTGAAATATCAAAAGTATCAGCGCAAACGCACTGAGCGGAGGATGAATACTAAACGATAAACCCCAGGAACAATGACAGTGTGAGTGTAAGTGGGAGTTATGTAAGTAAACTGAGTAGGTAAACATTTCAATGAACAGAGGCCTGGGTCTTGGTCAAAAGTCGCGACTCCTCAGTTTGGCGACGATCAGCGATAGGAGCCAAGGAAAGGCGTTATCTGCTTCAAGAACTGTTACTTTATTCTGTTATAGTGGCTCGCGCTTTTAAATCTAAATACTAGCAGGGAACCTCACGCTTTTAAACATGAAAAAATTTGCGCTTTTCAAACGAATTCCAAGGGAATTAGCGCTTGTGATACCCACCCGGCGGGCGAGCGCGCATTTCTGTTCTGTGAATAATACACCTATGTATTCGCTCAGCAAAAACTACAATAACACTCCCACAAATGTTTTCTTTTACATTTCAAGGTACTAGATTCCTAAAATGCAGTTTCTGTCCACCGTATCATCCATATATCTACTTCATTTTCTGTCTGAAAAATTCGTTCTTTCGCACACAGGCTCCATTTGGACCCTAGTTGTGCTCCGAAGCTCGGCCGCCCGATCGGAATACACCCAGGGGTGTTACGGGGGGAAAAATGTGTGTAAAAATAGTTATCGTTATACACATGTTCTTTAGGGTGAGAAGACCGAATATGAAGTCGATTTTGACCAAAGAGTGAAGAATTGAGTTTGTAACGAAGGTTCAGCACCCAGTGTAATTGTCTGAAATCACCATAAACTTGTATAATAATAGAACTAAAAGTCGTGTTAACAGGTGAATCAACGCAATTAAATGGTACTGTCTATGATAAAAGATAATTTGTAAAAAAAGGCTGCAAATCCCTGCACAACGGTTTATTATTTTGTATAGAATACCCTTCTGTTACAGATCACAGCTCTATGTATAGATAACCCGTCTTTATAATATGATATGTACTATTCTATACATATTATGTAGATCGCAGACCCTCCGTAGGTTAGTACCTAACCCCGTACTCGTTACTAGGTACCTACCTAAATCTCGAGTTAAATGTTGCTAAAATAATTCTGCCGATGACAAACAGTACCTAACAAAAAGAAACACACATAATGAAGTTCTGAAAAGAAATTGTTGATGAGGAGTGAAAAAAGTTGCAAAAGTACCTACCAAAAAACTCCAGCCCCTTCTACGTAGATGGTATAATGAACCGTTGTGTAATAATTTACCGTTGAGTAATGATTTACCGTAGTAATAATTTACCCATCAATAATACTTCAACGTTTGTTCAAGTTTCACTACCTATCAACAAACTCCAAAAGAGCCATCATTTTTCAAATGAAATAATATCACAGAACAACCAACTCGACTTCATCCTCCACCAATATAATCAGGTGATCCCTAGCAATGATTCTATCTCCGCCAAATTTCCTATTGTGGGCGCGTCTCTGGTTACGAGATTTGGTTTGAATTGTATACAATTTCATTCACACTGGGGTCAAAAATGCCTGTCGGTGCAAACTTCGGGGCCTTACTGTGAACGAACGGCTGGACGTACGATGCTCCGGATGGTCTTAAAAAACTCGCAAGTTCAAGAACTATTTAAAACCGTAAATATATTCACGTAAAAAAAAATGGTATAGGCGTTTTGAAAATTTCAACCCCTATTTTGAACCCCTTAGAGATGACTCACAGTAACGTCGAGCTTCGAGGACCAACTAGACGCCGAACGGAACCTATAACCCGAATTTCATGGTAACTAAGAAAAGTGGCCCGTACGGCGTACGGCGTACGGCGGAGAGACAGAAATATTTTTATTGCAGTTTTGGATTCTACATACCTTGAAACGTAAACCATCAAATTTTGAGGGGGGGTAAGAATTTTTTTTTTTCATGCTCGATTCCAATGGTTCATTATTGAAAATAATAAACCAAAAGAGCCCAATTTTGCATCTCTTCGGAATGCTATTATAATGGAATGCATAATAATACTTCCGCCATATTGGACTCTGAATTATTTCCAGGCTATGAGTGGGGATCATACCCTCCTACCGGTACGTTTCGTTTGGGTAAATTCGTCTGAAAGGCAATCTGGGAAAATTTGACAACTCGTTTGGGTACGCAGAATCGACCAAGTAGAACAATTTTGGGTAAAAATGTTAAAAATGGGTAAAAAATTTAAAAATGAAGAAAAACAGTTTTTTTATAGAAACATGTGAAGGAAAGGCACATATTTAATTAAAACATTGGGGCACTTGTGCAGGTAGGTGCTTCTAAAAAACATGAAAAGTAAGAAGTAAGAATTGTTCCTAAGTAACCTCCAGTTCGTGAATCAGAATCTTGTGGGTAAATAAAATCGTTATAAGTAGAGCTTATAAGGATAGCTTGTTTTCTTCTTGAGCAGGTTAGCCATCATGTTTTCCAAATTACGAAATTTAAACTTTTATTCTGCTTGAATCTTTATCAGGGCTGACATTATGACCATAATTATGTATGTTCGAATGGATACTATAAAATTGTTTATTATAGTCACCGTGATAAGCAACCCCATCATCTCGAACAAGCACTCTCACGGGAAGGATCGCAACTGAACATTTCTATCTCATAATCACTTCCGACGCACGAATTGACCCTTTATTGACCTGTGAACAACGGTACCCAAACACGCTCTCGCTGTTGGCCTCCTTTCCACGCTATTTACCCAAACGCGTTATCCCCCCTCCTACTTCGTACTGGCGATTATATTAATAGATCAAGACTTTTTCGAAATTAGTCCCACGGAAACGTATTCCATCGAAATCAAGAGCCATCCAAGAGCCTGTCGTGTTAATTGTGAGCGTTTCTATCTCTGTCTTTATGTAGCTGTGACCTCTGAATCCAACACCTCATCATCCTCTCGTTCCCACCTTCAAATTACTCTGCAAGGCAGTTGACCTTACCCGTAGAAAACCACCGCCCTCGTTAGAAGTTATTTTCAGCTCACTTCAAGCTTTCCCGCCGCTCTCTTTCCAAGTTGGTCTTATTCAACTTTTCAAGCCCCATTGTTCTCCGAATGTCGGATCCCGCTTTAGTCGTTCAATCAAGGAAATTGTCAACTTTTACTGGACGCGGCCTGGTAGAGAGGTTTTCATTTCAACTTGATGAAACCTTGACCCAGTTTCCGTAATCAATCTTCCATCGCGAGATGTTAACAGCTTCCTACAATTAACACCTATCGGATCAGATGGGATAGAAAATCTTTGAAAATCGACAAGTGAGAGAAGTCCGCGTCTTGGACTGACAACATTGTTCATCACCTGAAGGAATCTATTTATAGTAGGTATAAGATATATATACCTACCTTGATTACGTACACACGTATACTTCTACTTCTTCTTGCACTAGACTTGCGTTTTTTTATATTTTTTCTTCAGACGCTAGCACATCGTTTCTGAGTTGAAAAAAAAAGAAGAACACGAATTAAATCCCGCTAATCCGCAGTTTTATTTTCTCATTCGTCTAATTCGTATCTAATCCCGACAATTCGTAAATCCCGGTAATTCAGAATATTGGTCAGGTCCCCTGACATTATTATTCTCCCACCGCAACTGCTACGATCCAATCTTCCTCCTCATGATGTATCGTATCGTGTGTGCGTGCGTGTGTCTGGGTGTGTGTGCGTTTGCGCGTGCGAGCGTGCGCGCGCGCTTGCGTCCGTGTTAACGGGGTCAGACGGCTCATCGGATATTGATGGGGTTTTTCTCAACCCGCTCGTGAAACATCGGCGGGTGCAATAGGCTACATGCATTTTTCCAAATCCGACTCCTTCATCGTAAACTCAGTGATCCTCCAGGATACCTTACAGAATGTTTACATTTCGCCGTAACTAAGGGCGTGACATGAGTGATATAACTTTTGGGAGCGGTGTCGGACGAAATATTATGATTAGATGTGTGGTGAAGCGTGGTTTGAGGTATTTTTGAGAAGGTGAGGTTGGGGTGGTGAGGTTGAGGAGGTGAGGTTGAATGAGGAGGTGAGAGAGGAGTGCGAGAGCGTATTCGCGTGGTTTTCACCTTCTTGGATGCGTCTCTAGGATAGAAAAATACCCGCCCTGTTTTCGCCTCATTGGATATTGGCATAAGGAAATGTCCGCGCGTTTTTCACTTCCTTGTATACTGGAAAGAGGAAGGAAGGATATCCGTCCGGTTTTCACCGTGTTGGGTATCGGAAAAACACCCATCCGGTTTTCACCACGTTGAGTGTTTGGAAGGAAGTTCTCCTCCGGTTTTCACCACAATGAGAATGTAGGGTTGAGCAGAAGGGTGAGTTGATAAAGAGGAGGTGAGTTAAGAGAGGGAAGGCTCTGATTCGAGAGAAGTCGGATGAATGTCGAGCTGGGCAAGCCGGGCGCCTTATAAAGGCGCCTATATCCCTCCCTCGGTCCACCAACGGCCGTTGGGAGCCATTGGAGGTAGAGCTGCCTGGCCTCGCCCCTTGCACTGCGCAGCTTGACTTCTCCGTGTATTTACTGGTAACAATCTTACTTATTTAAAGGAATGGTGTATTGTAAGGGTACCATCACAAGATGGAAATAGATTTTCCCGCTGATTCCAATGACACCAAAATCTTCGTCCTTCGTCGTAAACGGATGGCCAGTTACCTCAAGGGACGAACAATGATGGTCAGGCTGAAGGATGAGCAATCCAGGCCCTTTTCTGCCAGTTCGGGGCTGCCACAGGGCTCTCACATCATTCCACTGCTGTTTCTTCTGGCCATTAACGTGCTATGCGACAGGCTTGACGATGTGCAGTTTCCTTGGAGACCGGATTGTTTAATTTCTACTAATCACCGAGTAATTATTTGTTGTATAGTTTCCGAATACTATCACCCGGGTGTAGCCGGGTATAAATATTAATACATTTATATTTAAAAATATTTATATTTATAAATATATTTATGTAATATTCTTTGGTAAAATTTCCATATTTTCTATGAATATTATCTACCCATAGATCAGGTAATACATGGAAATTATATAAGATATTATTCCCTCAATGCAGTAATTCCTATGTTGGTTAGTGTCCAGTTTACTTAGAAAATGTCCAACTCGATTTGGAACATTTTACTAACTCAATTGACACTGGTATGCACATTGGTATGGAGCTTGAAGGCTTAAAGGCTTATATACCTACAATTTTTTCGGTTACAACCATTTTTCTTTGACTTTCGCTCACTGCGCGGCTATTCCAGAACCAGGCATGTGAGGTGTTTAGACTTAAGTAAATGAAGGACGTTTACTATTGTTCTTGCGATAGAAAGTTGATTTTTAATATTTTAATTTCCTTTTGAACCCTCTTAATATTGCTTGTTAAGATAATCAGGTTTGAGGAATGAGAACAAATATATCAGACGTTGCCCAATAACAGTTCTGTTTACACCTTTATACTAATGGTGGACTCCAAAATTAATTGTAGGGATGTGTCTAAAATGTAGAAAAAATTAGGTGCAATCGCAAAGGGTAAGAGAGGTAAGTGATTGATAGTATGAATAGGATAACTCATTGTTTAGTTCTCGAAATAAATTGTCTGTTGGAGATGGCCCTAATGCCGATGCTGCTGATGGATGGTCTTAGTGCCGAGGAGCTGCTTCTTTAGGATCTAGTGGAACAGTTCCTGTACCGATTCCAAACAGTACCAGTACTGCCGTCCAAAGCAAGAAAGGCGTAGGACAAGGAAATCTAGTTTGGAGAAAAACGCACGTAAAGTTTTTAGACTGTAAAATGGGAATTCTTCAATATTTTCCCACAATTTTTTTTTTCATTTGATCCAAATTTTATTTTATTTTTCTACGTCTGTAGCAGCAAGGCGCATCAATTTTGGAAGAATACCTACACATAAAATTATGTATAAGCAGCTGTTTTTCTCCGTTGTAGAAGATGAGGTAAATTTTGCTTCAAACAACGGTAGAGGGTCCGCTAATGCTTGTCTTTATTGGACGCTCATGCTACGATTGTTCCCAACTGTACTTGCTGGATTTTTTCACCCTTTTCCCAAAGAGAAAAACACTACCTTTATTTTTCCTTGCAAAATACGACTTACCGAGACGTGGAAGCCACCTACGGCCGATCGCTCGAAGCTTTTGGCGCTCATCACAGAACTGAAAAACAGTACCGCCTGACAAATTCAGACAACTGTGAGAGGGATACAACAAAGAAAAATGCTGCAAATCCCTGCACAACGGTTTATTATTTTGTACAGAATACTCTTCTGTTACAGATCACAGGACTCTGTATAGATAACCCGTCTATGTAATATAATATGTACTATTCTATACATGTTATGTAGATATAACTTAAATCACTCGCGGCGGAATAGTGGAAATCCATAGCAAAAAACTACAGGATAAAAATAAAATAGTCTATTTCCACGTAAAATAACAAAAACTGTAGACCGGTTTCGGTTGTTACACCATCGTCAGTACACTATAGAATCACCAATCATCAATTCTATAGTGTACTGACGATGGTGTAACAACCGAAACCGGTCTACAGTTTTTGTTATTTTACGTGGAAATAGACTATTTTATTTTTATCCTGTAGTTTTTTTTTGTTTTTTGTTATGTAGATCGCAGACACTCCGTAGGTTAGTACCTAACCCCGTACTCGTTACTAGGTACCTACCTAAATCACGAGTTAAATGTTGCTAAAATAATTCTGTCGGTGGCAAACAGTAACTAAAACGGCAAAAAGAAACGCAAATAATGAAGTTCTGAAGGAAAGTTGTTGATGTGGAGTGAAATAGTTGCCCCTTCTACGTAGATCACTGTTTCCCTTGGTCAATACCTACCTTCGTGGTCAATTATAATGCACCGTTGTGTAATAACTTGCCCATCAATACCTAATACTTCAACGGTCGTTCAAGTGGCAAAAGTACCGATCAACAAAATCCAGCCCCAACTTGGTAGATGAACCGTTGTGTAATAATTTACCGTTGTGAAATAATTTACCGTTATGTAATAGTTTACCGTTGTGTAATAATTTACCGTTGTGAAATAATTTACCGTTATATAACAATTTACCGTTGTGTAATAATTTACCACTGAGTAATAATTTACCCATCAACAGTACTTCAAAAGTTACAAAAGTACCGATCAACAAAATCCAGCCCCTTCTTGGTAGATGAACCGTTTTGTAATAATTTACCGTTATGTATTAATTTACCGTTGTGTAATAATTTACCGTTGCGTAATAATTTGCCGTTGTGTAATAATTTACCATTGTTACAGATCACAGCTCTCTGTATAGGTAACCCTCTATATAATATACCTATGTACTATTCTATACATATGATATAGATCGCTCACCCTCCGTAGGTTAGTACCTAGCCCCCTTACTCGTTCCTAGGTACCTAACTACCTAAATCACGAGTTAAATGTTGCTAAAACAATTCTGCCGATGACAAACAGTAACTAAAATTGCAAAAGATACGCACATAATGAAGTTCTGAAAGGAAATTGTTGATGAGGAGTGAAAAAAGTCGCAAACGTACCTACCTACCAACAAACTCCAGCCCCTTCTACGTACATGGTATAATGAACCGTTGTGTAATAATTTACCATTGAGTAATGATTTACCATTGTGTAATAATAATTTACCCATCAATAATACTTCAACGATTGTTCAAGTTTCACTACCTATCAACCAACTCCAAAAGAGCCATCATTTTGGTTTATTATTTTCAATAATGAACCATTGGAATCGAGCATGAAAAAAAATTCTTACCCCCCCTCAAAATTTGATGGTTTACGTTTCAAGGTATGTAGAATCCAAAACTGCAATAAAAATATTTCTGTCTGTCCGCCGTATTTCAAATGAAATAATATCACAGAACAACCAACTCGACTTCATACTCCGCCAATATAATCAGGTGATCCCTAGCAATGATTTTATATCGGGCCAATTTCCGATTGTAAGCGCGTCCCTGGTGACGAGATTTGGTCTAAATGTATACAATTTCATTCACCCTGGTGTCGAAAATGCCTGTCGGTGCAATCTTCGGGTCCTTACTGTGAACGAACGGCTGGACGTACGATGCCCCGGGTGGTCTTAAAAAACTCGTAAGTTCAAGAACTATGTAAAACCGTAAAGAAATTCTCGTAAAAAAAAAGGTATAGGCGTTCTGAAAATTTCAACCCCTGTTTTTCACCCCTTAGAGTTGACTGACATTAACGTGGAGCTTCGAGGACGAACTAGACCCCGAACGGACCCTATAACCCGAATTTCATCAATTTTGATTCATGGTAACTAAGAAAAGTGGCCCGTACGGCGTACGGCGGACAGACAGAAATTGTTTTATTGCATTACCTTTACACGTTACATACCTTGAAACGTAAACCATCAAATTTTGAAGTTGGTGGGTGGGTGAGGGGGTTAGAATTTATCTTTTCATGCTCGATTCCAATGGTTCATTATTGAAAATAATAAACTAAAACTACTGTCCTGATGGCCATTAAATTAAATTCACCGTTCCAATGAATCAACACCGTAGGTCTGGAATCTACTGTTTTTATTTGTTCGAAGAACTACTACTGCATTTTATCGTTGGAAAACCATCAAAAACTTGAAAAACCGTAGATTTTTCCTTGAATAAATTTTCAGGGTAATTTTCCCAACTTTTACAACTAGATACCAAAATAGGTCTTTAAAATACGAATCCAGCCATACCAAAATCTGGAAATTGGAAAAAAATCGAGTCTACTTTTTTTTACTTTGGAGGGCAGAGTACTCGTCACAGACAATGGGTTCTTGAAAGACCCATTGACGTTGTTCAAGAGAAACTCACGTATAGAGGACGTTGTGTTATTCACGAAAGACATCTTCATCTCGACGGCTCAATGCGATGTCGCCCAACCATCTGAAAAGGACGTAAACTGTGAAAAGAAGAAGGAAGAATGAGGTGCAGGAAGGCCTGAAGCGGCAAAAAATAAGTCACCTCGTGCGCTGAACGTTTGATGAAGGTTCTTTGCAATTGTTATCCGTAGGAAAGCCTTCTGGAATATGATGAGAAAGAGGATAATATCATGGAAACATTGTCGGTTCTGGAGTAATCTATCTGCCACTCAGCTAGGCCGAAAGCTAGTGAGTAGATAATATAAAATATACGTTCTTGCGCAGGGGTCACCTTGCAAGACCCGTGATACTAAACCCGCAACACACATTACAATTTTTTAATTTTTGTCCAAAAAATTTACGTTTACGAAAAATTTCGTTACCTCTAAACATTTACGAAATTTATGTAAATTTTCCACAAATTTCACAATTCTAGAAAATTGTGTACCTACATTTTCGAAGGTAATAAGGAAATTTTCGAAATTTTGCAAATTTTACGGGGGGGGGGGGATAATCGTAATGCGTGTTGCGGGTTTAGTATCACAGGTCTTGCATGATGACCCCTGCGCCAGAACGTATAAATATTTTGTATGTACTCTAGTGGACACTTTTATAAAACGACGGTCAGCATTTCGTAACTCTTGTCTACAGTCACTATGGCACGCGACCTTTATTTTAGGCTATCTTGTTCTGCGACGTCTCTACACATCGAATTACTGGAGGGATTCCAGGGATTACCATTTACTCACTGATAACGTCAGAAGTGAATTGCACGCTGGATCTGATTGAGTTTCTTATTGTTTGTACCACTGTGGATTTGACTGCGTTGAATGAACCCCTTTGCTCCGAACGGGTCTGCGATTAAAGACCGATGCACAAATGCAATGTTAGAAGAATAGGTATCTCTTGTACTCCGAACACTTTGGGCGTTTTGCGCAGTAAAATGGGGAATTTTAGTCAAATTTTTTTGTAGGAAAGAAAAAAATTCAGAACTCTTGGAGAAAGCTGCAAATTATTACACAATGATTTATTATTTGCCTGTACAGATGCCTCTTCCCCCAGGAAAGCCCTAAATCGAGTAGTGGAGCCAGCCCAGGAATTACAGTTTCATAAAACAGTGTGGGGTTCAATAATTCAATCATTAATAACTATTATTTGTTGTTATTCATGAAGCATAAAGCCTGTTCAAGTTACAAAAGTAAGTACCTACCTATCAACAAAATCCGAAACCGTCATTCTTCAAATGAAATAATATCACAGAACAGCCAAACCCTCATCCACCGCAAATATTCGCCCAGGTGTACAACTGCCCTGGAATTGACTTTGCACTACCTCAGTGACCTCTCTAATTTTAAGAAGCCTGTCATTTACCGCGTTTTCACTGTCGCAAAAATGAATGACTTTCAGTATATTTTAAAACCTGTTACGAGACGTGAAATTCCTAATTGGACTATTCATATACAGCGCTTTTGGTTTATTATTCTGTGAATAATACACCTATGTATTCGGTCAGCAAAATATTTTTACAACACCCCCTTAAAATTTTTCTTTTCCGTTTCAAGGTGCTTAGATTCCAAAACGCTGCAAAGTCCTTGTCACATGGGGTTTATTATTCTACAGAAATGTTGGCTGTACATTTATTGTTTGTTTCATGTGAAATAATTGAAATAGCTATTTCTGATGGTTTCCACCAATTTTGGCCCCCAACACACAAATTACCTAGGTAGTGTACGATCTTTTTTTTTTTTTCAAATTATCTTTGATCATTGGTAGTGCCATCATTTAATCGTCTTGATCCACGTGTTGACACTTTTTCTAGTGTTATCCTACAAATTGATGGTGATTTCGCAGGTATTTGACTCATAAAAAATCAATTTTGGGAGCTGAACATCTGGTACAACCTCAATTTTCCACTCCTTGGCCAAAATCGACTTCATATTCGATCTTCTCGTCCCCAAAAACATGGAAAACAATACCTCAAAACCTCATGTTACCAAAATGTTGCTAAAACGCAAAAAGTACCTATTTTCACACACATTTTCACTCATAACACCCCTGGGTATATTCCGATCGGGCTGAAAAGTTTCGGAACTCAACTAGGGCCCAAATGGAGCATGTGTGCGAAAGAACGACTTTTTTAGATCGAAAATGAAGCCTGTACACGTGATACGGCGGACGGCGTACGGCGGACGGCGGACGGACATTGCATTTTTTGAATCTACACACCTTGAAACGGAAAAGAAAAAAGTTTGAGGGGGTGTTATAAAAATTTTTTGCTGAGCGATTACATAGGTGTATTATTCACAGAATAATAAACCAAAATGCAATGTCCGTCCGCCGTACGCCGTCCGCCGTATCACGTGTACAGGCTTCATTTTTGGTCTAAAAAAGTCGTTCCTTTGTACACAAGCTCCATTTGGGCCCTAGTTGTGTCCCGAAACTTTGCAGCCCGATAGGAATATACCCAGGGATGTTATGTGTGAAAATGTGCACAAAAATAGGTACTCTTTGTGTTTTAGTAACGTGTTAGTAACCTGAGCTTGTGAGGTATCGTTTTCCATGTTTTTGGTGACGAGAAGACCGAATATGAAGTCCATTTTGACCGAAGAGTGGAAAATCGAGGTTCTACCAAATGTTCAGCTCCCAAAATTGATTTTTTATGAGTCAAAAATATGGGAAATCGTCTGAAATCACCATCAATTTGTATAATAACACTGGAAGTAGTATCAACACGTGGATCATGAAGGTTAAATGGCACTACCAATGATCAAAGATAAATTGAAAAAAAAAAAAAAACGCTGCAAAGTCCTTGTCACATGGGTTTATTATTCTACTGGACATACCTACAGAAAAATTGGCTGTTTATTTATTGTTTCTTTCATATAAAATAATTGAAATAGCTATCTCTGGTGGTTTCCACCAATTTTGGCCCCCAAAACACGAATAAGGTAGGTACCTACGCTTTTTGGTTTATTATTTTCAATAATGAACCATTGGAATCGAGCATGAAAAAAAAAATTCTTACCCCCCCTCAAAATTTGATGGTTTACGTTTCAAGATATGTAGAATCCAAAACTGCAATAAAAATATTTCTGTCTGTCCGCCGTACGCCGTACGCCGTACGCCGTACGGGCCACTTTTCTTAGTTACCATGAAAAAAAATTGATGAAATTCGGGTTATAGGTTCCGTTCGGCGTCTCGTTGGTCCTCGAAGCTCGACGTTACTGTGAGTCATCTCTAAGGGGTTCAAAATAGGGGTTGAAATTTTCAAAACGCCTATACAATTTTTTTTACGTAAATATTTTTACGGTTTTAAATAGTTCTTGAACTTGCGAGTTTTTTAAGACCATCCGGAGCATCGTACGTCCAGCCGTTCGTTCACAGTAAGGCCCCGAAGTTTGCACCGACAGGCATTTTCGACTCCAGTGTGAATGAAATTGTATACAATCCAAACCAAATCTCGTAACCAGAGACGCGCCCACAATAGGAATTTGTGAATACGGCCAATCATTGGTAGGGATCACCTGATTATATTGGCGGAGTATGAAGTCGAGTTGGTTGTTCTGTGATATTATTTCATTTGAAAAACGATGGCTCTATTGGAGTTTGTTGGTAGGTAGTGAAACTTGAACAAACGTTGAAGTATTATTGATGGGTAAATTATTACTACGGTAAATCATTACTCAACGGTAAATTATTACACAACGGTAAATTATACCATCTACGTAGAAGGGGCTGGAGTTTGTTGGTAGGTACTTTTGCAACTTTTTTCACTCCTCATCAACAATTTCTTTTCAGAACTTCATTATGTGTGTTTCTTTTTGTTAGGTACTGTTTGTCATCGGCAGAATTATTTTAGCAACATTTAACTCGTGATTTAGGTAGGTACCTAGTAACGAGTACGGGGTTAGGTACTAACCTACGGAGGGTCTGCGATCTACATAATTATGCATAGAACAGTACATATTATATTATATAGACGGGTTATCTATACATAGAGCTGTGATCTGTAACAGAAGGGTATTCTATACAAAATAATAAACCGTTGTGCAGGGATTTGCAGCGTTTTTTTTTTTTTTTAAAATAAATTATCTCTGATCACTGATAGTACCATTTTATCGTCTTGATCCACCTGTTGACACTTTTTCCAGTGTTATTATACAAATTGATGGTGATTTCAGACGATTTCCCAGGTTTTTGACTCATAAAAAATCAATTTCGGGAGCTGAACATCTGGTAGAACCTCAATTTTCTATTCTTTAGTCAAAATCGAGTTCATATTCGGTCTTCTCGTCCCCAAAAACATGAAAAACGATACCTTAAAAGCTCATGTTGCCAACATGTTGCTAAAACGCAAAAAGTACCTATTTTTACACACATTTTCACTCATAACACCCCTGGGTATATTCCGATCGGGCTGAAAAGTTTCGGGACACAACTAGGGCCCAAATGGAGCATGTGTGCGAAAGAATGAATTTTTTAGACCGAAAATGAAGCCGGTACAAGTGATACGGCGGACGGCGTACGGCGTACGGCGGACGGACATTGAATTTTTTGAATCTACGCACCTTGAAACGGAAAAGAACAAATTTTGAGGGGGTGTTATAAAAATTTTTTGCTGAGCGAATACATAGGTGTATTATTCACAGAATAATAAACCAAAAGGGAGCAATTCGTGTTTTAGGGGCCAAAAATGGTGGAAAACATCAGAAATAGCAATTTCGATTATTTCACATGAAATAAACAAGAAATGAACAGCCAACATTTCTGTAGGTATGTCCAGTAGAATAATAAACCCATGTGACAAGGACTTTGCAGCGTTTTTTAGGGTAAACTGCCAAACCCATGTACATTACGATCCCAAAAATGTCAATATTTCTCCCCTAAATGTAGGTTTCCAATCATATACTCGCGATTTCTTCTTATGTGGTTGACCAGCAGACTGCACAGCATAACATTGTGTTTCTGTAACAATAATATCAAGCAACTCCGTTGTGAGGAATGTGCTGTAGACATCAATGGGCTGAAGGTTTTCGGGATTTTCTGGATACTACAGGTGATGAAAAAACGTGGGGTTTTCCCGGTACTCTGGTAGGTTCTGGAAGTGAGAACAATCGACGTCTAGCCATTCTCCAACCGAAATGTCGCCATCTGCTTCCGCCTTCCGAAGAAAAATGCGAAGTACGGCGTACCGCGAAAAGACGGAAGTATTTATTCCATTTTCGGATTTTACGACGTACCTTGAAACGAAAACCATCAAATTTTGTTGGTGGTGCTCAATTCCAAAGGTTCATTATTGAAAATAGTAAACCAGAATTTAGTTTGAAGCTCGTTTTCAAAAACCTAAGCGGTAGTTTTTAAATGAGGGTGTTTAAAAGTAAAAACGCTGCAAAGTCCTTGTTACATGGGTTTATTATTCTATCAGACATACTACCTACAGAAATGTTGGCTGTTCATTTATTGTTTCTTGCATGGGCAATAATTGAAATAGCTATTTTTGATGGTTTCCACCAATTTTGGCCCCTCAAAAACACAAATTAGGTACCTACGCTCCTTTTTTTTTTTTTCAAATTACCTTTGATCATTGGGAGTCCATTTAATCGTCTTGATCCACGTGTTGACACCTTCTCTAGTGTTATTATACAAATTGATGGTGATTTCAGACGATTTCCCAGGTTGTTGACTCATAAAAAATCAATTTTTGGAGCGGAACATTTGGTAGAACCTCAATTTTCCACTCTTTGGTCAAAACTGACTTCATAAATTCGGTCTTCTCATCCTAAATAACATGGAAAACGATACCTCAAAAGCTCATGTTACTAAAATGTTACTAGAACACAAAAACGCTGCAAAGTCCTTGTCACATGGGTATATTATTCTATTATTTTATTGGTCTACAGAAATGCTACCTGTTTATTTATTGATTCTTTCGTGTAAAATAATGGAAATATAGCAATTTCTGGTGGTTTCCACAAATTTTGGCCCCCAAAACTTGAATTACTTAGGTACCTACTACGCTCCTTTTTTTTTTTTTCAAATTACCTTTGATCATTGATTGTACCATTTAATCGTCTTGATCCACGTGTTGACACTTTTTCTAGTGTTATTATACAAATTGATGGTGATTTCAGACGATTTCGCAGGTTTTCGACTCATAAAAAATCAATTTTGGGACCTGAACATCTGGTAGGTACAACCTCAATTTTCCACTCCTTAGTCAAAATCGACTTCATATTCGGTCTTCTCGTCCCCAAAACATGGAAAAGATACGTCAAAAGCTCATTTTACTACTACGTTACTAAAACACAAAAAGTACCTATTTTTGCACACATTTTCACTCATAACCCCCCTGGATATATTCCGATCGGGCTGAAAGGTTTTGGGACGCAACTAGAGCCCAAATGGAGCATGTGTGCGAAAGAACGATTTTTTTTTAGACCGAAAATGAATCCGGTATGCGTGATACGGCGTACGGCGGACGGACATTGCATTTTTGGAATCTACGCACCTTGAAACGGAAAAGAAAAAATTTTGAGGGGGTGTTATAAAAATGTTTGCTGAGCGAATACAAAGGTGTATTATTCACTGAATAATAAACCAAAATGCGGCGAACAATGAGCTGAAATTAGTTTAGCTATTTAGGTCACTCATTTTCCTTGAAACAAAGTATGTTACACCCACTGCCCGCTCAGCTGTTTCTTCAATAATAATATTTTGCTAGTAACAAGAGTTCTCTGGCTAAAACCTGGGTGGTAATTACAAAAACACTAGGTATCTAAAACCTCCAGAAATTCGTTATTGAGCCTAAACAACCGGTTGACCTTCATCAAAACGTGGTTTCCCCCATCGCACGTTTGGAATTAACGACATCTAGAATCTCCCCCCAGGAATACTGTAGCGCATACAAATGAAAATATCCTGTAGCGCCAACCGTTAGGGAAGAGAAGGTGTACAAAATGTTACGTGGAACATTATCCCCAGGAAAAAAACCTTTGCTACATTAACTGCATTACCGTCGGAACATAAAGGCCTCTGCGGCCCTTCCTTGTTTCTGATTGAAATGCAAGGAGTGGCGCCGGGTGTAGGAATTTCCTTTTTTGTGCAGGAATTTCCCACGGAAATCCTCTTCCGCCTGTGATTTATGGTTATTAAAATAAAAAAAGCTCCTCCCGAGCTTCCTTTGCACCGGTGCCAGAAAACTGGAGGTTTTATTTTTTTATTTTTTTTTTTTTTTTCTCGACAAAATATGAGGCTGAAGAGAGAGACTTTTACCTCTGAGCGGTGCAGGCGGTAGTTGAAGTATTAGGTTGACCCAAAAGGGTGGGTGGAGGGGGTTATAAATAATTCAAAATACGACGCGGCCTGAAGGTCATAGCATTTACAATCAGAATTCCATCCTTTGCTCGCCCATTCGGCGGGTTCGCTAAGGTTTTGCTAGTTGATAGTGGAGTGATGTGTGTTGATGGTTATAAGGGGTAAACCTCATATAGGTACCTGTCTGCGCTGTTGGTTTGTTATATTTTTAAATAAGGTTTTGGTTTATTATTCTGTGAATAATACACCTATGTAATCGCTCAGCGAAAAATTTTTATAACACCCCCTCAAAATTTTTTCTTTTCCGTTTCAAGGTGCGTAGATTCCGAAAATACAATGTCCGCCTAGTTGTGTCCCGAAACTTTGCAGCCCGATCGGAATATACCCAGGGGTGTTATGAGAGAAAATGTGTGTAAAGTGTGTAAAAGTAGGTACTTTTTGTGTTTCAGTAACATGTTAGTTACTGAGCTGATGAAGTATCGTTTTCCATGTTTTTGGGACGAGAAGACCGAATATAAAGTCGATTTTGACCAAAGAGTGGAAAATGGAGGTTCTACCAAATGTTCAGCTCCCAAAATTGATTTTTATGAGTCAAAAACCAGGGAAATCTCTGAAATCACCATCAGTTTGTATAGTAACACTAGGAAAATTGTCAACACGTGGATCAAGACGATTAAATGGCACTATCAATGATCAAAGATAATCTAAAAGGGAAAAAAAGCCTACCTCATTCGTGTTTTGGGGACCAAAATTGGTGAAACTGTTATGGGTCCTTTGTCGGGATAATTATTACTGAGGATACATATACGTAAGTATTTCACTCTTTTTATTCTTTTCACTCCTTCACACAAACCTACCACGCTGGATCCTAACTGTCCGGGAGCTCGGGGAAGACGACTGGGAGTCCGAAGCAACGAGGCACCTGCGGATGTCCAATTCGTTGACCCCTCTCCAACGTCACGGCTCCACGTGTTTAGCTAATCAGCACAGCTGATTAGCTCGCCGGATATGGCTGGCGCTTAATACGAAATACCGCGCCCACTACATCAGTCCGTCCGCCAGAAGAAGCCAGTCCCTGGCTGTCCAGACCGCCCTTCATGGATGAGTTGTCCTGGGTTAGGCGCCATGCTGGGCAAGATACTGCCGGTCGCTGGAGTCTCTGTTGCCCATCGCCACCAGGACCACTTTGCTCATCACTGGGATGTCTTCCTGTTACAAAAAGGCCCACGAGACCATCCAGGTGGTTTCTCTGTACACTGAGAAGTAGCCACTGGTGAGTCCATGGCCGTTTACAAGGATCAGGGCCGTTTTGGGAGACGGAGTAGCGCTGACGGAAACTTCATTGCAAGGTCTGCACTAGTCGCTTGGAGGTAACCAGCTAGCTGGAGGGTTCCGGTTTCCTTGATGTAGTACGTGGTGTCCAGGACTCCGTCGTGGTTGTGGTCAGCTTGCAACGTGGACCAACTGACGGAGTGGAGAGGGGGGGTTCGCTAACAACCAAAAAAGATGATAGAAATTTTGAGTTGTACATATATAGCCGAAACGGATTGTAATGGGAGTAGCCCGACATGACTTCCTAGCCTATACAGCGTGGTGGTGCGAAATTCGTTAGCTTAACGTACTGCAAATAGGTAGCTGTATGTATACAGTTTTTCGATAATCTAATCAATAAATAATTTGACCCATAGTTGGTAGTTCATAATTATTACTGAGGATACATATACGTAAGTATTTCACTCTTTTTATTCTTTTCACTCCTTCACACAAACCTACCACGCTGGATCCTAACTGTCCGGGAGCTCGGGGAAGACGACTGGGAGTCCGAAGCAACGAGGCACCTGCGGATGTCCAATTCGTTGACCCCTCTCCTACGTCACGGCTCCACGTGTTTAGCTAATCAGCACAGCTGATTAGCTCGCCGGATATGGCTGGCGCTTAATACGAAATACCGCGCCCACTACAAAACCATCAGAAATAGCTATTCGCATTATTTCACGTGAAAGAAACAATAAATGAGCAGCCAACGTTTCTGTAGGTTTGTCCAATAGAATAATAAACCCATGTGACAAGGACTTCGCATTTTTCTTCATAACGGTGTTGATCTTATTGACTGGACCTTTGAGGAGTGCGCTTTTTCGAAAAGGCGTCCTCGGTGAAAGGGGTGTGATGGGTCGTGGTACACGTTTCGTTGGAGGTAGATACAACGCACGTTTCGGCACTTTTGATGTCTCGCTGGAAAAGAATTATTTGGAAAAATATCTTGTCCCCACTGGCGCGCACTCGGGAAGGGGCGCTTACAACACTGCGCAAATTCGATAGGTTCATAAGATCGATGGCTTAATATTAACATGCTGTCATTTTGTTACAAGTTAAAGTGGGAATGGGGCACTTACGACAATGGACAAGTTTTACCTCGGTATTGCTTCCGAGTCTGCGAAGCAGCGGAAGCCTTGTGTTCAGTTTCGTGAGCCAAAAAATTTTTGTCTTCAGAAATCAAAATTTCCACTTGCATTTTGCGTTTCAAAGCCTACTGAACAAATTTGGTTCCGTGTCTGTCGGTCTGTGAGTCTGTGAGTCTGTGAGTCTGTGAATCTGTGAATCTGTGAATCTGTGAGTCTGTGAGTCTGTGAGTCTGTGAGTCTGTCCGCATTTCCTTGTTACAGCCATAACTTCCACGATTTTGAATTGATTCAGCTCAAATTTCGAGGGATGGTGCGGATAAGGCCCCTTGAGGTCCCATACAAATTTCAACATGATTGATCCAGCGGTACGCCCTGCGCATGCGCTAACGTTAAATTCAACAAACACGCATAACTTTCACAATTTTGATTCAATTTCGCTCAAATTTTCAAGGGTTGTTTGGACAAGGCCTAGTGAGTTCCAGTATGAATTTCAGCATGATCGGACCCTCGGTGCGCTCTGCGCATGCGCTGGCGTGAAATAGATTCAATTTCCTTGTTACAGCCGTAGTAACCAAAGATTTCACCCAATTTCAATGTAATTCTCAGGGATTAAGCGGGTAGGGCCCATTGAGGTCCCATATAAATTTCAACATGATAGAGCCAGCGGTTCGCCCTGCGCATGCGCTCTGTCTGTCTGTCTGTCCTTCTATGCACGGCCAAACGGCTCGACGGATATCGACCAAATTTGGCACGAATATCCAGTAGGCTCCCAAGTTGTGCAACGTCGCATTTTCAATTCCCTGACCATAGCGGAACTATGGTCGACCATGGTCAACTCCTGAATGGCTTGACGGATATCGACCAAATTTGGCACGAATATCCAGTAGGCTCCCAAGTTGTGCAACGTCGCATTTTTAATTCCCTGACCATAGCGGAACTATGGTCGACCATGGTCAACTTCGTTAATTGAAATGGTAACCCCTATTTTTTATCGCGTATTCGTAATCTACGTGAAATTCTATCTACGATCGACCCTTCGGACTACCCCCGCGGTCGACCATAGCGCATCCATGGGCCCCTCCATGGTCGAATCCCGAATTGCTCAACGGATATCGACCAAATTTGGCACGAATATCCAGTAGGCTCCCAAGTTGTGCAACGTCGCATTTTTAATTCCCTGACCATAGCGGAACTATGGTCGACCATGGTCAACTCCTGAATGGCTTGACGGATATCGACCAAATTTGGCACGAGTATCCAGTAGGCTCCCAAGTTGTGCAACGTCGCATTTTTAATTCCCTGACCATAGCGGAACTATGGTCGACCATGGTCAACTTCGTTAATTGAAATGGTAACCCCTTTTTTTTATCGCGTATTCGTAATCTACGTGAAATTCTATCTACGATCGACCCTTCGGACTACCCCCGCGGTCGACCTTAGCGCATCCATGGGCCCCTCCATGGTCGAATCCCGAATTGCTCAACGGATATCGACCAAATTTGGCACCAATATCCGGTAGCCTCCCAAGTTGAACGTAGGCGCATTTTTAATTCCCTGACCATAGCGGAAATATGGTCGACCATGGTCAACTCCTGAATGGCTTGACGGATTTTGATAAAATTGGGCAAAAATACCCGGTAGGGTATGGGATTTTTCCGTCGTTTGTTGGTTCCACGATACTGCGTACAGCGAATCTCGGATAGCGAGCGAAGCGAGCGGTCAGACTAGTTATGTATAATGGACGTAATGTATTATGGAAGTCATGTTATGTACAATATGTATATTTCATGTAATGTTATGTTATGTAATGTAATGTTATGTAATATGTATATTTAACGTTATGTAATGTTATGTTATGTAATGTAATGTAATGTAATGTAATGTAATGTAATGTTATTTTGCTTCCGAGTCTGTTCTATTTTATAATGGGTCACTCTGATTGTGACGAGGAAGCTCCTGTGCCATCACCTTGGCAGTGTATTTTTACATTCGATTCATGGCGCTTACGTTCTGAATGAATGGTGGATACGATATTTTATCAAATCGGTGGATACGAATCTAAAACTTTGAGGCGGTTTTTGAATGTCTTAGAGTACGTCGCTTACGATGCACCTTTTATTAAGACGATTCGAACGGTTACAATAACTCAAAATCGCGAAGAATGACGCTTGCGATATTTTGCCTTTCAGGTGACGATATAGGAGAGGCAAGGGCATAGATAAATTAATAATAACACGAGAGAATTTATATTACTCAGGAACAACGCAGTACACTCGTTAAGATATATAGATGTCCGGGTTGAAGACCTTGCTACGGGGTCATTAGCCATCTTTCACTACCGCCAAACGTTTTCGTTTCCGCCACTTATCTCTAATACCGTTATCCTGCCCTCAACGGTTGTAACTTCCTTTACAACATTTCGAAATGGACTCTCATCTTGAATTGTGCTTTGTTAGATGGTGTAGATGGTAACTGGTTGGGGGGGGGGGGGGGGGGGGGGGGGAGAGAGAGAGAGAGAAAAGGTTACTCCAGGGCAAATACTGAGGGTTGACTTGAAGATCTCTCATTAACATTAAAACTCGGGAGAGCCTGATTCCTCCACTAATTGCTGTCATTACAATTTAATTGAACCCACCAGGCCCTCAAAGCTGTTTCGGTCCTCCCACCGCCCGACTCGAGAATTTCCCTGCCATCCCAGCGGAAGAAAATTGCTTTTATCAAACATTTAATGGATACTTATAAAAGGGAGTCGCAAGGGGATGCCTTTTCGCGAATTTTAATTGAGCGATAAATCTCCGACTTACGTATTTTATAGAGCAAAAAGAAACTTTGTTCCACGCAATTTCTTTAGTGCACTTTCGAATTTCGTTGATGTCACTTTTGCTTGTCGAAAAAGTTTTCAGTGAGTTTGAACTTGTATTGCTGAGTGAAAAGTGTTGTTCAATAGCAAAGGGCTTAGTTTCTAGGCCGTTAAAACGTCTCCACCAACCTGAAAAAATTCCTGAGTAATATCAACCAGAATGGAAGGAAAAACATGGGCTACCTACCTCTTAATTTCGCTCCATCGATACTATTAGGCCAATAGGTTACAACCTAATATGCTTGTATAGATGCCCCGTCTATAGATGACCGCTGTTTTCTGTGGTCAGTACTTAACCTCGTGCTCCCCCCCCCCCCCCCCCCCCCCCCAGGAAAGCCCTAAATCGAGTACTGGAGCAGACCGGGGAATTACAGTTTCATAAATTAATATGCGCTGGATTCAAGAATACTATCATTAATGATTATTATTTGTTGTTTACGTTTAGTCAAGTTGCGAAAGTCCTACATTTCATCAAAATGCCAAATAGCCATCATTCGTCAAATGAAATGATTACAAGGAACGACCAACTCGATTTCATACAGCCATGCATAATTATAATCAGCTTTCCCCAAGCAATGATATCTGAGCTGGATGTATACCGTTTCATTCATGAATGAGAATGTCTCCTACAATGTCCTTTACATCGAACAATGATTTTTAATAGATCATTCCATGTTCAAGCAGTGCGCATGCACAATGATAATATTGTGCTGTTCGGTACAGAGTTAGCTATCGGTACATTGGTACAAGACTAAAGGAAAAGATATTAAAAATTTATGATGATTAAGTGCAATATTGATGAGTATGAAGAGTGATTTTTCTGTTGCGCATTTGAAGAGTGATTTTTTTGAATTTTGAAGAGTGATTTTTCTGTTGTACATTTGTATGCTATAAGTACTTAAATTATGATTGTAAATTTAAATTCGAGTTGTATGTGTTAAATGAGTTGTATTAAGATTGAGTGGACACTTTAATGAACTTTAAGTGAAGTGAACTCTGAGCGCAATATGTATGCTTATGGCCCTAATTTCTGTGCAGGTTAATAAATAAACAGCCAAACAGTCTCTCACCTTGCGCCTCCTCTCTCACCTACCCTTCCATCTCCCTTGGCGCCTGCTGTGGTGGTGACGGCGGGATGCTTCATCCTCTAACGCTCACTGTGGTGATAACTGTGGGGTGTTAACATCCCTCTCCTTAAGCGTTCGCTGTGGTGGTAACCCCAGGACGCTCCTTCCTCTAACGTTCACTGTGGTGGTAACCGTGGGGTGTTAGCATCCCTCTCCTTTACCGTCTGCTGTGGTGGTAACTGTGGGACGCTTCTTCCTCTGACGCTCGCTGTGGTGGTAACCTCGGGATGCTTCATCCTCTAACGCTCACTGTGGAGATAACCGCGGGGTTTTAGCATCCCTCTCCTTTAGGGTCTGCTGTGGTGGTAACTACGGGACGCTTCTCCCCCTAGCGCTCGCTGTGGTGGTAACCGCGGTGTGTTAGCTACCCGCGGTGTGTTAGCTACCCATAAAAGGCTCCCAAGGGGCACATCCTACTCTCTCCTGCGACCTACCCAAGCCTATCCTACCTAGCGCTCACCACATTTCAATTTACTCCCAATAGTTTCAATTTAATTTACACCAGTGTAACGAAATTATAAATTTTAACGCAAGCCATTTGTATTTGATTGTAGCCTTTGAAAATGAACAAAAATTCTTCGAAAAGGTGGGAACAAAATCTTTCCTTGACCGAACCTCAACATCCTTTTATATAGGTTGATATAGGAGGTTATATCGGTATACATTATATTTTTACATATATACCTGTACATCTATATATTTTTTCTATAGGTATAGGTATCTATATTTTCATTCTTGAAAATAATAAGTCAAAGCGTTTGAGTAAAAAAATTTCTCAAATTTGTTGAGCGATTTTGGACGTTAATAACGGAGGATTTATTTCTGTTTTTGATAATGTCAACTGGAGGGCAGGTTTTTGTATATACTTCTAAATTTTGTCGCCAGGTGCTGCATTAGTTGCACCTATTCAATAGGTGCAAACCGGAATATGGTATTTCTCATTGAAGATAGATTTTTGTTTTAGTTTTTCCTGGAGCGGCCGTGTGGTTAGACGCAGGAAGGAAGGCACTAAAGTAGAAAGGGTCCTTAGTCATTGATCATTTTGTGATGGTTGAGGGATGACGGTGAGGGGGGGGGGGGGGGCTGTTATTAGCGGGAAAGCCTCTTATCATCCCAGGTATCCTCTAGTGGCGGGAGGGGGGTTTCTGTGTACGGGAAATGAAAGCTAAGACCAGAAAAGGGAAGAAAAGTGTGAGATGAGTGCTCTAAGAAACGCCGGTTGGGTAGGGATGGACTTCTCAAGGCAACGTAGGATGATTAAGGGCGGAAAAAAAATACCTTTTTTTTCTCACGACGGGGAAAAAACAATTTCAGTCAGTTCACATGTGCTGAAAGACAGAGGTCTTTCCAGGGTAAATTGAAGATCATATTATAAGCGTTACAGGCTCCATCGTAGGGTCGCTTCAATCATAATTTCAAATTTCATATATAACATCTTATTTTTACCTCAGGTGTGTATTATAGATTAATAATTATAATAATAATTATAATTATGATTATAATTATTATTATTTGGGTGGAATAAAAAAATGTTTTACATGACGGGCATCAGGCAAGCGGTAATAATTAATACAAAATTATAACAATCGTTCTGATCTCGGAAGACTTTCTTATACCTAACTATAATGCTGTAGATTTTTTTTTTTTTGGTTTATTATTTTCAATAATTCACCTTTGGAATCGAGCATGAAAAAAAAGCTAACACCCCCCCCCCCCCCCCCCCCCCCTCAAAATTTGATGGTTTACGTTTCAATTTACGTAGAATCCGAAAATGCAATAAAAAAAATTCTGTCTGTCCGCCGTAAGTCGGACGGTATAAATCCGGCCCGGATATCATCGCTAGGGAGCACCTGAATAATAATCAAGGATGGCTGTATGAAGTCGAGTTGGTTGCTCTGCGATATTATTTCATTTGATAAGTGATGGACTATTGGATTTTGTTGTTAGGTACTTCTGAAACTTGAACAAACGTTGAAGTATTATTGATGGGCAAGTTATTATTTGCGTGAACAACGGTTCATTATACTTGACCACGAGGGTAGGTACTGACCACAGAAAACAGTGATCTACGCAGAAGCGGCATCTATTTCACTCCACATCAACAATTTTCCTTCAGAACGTTATCATTTGCGTTTCTTTTTGCCATTTTAGTTACTGTTTGTCATCGACAGAATTATTTTAGCAACATTAATTTAACTCGTGATTTAGGTAGGTACCTAGTAACGAGTACGGGGTTAGGTACTAACCTACGGAGGGTATGTGATCTGTAACAGAAGGGTATTCTGTACAAAATAATAAACCGTTGTGCAGGGATTTGCAGCGTTTTCTCCAGTAATCGTTTTGGTTTATTATGTTCAATAATGAACCTTTGGAATCGACTATTTTGAGGTGTTGGTTTTCTCGCATTTTTAAATAGTTCGATTCATTTCTGAATTGTTGAGACCATCTGGAGCATTCTAGGATGTCGCCGAAGAATTTGCTATATAGAAGCGTGTATGGAGGCATCAAGCTGGGTGGATAGTGCTCATCACTTGTCTCTCCGCCAGGTGGCTCCGTAGCGGAGTGGCCCAGGCGTCCGACCCTTACACTTAGTCAGATGTTCGAATCCCGTTTCTAGGACCGAATATTTTCCATTTCACTTCAACAATTTCCCTTCAGAACTACATTATTCTTGTTTCTTTTTGCCATTCTGTTTAATTATTCTCAATAATGAACCTTCAAAATCGAGCAGTGAAAAAATAATTAAAAAAATCAACAGCCCCTCAAAAATTCTAGGTATGTAGAATCCGAAAATGCAGTAAAAAACGCTGCTAATTATTTCGCAACTATTATTATTACGCAATTATTATTTACCTGTATAGATGCCCCTTCTGCGTAAATCAGGGTTTTCTGTGGTCTATACCCTCGAGCTCCCCCCAGGAAAGCCTTAAATGGAATACTGGAGCCGGCCCGGAAATTAAAGTTTCGTACAAATGCGCGGGATTCAGTAGTTCAGTCATTAATTCCTTGAAGTTATTCATGAAGAATGAGGTAAATAATAAACCGTTGTATAGGTAATGATTTACCCAATAATACTTCAACATTTGTTCAAGTTGCAACAGTAGCTATCAACAAAATCCAAAAGAGCCATAATTTTTGTTTATTATTTTCAATAATGAACCATTGGAATCGACCAAGAAAAAAAATTCTAACCCCCTCAAAATTTGATGGTTTACGTTTCAAGGTATGTAGAATCCGAAAATGGAATAAAAGTATTTCTGTCCGTCCGCCGTACGCCGTACTGGCCACTTTTCTTAGTTACCATTAACAAAAATTGATGAAATTCGGGTTATAGGTTCCGTTCGGGGTCTAGTTGGTCCTCGAAGCTCGGCGTTACTGTCAGTCATCTAAGGCGTACAAAATAGGGGTTGAAATTTTCAGAACGCCGTAGCTCGAAAACTTCGGGTATGGGCAGGGTTTTTTTAAGTTATTAAATTTGTCTTGAGCTAAACAATTTTTTGAGACCACCCCGAGAATTGTACGTCCAGCCGTTCGTGTGCTCCAAAAAACTTCATCAACACGATCGTGAATCAAGCGGTATAAATCCGGCCGGGATATCATCGCTAGGGAGCACCTGATTAACTGATTATAATCAAGGATGGCTGTATGAAGTCGAGTTGGTTGTTCTGCGATATTATTTCATTTGATAAGTGATGGACTATTGGATTTTGTTGGTAGGTACTTGTGAAACTTGAACAAACGTTGAAGTATTATTGATGGGTAAATTATTACGCCATGGTAAATTATTACACAACGGCAAATTATTACACAACGGTAAATTATTACACAACGGTAAATTATTACAGAACGGTAAGTTATCACATAACGGTTCATCCACCTAGAAGGGGCTGGATTTTGTTGATCGGTACTTTTGCAACTTGACCAACCGTTGAAGTATTATTGATGGGCAAGTTATTGCACAACGGTTCATTGTACTTGACCACGAGGGTAGGTACTGACCACAGAAAACAGTGATCTACGCAGAAGGGGCCTCTATTTCACTCCACATCAAGAATTTTCCTTCAGAACTTCTTTTTTTGCCATTTTAGTTACTGTTTGTCATCGACAGAATTATTTTAGCAACATTTAACTCTTGATTTATGTAGGTGCCTAGTAACGAGTATTCCAACAGAAGGGTGAATGAATTCGAATTGTATGCATTTAACCCGAATTTCGTCACCAGGGACGCGCTAACAATTGGGAATTGGCCCGAGATAATATCATTGCTAGGGATCACCTGATTATATTCACAGAGTATGAAGTCGAGTTGGTTGTTCTGTGATATATTTTTTTTTTTTTTGGAAAATGATGGCTCTTTTGGAGTTTGTTGGTAGGTAGTGAAACTTGAACAAACGTTGAAGTATTATTGATGGGTAAATTATTACACTGCTTACACTGATTATTATTTCACTGGAGCTGGAGTTTGTTGGTAGGTACGTTTGCAACTTTTTTCACTCCACATCAACAATTTCCCTTAAGAACTTCATTATTTGCGTTTCTTTTTGCCATTTTAGGTACTGTTTGTCATCGTCAGAATTATTTTAGCAACATCTAATTCGTGATTCAGGTAGGCACCTAGTAACGAGTACGGGGTTAGGTACTAACCTACGGAGGATGTGCGATCTTCATAATGTATAGAGTAGTGCATATTATGTCATATAGACGGGTTATCTATACAGAGAGGTGTGATCTGTAACAGAAGAGTATTCCCTACAAAATAATAAAGCGTTCTGCAGGGATTTGCAGCGGTTTTCAAATGGAACAATGTCACAGAACAACCAACCCGACTTCATACAGCCATCCTTGATTATAGTCAGGTGCTCCCTTGCGATGATATCTGGGCCGGATTTATACCGTTTGATTCACTGTCTACGTAGAAGGGGCATCTATACAGTTAAATTATTACACAACGGTAGTATTTACCTTATGTTTCATGAATAACTACAAATAATTATTAATGACTGAATTATTGAATCCCGCGCTGACGTATGAAACTTTAATTCCGGGTCCAGCTCCAGTCCTCGATTTAGGGATTTCCTGTGGGAAGCTCGAGGGTACTGGCCACAGAATACAGTGATCTACGCAGAAGGGGCATCTATACAGGTTAATAATAAACCGTTGTGTAATAATTTTCAGCGTTTTCAGCTACTGCTTGAACATTCAACGCACGATATTAATTTATAGTGGCGAATAGGTACTAAACTACGGAGGGGCTGTGATCTTACCGAAGGGTAATCTACCTGTATACAGAGAGCTGTGATCTGTAACAGGAGGGTGTTCTGCGTGTAATAATAAACCGTTGCGTAGAACGTCACAGCGTTTTAGCGAATTTTCGAAGAAAAGGAAACTATTGTTCTCGGTCCAAAATTTTTAAAACTCGAATTTCCGAAAGATTTTTATACCAAAATCCGTTTCAGACCATCCTGAATTCCCTGCCGAAAGACACCAAAAATTATATGTATATATATATATATATATATTTATATATTTATATATATATTTATATATTTATATTATGTATGTGTCATTCCAGACGATAACTCTCGAAAGAATTGAGATAAAAAGTTCAAATTTGCACGAAAAATCTGTCTTGGCAATCGACAGGCTAAGTTCGAAGATGGGCAGAATCGGGTCACCCTAAGGGGGAGTTTTGGGGAGTTTTAGGGGGGGGGAAATTACCCATAAATTCCCAAAATGAAAAAGTCTGACAAGTGACACCTCATTTTAAAGGTTTTTGTACGCTGAACACGATGGTGAAATCAGAATTGCGATATCTCATTCCATTCTCAAACTGGAGCACTTTGAAGATGAAGGAACGTGGTTATTTCTAGAGATGTTCTTCCTGGTTCGTCTGCTCTAATCTGATAACGGAATGGGACATCGCAATTCTGACTTCACCATCGTGTTCAGCGTTGGAAAATCTACAAACCGAGGTGTTACTAGGCAAAAAATGGAACAAAAAATTTGTTACGTACCCAATACCTACTCTTCTGGTATTCAAAACATTTTTGATTTTCCCATCCCCCTCCTTCCACCCCAAATTTTAATTTGCGTAAAACTACCCCTGTTTTAATTTTGTATGGTATCAAGTTGGGAAAACATTGGCCGAAAATTAATTTTCAGAAAATTTTAGCCGGAGGAGGAAGATGCCGAAAACTTCGAAAATTCGCTCTTATAGCCATGCTGCATGACTGTGGTTTTTCTATCAAATTTAGTTCATCCACACTTCAGTGAACTTCTTAAATATGGCCGATATAGGTGTTGGTATGTAATTATCAGTTTTCCTTTTATAATATAATTCATTTTATTACGCAGTATAGAGTCCTGATGCTAATACGCCATTCATACCTAGTGATGTATCATCATGTTATAATATTGTTGTAGCTTCTTCATGATTAGGACCTAAAGCCCAGGTCGAAATGTCTGTCGAGGACAATGTAACTACGGTGAATTTCCACAACACAAGTCAGGTTTGGTCATCCCCCGTCGAATTAAAACTTCGATGGTCATCCTATCACCTCATATTATACGATATATACGGGGAAAACCACCAGATCCATTAAATCATTATGAACGAAACTTCATATGAGACTTTTGCGATCAGTACGACCGTATTGCTCGCCGCCCTGGGCGCTGACGAGGGGCGATGGAATTCGAACCGACGGATCCCAGTCGCCGTTCTCACACCAACTGTCAAGCGACGGAGCGTTGAATCGGCCACAATTGGACGGTTCGTCATTGGGAAGAACCGGAATCGACTTCATTCTTCTTGAATCTTGAATAAATTCCGGTAGCGGAAAATAGCGTCGACCTCAAATCCCCGATTTTGGTTTATTATTCTGTGAATAATACACCTATGTATTCGCTCAGCAAAAACTTTTTTAAACACCCCCTCTATTTTTTTTCTTTTACGTTTGAAGGTGCGTAGATTCCGAAAATACAATGTACTTACGCTGTAAGCCGTATCACGTGTACCGGCTTCATTTTCGGTCTAATAAATTCGTTCTTTCGCAAACAAGCTCCATTTTGTCCCTAGTTGTGTCCCGAAACTTTGCAGCCCGATCGAAATATACCCAGGGGTGTTATGGTGAAAAATGGGTATAAAATAGGTATTTTCTGTGATTTTTGTGTTTGAGTAGCATGAGCTTTTGAGGTATCGTTTTCCATGTTTATTAGGACGAGAAGACAGAATATTGTTATGAATCAGGTGTTAGAAACTGTTTGGGGGTTGTTAGCGAGGAAAATTCGTGGGCAAGACTGGTTTTTGGGTGCGTGTACAAAAACTGTAAGTTCGGTGACTATTTTTCTAGGACTATTTCTGTTTCCGAATAAATCTGTGTTATTCGTCCGACGTCCATTCTTAACAATTGGTGTCAGAAGTGTCTTGTCGTGGGACCCTCTACCGGAATGGACGACCACGATTCTATCGCTGCCCGGGTTCGTCAACGCGCGGGGGCAAGGGGTGGACAGGACCCTGGGGAGAGCAGGGACGAAGATGGCATGGGAGGCCAGCCACCCATTCAACAAACAACTGCTGTAGAATCAGAAAATCAGGACTCAAATCTATCGGAGACGCAATCACATCAAGGAACGCTTGTAGCATTGGAGATGGTAACGCAGCAGCTGGCAATGCTAACGGGGGCATTCCAGCAGTTCTTGAATCAACAGACAGTAACGGTAAATGCGGAGAATCACTCGTCTCTACACCCCGAAAGCGGGTACGTCTTTCCGCGAGGGGAACAAGTTCTGAGCAACAGGGAATTAGCCAAACCATCAACGTTTGATGGCTCCACTCCATGGGATGACTACTGGGTGCAATTTCAGGTAATTGCAGAGGCAAATGGATGGAGCGTAGTTACTGCAGCAGTCAAACTGATGGCAGCCCTCCGTGGGGTTGCCCTGGCAGCAATGTGCAACATCCCTACTGGCTCACGAAACTTGACTACAATGGTGGACTGCCTGAATCAACGTTTTGGTGCACAGGGCCAGGCGCGTCTATTCTTCGCCCGTCTGCGGCAGAGAGTGCAAGGGCCTCGAGAGGATGTTGCCTCTTTCGCAGCAGATGTCGAAAGTTTGGCTCGTCGTGCAGTATCTGGGGAGGAGGCACGAGAAACTATTGCCATGGAGCAGTTTTTGAACGGGTTGAGACACCAACGCGTTCGGGAAATAGTCATTGGCAGCGACCCATCAACATTGAGGGCTGCGGTGACTCGGGCACTCCAAATAGAAGCTGGATTAGCGCCTACTTTAATGAATCTTCGAGCAGTGGATGGACCCCAGGCCTCCGACAGGAACATGGTTGAGCGGCAGGCAGCACAAAAGGGCCTTGGAGAACATGAGGATGATGCTTATATACGCAGGATTGTGAAGGAATGCCTTAATAGGGAACAAAAATGGTCTTGGGAAGATAGTAGGCGTTCCAAACGCGAGGCAGAATGTTGGAAATGTGGCCGACGTGGACATTTCCGTAGGGAATGTAAAGAGTTGGAGAAGACGGAAAACTGAACACCACCAGCCTACAGGCCCAGAGGCTGGGTCCGTCTTCTCCAACTCTTTACATTCCCTACGGAAATGTCCACGTCGGCCACATTTCCAACATTCTGCCTCGCGTTTGGAACGCCTACTATCTTCCCAAGACCCTTTTTGTTCCCTATTAAGGCATTCCTTCACAATCCTGCGTATATAAGCATCATCCTCATGTTCTCCAAGGCCCTTTTGTGCTGCCTGGTTGTCCATTCATCATAGACGCCGATGCGAGTGGTGTTGCAGTTGGTGCAGTCCTGTCCCAGCTGCAAGAAGGCAAGGAACGGGTCATAGCTTATTACAGTCAATGCCTGTCCCGCCCTGAACGTAATTACTGCGTGACGCGAAAGGAGCTGTTGAGTGTAGTGGCATCAGTAAAGGCTTTCGCACCTTACGGTTTGGACAATGGAAAAGACCTAGTAGTTCGTACTGATCATTCTTCATTGAAGTGGTTGACGAATTTCAAGGCGGTGGATGGGCAGTTGGCAAGGTGGCTCGAGCAACTCGCACCATATAACCTGGACATCCAATATAGAAAGGGAGCCCTACACGGGAATGCAGATGCCCTGTCCAGACGGCCATGCGAGAGAACAAGGTGCAAGTACTGCGAGAAACGGGAGCAGCAGGCACGTGTGGAGGAGGTTTATGGTGTTGCAATAAATCGAGAGGAGTCAATGCGGTCACTGGAGCAGGAACAGGCGGCAGATCCGGACCTCCTCATTGTCCGTAATTGGGTTGACAAGCGACAACGACCAGAGTGGGCTGAAGTATCAATGCTCAGTGCTGATGTCAAGGCCTACATACTGGGCTATGTTTGATTCCTTGATACTGCAGCATGGGTGTTTATATCGGCGTTGGGAGAGTAGCAATGGACGAGAGACGAACTTGCAAGTTGTGGTACCGGGGAAATTGAGAAAAGAAATATTTGATAAAGTCCACACACCGGTTCACTTTGGCGAGAAACGAACAGGCTCCCAGCTACGTAAGCGGTTTTACTGGATTGGAATCCATAGGGATGTGAGAGATTGGTGTCGCCAATGTACTACTTGCGGAAAACGAAGAGGAGGGTAACGATCTGGTAAGGAACCGTTGCAACTGTGTGGAAGTGGTGTACCTTTTCAGCGGATCGCGATAGACGTTTTTGGACCTCTACCGACGACAGAACGTGGGAATCGGTTTGTGTTAACCGTGGTGGATTTCTTCACTAAATGGCCAGAGGCCATACCGATCCCGGATCAACGGGCCGAGACCGTAGCCTTCGCTATGATTGAACATGTCATTTCTCGTTTTGGGATCCCGGGGGAAGTCCATTCAGACCGAGGCACTAATTTTGAATCGGAGCTGTTCCGGTGTCTAATGGACCAGCTTGGCATTCGGAAGACAAGAAGTACTCCCCTTCATCCACAAAGCGAAGGACAAGTGGAGAGACTGCATAGAACTCTATATGACTGGTTGGCAAAAATGACACAGGAACACCAGGGGGATTGGGATTTGCAGTTGCCCATTGCCCTGTTGGCTTATAGAGCATCGGAGCACACATCTACAGGGTATTCGCCAGCTTTCCTAGTCTATGGAAGGGAATTAATGTTGCCAGCTCATCTACTTTTTGGGAAGCCTCCCAACGATGAGCGCCTGCCACAGTATGTTGCCGAGCTTCGGGAAAGAATCTCCGAAGCCCATGTCAAGTCCAGGGGTCGACTGATCATACGCGCGGAAGACATGAAACGGAGGTATGACGTCGGCTCAAGGCGACCACGGTTCCAGGAGGGAGATCACGTCTGGCTCCATAATCCCCGGAGGATCAAAGGACGGAACCCCAAGCTGCAATGTCCGTGGGAGGGCCCTTGTGAGGTAGTAAAGCGCCTGAACGATGTCGTTTTCCGAATACGGAGTCTGAAGGGGCGACTGAAGGTCATCCATGCTGACAGGCTCACCATGTACTGTGGCCCTTAAAAGAAGAGGTGGTGAAAGTGTTATGAATCAGGTGTTAGAAACTGTTTGGGGGTTGTTAGCGAGGAAAATTCGTGGGCAAGACTGGGTTTTGGGTGCGTGTACAAAAACTGTAAGTTCGGTGACTATTTTTCTAGGACTATTTCTGTTTCCAAATAAATCTGTGTTATTCGTCCGACGTCCATTCTTAACAATATGAAGTTGATTTTGACCAAAGAGAGGAAAATTGAAGTTCTAACGAAGTTTCAGCCTTAAATTTACGTTAAATTTTGGTCTAAAATCGTCGTTCTCCCCCACACAGTTTGAGCCCCCATTTGGGAACATATTTGGGTCCTAGTTGTGCTCCAAAGCTCGGCAGCCCGATCGGCATACACCCAGGGGTGTCATGGGTGAAAAAATTTGTGTAAAAATAGGGGTTTTCGAGGTTTTCTTGAGGTTTTAGTGAACATGAGCTTGTGAGGTATCGTTTCCCATATTCTTTAGGGCGATAAGACTGAATGTGAAGTTGATTTTGACCTAAGGGTGAAGAATTGAGGTTGCAACGAAGGTTAAGCTCCCGAAATTAATTTTTTATGAGTCAAAAACCTGGGAAATTGTCTGAGATCACCATAAATTTTTATTATAAAACTAGAAGTAGTATATTAGCAGGCGAATCAAGACAATTAAATGACACTATCAATTATCAAAGATAATAATTTGTATACAAAAAAAAGGAGCCGAGGTCGTGTTTTTGGGGGCCAAAATTGGTGTGCAGCATCTAAAATAAATGTTTCAATTATTGCGCATGAAATAAACAATAAATGAACAGCAACATTTCTGTAGGTATGTCCGATAGAATAATAAACCCAAGTGGCAAGGACTTTGCAGCGTTTTTTTAAAAATTTATTGTTCAAGTGTTTTGTACTGATTCGCTCATTACGTTCTCAAGTAATCTTGAGTTTACACAATAAGATCCTGATTTGACTCGTCTCCCCGCTATCCAGTTCACGTGGAAAGTCCGAGAAAAGTTATACAAATAAGTTGGAGTAGAAAGTTGAGGCGGTTTGATTTGCCCTGAAAACGTTGGGGAAAGGCGCCGAAACTTGTTCTTAATGTATTCCGTGGAGAGGGGCCGAAGAAAAACGGGACAGCCCCCGCTCGCCCCTTAAGGCCCATCGCACGTCTGGGAAACCCTTCTCTCCCGAGTAGTTGGCAACAGCCCCCTTTGACCGAAACTTGTTCTCCCCTTTCCAGTTGATAAGATTTTTGTCGACCCCGAAAACAACTCTTTGGGACGAATATGTTCCCCTCCTCCATATCCATATTCCCCCTCCATCCTCCCCTCCCCTCCCCTCTCCTCTCCTCGCATTGGTCCACTGAGGAGGACTTAGGGAGGGAAGACTCTGGGGATGCTCCCGTTTGCCTCTGCCCCTACTCAAACCAACTTCTTTATTTTTTTTTTTCTGAAAGCTCAACTTGCTGTTTAAAAAAAGAGTGAAGAGACGCGAGAATAAAAAAAGACGAGAAGAAAAAAAAAGGCTACCGTATGTGGCACATAAAAGCTTTCGCATTCCTCCCCGTGAGTAAGTAATCCTCAGGCCCATAGAATATTCAGCTCAGGCTTTTCTTATAAGTTCCTGAAAGGTGTCGGGGGGGGGGGGTTACCGTATTATATGACTCGAGTGGAAGATGTGAAAACTATTTCATTTCCTTCCGAGTCGTCTCGGGGTGGAATCGGTTGGCTCTGCCTTCCCGGGGATGCAGGGACGAGTCCGACGAAAGTTGGAAAGGCGGGTGGATCGAAAAGTCATTGCGAGGTGACAGGAGTTGGACTTGGCTTACATTATACGGATTTTTCTTACAGTCTGTTTTATTGTGTCACCAACGAGCAGAGGCTGAGCGTCTCCCGTAAGTTTTCGAGTTCGCAGACGATATCGAGATGCGATTTTCCGGTTTTATTCGTCAATCCAATTTCAATTTTCAGATGTCTCTGAAAATCTTCTTCTTATCTTTGAATTTTCTTTCGTTTTTCCTATTTCAAGTGTACTTTTCCTTTTGTTTTATTATTTTCAATAATGAACGTTTCAAGGTATCTAGAATCCAAAAATGCAATAAAAAAATTTCTGTCCGTCCGCCGTACGCCGTACGTCGCACTTTTCTTAGTTAACATGAACCAAAATTGATGAAATTTGGTTTAAATAGGTTCCGTTCGGGGTCTAGCTGGTCCTCGAAGCTCGGCGTTAATGTCAGTCATCCCTAAGGGGTGAAAAATAGGGGTTGCAATTGTCAGAACGTCGTAGCTCGAAAACTTTCAGTACAAGGTTATGGTTTTTTTACGTTTTTAAATTGATCTTGAACTAAAGAATTTTTGAGACCACCCGGAACACTGTACGACCAGCCGTTCGTTTGCATCGAAATGCTTCGTCAACACGATCGTGAATCAAACGGTATACATCCAGCTCAGATATCATCGCTGGGGAGCACCTGATTATAATCAAGGATGGCTGTGTGAAGTCGAGTTGGTTGTTCTGTGGTATTATTTCGTTTGAAAAATGATGGATCTTTTGGATTTTGTTGGTAGGTACTTTTGCAAGTTGAACAAACGTTGAAATATTATTGATAGGTAAATTATTACGCAATGGCAAATTATTACACGACGGTAAATTATTACACAACGATGAACTATCACACAACGGTTCATTATAATATAGGAAGGGCACCTATACAGGTAAATTTTTACAACGGTTTATTATTTGCCTTATGATTCATGAATAACTTTCTACAAATAATTAATGATTGAATAATTATTGAATCCCACACATTTTTAGGAAACTTTAATTACGGGGCCAGTACTCGATTTAGGGCTTTCCTAGGGGGAGCTCAAGGGAACTGACCGCTGAAAACTAATCCACGCAGAATAACACAGGTTAATAATAAACCGTTGTGTAATAATTTGCAGCGTTTTTTCTTCTATTTTGTACACATGTTTTACTACTCCAAATTTTTATAGGTACATTAATTCGTGAATTGGCGTCAGCCGTACTATCGAATAAATAAATGAAAATCCCCCCCCCCCCCCTCAAATCACATCTGTCGACAAGTGGTAGGCGTCCACAGTACCCCCCTCCCACCTTTCACCACTCTATACCTTGTCGTTCAAAATTGGGATGAGTGTGTGACTTCAGTCAGACCCGAACAGCTGAACCGTTTTTAAGGCGGTTTTCGCAAAAAGATTAGAAACATCATTAGGGCAGGAAATTATCAAATTGGGAGGTTTTAATGTTGAAAACTCTGATTAGATAGCGTTGTAAATTGAAGGGTGGTTCATATGGTCATGCATGACACAACCCTAAATAAAATGAGTGTGCGAATGGAAATGGCCCATTCCCACATTTCAGCAATATCGAACGAGCCCAGCGTGAGAAACCTCACAAACAACATTTCCCGCTGACGGAGCTTGCCACGCGCCTGAGCCCAACTTCACCTAAACTATCCCTACCTCCAACAGAGGTGATAAAAACGATTGAAGGATCGGAATCGAGACCTTTTGTTCCCAACAATCATCGGATACGAAGTTCCATCGCGCCGGGGTATGAGCACGCACAGTACCAAGTGCCATACCAGGACGATCTTCGCCGAGGGCCGCCTGAGGAACGTGACGACCCCTCACTCTACATACGTCACCCGGAGGAACTAGCCAGCCTCTCGGGATATCTGCCGCCTCCACGCCACCGACTCGCCACACTAAGGTAAAGCGAACTTTTCCTACCGTTGCGCCTCTTACCGAGTACGACTCGCGTCGCGTGTGGGATACCTGTGCACTGGAGAGCTTAGGGACCCTTAAAGACAAATTATAACATAAGTAATAGTAATGTCAAAAACATAGTAATAATAATAATAATAATAATATACGATGATTTGAGTAACCCTAAGTAATAATAAACCTAAGTAAATTACAATTTCGAAGTGCCCTTTCTCTCGCCTAGCAACATATATCCAAGGCGGCATACCTTCTAGTAACGGCTCGAACTCTCCTAAAGCCATCAGCTTCCAGGAAGACCGACTAGTTAACAAGACTAGAACAAATCGAGCTCCTTACAATGAGTAAATACACCTGAACGACCTTCGACCTTAATAATTATAATTAGGAGTGTACGTACGTTTTTCGTTCTTTTACATTGTTGTTCAGAATAGTATGTTATAACATAGCTCTGATTATAATATCCACCTCATCTGCGTTATCAAGATTCTCTTCATCTACACTCCTTAGCTAATTATCCACCACCGTCACTTGAATTAATTATGTTCTTCATCGGCACAGAATAATAAGAACTACCTGCTCAGGTGAGCAGGGTGAACACAGAACCGCAATTTCTGTACCTTCTGCGTACATAAATTAACAATAAGATAACAAGAACGTTTTATTGTTATTTTGCTGAATTTATTGCTATTTCGGGCATTTACAAAAACTAAAATAGCTCTTTTTTTACCCTAAGAAGAAGAATTACCAGGCAGATAGTGAAACGCCATATTTTTCGAAGAATTCCCCTAACTGCGTAGGCACTGCCAAGTTTATGATTTTCCTACGTGCCTGCAACATATATAATAACAAAGTATGTGCAGAGTCCTTGTCACATGGGTTTCTTATTTATAATAAGAGCTAAGAGCTATTTTTGACGGTTTCCACCAATTTTGGCCCCCAGAAACACGAATTAGGCTCCTATTACTTTGCAATTTCCTTAGTTAGCATGAACCAGAATTAATCAAATTTTGTTTCTATGTCCCATTTGGGGTCTAGCTGGTGCAAGAAGCTCGGTGTTACTGTCAGACGTTTCTAAGGGATGAAAAATAGGGGTTCAGAACGCCGTAACTCGAAAGACCACCCGAGGCATTGTATGACCAGCCATTCGGATATACCGAAAAGCTTCGTCAACATAATCGTGAATTAAACGGTGTAAATCCGTCCCAGATATCATTGCTACGGTGCACCTGATTACAACCACGGATGGCTGTATGAAGTCGAGTTGGTTGTTCTGTGATATTATTCTATTTGAAGAATGATGGCTCTTTTTTGATTTTGTTGATAGGTACTTTTGTAACTTTAACAAACGTTATGATTCATGAATAACAACAAATAAACTGAAAATAATGACAGCATTTTTGAATCTCGCGCATGCTTATCAAATTTTAATTCCCGGGCTGGCTCCAGTACTCTCGATTTAGGGCTTTCCTTGTACCAACCCTTAGCGAGTGGAAAGTAAGGTTTTCCTCAGAATCGTATTGGCTTACGTTCGCATCGTTATTTGGAATGGAGGCTTGATCGGATTGGGCGGTGGGACCGGGTAAGCATCCCATGTTTTTTTCGTTCAGAAAGAAAACTCTTTCAGGGGAAAACCATTTATTTTGATCGAGGCATAAAGTGAGCGAACGAGATGAGGCGATCGAAATGATGTTATTACGTCGAATTAAATTGGAACTCCAGACGTATAAGTAATAAAAAGTTCTAGTCTGGCAGCTCGACCTTTTGAGCGAATTTTTAAAGCAATTCTCCTCGGTTTGCATGAACCGAAACAGACTGGGTCCTCGCAACCCCCTCTCCCGTATACTTCCATAATCCCCCCTCCGCCTGGTAGCTAAAAATGTTTAATAATCCACCAAAATTGGTACAGAATGGTGATTTGAAACTTGAAAAGACTATTACTTTCAAAAAAGGATCAAATTTGAGGTTTTTGTCGGTCAAAAATCTGCTGAAAAATTTACCAACTTCCACAACTTGATCAAACGGTCATGCTGTACAGCTTGAACTCTTTGATGCATTTACCAACCGACTTCATTCCAATTTCGCACAATAACCACTCGATTTCATCTCCGGATTAGGTTCCTGGAACGTGTTTCAGAGAATTTTGACGTATTGAGCGGGTGGAACTCATGGAAACCTCCCGACACGTACCTGCAGAACGCAGAGAGTCTAAATTATTTCATCGTAATCAGTTTTATCAACTTAAGGAGAAATAACGCTTTGGTACCTACCAACGTGTCCTGAATGACAGATGCTACTTGATAAGCGGATACTGAAGATTGCAGTTCCCCAGATGAAACTTGTCAACATTATTTTTGTGTGCTGTCGAGGGAATTTCCCTAATAGTTACACAAAGACAGGCAGGGATGGATATCTACCAGCATTTGGGGGTGGGGGGGGGGGGTCATACATGTACGCCACCTATCGACTCCTTGATGTAATTTGGCCAGTTATCTCAATCCGCTAGAGCGCGAAACGTCATCGCCTCCTGTACGAGGCGGAATTTGACACTGAACAGGCGTTGAGTCGGACATTAAATAGGTATACTAATTTTTCTAACTCTATTGCCGTCTAGTTGACTTAACGACTAACTAACTGCTAAATGACTGAATTTGTTTAGGTGTCAATGTGACAGTTGTATTCTACAGAAGTAAGCAATTGGTTTATTTTTATTTTTAATTATCCGCGTATTATTGTATCGGAACCAGAAGTTTGTGAAATTTTATCTTTCGTAATTGGAATTTCTATCCCGTGTTATGTAATTAATAAATAAATGAGGCATAGGAAATCTTACTTATTAACTGGCACCTCATCCTCTTCATATGAGAAGTGAAACCCACTCTTTTATTTCAAAAATAGGAGGAGTTCCTCAACTTTTACCCCCTAAACGGCCCCTATTATGTTAGAATAGGAAAATGCAATAAAAAAATTTCTGTCCGTACGCCGTAATTCGCACTTTTCTTAGTTACCATGAAGCAAAATTGACGAAATTCGGTTTGTTGGTCCCGTTTGGGGTCTAGTTGGTCCTCGAAGCTCGGCGTTAATGTCAGTCACGCCAGAGGGGTGAAAAATAGAGGTTGAAATCTCCAGGACGCCGTTATCTCGAATTTGTTTACGTTTTAAAATAGTTCTCGAACTTGGGAGTTTTTTGAGACCACCCAGAGCGTTTTAAGTCCAGCCCTTCGTTCACAGTTAGGCCCAGAAGTTTGACGGACAAGCTTCTTCGACAGGAGGGGAATGAAATTGTATACATTCAGCCCAGATATCATCACTAGGGACGCGCTAACAATCGGGAATTGGCCCGAGATCATCATTGCTAGGGAGCACCTGATTATATTCACGGAGTATATAGTCGAGTTGGTTGTTCTGTGATATTATTTCATTTGAAAAATGATGGCTCTTTCGGATTTTGTTGGTAGGTACTTTTGTAACTTGAATAAACGTTATATTTCATGAATAACAAGAATATTATGAAATGTAATTCCCGGGCTGGCTCAATACTCGATTTAGGGCATCTATACAGGTAAATTATTACACATCGGTTTTTATTTGTAAATTATTATACAACGGTTTATTATTGTGTAAATTATTGCACAACGGTAAATTACTACACAACGGTAAATTATTACACAACGGTTTATTATACTATCTACGCAGAAGGGGCATCTATAGGTAAATTATCACACAGCGATTTATTATTTACCGTATGCTTCATGAATAACTACCTACAAAAAATGAGGAATGGTGAATGATTGATTGAATCCCGCGCATTTGTATGAAACTTTAATTCATTCACGGGCCGGCTCCAGTACTCGATTCAGGGCTTTCCCTTTTTAGGGGGGGAGGGGGGGGGGGGCTGGAGGGAGCTGACCAAGAAAACAGTGATCTACGCAAAAGGAGCACCTGTACAGGTAAATAATAAACCGTTGGGTAATCATTTGCAGCGTTTTTTCACGGATTTGGATTCAGAACGGAATTTGTTGTGGTTCATTTCATTCTTGGCTGAGTGCTGTCCTCTTCTGACCAATCAAATACAACATAAAGACTTCTCTTACTGCTGTGGGACATCCTAAAAAGCCATTACTTAGAATTAACTTTTGCAGTAAACGCCACAAATACTTGGTGCTGCTAAGCTTATTTACAGTTAACTCCAACCTTTTTTTTTCTGTACAACACCGAGACGTTTGCCTCTGGTGCCAAGTCGTCAAGAGGTCTCTAGCAGCCCAATATTGTTTCGCTGACTTTGTCCAGCGGTCGTCTACGTCAGTAAAAGATCTTCTTGTGTCTGCCAAAGCAGGACTCCAACTGCTTAAGCTATATTTCATTAACTCCAATAAATTGAACTGGAGATACTGCGATTGAGCGAGGCAAACGGAGTTACTGCAAATAACCCTAGCAACGCCCGATATTTGTGGCGCTTACTGCCGAGCTTTTCCCGCGTTTTTTGTAATCTCATAATATGATAGCCACCTACGAACCTCCAGAGCGTTCTAACTCAAAACCGCCAAAAAGTGGATTTACTGCAATCATGTGGTTTGTTCCAGCCGTGCCGAGTTCATGAACTCTGGTTTGGATGAGTTCACCGATCGAGTTCGACCAGGTTCGACGAGTTCATGAAACAGATGCCTGGAACGCCCAAAAGTGAAGAGATACCTTAAGGGACATGCGAAAGAAGGTAAAACCGCCAAACACTGCCCCAAACTTCTGTCAGGCGATGTCAGGAAAAATGAAGCAGGTTATTATTTCTGGAGGGTTACGCCGAGGTTACCCGGAGGTGAACTCACTTCTCATTCGGTTCAGTGAACTCGCCGAACTCGAGTTCATGAACTCACGTGTGGAACACAGTTCATCGAACTGAGTTCATGAACTCAAAGCGGTTGGAACGCTTCATCTCGACCATCTGCCCTGCGCGTGGTTTCTGCGCCGAACTTTTTCATGAACTCAGCATGGCTGGAACGCATCTATGCTTAGCACGGCGGCGCAGTCGCCGGGTCGCTCGGTATCGCGTCCAGTGGAGGACCGGCCTAAGGGCACATATCTTCCTCGTACCGATAACATGATTGTATATCATAGATACCATTGTTTTTTCTTCCTCACTACCGAAGGTTAGTAGAAGGTTAGCAGATTTAATTAGCACCACTGATGGAGCAGAATTGGTGAGACCACGGGACACCAGAGCCAGCACTGCATGGATCAGGAACCCGTCAGCAAGAATGCACGGCTGGAAATCCCTAGGTCTGGTGAAGGTTCACTCTGGTTCTTTGCCCCCCAGGATGAGGCGTTCAAGGGGTCAGCTTACCGGAACTACCCATCACTGTCGAATGGGTTGTCACAACATAAATGAAACGGCTGCTCATGTCCTCCAGGTCTGCCCCTCCATGGTGCGACCTAGGTGCGCCCGTCATAATGCTGCCATGGACCTGTTGCATGATAATGCACGACGCAAAGGATGGCCGGTGTGGCTTGAGCCCCACTTCAACCTATCGGCCAGATCTCTTGGTGGTGACACCGAGAGGGGCCTTCATCATTGACCTATCTGTGGTCTCTGGATCCCGATCCCTCGCTGACTTTAATACTGCCAAGATCCGTAAGTACCAGGTGGATGAGCTGCTACAAGCAGCAGCAGGACTGGCAGACATCCAGCCTGGCCAGATGAAGGTGATTGGCGCAACCATCACCTGGCGCGGTGCGTGGCATAGTGGGTCAGCAGCAGACCTCAAAAGGGTGGGCTACCCAGAGTTCATACTTGAATGGATGACCACGCGAGTCCTAACAGGAGGAGCGTGTATATGGTCTGCTTTCAGGAGAACGGCTGATCAGCGTGTGGCCGGCCGACCATGGGGGCGCCGCGGGGCCCGGAGCTGAACTCAAACCTACAATGGGGATTAGAGAAGCCGACTGACAGGTCAGCCAAAAGAGGCCCAAACCTCCTCCCTCCATCAACTGGGCGGCAAGTCAACTGTAGACCACGGCTGCCGGTGCTGCTGGATGGATTCAACAGCGCGATCCTCAAAGGGTGATAAAATGACTAGTGGTGAAGTACTATTCTTATTACAATACCATCGTTGTAATGTTGATCATTATTATCCAAATAAAACATGTTAAATGATTGAGTGAAAAAAATCTATGTCCTCCAAAATGAAAATGTCCACTACCATTTTGCGTTTCAGACATCGAGGAACATTTTTGGTTCCACGTCTGTCTGTCTGTCTGTCTCTGTGGTAATTCCTTGTAACGCCCATACTTACCCGAAATAATGGTCGAAATGGGCTGAAATTTGTAGGGTAGGTGCGAGTTGGATCACAGATGGTCCCGTACCAAAATCATTGGAAAACTACTGTAACATTCGTCTGCGCATGCGCAAACGTGAAATACTTGGAACGCCCATAACTACCCTAAATATCGTTGAAATAAGTTTAAACTTGGAGGGTCAACCAGGAATGATATTTTGATTGTTTCGTACGAATTTCATTGGAATCGTGATGTAACTTTCGTCTGCGCATGCGCGAACATGAAATGTAACGCATTTCCCTGTAACGCTTCTAACTATGCGAAAAATAGTCGAAAAGAGTTGCAATTTTGAGGGTACACGCGAGTTGGATCGCAGATGATCCCATTCCGAAATCATGGAAATCTATTTATCTGCGCATGCGCAAACGTGAAATAATTATAACGCCCATAACCACCGTTGAAATGAGTTTAGATTTGGAGGATGGATTAGGTATAATACTTTGATAGTTCCATATGAATTTCATTGGAATCGTACCGTAAATTGCGTCTGCGCATGCGCTAACATGAGTGTTGACCATTTCTTTGTAACCCTTCTAACAACGCGAAAAGTAGTCGTAGAGAGCTGAAATTTTGAGGGTAAACGCGGGTTGGATCGCAGATCGTCCCGTACCAAAACGAAACTACCCAACTATTCTTATACGTTCATGTGATTGAGGTGAGGAAGCTATACTGCCTACTCGAATTGTTTCCATTGTTACTAACTTATTCTATTTCTCTCCCGTGAAATCGATACCTGGTCGAAGCTGGTTGATTTGGTTACAACAGCCAGGTATTTCAGGCCCTAGAATAGAACTGGTTGTGTTTACATTCCATTTTCGAGGGCAAAAGGGGGTAGAAGGCAGTTGAACTTAGGACGGGATCACCATCGTAAGAGGATTCAACTTGAGGATATTATCCGGATTTGTATCTTGGAAGGAAAAAGCCGGAAGCGGATTAGTGCGGAGGAGAAACAGGGAGAGATCGCGATAAAACAGAAGGACAAAAGGAAGAAGGTTGGAAGAAACCGGTAAAGATGGGCCTAATGTCGGAACGAGAGCAAATAAACATTGTGACATGGCCTGGCAGGCAGGTGGGCATTAAAGAGGGTAAAGTATAGAGGTTGGGGTATAGCCTGCCCTCGAGTTGGGGTATTTACAAGAGGGAATACGACTGGAGTAAAAGGCGACGATAGGGTGAGCAGGTGTAAGTGAAATTGCGTCGGGAAGGAAAATGGGTCTGAGGGAAGGGAAGACGGCAGATAGGGCAGAGGATATCCCTATCCCTGAAGTTCCAGTTCTGCCCCAAGCCCAAGGTTTGGGTTGAGTTTTGAAAAAAAAACCTGTTTTTTTTTTTTTTTTTTAAGGCGTGAAGCGCTTTTGGAGGGTGTGCGGGAGGCTAAAGCGCGGCGGGAAAACTTTGCCAATTCTCATCCGACAGGAAAGGTTTTGGCAATGGAAGGCGAAGAAACCCTTCTCAACGCGGGGGAAAAGGTGAACTGTGAACAGACTTGGGGCCCTATCAGCCTGAGTCCCTATCAGCCCGACTCGCACGATCGTTTTCAAAGGCTGCTCCAAACCCTCCAGTTTGCTTTCAACTTGAAACGTCCATTATCAAGTCCACAAAGGTTTGATAGGGGAAAGTTTCGGCGTCGTAATTTTTGAACCTCTATGTTTTTTGGGTCGCTGACACGACACTGACGTTTGTCTCATCCGGTTTTGCCCCGAAACATGTTTTTTTCTGCAAAAAAAAACTTGTGAATTTTGTCGCTTGCTGCAAACTTATTGCAGTAGAGGGGAAAGCTGCGTTCTGGCGCAGGGGCTACTCTTCAAGACCTGCGGTACTAAACCCGCACGAGACAAAACCCGCAACACTATGAATTTTTCGAATACATTAACAAAATGTTCTTAAATTTTGTTATTAACTTCAAAAATTTTCGAAAAAAATTTACGAAAATATCGTTGTTTTTCAAAAATTTCGAAATTTACAAAATTTTACAAAAATTTATGGAATTTCTGGTAATTTATGATAATTGAGCGTTTGAAAAATGAGCAGAGGTGAATTTTGGGGGGAGGGGAATTAATTAGACCACGTAAAATAAAATTTCCACCCTTCATATTCCAGCATTATTTTCATTTAACCAGTCAAGGGAGCGCTAATTTTATTTTAGGAGGTCCAATTAATCCCCCTTACCTCCTCCAGCTAAATTCACCTCTGCTCATGTTTTCAAACGTTCAATATTATCATTTTGGTTTATTATTTTCAATAATGGGGCGGGTCAGGACTCCGTCCCGTCCCTTCATTAGTCAGTGGCATCGGCTTAAGAAAATTATAGGATTCCGTCCCGACCCACCTGAGGCTAAAGAGAAAGTAAGGACTCCGTCCCTCCAACATCTGTCTTTGAAACTTGATTTTTATTAAAAATAGAACCATGTCACACAAAAAAAAACCATGAAAGTCACATATCAGGTAATAGTACAAGTTAGTATCAATGGTGCAAGGATTCGCCATAAAATGTAGCCACGGCGGAGACAAAGTCCGCTCTAAAAATGGCGTGCGATTTGTACAAGTCAATTTGAATTTGTACTGCGCTTTGACGAGCTACAGTACGGCGGTCATGGAATGCATGATTCAATGTAATGCTGTTCAGTTTGATGTACACTTCGTTCTGGAGTTTTTTTAGTGTGTCGGTGAAACGGAAAATGTCGGGATGAGAACTACTGAAACTATCTCCTAGGTGACGATGGAATGATTCGCAGCAGTTAGTTGTTCTATTTACATCGGAAGTTTGTTCAGCCCATAAGTGTGGGGGATTTACACTTGTGCAGGAAATATAGTTCTTTTCCAAGTAATTAATAAATTTGGTGGCACCGCTGTTCCTGGGTTTTCCTACCCGCAACTCATGAAATGCAGGGGCTACGTCTGAAGGAGGCAAAAAGACGAGGCCAAAAAATTTTTTGAGCCACAAACCTATCATGGTTCGGGCTTTATAATCCTCACTTAAACCAAATTTTTGAATAGCCCTCCACGATGCTTGACATAGATGAAATCTGCATGCAAATAAACGAGTTTCGGGCCAGGTCGTCCTACAGGCGTTCCTCAAACCCACCTCTAGGTCTGTCAAAATCATAGTGGGATTGCAGGTTAAATGGTGATTACAGCAAATATCGACAACAACTTTCAATGCCTGAAGGTAACTATCCTGCCGCTTATTCGCCAATAAACAGAATACGAGGGGTATGTAATTCCCGCCAAAGTAGCCATGCATACTAAAAAACGCTGCAAATCCCTGCACAACGGTTTATTATTTTGTATAGAATACCCTTCTGTTACAGATCACAGCTCTATGTATAGATAACCCGTCTATATAATATAATATGTACTATTCTATGCATATTATGTAGATCGCAGACCCTCCGTAGGTTAGTACCTAACCCCGTATTCGTTACTAGGTACCTACCTAAATCACGAGTTAAATGTTGCTAAAATAATTCTGCCGATGACAAACAGTACCTAACAAAAAGAAACACACATAATGAAGTTCTGAAAAGAAATTGTTGATGAGGAGTGAAAAAAGTTGCAAAAGTACCTACCAACAAACTCCAGCCCCTTCTACGTAGATGGTATAATGAACCGTTGTGTAATAATTTACCGTTGAGTAATGATTTACCGTAGTAATAATTTACCCATCAATAATACTTCAACGTTTGTTCAAGTTTCACTACCTACCAACAAACTCCAAAAGAGCCATCATTTTTCAAATGAAATAATATCACAGAACAACCAACTCGACTTCATACTTGTCGTGAGTCCCTCCCGGGAACACTCCTATCATATTAAGTTCTCACCAATATCCAAACGCCAAACTAAAGCTCCGTAAATAAAGATATGAGTGGGGACAGGCGACAGAACCCAGGGTTACTCAACCTGGGGCCCCACTACCAGCTCCCAGCAAGGAGCTGGAGGGAGAGGCCCCCAAGTACTATAAAACCCCGGATCCTGGCGCTCAAGCTTCATTCGACACTTCCTCTAACCAGCTCTCTCTTCTCTCTCTTACCTTACCTCCCAGATGATCGGTTGAATACAGCCGCCTGGGAATTTCACCTCCTCTCTCCTCTCTCCTCCTCCTCCTTGTCTAGATGATCGGTTGAATACAGCCGCCTAGACAAGGGACCTCTCCTTTCCTCTCCTTCACCTAGATGAACGGTTGACTACAGCCGCCTAGGTGAAATTCCCTCATCCACCTCTCTCTCCTCCAAAGTCGTAGATGTTCGGTTGATTACAGCCGCCTGCGACTTTTCCTCACCTTCCTTCCACACCACCTCTCTCTCCTCCAAAAGTCGTAGATGTTCGGTTGACTACAGCCGCCTGCGACTTTTCCTCCTTCTCTCTCCTTTACCTAAATTCACTCACTCACCTTCCACGCCACCGTGATGAGAATTTTAAATTCATCACAGTGGTGAACCCGACGTTCACTCAACCTTCTTCCTTCCCACCTTCCCACCTCATGTGTCGCCCCAGTCAAGTAGTTCGGTGTCCCCAATTTTAAATTCAAAATTTTAACCAGTCAGTTTAAATTCGCAATTCTTGGCCCAACCCTCAACACTCACCTCTCAACTCAACGCACCGCCGCTCCCGCCGATTGCGAATTTCGAAATTCAAAACCACGTCAAATTTTTGGATTTTAGTTACAGAAATGGACCCGAACTCACCGACGCCGCCGCTCCTGCGACCAGCCACACTGCAGCCGCCCGCCGCTGTGACATCCGACGCATTGGCCGACAACCCTTTCTCCACGCTCTCCCCGCCGACCTCTGCGACGTCGGACACCGCCGCCGCCGCCGCCGCTACGGCCGCAGCCGCCGCCAACGTCATGACGGCGTCCGCTGCGTTCCCGCTGTCGCTGCCCCCCTTCTACACGCACGACCCGGCGCTTTGGTTTTTCCAAGTAGACGCAGCATTTTCGGCCGCCAACATCCGCAGCCAGAAAACCCGGTATTCCCGGATCATTTCGCTACTGCCCTACGAGATCCTGCTGCAGACCTCTGATATCTCCCCCGACGCCGCCGCTGCGTACGACGACCTCCGCAGCCGCCTCATCAACACCTACCAGCCGTCGAAGATCGCCCGAGTAGCCGCCCTCTCCCAACCTCAACACCTCGGCGACCAGAAGCCCTCCCACCTCTACCGACGGCTGCGACACCAGCTGCAGGGGATTATGACCGCCGACATCGCACGCACGTTCTGGTTACGTGCCCTTCCCCACCCCATCCAGATGGCCCTGGCCAGCCATCTCGACGGTCCCGACGAGCCCCTCCTGCGCCTCGCGGACACCGTGCACGACTTGGCCGCTGCGGCCGCCGTCAGTGAGGTGTGTACGCCGCGCCACCCCCCGCCTTTCCGGGACCGCACAAAATCCCGGGACCGCGGCCGGGCACCCTCCCTCGACGGCCGTCGACCACTTTCGGCGGATCGCCGACGCGACTCGTCCGCCGACCGCCGCCGCCAGCGCTCACCCGAGCGCCGCAACGCATCCCCTCCCCGCCAGCGCAGAGGTCGATCCCCAGCAGCTGCGCGCGCATCAAACTCAGCCCGCCCCACCAACTCCGCCTACCTACCTGCGGACCACCCCAACCGTTGTTTCTATCACGTAAACTTCGGTGGGGAGGCCCGCAAGTGCCAACCCCCCTGCTCCTTCGCCCCTAAGCAGGGAAACGCAGACGCCCGCCGGTAAATCCGGCGGGCCCCCCTCCTCGCCAACACGGGGGGGACCATGCGCATACCCCCCCCGCCCGCATTCACACAGCCACCACCTCCAAGCCACGCTACCCCTCCTACGCCGCCGCCACGGCTGCCAACCTCCCGGCCGCGCCTGCAGCGCCGCCAAATCCCTCACCCCACCACAAACGGAACAAACCCTCCCCGCCCGCCACCAGGGCAACCAACCTTCCGGCCGCCACTCACGCCGCCGCTACCGTTCCCCCACCCCGGAACGGCCCCTCCACGCCCGCCAACAGGGCAGCCAACCTTCCGGCCGCCACTCACGCCGCCGCTCCCGTTCCCCCACCCCGGAACGGCCCCTCCATGCCCGTCAACAGGGCAGACAACCTCCCGGCCGCCACTCACGCCGCCGCGTCCGTTCCCCCACCACGGAACGGAACCTCCACGCCCGCCTCCAGGGCACAACCCCCTCCAGCCACCACACAGCCCGCCACTACCGTTCCCCCTCCCCGGAGCAAGGCGAAACCCCCTCCTACCAAACTGGCCTGCCCCCCTGCAGACTCCGCCGCTCCCCCCCTCCGGAACGACAAGAAACCGCCTCGCGTCTCCTTCGCGGCGGACCAGCCAACACCGACCAACGTACCTACCTCCGCAATTGTGCCCAACGCCCTCCCGACCCACCAGCGACTTTTCCTGCGCTGCAGGAAAACCAATGTGCCTTTCTTGGTGGACACAGGGGCGGCGCTATCAATATTTCCTAACAACATCCTCCGTCGTCAGGCGCGCTGCTACCGGCAGCTTCTCTACGCCGCCAACGGTACCACCATCCCCTCGTACGGGACGTACCGCTCCTCAGTTCATATGAGCGGGCTCGCGTACGAGTGGGAGTTCACCGTGGCGGACGTGGAGAAGGCGATCCTGGGGGCCGATTTTCTCGCATATTTCGGTCTCCAGGTCGACGTCCGGAACGCGCGCCTGATTGACCCCGCCACAAAAACACCCATACCCGGATTCATACATGCCATCAACCACCCCCCTACGCAATTTGAACGCCTCCTCCTCAACTACCGCCCCCAGCGCCGCCCCTCTGCCCACATCTCCACCATTCAACACCACATCGAGACTTCCGGCCCCCCCATCACGGCGAAAGCCCGACGACTCCACCCCCTGCAACTATCTAAAGCCCGGCAACATTTTAATAAACTCATAGCCGACGGCATCGTCCGCCCCTCAAAATCCCCTTGGGCTTCTCCTCTCCACATCGTGCAGAAGCCCAATGGGGATATCCGCCCCTGCGGGGACTACCGGCGGCTAAATTCGAAAACCACGCCGGACCTTTATAATGTTCCCCACCTACGGGACTTCTCGTCGCACCTCCATGGCGCTAATATCTTCTCTACCCTCGACATTTCACGGGCGTTCCACCACATCAACATTCACCCCCCCGATGTCCAGAAAACCGCCATCATTACCCCGTTCGGACTTTTCGAGTATGTTAAGATGGGCTTCGGGTTAAGGAACGCTGCACAAACTTGGCAGCGCTATATGGACAGCATCCTGCGAGGCCTACCGTTCGTCTTTTGCTTCCTCGACGACGTCCTGGTAGCCTCCAGGACGCCGGAAGAACACCTCAGCCATCTCCAACAGATCCTTGACATCTTCTCCTCCGAAGGCCTCTTGGTTAACACAGACAAGTGCGTTCTCGGCCAACCCTCCGTCCGCTGCCTCGGCCACCACGTTTCATCCGAGGGCATCAAACCCCTCGCAGATAAAGTCCACGCCATTAGTGACTTCCCGCAACCCCGCACCGTGACGGAACTCCGCCGCTTCCTGGGTATGTTAAACTTTTACCGCAGACACATCAAACACGCAGCACAACATCAACAACCACTCATACACGCCATTCCCCAACCCTCCAAAAAAAATGACAACCGCCCCATTACCTGGACCCCCCAACTCATCTCCTCCTTCAAAATTTGCAAACAGGACCTAGTAGACGCCGCTCTATTGGCCCATCCCGATCCTCACGCCCCCCTCTCCATCACCACCGATGCGTCCGACTGGGCCATCGGGGCAGTGCTCCATCAGCACACCGGCGCCACCCCCCAACCCCTAGGCTTCTTTTCCAAAACGCTATCCCCCACCCAAAAAAATTACTCCACGTTCGACAGAGAACTCCTCGCCATCCACGAAGCCATCAAGCACTTTCGTGACTTCGTGGAGGGCAGGCAGTTCTCTGTCGTCACTGATCATAAGCCCCTGACCCACGCCCTCCTACAGAATCGCAAATCCGCCTCCCCGCGTCGCCTCCGGCAACTCGAGTTTATCGGGCAATTTACGTCCGATATCCGATACTTGCCGGGGGCCGACAACTGCGTGGCGGACGCGCTATCCCGACCCACCCCTACCCCCGCGCCGGTGGCGGAGTTACTGCCTTTCCCTTCACCACAAATCCTAAAATCAAAGCAAACTCCACATTCCGACCCCGCCCTCTCCAATCTCATTTCCGCCTCCAAATTGGAACAGCTGCCGCCCCTCGACCTCTGGTGTGACGTAACGGCCGATACGCCGCGCCCTTATGTCCCACCGGAACTGAGGCGGCAGTTGTTCCTCCACTATCACTCCCTTCACCATCCTGGCATTCGGGCTAGCCGGGACCTTATCAAGACGCGGTACTTCTGGCCCCACATGAACACAGATATTCGTAACTGGGTTCTGGGGTGCCAGAAGTGCCAGCGGTTTAAGGTCTCGGCCCACCCCCATGTCCCGCCTCAAACCATTCCCGACTCCCTGCCGTGGGAACACGTTCATCTGGATTTAGTGGGCCCCCTTCCCCCATCCGAGGGGAAAAAATACTGCCTCACGATGATCGACCGTGCCACCAACTGGGTGGAATGCATCCCACTCTCAAATATCACCGCGGACACCGTCGCAACGGCTTTCCTTTCTCAATGGGTTAGCCGTTACGGTTGTCCGCGTACAGTCACGGTCGATCAAGGGAGGCAGTTTGAGTCCGCCCACTTTTCCGATTTACTACGTTCCCTCGGCATCCACAAAATTCACACTACCCCATACCATCCCCAATCCAACGGGAAAATAGAGCGGTGGCACTCGGTCCTGAAACAGGCCATTTCTACTTCAACAAATTCCCCTTCCTGGACTAAATCCCTCCCCTACATATTACTCAGCCTACGCACTTCAGCCCGTCCTTCAGACCAAACCAGCCCCGCACAAAACGCATTTAAAGACCCGTTACGTCTACCAGCCGACATTTTCACCCCACATCACACGCCGTCCATTAACAGGGAACCGCTACACTCAACAACACCGACAAACGACACCACTTATCCCAAACGATTTTTCACCACCACACACATGTACCTGAAAGAGCCCGGCATCCATAAAACTTTCCAACCACTTTATGCCGGGCCCTTTCAAGTCATTCGCACAACACACACCACCGCGACCCTGTTAATTGACGGCAAACCACATACAGTCCCGTTAGCCAGGTGTAAACCCGCACCTGTGCTAACCCAACCCACAGACACTATCAGTCTCCCGCCGTCCGTTCGCTATGTCGCACCGCTCCCCGATGTACCTGTCACCTCCGTCGCCGTTTCCGGACTTCGATTCGGATCCGGAAATGGCGGCGATTCTCCGGGACGTTTTCGTCCCGGACCCGCTCTCCCCCCTACCCCCTTCGCCCGGGCCGACTACACCGCTTCTTTTCGTCCCGCCACGGATCACCGGACTACCTCCCCGGCCCCGGCGATGGAAGTACCCCCAGTGGAAAATACTGCGCGAATTTCGCACAGCGCAGGCCACGGGGGTACACCCTCCCTACTCCCCCACAGATCCCCTAATGTCCTCCATCCTTCGCGAGTTCCACCTCGCGGAACTCATGCCCCCACCGCCCCCCGTTCAAATTTGCTTGCCCCCTATAAATTTCAAAACCCCACCCCCCGTTCAAATCACCAACCCCCCCGAAATTGTCACCCCACCAAGTTTACCGCCCCCCCCGTTTTCGATTTTCGACCCCCCCCCGTATCAACTTCACCCCCTCCGACACCCCCTCCCCCCCCTCCATCGCCGGGGATATCCACGATAGTCTCCGCCGGGACGAAACGGCCCGGGCGGCGAAACGGACGGAGGGAGCGTCCCCATGTTCCCCTCGTCCCGGCGGCCAAATCCCCCGCCCCGCTATGAGCAATCACGGCGGGGCCTTGAGATTCCGGGACAGTGCAAGTGTCTTTTTCATCCACTCGCACTGTACCGGAACTCGGAGCTCCGCCGTGCCCGCCTCGCCACGAGCTCGGAGCAACCGCCGCCCCCACACAATACACTCACGCACACACTATCACTCAACACACCCAACACACACCCAGGAATCGGCGGATTCCCGTCACCCCGTTCCGCCTTGTTCCCCGAATTTGCACAAAGGTTGTAAATATTGTACATATTGTAAATATCATGTTTGTATATATTGTTCATCCGCCTCATCTCGCCCTTGCCGCTCGCTTTCACATTGTAAATATCGTTATTGTAAATATTGTTCACCCTCCTCATCTCGCCCTTGCCGCTCACTTTCACCTTGTAAATATTGTTCATCCTCCTCATCTCGCCCTTGCCGATCACTTCCCTAAATGCCACATGTTTAGGGATCCTGACCACTGCTGTATATACTCTCACCATCTCATCCTATCTCTTCTACCTTATATTCTACCTTATATTGCCTACCTTATGTTCTACCTACTTATATTCTACCTTATGTTACCTACCTTATGTTCTACCTACTTATCATCTACCTACTTATAATCTACCATGTTACTACTAGTTTTTAAGGACCGCCTTCAGCTCAACCTCTGTTTGCATCGGCCCTCAGCCCCTGTCACTTTGCGCCTTCAGCTCCTCCTCTTGTTTGCCGTAGCCCTCAGCTCCTGTCATCTTGCGCCTTCAGCGACCACCTCTTGTTTGCCGTAGCCCTCAGCTCCTGTCATCTTGCGCCTTCAGCACCAATATTGGTTCAAACTGGGGGGACCTCTGTCGTGAGTCCCTCCCGGGAACACTCCTATCATATTAAGTTCTCACCAATATCCAAACGCCAAACTAAAGCTCCGTAAATAAAGATATGAGTGGGGACAGGCGACAGAACCCAGGGTTACTCAACCTGGGGCCCCACTACCAGCTCCCAGCAAGGAGCTGGAGGGAGAGGCCCCCAAGTACTATAAAACCCCGGATCCTGGCGCTCAAGCTTCATTCGACACTTCCTCTAACCAGCTCTCTCTTCTCTCTCTTACCTTACCTCCCAGATGATCGGTTGAATACAGCCGCCTGGGAATTTCACCTCCTCTCTCCTCTCTCCTCCTCCTCCTTGTCTAGATGATCGGTTGAATACAGCCGCCTAGACAAGGGACCTCTCCTTTCCTCTCCTTCACCTAGATGAACGGTTGACTACAGCCGCCTAGGTGAAATTCCCTCATCCACCTCTCTCTCCTCCAAAGTCGTAGATGTTCGGTTGATTACAGCCGCCTGCGACTTTTCCTCACCTTCCTTCCACACCACCTCTCTCTCCTCCAAAAGTCGTAGATGTTCGGTTGACTACAGCCGCCTGCGACTTTTCCTCCTTCTCTCTCCTTTACCTAAATTCACTCACTCACCTTCCACGCCACCGTGATGAGAATTTTAAATTCATCACAATACTCCGCCAATATAATCAGGTGATCCCTAGCAATGATTTCATCTCCGCCAAATTTCCTATTGTGGGCGCGTCTCTGGTTACGAGATTTGGTTTGAATTGTATACAATTTCATTCACACTGGAGTCGAAAATGCCTGTCGGTGCAAACTTCGGGGCCTTACTGTGAACGAACGGCTGGACGTACGATGCTCCGGATGGTCTTAAAAAACTCGCAAGTTCAAGAACTATTTAAAACCGTAAAAATATTTACGTAAAAAAATGGTATAGGCGTTTTGAAAATTTCAACCCCTATTTTGAACCCCTTAGAGATGACTCACAGTAACGTCGAGCTTCGAGGACCAACTAGACGCCGAACGGAACCTATAACCCGAATTTCATCAATTTTTTTTCATGGTAACTAAGAAAAGTGGCCCGTACGGCGTACGGCGTACGGCGGACAGACAGAAATATTTTTATTGCAGTTTTGGATTCAACATACCTTGAAACGTAAACCATCAAATTTTGAGGGGGGGTAAGAATTTTTTTTTTCATGCTCGATTCCAATGGTTCATTATTGAAAATAATAAACCTAAACTGAAAAAAAAACTTTCTACGATAATTATTTCATTTGGCAAGTGATGGACCATTGGATTTTGTTGGTAGGTACTTCTGAAACTTAAACAAACGTTGAAGTATTATTGATGGGTAAATTATTAAACAATGGCAAATTATTACAAACAGGCGAATTATTACACAACGGTGAATTATTGCACAACGGTAAATTATGACACCACGGCAAATTATTACACAACGGTAAATAATTACACAACGGTCAACTACCCAGAAGGGGCTGGATTTTGTTGATCGGTACTTTTGCAACTTGAACAACCGTTGAAGTATTATTGATGGGTAAATTATCACACAGTGGCAAATTATTACACAACGGTAAATTATTACACAACGGCTCATCTACGCAGAAGGGGCTGGGTTTTCTGGATAGGTACTTTTGCAACTTGAACAACCGTTGAAGTATTATTGATGGGCAAATTATTACACACTGACACATTATTACACAACGACAAATTATTACACAACGGCAAATTATTACTCAACGGTAAGTTATTACACAACGGCTCATCACCAAGAAGGGGCTGGATTTTGTTGATAGGTAGGTACTTTTGCAACTTGAACAACCGTTGAAGTATTATTGATGGGCAAACTATTACACAACGGTTCATTATTCTATCTCCGTAGAAGGGGAACCTATACAGGTAAATTATTACACAACGGTTTATTTTAACTCTACCACAACGTTATTTTGAAATCTAAGTATATCAATGTAAAGCCTATTAGATGAAGAAGTTTCTATGAAATTTGGTAAGTTGTAGGTATTTTTTTGTAACCTCAGTAGAATGTTTTTCACAGTTTTAAATTTTGATATTTTAAAATGTTCCAACTGATACTAGCCAACATTTCAAGTAACTCTGACCATTGAAAACAGAAGAATCTTACAGGAAATTTAACGATCTTTCAAACGGTGTAATTGGATTTGTTAGGTATGGTCTCAATATTTTCGAATTTATTAGCGTTTTTATGTGGTAAGATAACGAAAAGTTGGTAAAACACAAATTGCGGGATATCTTTAAAACGAAGAACTTTTCGAAAAATTTCTACTGACGATTTTTGTTCCAGACGAAGAGTAAAATCGATTCCCTGAGTTTCTCCAGAAGGAACTGGGACACGGAACTGGGTGTCCCAGAATTAATGATCCAACTTCAGGGATCGATTCTACAAATAATTTTCAAAAACTTTTGTGCTATAACATTTTTTCCGAAACCCCCATCAAATCTGACTTTTTCACTTAAATTAGCGAATTTTCGAAGAAAAGGAAGCTATTGTTCTCGGTCCAAAATTTTTAAAACTCGAATTTCCGAAAGATTTTTGTACCAAAATCCGTTTCAGACCATCCTGAATTCACTGCCGAAAGACACCAAAAATTATATGTATATATATATATATATATATATATATATATATATATATATATATATATTTATATAATATTATATTTATATATTTATATATGTATGTGTCATTCCAGACGATAACTCTCGACAGAATTGAGATAAAAAGTTCAAATTTGCACGAAAAATCTGTCTTGCCAATCGACAGGCTAAGTTCGTAGATGGGCAGAATCGGGTCACTCTAAGGGGGAGTTTTGGGGAGTTTTAGGGGGGGAAAATTACCCATAAATTCCCAAAATGAAACAGTCTGACAAGTGACACCTCATTTTAAAGGATTTTCTACGCTGAACACGATGGTGAAATCAGAATTGCGATATCTCATTCCGTTCTCAAACTGGAGCACTTTGAAGATGAAGGAACGTGGTTATTTCTTGAGATAAAACAGTTTTACATAAAATCAGTTATTTCTTCGAAAATTCGCTCTTATAGCCATGCTGCATGACTGTGGTTTTTTTTTTTCGTGTTTTAGACCCTGAGTCATAAAAATGGCTCCCTCAAGTTACGACGTAAATTCAAATTTGAGGATACCATGAGAAAGAGGGTTAAATTTTCTTTCTTCTCAATACATAATCAAAAATTTTTACCAGAGCTGAGTAAGTAAAAAATCACGCCAAACTGAAAATTTTGTCAATTACAACTTTTTTGTTGAACTTGATAGTATTTTTGAACGCTATTTTTATCCATAACCAATCGTTCCTCTTCAGAAAAAACTTCAACAGCTTTTCAACGGTGTGCTCAAATTAATTTTTACCCACATAATTTTTTGAGAAAACGGCGTTCGAATGAGGAAAAACGTGATACTGTTGAGCATAATCGAGGGTTTTGCACGAATAATGATATTTTCAGGACTTGGAGAGGTATGGGGTGTATCGGTCGGCATTCCATTATTTTTTTACGCTGAATCGAATGGTGACACGTCCGAGCCTCTCCAACGTAATTAAAAATGTTCTCCCGATCTCTTGAAATAGGTATACCTACCTGCCTGCCTGATACAAAATCTACACCTCATCGACCTAAGGGAAATAAAGAATTATGCTTGGGAATTATAGCGTGTATTTTTACAGCATGTTCTCAAACTGACCACCTCCTTGTTGACGACGCATGCGAGCTCGTTAGGATCACTTACCTTTCACCAAAACATTATTTTCTTATCACTACATCAAAGAGTCGATTATGCTCAACAGTATCACGTTTTTCCTCATTCGAACACCGTTTTCTCAAATCATTATGTAGACAAAAATAAATTTGAGCACACAGTTGAGAAGCTGTTGAATTGCAGATGTTTTTTCCGAAGAGAGAAACGATTGGGTATGGGTAAAAATAGCGTTCAAAAATACTATCAAGTTCAACAAAAAAGTTGTAATTGACAAAATTTTCCGTTTGGCGTGATTTTTTACTTACTCAGCTCTAGTAAAAATTTTTGATTATGTATTGAGAAGAAAGAAAATTTAACCCTCTTTCTAATGGTATCCTCAAATTTGAATTTACGTCGTAACTTGAGGGAGCCATTTTTATGACTCAAGGTCTAAAACACGAAAACAAAAAAAATTTAAGTGAAAAAGTCAGATTTGATGGGGGTTTCAGAAAAAATGTTATATCATGAAAGTTGTTGCAAATTAGTTTTAAAATCGATCCCTGAAGTTTGGATCATTAATTCTGGGACACCCTGTATATATTAGTATAGATAGATAGATAAACACAGGATTTATTATATTAGTGTAAATAAGGGCTCGAGAGACCGTGCCGCATTTTCTCTCTCGGGAGAAAAATGAAAACCGGCTGGCTCCACTGGAGAAAATACGGCCTATAACACTGATACTGAAACTCTGGGGGTCTCCAGGCGCGAAGGGCCCCGTGAAAGGCAAAGGAGCCGAGGACGACGCCTCAGCCAATTTGGTTTTACCTTACAAACGCATTAACCTTTCCACTCCCTTTTACTGCCTCGTTGCACCGTTGGAATTTGAGTTTTCCTCCCACTCGTCTACCTGCTCCCATAACCATTTCCACTTATTTTCTCTCACGCTAATTCCAGTTTTCTCTCAGCTGCCCAGCACCCGCCTTTTAAAACCCAATTCCTCCGTCGTTAAACTTTTCTCCGCAGCCAATGAGAGGCCTAGGGCCGTTTCACCCTGTTAGGTGATTCCGTCTGATTAGCATTCATTTTACGGAGGAGTTGGTACAATATTGACCTGGTTTATTGAAAGGGGGCTCGAAGTAATAAGCGCTAGAAACGCACATGACCATATGAGCGAATTTTCGAAGTACCGTCTGATGGTATTTTCGGTAATATACCCGCTTAATATCAAGTTTTGGTGGTTTTCTTGAAATTGTTTTCTCGAAATTGTTTTCTCAGTAATAAGCAAACAAAAAAACCAGCAATTTTACAGATTTTCAGCATTTTTTGTAACCCTTCAAGCTCAATATGACCACCAACTGAAATACAATTATGTTAGTATTTTTCTGTCGGTCATCTGTACGCACAAAGTGAAATAAAAAACGCCCAGCTTTTTGCAACTAATGGAAGGGCGCGGCTGTTTGGGTTTAATATTCTTCAATAACACACCTTTAGAATTGAGCATGGAAAAAAGTCAAAATTTGATGGTTTCCGATTCAAAGTACGTAGAATCCGAATGTGGAATTTAAAAAATTTCTGTCCGTCCACCGTACGCCGCACCGTCTTTTATTTCAATTATTTTCAATAATGAAGTTATTATTTTCAATAATGAACCATTGGAATCGAGCATGAAAAAAAAAAAGAATCTAACCCCCCTCAAAATTTGATGATTTACGTTTCAAGGTATGTAGAATCCGAAAATGCAATAAAAAAAGTCTGTCAGCTCGCATAGACTAGTACATTATTATATAGACGGGTTATCTATACAGAGAGCTGTGATCTGAAACAGAAGGGTATTCTGTATAAAATAATAAACCGTTGTGGTGGGATTTGCAGCGTTTTTCCTTTGTTACCATAGTGTTATCGTGGTTATTTTGAATTTTGCTTCTAGGTATTTTTGCATCTTTCACACACGTTGTGCTCGATGAACAACAACAAATAATTAATTATAGAATTCTTGAATATACGGCATGTTCGTGAAAGCCGGTCCAGTATACGATTTAGGACTTTCCTGGGGTGAGCAAGAGGGTTGGTATTGACCACAGAAAACAGTGAGCTACCCACTAGGGGTATCATATATACAGATAACTATGAACCGTTGTGTGATAATTTGCAGCGTTTTTTGGTATAATTTGACTGGGCTACCAAGAAAGCTTACCAATTTCTCCCATTTTGCTCAGTAACGATATGGCTGGAGAATAATGGGGTGGTCTTAGAAAAAACGCTGAAAAGTCATTGTCACAAGGGTTTAGTATTCTACTGGACATTCCTACAGAAATTTTCGCGGTTCATTTATTGTTTCTTTCATGTGCAATTATTGAGATGGCTATTTTTGGTGGTTTCCACCAATTTTGGCCCCCAAAACACGAATTAGGCTCGGTTGTTTTTTAAACAGATTATTTTTGATCATTGATGGTGAATTTTAATTGTCTTGATTCACCTGTTGATACTACTTCTATGTTATTATACAAATGTATGGGGATTTCAGACAATTTCCCATGTTTTCGACTTAAAAAAAAAGAAGAATTTCGGGAGCTTAACCTTCGTTAGAACCTGAATTTTCCACTCTTTGGTTAAAATCGGCTTCATATTCGGTCTTCTCGTCCCAAAAACATGGAAAACGATACCTCACAAGCTCATGCTACTAACATTTCACTAAAACACTAAAAGTACCTATTTGTATACCCATTTTCACCCATAACATCCCTGGGTATACTCCTATCGAGCTGCAAAGTTTTGGGAGACAACTAGGGCCCAAATGGAGCATGTGTGCGAATGAAAGAATTTTTTGACCGAAAATGAAGCCGGTACACGTGATACGGCGGACGTCGGACGGACATTGCATTTTTGGAATCTACGCACCTTGACACGCAAAACCAAAAAATTTGACGGGGTGTTATAAAAATTGTTTGCTGAGCGAATACATCGGTGTATTATTCACAGAATAATAAACCAAAACGAGCTTCTCTAGGAGGTTGGAAATCGGCCGTGTAGCAATGGATATTATCTGCTTTGCTCCCGGATTCGTAGATAGGAGCAACGTGCGAGAGCTTCCATACGGACGGGAACACACCCTGTGCCAAGGATCTGTTAAATAACCCAGACAATGGAGCACTTAGTCGCAAAATTCACGTGGGACTACGGGTGATATACCGTCGGACCCCGCATACCATTGCGTATGTCGAGAGCACGGAGCCCTCTCTGAACACCACACTCGCACAACTCAACGAGACCACGTCCTTCGCAATATAACTAGGGAGTGGAGATACCTACTACTAGGATCAAAAACTTGTGAGATGAAGGAGGTAAACAGGCCACCAGTGTCCTGGGGTGCTGATGCAGAAATATGCCATTTATGGACGTAGTGTTAGGGCCGGTTTATCAATTCTCTGGTTAAAACTCCAATTAGCCAGTCACTGATTAACGTTAATCAGAGATTTTAACTAATCAGAGCTGAGGATGCGTTTATCAATGGATACTACTAAATGACAGCTAGTTAGGCCCACTTTCACCAGAAAATTATTTAACGGAGTTTAGCCAAACTACGTTAAAATTAACGTCGAGTTTTAAACCTGGAAAGGCAGCTGGCGTCTTTCACCAACCCAAATGTCGGTTAAACCCAGTTTGAAACAACGGAGTTTGCCTGACGGAGTTTAGTTTAAAATTTCCAAGCAAAAGTTGGACAATATGACGCGCCGGGACTATAAACTCGTCAAAACAACAACAACCACCACTCAGGTGATGTCGATTCCCCAACCTATGTCTGGCATGGCTGCGGCCAAGACACGTAACTGGGAAAAATAAGAAGAAGAAGATGTCGATTCCCGCTTCCATTGTTCCGCGGTAATAATAAACTGTAAATTGCCAAAGTGATTTCTGATTTACGATAACTCCAGTCACGAGGTAAGGTACAAATAATATCATTGTGGAACACATGGTATAGAGTAAATACCAATACAATGCCAACTCGCGTTAATTCATTTCACAGCTCTATAACAACGGAACCGAAAATCAGCTGTGAGCTAGGCGGCCATATTGGCATCTCATGTATAACGGGGATTAGCGACTTTAACTTGCAGGATTTCGGGCGTTTAAACTCAAGCTGCCTCGGTGGGAGTTTAAACTCGCACAGAGCTCTGGTGAAAGAGAGTGAGCGGTAAACTCCGTTAATTTGCAGCCTCTTCCGGGTTAAACTCGTTTCAAATTTTTGGTGAAAGTGGGCCTTAGCCCCTCATAGTCTAAACGAGAGAAAACAGCGCCACCACTGCAATAACGTGAAGATTCCGTAAAATTAAGGTGCAGCATCGCGAGTTGGATGGCGTTTCCATGGTAATGTTATCGTTACCTTAGTTTTGTTATTCCTCGCCAAATGCGGCCATATTACTGTGCTCCTCTGTATATTTGATACTGCTACTTGTTAAGATTTCAATACCAAATTTCAATGTACCTAATAAATGGGAACCCATGATATGTTCTTTTTGTTTAGTTTTTTGGTTTTGGTTTATTATTTTCAATAATGAACCATTGGAATCGAGCATGAAAAAAAAAATTCTTACCCCCCCTCAAAATTTGATGGTTTACGTTTCAAGGTATGTAGAATCCAAAACTGCAATAAAAATATTTCTGTCTGTCCGCCGTACGCCGTACGCCGTACGCCGTACACCGTACGCCGTACGCCGTACGGGCCACTTTTCTTAGTTACCATGAAAAAAAATTGATGAAATTCGGGTTATAGGTTCCGTTCGGCGTCTAGTTGGTCCTCGAAGCTCGACGTTACTGTGAGTCATCTCTAAGGGGTTCAAAATAGGGGTTGAAATTTTCAAAACGCCTATACCATTTTTTTACGTAAATATTTTTACGGTTTTAAATAATTCTTGAACTCGCGAGTTTTTTAAGACCATCCGGAGCATCGTACGTCCAGCCGTTCGTTCACAGTAAGGCCCCGAAGTTTGCACCGACAGGCATTTTCGACTCCAGTGTGAATGAAATTGTATACAAATCAAACCAATTCTCGTAACCAGAGACGCGCCCACAATAGGAATTTGTGAATACGGCCAATCATTGGTAGGGATCACCTGATTATATTGGCGGAGTATGAAGTCGAGTTGGTTGTTCTGTGATATTATTTAATTTGAAAAATGATGGCTCTTTTGGAGTTTGTTGGTAGGTAGTGAAACTTGAACAAACGTTGAAGTATTATTGATGGGTAAATTATTACTACGGTAAATCATTACTCAACGGTAAATTATTACACAACGCTTCATTATACCATCTACGTAGAAGGGGCTGGAGTTTGTTGGTAGGTACTTTTGCAACTTTTTTCACTCCTCATCAACAATTTCTTTTCAGAACTTCATTATGTGTGTTTCTTTTTGTTAGGTACTGTTTGTCATCGGCAGAATTATTTTAGCAACATTTAACTCGTGATTTAGGTAGGTACCTAGTAACGAGTACGGGGTTAGGTACTAACCTACGGAGGGTCTGCGATCTACATAATTATGCATAGAATAGTACATATTATATTATATAGACGGGTTATCTATACATAGAGCTGTGATCTGTAACAGAAGGGTATTCTATACAAAATAATAAACCGTTGTGCAGGGATTTGCAGCGTTTTCAAATTGTAATGATGCACGAAAGAATATTCCTTCAAGTGTTGATAGTTTTTGATAACGAACAAAATAAGTAATAATAAAGAACAAAAATGTAGATTCTTTGTAAAGGCGGAACCTGGAGTGGAAATCCACGTCGTCCTATTTCTCAAAATACGGTATTTTCCCTGCCGAACCAAGTATTTCGTACCCATCAAGGTAGGTACTAGTTCATTTCTTCGTCGGGGGAATCCGAATAATCCATTTCTATGTCAGAATCCATGAAAAAACGAATGGAAACTGTGGTGATAGAGAAACGGAGGCTTGGCCTGGATAGGTGAGGTTGAGATGGGAAGCTTGAGGTTTTGGATAGCTAGCGTCTGAAAGGTTACACCTATGGCGGAGCCAAGGAGGTTACCACCACTAGAAACGCTAGTGGTTGTGCCCAGACGGTTCCACACGTCAGGTATCACCAGACCAGTTCCACCATTCTGAGTTCTTTTAGGTGAGAGGTTTCAGGAGGAAGGTAAGGGTAAAGAAAAGTCATCGACTTGAGTTTTGATCTCTTCTACCCTCCCCCGGTCCTCCGACGGTCGTTAGGAGCCGTTGGGGGATCGATGTAGGGAGAGGACTGCCTATGCCTCTTGTGTCACGCAGGACCACCATTCACTTGGTTTATTTAGGAAAATCTAAATATGTACATTTGAGCGGTATTCTAGAGAGGTACAGGACAGAAACACTCGCTACTCACCAAGTTTGGGCACAAATAGGAACAGAAAAAACGAAATGCAATGTGGCTACTCACTAATCAGACTTTGACTGGATAGTTGTTTAAATTTTAACTAGAGCTTTGATCTCCAGTTAAAGATAGTCACTGATTAGCTATTATCAGCTGTTAAAATCAATTGATTAATGGCTATGCAGGAGATAATCAGAGATTTGACTTGGACTTTAATTGGGCTTGCAAATGTGATTGATAAACCTGCCGTTAGGATAGCTATTATCCCTAGTTATAACTGACGTACAGTGGAAATCGTTTACAACGACACCCGTTACAACGATTAAGTTGTTATAACGAACAAAAAGCGTGGTGGTCCCTTGAACAGTGTACGTAAAAATTTATACAACGAACATGATATCGTTTAGAACGAACATATCGAGTACTGCTGACGGGTGAAGGCCCGTTTGGGGAAAGGCATCAGTTACAACGAACATTTCACGAGAAATCAGGTTTGTGTTTACCTAGATTGATAATGAAGGTGAGTTGATAGCGTTCAGCAGAAAATTACTATTTTCACTTCAGTTCCGTGTCGCTTGTGTTCCCTTTACTTTGCCTCATCAACTAAGTGTTCTGAATTGACGAGAAGTTTTTCTACAATTTGTCGTGTTGACGCGGATGAGAAGTTGAGTTTTCTTGCGAGAGTTCCACACTAACCCCTCGACAATCGCAACAATCCTCAAGAGCCGGAACAAAAAAATCAATCAGTTGGAGAAGTGTGAGAAGGTGAAAAGGATTTTTGCGTCGGAACACGATTCAGTCGAGAGTGCTCTCTTGGAATGGTTCAAGCAACAACGCGCGAAAAACGTGCCATTTAAGGGCCAATCCTACGACAGAAAGCGGAGGATCTGGCTCGACTTCTCGGACAAGAAACTTCAAGTCGTGGAACCAAAGGTTTAGATGAAGTCACAGCATCGTTTCCAGCAAAGTTGAGTGAGGCTGGCTTCGGTTGATGAAACTTCAATCGACAGGTGGACTAGAAGTGTTTGGTCTAAAATACTAGCACCCAACGTATCGTCTACAACGAACAGTTCGTACTAAGTGATGATTGGTTTGACCGGACACTGGCTACAACAAAAAATGCTGCAAATAATTACACAACGGTTTAATATTATTTACCTGTATAGTAGCCTCTTCTGCGTAGGTCACTGTTTTCTGTGGTCAGTACCCTCGAGCTCCCACAAGGAAAGCCATAAAACCGGTACTGGAGCGGCCCGGGAATTACAGTTTGGTAAAAATGCGTCAACGCAATCATTTATTATTTGCTGTTATTCACGAAGCATGAGGTAAATAATAAACCGTTGCGAAATAACCGTCGTGTAAGAAACCGTTTCGTAATAATTTGCCTGTATAGATGCCTCTTTTATGTATATCATCGTTTTCTGTAACATAATTCTTACATGAACACAGATAACAGTTGTAGGTTTCTTCACTGTTATCTGTGTTTATCTGTACTATGTGCCTCAGGATGCTCAGAATTTGAGCGAAAAGCTTTGCGCTAAATATAAATCGGTGGTGAACTGAAGGTTTATTTTTTGCCTTATTAGGTATTCCACATCGAACGATGGCTTACTACAGAAGGTGTCCAATTAGATTCGGTGAATGTATTTTTTTTTTTTTTTTTTAGCGAATTTTCGAAGAAAAGGAAGCTATTGTTTCGCGGTCCAAAATTTTTAAAACTCGAATTTCCGAAAGATTTTTATACCAAAATCCGTTTCAGACCATCCTGAATTCACTGCCGAAAGACACCAAAATTATATGTATATATATATATATATATATATTTATATATATTTATATATTTATATAATATGTATTGTCATTCCAGACGAATAACTCTCGAAAGAATTGAGATAAAAAGTTCAAATTTGCACGAAAAAATCTGTCTTGGCAATCGACAGGCTAAGTTCGAAGATGGGCAGAATCGGGTCACTCTAAGGGGGAGTTTTGGGAGTTTTAGGGGGGGAAAATTACCCATAAATTCCCAAAATGAAAAAAGTCTGACAAGTGGACACCTCATTTTAAAGGTTTTTTGTACGCTGAACACGATGGTGAAATCAGAATTGCGATATCTCATTCCATTCTCAAACTGGAACACTTTGAAGATGAAGGAACGTGGTTATTTCTTGAGATGTTCTTCCTGGTTCGTCTGCTCTAATCTGATAACGGAATGGGATATCGCAATTCTGACTTCACCATCGTGTTCAGCGTTGGAAAATCTACAAACCGAGGTGTTACTCGGCAAAAAATGGAACAAAAAAATTTGTTACGTATCCATTACCTACTCTTCTGGTATTCAAAACATTTTTGATTTCCCCCTCCCCATCCTTCCACCGCAAATTTTACTTTGCGTAAAACTACTCCTGTTTTAATTTTGTATGGTATCAAGTTGGAAAACATTGACCGAAAATTAATTTTCAGACAATTTTAGGCGGAGGAGGAAGATGCCGAAAAACTTCGAAAATTCGCTCTTATAGCCATGCTGCATGACTGTGGTTTTTTTGCTCTTGGTTTATTATTCTGTGAATAATACACTCATGTAATCGCTCAGCAAACAATTTTTATAACACCCCCTCAAAATTTTTTCTTTTACGTTTCAAGGTGCGCAGATTCAGAAAATGCAATGTCCGTCCGCCGTATCACGTGTACCGGCTTCATTTTCGGTCTAAAAAATTCGTTCCTTCTCACACAGGGTCCATTTGGGCCGTGTTTGCGTCAGCGAAACCTTGCAACCAGATCGGAATATGAGCGAAAATGTGATAAAAATGTGTACTTTTTTGTGCTTTAGTAACATGTTTGTAACATGACCTTTTGTGGTATCGCTTTCCATGTTTTTGGGACGAGAAGAACCGAATATGAAGTCGATTTTGACAAAGAGTGGGAAATTGAGGTTCTAACGAAGTTTCGGCCTTAAATATACGTTAAATGTTGGTCTAAAATCTTCGTTCTTCCGCACACAGTTTGGTTAGGTACCCCATTTGAGAACACTTTTGAGTCCTAGTTGTGCCCGAAACTCGACAGCCCGATCGGCATACACCCAGGGGTGATATGGGAGAGAAATGGGTGTAAAAATAGAGGTTTTCGATGGATTTTTGAGGTTTTAGTGAACATGAGCTTGTGAGTTATCGTTTTCCATGTTGTTTAGGGCGAGAAGACCGAATAGGAAGTTGATTTTGGCCGAACAGTGAAGAATTGAGGTTGAAACGAAGGTTAAGCTCCTGAAATTAATTTTTTGTGAATCAAAAACATGGGAAATTGTCTGAAATCACCATAAATTTGTATAATAACACTAGAAGGAGTATCAACAGGTGAATCGAGAGAGTTAAATGATCAAAAAATAATCTGTTAAAAAACAAGCCGAGCCTAATTCGTGTTATTGGGGGCCAAAATTGGTGGAAACCATCAAAAATAGCCATTTCAATCATTGCCCATGAAAGCAGGTAAATGAACAGCCAATATTTCTGTACGTATGTGCAGTAGAATATTAAACCCATGTGACAAGGACTTTGCAGCGTTTTCTTTTCTCACTAATTTCTTATTAAAATAAAATAAAACCTCGCTGAAATCAATATTTGCAAAAGGTTATTTTCTCTTTAAAAAATCGTTAAAGATGAAACTGAAGAACTGATGAAACGGAACGTGTGACGGGGAAAGCAGTTTTCTTTTAGAAGAAAGCGTTTGATTGATTGCGTTCAGCTTGAGAACGTTGAAAATTACGCGGAATGAGGTGGATGGAGGCATAGCTCGCTCGAGCGCAAGATAAATGGTCCAGGCGACGGCCTCCAATCGCTCTCGGACTCGCCTGATTGTCGTTTGAAATGCGAGAAAAAGGAGAAGAAAAGAAAGTGGGGAACTGGTGGAGGAGAGGGGGAAAAGGCAAAGGAAAAACGGCATATTTCAGTTGGGGGAAGATGAGAATACGAGACTTGGCCTCTCGTTGTGGATTAAAGTTTCAATATTCTGCTAATCGGCCCATCGGTTATGGGAGGCTGAGTATTGCGACTGTGCGGAGGTGGGGAGCCATCGATCTTCCGCCTGAAGAGGAAGTGGAAAACTTGCTCAGGCCAATTAGTCGTGAATCCCGCTTTGTGACTAATGGCCGATCTCGTCCCGACTCTCTGAAAAGGGAATGAAACTAAAGGATTTTCAACGGAACATGCCGGCGGGAGATTTTTTTTTTTTTTTTCATTTCTTTATAAAATACGGGCAAAAACCCTGCAAATTATTACAGAGCGGTTTAATATTTACCTGCATAGATGCCCCTTCTGCGTAGATCGATGTTTTCTGTGGTCAGTACCCCTCGGTCTCCCCCAGGGAAGCCCTAAATCGAGTACTGGAGCCGACCGGGAAATACAGTTTTCGTAAAACATTGAAAACGATACCTCACAGGCTCATGTTCACTAAAACCAAAAAAAAAGCTGCAAAGTCCTTGTCACATGGGTTTATTATTCTACTGGACATACCTACAGAAATGTTGTTGTTCATTTATTGTTTCTATCGTGTGCAATTATTTGAGATGGCTGTTTTTTGAAGGTTTCCACCAATTTTGGCCCCAAAACACGAATTAGGTACGCTCCTTTTGGTTTATTATTCTATGAATAATACACCTATGTATTCGCTCAGCAAAAAATTTTTATAACACCCCATCAACATTTTTTCTTTTCCGTTTCAAGGTGCGTAGATTCCAAAAATGCAATGTCCGTCCGCCGTACGCCGTCCGCCGCATCACGCTTACCGGGCTTCATTTTCGGTCTAAAAAAATCGTTCATTCGCAAACATGCTCCATTTGGGCCTAATTGTGTCCCTAAACTTTGCCCGATCGGAATATACACAGGGGTGTTATGAGTGAAAATTGGTATAAAATTAGGTAATTTTTGTGTTTTAGTAACATGTTAGTAACTTGAGCTTGTGAGGTATCGTTTTCCATTTTTTTGGGACGAAAAGACCGAATATGAAGTCGATTTTGACCAGAGATTGGAAAATTGAGGTTCTAAGGAAGTTTCAGCTTTAATTTACGTTATATGTTGGTCTAAAATCGTCGTCATTCCGCACACAGTTTGGGTCCCTATTTGGGAATACATTTTGGTCGTATTTGTGCTCCGAAACACAGCAGCCCGATCAGCATACATCCAGGGGTGTTATGGTGAGAAAAATGAGTGTAAATATAGGTGTTTTCGAGGGATTTTTGAGGTTTTAGTGAACATGAGCTTGGTGAGGTATCGTTTTCCATGTTTTGTTAGGGCGAGTAGGCCGAATTTTAAGTTGATTTTGACCGAGGAGTGAAGAATTGAGGCTGTAACGAAGGTTAGGCTCCCGAAATTAAATTTTTATGAATCATAAACGCGGTAAATTGTCTGAAACCCTCATACATTTGTATAATAACACTAGAAGTAGTATAAACAGGTGAATCAAGACAAATAAATGGTACTATCAATGATCAAAAATAATCTGTAAAAAAAATCGTTTTTCAGCGTTTTCCCCTCTCAGTGCGGGGAGGTGCGTTCACTTCCACTGTTGACGGGTACACGGAGCACATAGAAGTTCTCTAATACGGAAGAAATCTTCTATGGGCGGGTTCACACGGAGGAGATCAGTATGAGAGACGCGTATGAAGGAAGCTAACGATCCTCAGGATCAGATGGGATCGCACACACGGTAGACGACACTGAAAAAAGTATGAGCGACAGAAAACGTGTCGCCTGGAACATTCGTCTCGGTATGAAGGAAGCTTAATATGTTACTTGATGGATCATTGCATCATCCACACGTTGGCGACAATCTCCTCAGTCTTCTTCAGGAGTTGGAGCCAAGCAGGCAAAAATTTTCATTGAGTGATTTTTTTCTTTTCCTTCTTTTCGCGAATTTTCAAAGAAAATGAAGCTATTGCAATGGGCTTCGAAATTTAAATAATATAAATTTTGGAAATTTTCTTCATAGAAATCCGTTTCAGACCATTCTAAAACGATTCCTGAAATTTAACACTTTTTAGCGAATTTTCGAAGAAAAGGAAGCTATTGTTCTCGGTCCAAAATTTTTAAAACTCGAATTTCCGAAAGATTTTTATACCAAAATCCGTTTCAGACTATCCTGAATTCCCTGCGAAAGACACCAAAAATTATATGTATATATATATATATTTATATATTTATATATATATTTATATATATATTTATATATGTATGTGTCATTCCAGACGATAACTCTCGAAAGAATTGAGATAAAAAGTTCAAATTTGCACGAAAAATCTGTCTTGGCAATCGACAGGCTAAGTTCGAAGATGGGCAGAATCGGGGTCACCCTAAGGGGGAGTTTTGGGGAGTTTTAGGGGGGGAAAATTACCCATAAATTCCAAAATGAAAAAGTCTGACAAGTGACACCTCATTTTAAAGGTTTTTGTACGCTGAACACGATGGTGAAATCAGAATTGCGATATCTCATTCCATTCTCAAACTGGAGCACTTTGAAGATGAAGGAACGTGGTTATTTCTTGAGATGTTCTTCCTGGTTCGTCTGCTCTAATCTGATAACGGAATGGGATATCGCAATTCTGACTTCACCATCGTGTTCAGCGTTGGAAAATCTACAAACCGAGGTGTTACTCGGCAAAAAATGGAACAAAAAATTTGTTACGTACCCAATACCTACTCTTCTGGTATTCAAAACATTTTTGATTTCCCCCTCCCCCTCCTTCCACCCCAAATTTTACTTTTGCGTAAAACTACTCCTGTTTTAATTTTGTATCAAGTTGGGAAAACATTGGCCGAAAATTAATTTTCAGAAAATTTTAGGCGGAGGAGGAAGATGCCGAAAACTTCGAAAATTCGCTCTTATAGCCATGCTGCATGACTGTGGTTTTTTTAAATGTTACATTCAATAAATTAGGGCGAGTATGTTTAATACATGCTGATAATTAAGCCTCTATGTTTATTCATATTTCGCACGTTTCGGACATTCTTAATCATTTATATTTACTCGTATTTTTAAACGTACCTATCCAGAGATAATCCTTACTACCAAATAAGTTTTTTTTTGGGGGGGGGGGGGGGGGGGCGCCGGAATGTTGTTCGCTTACACTAGAAAAATGTGTAAAACCGGCCCTGCAGCCTAGTTTTGTTTATATGTATATATATATATATATATGTGTCACTCCAGACGATAACTCTCGATAGAATTGAGATAAACAGCTCAAATTTGCACAAAAAATCTATCTTGGCAATCGAAAGGCTAAGTTCGAAGATGGGCGAAATTGGCCTACTCTAAGGAGGGTTTTGGCGCATTTAAAGTGCGCAAAAATTACCCAAAAATCCCCAAAATGTTATTTTCCAACAAGTGACCCCTCATTTTAAAGGTTTTTGCACGCTGAACACGATGGTGGAATCGGATTTTAGATATCTTGATCCGTTCTCAAATTAGAGCATTTAAAGTGCGCAAAAATTACCCAAAAATCCCCAAAATGTTATTTTCTAACAAGTGACCCCTCATTTTAAAGGTTTTTGCACGCTGAACACGATGGTGAAATCGGATTTTAGATATCTAAATCCGTTCTTAAATTAGAGCATTTAAAGTGCGCAAAAATTACCCAAAACTAGGATAATCTTTAAACTCTTACCCCCCCCCCCCCCACCCCCTTAGAGTGGTCAGATTGAAAAATGTGAGAAGTATTAATTGAAGACGAGAGTTCGAAGCAAAAAAGGGGGAGGCAAACGATTAGTACAACTCCTTGAATTTCCCATTTGACATATAATTGTTATGATACCTTCATAGATAGACAAGTACCGGCCCACGTATTACTAGAAGGAAGACGAAAGAAAAAATCTATTTCAAATTATTCAATTTAGGTACTAACAGTAGGAGGAAGAAGGTTAGGTAGGTATCTTATCAATTTATTATCAGTATCATACGAATATTTGATATTCAAAGGTAGGTAGGTACTGAACGAGTTAGAGAGCGAGAGCAGGTTGATAACATAAAATAAAACTCCAACTAATTCATTACCAACTAGTGTAATGGGAAAAATAATATCGAAATTTCGGTAAATAAAATTTTCTTCGGCCGTGCCGCCTAGAAGAGCTCTTCAAAACAAAGAAATAAAGGTTCTACCTTGATTTGCAGGTTTATACAAAGAAATATATATATAGTCCTGGCTGAGGTACAAGATGATGAAGGGGGGTGAAGGACGTCCTGGAGTCGAGGCGAGAACCGAGCACGTAGTTGTTGACAACAATGATGATGGCGGTGGAGATGGTCTGCCACTGGAATCCTGCAATGACAAAGGGGCAGATTCAAAAAACTCGTTCATGAGCCGTCTGCTTCCAGGCTGGCTAATTAGTGCGGGAAGTGGTGGATAAATTGGGCGGAAATTTCGTCGTCACTCACCAGAAAACGTCGTCAGTAGGTTGTGTGGAGAGAGCGATGGGATACTGCGACCCAAACGCGTCAATTTCACGAATTTCTCAGGATACTGCGAGCTGAGTCGAGAAATTAGAGATTGGCAGTGCGCACCTTTCTTCTACTAGCTTTGCGGCAATACTAAACCAAGTGTTGGATGAAAGGGAGCTGCAGCTGGACCCCCTACCACTTCCGTATTCTTGTACGAACGGGCTGAAGACGACGAGCAGACTCAGAACAACACACAGTCGAAGTGACGGAGGTCGGGAGATAACGGCGAGTCGCCGTCGGCAAACGAGCGATAATCCGGTTGCAGAGTCAAAGCCGAAATTATAAACAAGGGGGGTGAGTCGGCCACCAATAAAGAAAACATCACAAGAGAAAAAAAAGAAAATGAATAAAATGAAACTATTCTTCTAACTTGAACATGCCGCCCACCAAATTTGGGCAAAGACAAATTTAGGATCATTGAGATTGAGGGTATGAGGTAGTGGAAAGGTGTAGCAGGGGTACAAGGTTGGAAACATGGCGCCGCAGCAGCGAGTCTCCTCGTCGCACTGTCACTACTCTGACGACATCATCATCACCTGGGTGGACTGCTGTCACTCTGGCAAGCTTCCATTGGAGGGGAGGCGAGTTTTCCTTTAATAGGACTAGGTCACCGACTTCCAAATTCTTCTTCATTTGGTGCCACTTTGGGCGTCGTTGCAGAGTAGACAGGTATTCCGAGCTCCAACGCTGCCAGAACTGCTCACTCAATTTATTGACAAGTTGCCACCTGTTGAGTAGGTTCTCCTTGATGTCCAGCAGTGAGGGTTCAGGTGCTATTACGAGGGGACTGCCCACCAAGAAGTGTCCAGGTGAAAGGTACTCATTTTCATTGGGATCCGTGGACAGCGGGCAAAGTGGTCTCGAGTTCAGCATGGCCTCGATCCTGGCAAACCAAGTGGAGATTTCTTCATAAGTTAACTTAGCATCTGAAGCTATGAGGCGCATGTATCGCTTAACGGACCTTATACCTGCTTCCCATATGCCTCCCATATGAGGCGTGTGGGGAGGATTGAAGTGCCAGTTGATTCGGGTTTCCATGGCATATCGGAGAAGATCTTGCCCTGTCTCTTGAGAAGTAAACCAGCGATACAGCTCTCGTAGATAATTGGCAGCACCCAAGAAGTTGCTGCCGTTGTCGGAATATACATCAGAAGGGATTCCTCTGCGAGCTGTGAATCGTTGGAACGAAGCCAGGAAGGCCTCTGTGGTTAGTCTGGTGACCGCCTCCAAGTGGACCGCCTTGGTGGCCATGCAGACGTAGAGACAAAGGTACACTTTTCCTATGGATGCATTACGCCTGCTTGACTCCTTGAGGGAGAACGGACCTGCAAAATCGATACCGGTGTGAAGGAAACTCCGCCCACCATTCACTCTATAGCTTGGTAGATTGCCCATGAGTGGAGTGATCGTAGGAGCTCTTGATCTGTAGCATCGTGTGCACTGGAACCCACGCAGCCTGATGAGACGACGAAGTGAAGGTATCCAAAATCTAGTTTGGATGGCTGCCTGTAACGTGGTTGGGCCAGGATGCAAGTAAATATTATGGAAATAATCTACTATAAGAACAGACAAATGCGCCTCATATGGTAAAAGGATAGGGTGCTTCATTGATTCTGGTATAGAAGAGTGGGACAATCTTCCACCAACACGCCATATACCTTCAGGGTCAATGTAAGGTTTCAAGTCTGCATATTTCTTGCATGTTTGATCTTGATTATGGAAATAGTAATTCTGTATGCCCTTGACGCACATCAGTAGGCCCTCTTCGAACTCGGATCTTCTCAACTGTCCAGAGGGGCAGATGCAGCAGCAGCACTTCATGTGTTTGAGATTATGCAGCCATCGCCTCAACCAACCAGCTGACCTTATTAGGGTCAGATAGGAGGAGCTTCTTGCCATCCATCTGATGAGGTAACCCGGTGGGTTGGCATGGGCAAGAACATTTATCTCGGCTCCCTTGATCTCTGGTATCACTGATGGTAGCTCCTGCTGACTGGCTGGCCAAACTGAAGGGTGAAGAGATATCCAAGCAGGTCCCGACCACCACAGCTTGTGACCGGGTAGAAGAGCTGGGAGTATGCCTCGCGAAGCTACATCACAGGGGTTGTCCTCTGAGATGACATGCTTCCAATATTGAGTCGGGATTAATTCTTGAATCCTGACGACTCGGTTAGCGACAAAAACCTTTAATTTATGTGCCGGGGTATTAATCCATGCTAAAACAATGGTTGAATCTGTGAAGAAGGCGGGTGGTATCAAAACAAGATCCAATAATTGGATTTGAGGCAGAATTGCTGAGTAAAGTTCTGCTAAAAGTAAAGCACCTGACAATTCTAGTCGAGGAACCGATTGAGTTTTGGTTGGAGCAAGTTTTGATTTGGCTGTAAGCAGAGATACCTCGACTCCCTGGGGCGTGATAACTCTAAGGTAAATAACAGCTGCGTAGCCTTTACAGGACGCGTCTGAGAAGCCAACAATTTGGCAGGATGTCGCTTCCGTAATGGTTCCGATGAATCGTGGAATTCGTAGATCTGAAAGCAAAGGCAACTGTTGTATCACCATTTTCCATGCTTCACACAATTCAGGAGTCAACGGTTGATCCCAATCTAGCCTTTGTATCCAAAGATCTTGAATGAACCCTTTCATGAGGAAGGTTGTGGGTGTCAGAAAACCAAGCGGATCGTACAGGCGAGCCACAGTCGACAAGATACCCCTTTTGGTGTAGTTTTGGTTGGGTTCTCCGACCGAAAACGAGAAACAGTCTGACTGTGGATCCCACTGTAGGCCGAGGATTTTTACCCACTGATCATCTGAAGACGATAGGTCTACAGTTTCTTCTTTAGGTGTAGTAGCTGAAGTTCTATGTTCAAGGAGCTGAGGTGAGTTGCTATTCCACTTGCTTAAATGGAATCCACCATGCATCAGGAGTTGGACGAGCTGGTCTTGAAGTGTTATAGCTTCTGACAGTGATGAGGCACCTGTCAAGATGTCGTCCACGTATGAATCTCTTAACAACGCTTGAGCTGCTAAAGGGAATTCATCTCCGTGGTCTATGGCCAACTGCTGAAGGACTCGTTGAGCTTGGTAGGGCGCACAAACTAGTCCATAGATCACAGTATTCAGCTCATAGCGTCCGACCGGCTCGTTGGGATCAAATCTCCAAAAGATTTGCATGTATTTGCGGTCATCAGGAAACATCTCTATCATCCTGAACATTTTTATTATGTCAGTCGTGAATACTACCCTGTGGTATCGAAAGCGGAGTATCACGTCTCTTATGTCGTTTTGGAGCTTGCAGCCTGTGAGAAGGTGGTCATTAAGTGATCCGCTAGGGGTATCTGCGCTGGCATCAAAAACGACCTTCAACTTCTGACCCTCTGAACTCTCTCTGACGATGCAGTGATGTGGAATCATGAATTTGGCTGGTTCAGTTGTGCGAGACATGTGTCCAAGCTCCTCATACTCAACCAGAAAATTGTGGTATTTTTCCCTGACGGAAGGATTCCTCTTCAGTTTCCTTTCAAGGCTGTGGAACCGTCGAAGAGCGGTAGAGAATGAGCCTTCAAACGAGGGCTCTTCGTTGCAAAATGGTAGGCGTACTCCATATCGTCCACTCTCCAGACGATAATGAGTCTTGATGAAATGCTCTTCACAACGTTGATCTTCGGGGTCCACGATGTGTTTGATGGGAACTGGTTCTTCTTGATGCCAGAATCTCTCAAGCTGGAAATTGACTTCACTGCGACTGTTGACCATGAGAAGAGAAGATGTTGAAGGAGTTTCCGAAGAGCCAATCCTCCCCATCACAATGAGGCCAAATATGGATGACAAGAGCTTTGGGCCGTCTGCACTGGTCTCTTTTACAATTCCAGTCCATATCTCGCCAAACAGGTCAGCTCCGAGGAGAAAGTCTACTGATCCGGGCTTCCAGAAAGTAGGGTCTGCTAGCTTGAGTCCACGACATTTTTCAATAACAGATTGGGGCAGTAAGGTAGACGGCAACATCGACGTGATTGCAGAAACTACAATCGCTTGTGTAGTTATTTGAGGGGAGTCGGTGTGCTGAGGTCTGATAGAGCATGTAACCTTGCCCCTAGCTCCGTCAAATATGGTTTGTCCGATCCCTGAAATGACTCGGTCGGTTTTTGACATCGTCAAACCAAGCCGTGTCAGACAACGATGGGTAATGAATGAACTCTGACTCCCAGAGTCAATCACCATCCTGACGTTCTGATAGCGACCTCTTCCGTCGAGGATTCTAGCCATAGCCGTACCAAGTATCACATGATCACCGTTGATGTTTGCAGAACAGGAAAGGCTTGTGGACTGCGTAGCCTGAGAGGTATCCTTGGTAGGGCTGGGATGTAAACTAGCGTGGTGGCGCTCAGGACAAAAGCGACAGTGCCACTTCGAGTGGCAGTCCTTCACTTGGTGCTTGTGAGAGAGACAGTTGACGCATCCTGACCAGTTACGAAGTAAAGCACGGCGCGCCGGACCTGCAGTGTTATTGAACACCTGACAATCCAACAGGTGATGAGGATCACCCTTGCAAGCTACACAAGTGGAGGTATTGGATGGCGTTGACTGAGGCTTCTGTGTAGGCGACTTGTTGGCGATCAGCGACGTTTTAGGGTTCTTCGGTTTAGGCGGACGGGATGACTTGGTGTTGGGCGAGGCAGTGGAAGTCGATGTGCTTGATCCTTCCATAAAGGGATTCGAACAACCAGCTAGCTGAAGCGCCATCGCCCGTTCCCTTACAAACTTCGTAAGGGCGGTAAACGTAGGGAAGGTGTCTCTGTTTTGGCTCATCTCAAACAGCTCCCTAGTATGTTGGTCTAAGCATCGAACTGAGAGATGGAAAAGTATGAACTGCGATTCCTCCGCGATATTCAGTAAATGGAAGGCTGAAACATTATCAGAAACAGAGGATAAGAACTTATTGAGCGCCTCAGGTGTGGCTTTACTCTGCAGCGGTTTGAAATTCAAGAGCTGGTCTAAATAGGCTGAGGCTAACATTCTCTGGTTGTCGTACGTGTCAAGCATGGCTTGCCATGCAAGTGGATAATTAGCATCTTCAACTTTGAATGATGAAATTACGCTAAGGGCTGGACCTTTGAGGCTCGCTCTGAGATACTGGAACTTCTCTATTGCTGATAATTTCTCTAGATGAACCATTGAAATAAACGAGTCTCTAAATCTGGGCCACTGAAGTAACTGGCCGTCGAAGAAGGGAAGGTTCAGCTTAGGAAGATTCTTAGCAGGCCTCATTTCTGTCAGAGTTACGTTACTGGCGTCATTTGCTGATTTTTCCAAATTTTCAGATTTAACCAGTTCGATCCTGCCATTAGCCCCATAGTAGTCACTCCTCACCTTAGCCCTTTGCCCTTTATCTTCCTCTGTAGGGAATGCTGTAGACCTTTTGTTATGGTCGTGTAGACTACCTAGCTGTGCCCACAATTCTTCATATCTACGCAAGTGAGAGTCTAAATTATCCTTCATGCCTTTCAAATTCGATTTCACACTATTGGATGCTGTAGACAAGTCAGTAATGTTCGTCTTAGCATAATTATAGACGAATGTTATTTCGCTCGCCGAATCACTCAGTTGACGTCGAATGGCTACAACTTGATCTTCAAAGGAAGGGCTGGAGGACATCTCAGATGATGGTAGGTTCTCAAACTTGGACATGTTTGAAATCGGAAATATTCAAGACGAACGGCACTTAGGGGTCGAAAGATGGGAATAATAGGAAAAATATGATAGGATTGATCCAATGTACCCACACAGTTACCTTGGCATTCAAGTCTATGAATCCAAACGAAAACAACAATTGCAAAACAGAACACCTACATCAAGTAGGTACCCAAAGGTAAGTAAAAATATCGATCCAATGATAAACAAAGATTTACCTAAGGACAAACAAGCTACTTATCCACCTGTCTGATTACAATTTTATGTCAACAATTGCCAAAATAGTTGAAAATCAATGTTCAACGTTATTGTTACCAAACGGCAACCGTAGGTACTTGATGATAAGAAATTATTTGTACCAATGTAGCGATTGTTGTTCTTACTATAAGCTTCTCTGAATGTCTAATAGGTCGAATAGGAGAATTATTTATCTTAATAGGTCGATAAAATAATTGCAGAAGCTTGTATGCAGTGGAAGACTTATTTACTATGGATTTTCATCAATCAAAATAGAAAAATAGGATTTAATAGGTAATTGTGATGTAAATAAAAACAACCATGCTCTGCTACCAAAAAATGAACGAGTTAGAGAGCGAGAGCAGGTTGATAACATAAAATAAAACTCCAACTAATTCATTACCAACTAGTGTAATGGGAAAAATAATATCGAAATTTCGGTAAATAAAATTTTCTTCGGCCGTGCCGCCTAGAAGAGCTCTTCAAAACAAAGAAATAAAGGTTCTACCTTGATTTGCAGGTTTATACAAAGAAATATATATATAGTCCTGGCTGAGGTACAAGATGATGAAGGGGGGTGAAGGACGTCCTGGAGTCGAGGCGAGAACCGAGCACGTAGTTGTTGACAACAATGATGATGGCGGTGGAGATGGTCTGCCACTGGAATCCTGCAATGACAAAGGGGCAGATTCAAAAAACTCGTTCATGAGCCGTCTGCTTCCAGGCTGGCTAATTAGTGCGGGAAGTGGTGGATAAATTGGGCGGAAATTTCGTCGTCACTCACCAGAAAACGTCGTCAGTAGGTTGTGTGGAGAGAGCGATGGGATACTGCGACCCAAACGCGTCAATTTCACGAATTTCTCAGGATACTGCGAGCTGAGTCGAGAAATTAGAGATTGGCAGTGCGCACCTTTCTTCTACTAGCTTTGCGGCAATACTAAACCAAGTGTTGGATGAAAGGGAGCTGCAGCTGGACCCCCTACCACTTCCGTATTCTTGTACGAACGGGCTGAAGACGACGAGCAGACTCAGAACAACACACAGTCGAAGTGACGGAGGTCGGGAGATAACGGCGAGTCGCCGTCGGCAAACGAGCGATAATCCGGTTGCAGAGTCAAAGCCGAAATTATAAACAAGGGGGGTGAGTCGGCCACCAATAAAGAAAACATCACAAGAGAAAAAAAAGAAAATGAATAAAATGAAACTATTCTTCTAACTTGAACAGGTACTTAACATGATAAAAATAATATCAATGAAGAAGGAAGGATCTACCTACCTAGTAGAGCAAATCTTGAACTGGTTTTAGATACCAGGCCTGAAATCGTAGTCAAGAGGAAAGGCCATTCAGAAGGAACAAGGAATCTACTCATAACAAACGGTAGAATCAGGATGGACAAAACGTACAAATTAAAATAAATACGAAGAGAATATACATAGAAAACCAAATTTTAGACCGAAGTTTTCCTTTATTCAAAACCATAGCCATTAATTCGAATATTTCTTTGAAAATTCGCTCATTAAGTCATGCTGCATGACTGGTTTTTATTTTTATGGTTCTGTTCGATAATGACAAGTTGATTGCTGCGGTCCAGATGAATCCTCTCTTGTGGGATATATCTAGAAGCTACATTTAGTTGCTTTTGAGAATCAACTTCCCTAGGGACTTCCCTTTACGTCAGTGCCAATCTTTCTTGAGGTGATATGCTCTTTCTCATGTGGGTATCACGCTTCTTAATAGTTATGCGGACTTTCTTCTCCAGCTTATCGAATGAGCCTTGCGACATTCGGAATTAATTGAAAAATCTGCTTTCATCGTCGGTTAACTCTTCATAGATACCCGAAAAAACTCCTTTTTCCGCTCTTCCAGCGTTTAGTGGCTGCACCCACATCTTCCGATTTTTGTTTTATTTTATTTTGTCCGTTCTTTACAACGCAAATAATACCTAGTAGACAGCCAAGGCTTCTTCTTCTTACATGATGCGCAGGACACAATGTTCGACAACAACACTGACGGCTCTCATAAAAATTCAAGAAAAAAAACCAGTCATGCAGCATGACTTAATGAGCGAATTTTCAAAGAAATATTCGAATTAATGGCTATGCTTTTGAATAAAGGAAAACTTCGGTCTTAAATTTGGTTTTCTATGTATATTCTCTTCGTATTTATTTTAATTTGTACGTTTTGTCGATCCTGATTCTACCGTTTGTTTATTACGTAATTGTACTAAGTGCTTATTTATTTGATCGCTGTGGGTTCATATTAGGTAGGATAGGGTGGTTAGGACTTTTGACTTACCTACTCAAGAGAGTGCAGTAGGTAAAGGAGTTGGTATCTAAAACCAGTTCAAGATTTGCTCTACTAGGTAGGTAGATCCTTCCTTCTTCATTGATATTATTTTTATCATGTTAAGTACCTACCTACCTTTGAATATCAAATATTCGTATGATACTGATAATAATTGATAAGATACCTACCTAACCTTCTTCCTCCTACTGTTAGTACCTAAATTGAATAATTTGAAACAGATTTTTTCTTTCGTCTTCCTTCTAGTAATATGTAGGCCGGTACTTATCTATCTATGAACGTATCATAACAATTATATATCAAATAGGAAATTCAAGGAGTTATACTAATTGTTTGCCTCCCCCTTTTTTTCTTCGAACTCTCGTCTTCAATTAATACTTCTCACATTTTTCAATCTGACCACTCTAAGAGGTTTGGGGGGGGGGGGGGGGGGGTAAGAGTTTAAAGATTATCCTAGTTTTGGGTAATTTTTGCGCACTTTAAATGCTCTAATTTAAGAACGGATTTAGATATCTAAAATCCGATTTCACCATCGTGTTCAGCGTGCAAAAACCTTTAAAATGAGGGGTCACTTGTTAGAAAATAACATTTTGGGGATTTTTGGGTAATTTTTGCGCACTTTAAATGCTCTAATTTGAGAACGGATCAAGATATCTAAAATCCGATTCCACCATCGTGTTCAGCGTGCAAAAACCTTTAAAATGAGGGGTCACTTGTTGGAAAATAACATTTTGGGGATTTTTGGGTAATTTTTGCGCACTTTAAATGCGCCAAAACCCTCCTTAGAGTAGGCCAATTTCGCCCATCTTCGAACTTAGCCTTTCGATTGCCAAGATAGATTTTTTGTGCAAATTTGAGCTGTTTATCTCAATTCTATCGAGAGTTATCGTCTGGAGTGACACACATATATATATAAATATATATATACATATAAAAAAGTGTTAAATTTCAGGAATCGTTTTAGAATGGTCTGAAACGGATTTCTATGAAGAAAATTTCCAAAAATTTATATTATTTAAATTTCGAAGCCATTGCAATAGCTTCATTTTCTTTGAAAATTCGCTAAAAGTGTTAAATTTCAGGAATCGTTTTAGAATGGTCTGAAACGGATTTCTATGAAGAAAATTTCCAAAAATTTATATTATTTAAATTTCGAAGCCATTGCAATAGCTTCATTTTCTTTGAAAATTCGCTAATTGAGAGGAGAGGGTTGCAAGAACTGGAAGGGGGAAATCTCCTTGTGACGTCGCTTGAAGACTTTTAGTCTCTCATACCGATCTCCTCGTGTGAACCCGCTCTTTGTGTTTCCACGAGCTGGTGTTCTACGGATCTGAACCGCACTGACGTCACATTTCCAGTGAGTCTCCTGCGCATCCCGGGGACGGCACGCCACCGTCACTTCCACCACAGGTCCGCCTGTCCAACTGACGGTTGAAACGGACGGTTTCCGGACAAAAGCCTCAGTTGTCAAACAACATTCAATTACTGTAGGCGGAGGTGGATTGGAAGTGAATGGTGACGAGAGGGGGGGGGGGGGACCTGAGGAGGCAGCGACGTTGTTAGGCGACTCGGATTCTACTTCAAGTGCGGTCGGTAGGGTTAAGGGAACCTCCTCCTCCTCCTCGTCCTCGTCCGCCTCCTCATACAACCTCGCGATTGGGGAGGAAAGTACAAGGGAAAACTCCTCGCCACCTCCTCGTCCCTACGCAACCCTAAACCCTTTTCCACCCTTAATCCAGCCCTTTCCCCTCCCACAACACCGCCCCACCTGCCAGTCCACACGGGGGCCGCCGCCCGCCCGTTTTCCTTAAGTTTTCAGTATTAAACCTCCACTTCCACTTCCTCTCCGTGGTAATCCCTCTTCCCGGTGGCTTCGCAGATTTAACCCTCTTCCTTGGATCCGCCTCCTCCTCTTCCCGCCCACTCCGCGGAGGAGATCCCTCTTAAGTAGTCGAACGGGTTTTGATAGCCTTAACAGAACCGCCTTCGTTTCCTCCTCCCCTCAACAGTCTTCTCAACCGTCCCCTCGGCCGTCACCACCGACCCCCCCCCCCCCCCCCCCCCGCCAACCATCAATCCATTCTGTCACCTACTGAAACCAAGCCCCCGACCATCACGTGACCGCTGTCTCCGGGACCCTCTGATTATTTTGGTTTATTATTCTGTGAATAACACACCTATGTATTCGCTCAGCAGAAAATTTCTATAACACCCCCTCAAAATTATTTATTTTCCGTTTCAAGGTGCGTAGATTCCAAAAACGCTGCAAAGTCCTTGTCACATGGGTTTATTATTCTACTGGACATGCCTACAGAAATTTTGGCTGTTCATTTCTGTTAGATTCATGTGAAATAATTGAAATAACCGAAATTGCTATTTCTGATCCACAATTTTGGCCCCCAAAACACGCATTAGGTACGCTCCTTTTTTTTTCTTTTCTTTTTCATATTATCTTTGATTATTGGTAGTGTCATAATCGTCTTGATCGACGTGTTGACACTTTTTCTAGTGTTATTATACAAATTGATGGTGATTTCAGACGATTTTCCAGGTTTTTGACTCATAAAAAAATCAATTTTGGGAGCTGAACATTTGGTAGAACCTCAATTTTCCACTCTTTGGTCAAAATCGACTTCATATTCGGTCTTCTCGTCCCCAAAAACATGGAAAACGATAACTCAAAAGCTAATGTTACCAACATGTTAGTAAAACACAAAATTACCTATTTTTACACACATTTTCACTCATAACACCCCTGGGTATATTCCGATCGGGCTGCAAAGTTTCGGGACACAACTAAGGCCCAAATGGAGCATGTGTGCGAAAGAACGACTTTTTTAGACCGACAATGAAGCCGGTACACGTGATACGGCGGACGGAGATTGCATTTTTGGAATCTACGCACCTTGAAACGGAAAAGATAAAAATTTTGAGGGGGTGTTATAAAATTTTTTTTCTGAGCGAATACATAGGTGTATTATTCGCAGAATAATAAACCAAAATGCAGTGTCCGTACGCCGTCCGCCGTATCACACTTACCGGCTTCATTTTCGGTCTAAAATATTCGTTCTTCCGCACACATGCTCCATTTGGGCCCTAGTTGTGTCCCGGAACTTTGCAGCCCGATCGGAATATACCCAGCAGTGTTATGAGTGAAAATGTGTGTAAAAATAGGTACTTTTTGTGTTTTGTAACATGAGCTTTTGAGGTATAGTTTTCCATATTTTTGAGGACGAGAAGACCGAATATGAAGTCGATTTTGACCATAGTGTGGAAAATAGAGGTTTTAACGAAGTTTCAGCATTAAATTTACGTTAAATTTTGGTCTAAAACCGTCGTTTTTCCGCATACAGTTTGGGTCCCCGTTTGGGAACACATTTAGCTCCTAGTTGTGCTCCGAAACTCGACTGCCCGATCGGGCATACACCCAGGGGTGTTGTGGGAGAAAAATGGGTTTTCGATGGATTTTTGGGGTTTTAGTGAACACGAGCTTGTGATGTATCGTTTTCCATGTTTTTTAGTGCGAGAAGACCGAATATGAAGTTGATTTTGACCAAACAGTGAAGAATTGAGGTTGAAACGAAAGTTAAGCTCCCGAAATTCATTTTTTATTAGTAAAAAACATGGGAAATTGTCTTAAATCGCCATAAATTTGTGAATAACACTAGAAGTAGTATCAACAGGTGAATCAAGACAATTAAATGGTACTATAAATGATCAAAAATACTGTAATGAAAAAATACCGAGCATAATTCGTGTTTTTGGGGGTCAAAATTGGTTGAAACCATCAAAAATAGGTATGTCAATTATTTCACATAAAAATATTCTATTCTATTCCACACTAGCACATAAAAATATTCTATTCTATTCCGCACTAGCACCTACTGTCTACATAGGCCCCGTTGCGTGCGTTGCAGAGGGGACCACAACTACAAGGACTGTCCTGTTCCTCGTGCTGAGCCTCCGCAGTTTGTGAATTGTGGTGGCAACCATACTGCAAACTACCGAGGCTGTGAGGTGCATAAGCATTTAATGAAGAAAAGGGCACTTCGGGCAGTTCCCAGACCTCCACCTCCAGTAACATCTGACCAATTCCCGCAACTCCAGCAGCAATCGCCCCTGTGGCGTCAGTCGCAGCGTCTGCAATCCGAACCTCTCCGCTCGGCCCCTGCCAGCCGATCTCAACCCAGAACACAGCAGCCACCCCCTCGTCATCCCGTAACTCCACCAACCTACGCAGCAGCAGTAACCAACAGTATTGGGAATAATTCGTCCGATTTGATAGCCATGATTTCGTCCACTATGAACACCCTTCTCCAGCTAATCACACAGATGTCCGCAACAATGAGCCAAATTCAATCGTTTCTCATGCGCAATGACAAGTAGCTCTGCTATTAAAGATCTAAAAATTATCACATGGAATAGCAACGGACTGGACCAAAGGAGGCTGGAGCTCTCTTCCTTTCTCAATCGGCACAGTGTCGACATTGCCCTAGTGACTGAAACCCATTTTCGTGCAGGGCAGACCAACATCCGATTTCCTGGCTATCAGATCTACCACACGCCAAGTCCTCTGTCAGGCAGAGCTAAAGGGGGATCAGGAATCATAGCGAGGAGCAGCCTTCAACACTGTGAGCTACCGCCCATCTCTCACGAGGATGTGCAGGCCACATTTCTGTCCATCACAGTGAAAGGGTGCTCGGTCACTGTTGAAAGCTGCTACTGCACTCCGACAAAGCGCCTATCCCGGGAACATCTGTTGGACGTTTTCCTGAGTCTCGGTGCTAGAGGACTGGTGGGAGGGGACTTCAACACCAAGGCAGTTGAGTGGGGCTGTCGTGCTACAAACTTCCGAGGGAGGATGATGCTCGGCTTGATTGCGGATCAAGGATTGACCGTAAAAGCACCTGACTCGCCTACATATTGGCCGACAGCCACGAGGTTCCTTCCCGAGGTGTTAGACATATTCCTCCTGAAGAATATTCCTGCACCGCTTGTTGCAGAAGGAATACACGAACTAAGTTCCGACCATGATCCAGTGCTCCTTTCTGGCAAGGGGGTGGAGGTTGGAACAACAAAACCTCCACCCAGGTTGAACAGAGGGCCTGTCAACTGGGAGCTATTTGGTCTGGAGTTCTCAGAACAAATAGATATGTCTCTGCCAATGACGAATGTGGAAGATATTGATGCCTGTGTTGATCACTTAGTACAAACGATCCACAGCTGTGTATGGAGCAGCAGCTATCCCCATGAACCAAAGGGACATCACAGCTGCACGCCCTCCCATATTCGCACTCTGGTACGACGACAAAATGCGGCGAGACGACGTTGGCATAGAACGAGGCACCCTGACGACCGTAAGCATTTCAACCATACCTCTCGTATGGTCAAATCTGCTCTGGAACAGACGAGGAATAGGAAGTTCTCGTCCGATCTCCAATCCTTAAATGGGCCAGGAAATAGAGGGATCTGGAGGCTCTCCAACCTGCTTCGTAACTTGAAAAGGAAATATTCTCCTCCATTGAAAGACCAACATGGGAGATGGGTTGTAGAAGATGCAACCAAAGCGGAACTCTTAGCTGATCATTTTGAAAAGATATTCAAGCCCAACACTGATATCAATGGTGAACAGTTTGAATCCCATGTTCAAGAACAGCTGGATGCGCCACTACAAATGTCCCCTCCACCGACCCCGATAAGCGCTGAGGACATGCAAGCGGCCCTGAAGCGCATGCAAAATAAGAAAGCTCCGGGGTACGACTTGATCACGGTACGAATGATCAAGTGTCTACCCCGAAAAGGGAAAGCCTTCCTCTTGAGCTTGTACAATTCCCTGCTTCGGCTCTGCTATTACCCGGAAGTGTGGAGGCATGCAGTTATTATCGTTTTTGGAAAGCCAGGGAAGCCACAACAGCATCCTGCTTCATATGGGCCCATTAGCTTGTTATCTGTTCTTGGAAAGATTTTCGAAAACATTCTACTAACTCGAATTAACAACGTTTTACGGGTACCTCCCAAAATTCCAAATTTTCAGTTTGGATTCCGTGCACAACATTCCACAACACAACAAATTCACAGAGTGGTGGACTACATAGCCAAAGGGTTTGAGGAGAAGAAATATACAGGAGCGGTATTCCTCGACGTTGAAGCAGCTTTTGACAAAGTGTGGCACAACGGTCTGTTGCTTAAGCTCAGAGAATTTCTACCCAACTCCTTGTACCTGTTAATGAGATCCTTTCTTAGTAACCGCACCTTCAGGGTACAAGTGGGCCAGGAGTTCTCTTCCTTCAAGACGGTCTGCGCTGGCGTGCCCCAAGGATCTCCACTTTCACCTTTGCTCTACGCTATATACTGCCACGACTTCCCCCTTTCCCCCGACACTATGACAGCACAGTTCGCTGATGACACAGGGATCCTTGCAGCGGGGAAAACACCCTCAGAGACTGAGGTACTTATTCAGGCACACCTTGATGTACTTGACCGATGGTGTCAGAAATGGAAAGTCAAAATCAACCCCTCCAAATCAACGTTGACGACCTTCACTCTGAGGCGAGGTTCCTATACCAATGTCAAAATGGCAGGGAACACGATCTTCCATAAGCCAGAGGTACGGTACCTAGGCCTGATTTTGGACCGCCGGCTTACCTGGAGGGCCCACGTCAACCGCACAGTGAACGAGATCAAGCGGCGTGTGTACCAGCTTTGGCCAATGTTAAATCCCAAATCAAAACTTGACCTAACAAACAAAAAGCTGCTATACACGTCGCTTATCGAACCAGTTTGGGCGTACGCGTGTGAAGTTTGGGGTTCAGCTTGCAGTACATCACTCCGCAAAATTCAGGTCCAGCAAAACAAAATTCTCAGACACATCTGCAACGCCCCTTGGTTCGTACGAAATGACTCTCTCCACCATGACCTTCGAATCGACACGGTACACGACAGAACCAGACGAAGCTATGGCCTCCTAAGGACAAGAGCTACAGACCATCCTAATCCAGAAGTGGCGCTGATCGCAGGACCAGCCCCCTGTACAAGCCGTAGGCTGAAAAGAAGAGTCCTGAGGGACAACATTCCTACTTAAACCCCACAAACAACCTACGCCACAACACCTTACCAATACTGAACATGCCAAGAACATCTACAGAACACTACAGCTTTATTATACTCCCCCTTGACCCCCACAACCTGCCCTTGAGGCACAAATTGTGAAATAAATTGAATTGAATTGAATTGAAACGTCGAGGGGAATCTAACCAAACAGTTCCAACAACTCAAGTCTAGGCTGGTCATCCCATCATTTCCTAACAAAATATTTCTACCGGAAAAAAACCTACAACATTATTTTAATAACTTTAATAAATTTAAAAGCTAGGGATGGATTCAAAAGTCTCTGAGGCGGAAAATAAACGATATTAGTTTATTATTTTCAATAATGAACCATTGGAATCGAGCATGAAAAAAAAAATTCTTACCCCCCCTCAAAATTTGATGGTTTACGTTTCAAGGTATGTAGAATCCAAAACTGCAATAAAAATATTTCTGTCTGTCCGCCGTACGCCGTACGCCGTACGCCGTACGGGCCACTTTTCTTAGTTACCATGAAAAAAAAATTGATGAAATTCGGGTTATAGGTTCCGTTCGGCGTCTAGTTGGTCCTCGAAGCTCGACGTTACTGTGAGTCATCTCTAAGGGGTTCAAAATAGGGGTTGAAATTTTCAAAACGCCTATACTATTTTTTTACGTAAATATTTTTACGGTTTTAAATAGTTCTTGAACTTGCAAGTTTTTTAAGACCATCCGCAGCATCGTACGTCCAGCCGTTCGTTCACAGTAAGGCCCCGAAGTTTGCACCGACAGGCATTTTCGACTCCAGTGTGAATGAAATTGTATACAATTCAAACCAAATCTCGTAACCAGAGACGCGCCCACAATAGGAATTTGTGAATACGGCCAATCATTGGTAGGGATCACCTGATTATATTGGCGGAGTATGAAGTCGAGTTGGTTGTTCTGTGATATTATTTCGCTTGAAAAATGATGGCTCTTTTGGAGTTTGTTGGTAGGTAGTGAAACTTGAACAAACGTTGAAGTATTATTGATGGGTAAATTATTACTACGGTAAATCATTACTCAACGGTAAATTATTACACAACGGTTCAGTATACCATCTACGTAGAAGGGGCTGGAGTTTGTTGGTAGGTACTTTTGCAACTTTTTTCACCCCTCATCAACAATTTCTTTTCAGAACTTCATTATGTGCGTTTCTTTTTGTTAGGTACTGTTTGTCATCGGCAGAATTATTTTAGCAACATTTAACTCGTGATTTAGGTAGGTACCTAGTAACGAGTACGGGGTTAGGTACAAACCTACGGAGGTTCTGCGATCTACATAATATGTATATAATAGAATAGTACATATCATATTATATAGAAGGGTTATCTATACATAGAGCTGTGATCTGTAACAGGAGGGTATTCTATACAAAATAATAAACCGTTGTGCAGGGATTTGCAGCGTTTTTTCAAAAGTGCTCTTACTAAAAATTTTGGATCCATTGCAATATTTAGTTACCTACCACTGCATGCGATTTATGGTCTGCTATTTATATGAGTGCTGTCGAATGCATGAATGTATATAATTTGTATTGTAATTGGGCATCCGCCAATTACAATAACACAATTGCAACAACAGCCACCATAACAATAACAGCCAGTACAATAACAGCCAGCATTTCTGTAGGTGTGTCCAATTGATCATGAACGAAAGAATATTTTGAGACCACCCGGAGCATTCATTGTACGTCCAGCCGTTCGTTTGCACAGAAAAGCTTCGTCAACACGATCGTGAATCAAACCGTATAAATCCGGCCCGGATATCATCGCTAGGGAACACCTGATTATAATCAAGGATGGCTGTATGAAGTCGAGTTGGTTGTTACGCGATATTATTTCATTTAATGAATTATAGTTATTTTGGATGTTTGGTGCTTTTGTAATTTTAACAAATTATGATCTATAGAATTCTTGAATCCACCGGATGTTCAAGAAACTTCCGTTGCTCAGCCGGTTCCTGTACTCGATTTAGGGCTTTCCTCAGGGAGCACGAGGGTACTGGCCACAGAAAAGTGTGATCTACGCAGAAGGCACCATACTGAACCGTTGTGTAATAATTTGCATTGTTTTTCGTTCCATTTTCCGTTCCTACTTCGAGAAGCGAAGCCATCAAATTATGGGGGGAGGGGATTTTGTTTTGCTTCCTCACTACCGGAGTATTCGGTGATTGACTAATTTCCTCCAAAATGAAAATTTCCACTACCATTTTGCGTTTCAGACATCTAAGTAGGAACATTTTTGGTTCCGTGTCTCTCCGTTTGCCTGTGGTAATTCCTTGTAACGCCCATAACTACCCGAAATAATGGTCGAAATGGGCTGGAATTTGGAGGGTAGGTGCGGGTTGGGTCACAGATGATCCCATACCAAAACCATTGAAAAAGTACGATAACTTTCGTCTGCGCATGCGCAAACGTGAAATATTTGAAACGCCCATAAGTACTACCTTAAATAACGTTGAAATGAGTTCAAACTTGGAGGGTCGATCAGGAATAATACTTTGATAGTTCCAAATGAATTTCATCGGATGCGTAAGTTAACTTTCGTCTGCGCATGCGCGAACATGAAATGTTGACCGTTTCCTTGTAACCTTTCCGCGAAAAATAGTCGTAGAGAGCTGACATTTTGAGGGTGCACGCGGGTTGGATCGCAGATGGCCCCATATCAAATAATAAACCAAAACGCTGCAAAGTCCTTGTCACGTGGGTTTATTATTCTACTGGACATACCTACAGAAATGCTTGCTGTTCATTTATTGTTTCTTTCATGCGTAATAATCGAAATAGCTATTTCTGGTGGTTTCCACCAATTTCGGCCCCCAAAACTTGAATTAGGTACGCTCCCTGTTTTTTTTTTTTTTTTTTTTTTTTCAAATTATCCTTGATCATTGGTAGTACCATTTAATCGTCTTGATCCACGTGTTGACACTTTTTCTAGTGTTATTATACAAATTGATGGTGATTTCAGGCGATTTCGCAAGTTTTTGACTCATAAAAAATCAATTTTGGGAGCTGAACATCTGGTACAATCTCAATTCTCCACTCCTTGGTCAAAATTGACTTCATATTCGGTTTTATCGTCCCCAAAAACATGGAAAACGATACCTCAAAAGCTCATTTTACTAACATGTTACTAAAACACAAAAAGTACCTATTTTTACACACATTTTCATTCATAACACCCTTGGGTATATTCCGATCGGGCTGAAAAGTTTCGGGACACAACTAGGGCCCAAATGGAGCATGTGTGCGAAAGAACGACTTTTTTAGACTGAAAATGAAGCCTGCACACGTGATACGGCGGACGGCGGACGGACATTGCATTTTTTGAATCTACGCACCTTGAAACGGAAAAGAAAAAATTTTGAGGGGGTGTTATAAAAATTTTTCGCTGAGCGAATACATAGGTGTATTATTCACAGAAAATAAACCAAAATGGACCTACCCAACTATTCTATACGTTCGTGTGATTCAAGTGAGGAAGCCTACTCGAATTGGCAGACGTATTTTCCTCAAGCTCGATTCCAAAGGTTCGTTATTGAAAATAATAAACCAAAATAGAATTATTTCGAAATTAAACCTGTGTTCCCTCTCGTGGAGATTTCTCCTTGAAAATCCGCCCGTTGCGGATGAGTCACCTTCAGGTGAGATGATGGAGACCCCAATGAATAAACTTTCGGTTCACTCGTGTGAATGAGGTGGTACAATCTCGCGGAGCCGTTGGTAGAAGTTGAGAGGATCGCGGCGTTAGAACCGTGAAATTTAAAAGGTCAATACCATCGCCACATGATATATCGCGCTTTTCAGTAAAACACTTGAATAAGCTCGTAGAACAGACTAACCGGAAAGTCCGTTGTAAAGCGAGTGGAAATAAACTAATGAAAACACGTCAAAACAAATTCAAATCACCTTTTTTCCCCCACTCAAAGTTTACACAAGCTTTTTCCTTTCAGCGGTGTAAACGTTAACGGTGGTATTTTTCTTTTTTTTCTTTTTCAAAAAAATTTTTTTAACGTTGTTAACTCCACAGGTAACCTGTATGGGGAGGTGGAGGAGCCACTGCCACGTGAATAATAAAAGTGTTTCCTCTTTTATTTTCCTCCTCTTCTGCTTAAGGGAATTTCGGAGGGCACCAGTAAGCCGTCTGGGGATCGACAGGTGTTTTTTCACCGGTTGGAGGATAACAGGGAGTGGGCCGAACTGTGGTGAGCAGGGTAGGGGGATGAATAAGCCCTAACAAGAACTTTTCCTCTAGGCACCCGGAAAACGCTAATGAGCAACAGTCAGACAACAGCAATCGGTTTGCACGGGAGTCAGAAATCGGGGAAATGCCGAGTCCTGGAGGATTTCAGAGGAGTAATTTTATTATTCCTTATAGATTTATTCCTTGGTCATGTGGAGGTAAACTAAGCTGCACTTGGGGCCTGTTTATCAATCCTTGGGTTGGACAGGCGTATATAGTTAGACCTCAGTTGAACAATTAACTACTAAAATAGCTAACTGTCGCATACCTAAATGGTGAATGCCTTTATCAAGGCCAATATAATATATCACTAAGCTGGGTAACTGACGTGTGTGGCAGCGGCAGTTCTCGAGTCGTTTGTTGTTCCGGCGAAGACGAGGTCGTTTTGGCTGAAGCCTAATCGATATCCCTTCTTAACCGGTGATAATCTCGCTGGTCTAGTAAGGGGACTCTCGAGGACTCTCGAGGGTCCACCCCCACTGTCACACTACGTCACAAGGTAGCAGAGCGTGGTTTGGTAGTATGTGCTGAGTAATTCGCCATAATCTATCCACCTTTTGAGGGCTTTCCAGGAGGATACGCGCTAAGGTTTCCAAAAGCAAACAACCTGTCCCTTTGATAATACATACATCTATTGGCTTTCCCACCCCCTTTCCTCTCTTTAGAGTGTCAGTATAATTAAAATACACTGAGCTCATTAGAAGGCGACTGATGCCATGTCCCAGTTGACAAGTCCCAATTTTCCCTCTCATACTTATGCTACCCAGAAGTATGTCATGTGGGGAGGAGTGTGGCAGTGGTACTTCTCAAGTCACTTGTTGTTCCAGTGAAGACGGGGTCGTTTTGGCTGAAGCCTAATCGATATCCCTTCTTAACCGGTGATAATCTCGCTGGTCTAGGAGGGGGAATCTCGAGGGTCCACCGTCACACTCTCGTCACAGGGTAGCAGAGCGTGGTTCGGTAGTATGCGCTGAGTAATTCACCATACTCCATCCACTTTTTGAGGGCTTTCCAGAAGGATAAGCCCAAAGGTTTCCAGAAGGATTCATTTACAAACATCCTGCCCCTTTGATAATACATACATCTATTGGCCTTCCCAACCTCTTTCCCCCTTTAGAGTGTCAGTATAATTAAAATACACTGAGCTCATTAGAAGGCGACTGATGCCATGTCCCAGTTGACAAGTCCCAATAGTTGTTCCATCCGAACGATGGAGGTTGATCACCTAGAGGTTGCCCAGATGATCACAATTCACTGGACAACAACCTCTGACAACATTATCCGCCAATACTCGTATGCAGGGGCATTGTTCTTCACCAGTAAATATTATTGAGGTAGTATCACTACGATGGAGGTTAGTCACCTTGAAGTTGTTCAGATGTCCTTTCCTGAACCAGAACTTCATACTACATTACATTCCCTATTTTCCCTCTCATACTTATGCTACCCAAAAGTATGTCATGTGGGGAGGAGTGTGGCAGTAGTAGTTCTCTAGTCACTTGTTGTTCCAGTGAAGACGGGGTCGTTTAGGCTGAAGCCTAATCGATAATATCCCTTCTTAACCGGTGATAATCTCGCTGGTCTAGGAGGGGGACTCTCGAGGGTCCGCCGTCAATCTCTGTTATACGGATAGTGGTGCATGCATACAGTCAAAACCCGAATATTTATCTGCAGATGAGCAGAATAGCGAATAATCCAAAACGAACCATTCATTAGTTGTAGGTAAGTCACATTGCATGTTACAACTAAAATTTTCAATAGTTCTGAAAAAGCTGCGTTGATGTAATATTGAATAAGTATTTAAAAATCAATTGGAAGAAGCACGAAACACTATTCTACACCGGATATCCATTCTGGTGGAAAAGAATTTTAGCGGGCGCCTAATGAGTGCAATGAAATTGAGTGAATGTCGAAGTGACGCAATCAATTTTGAGTATAACTTTCTGATCTGGAATGATAAATGATTGAACCAACTCGTCATAATTATTTATGATACTTTGTACAAAAACATTCTTCAGCAGGTAATCTCGTAGCATTTCTCCAAATGAGCTCACCTTAATCCAGGGACCGAGGCAACCGAAAACCTCCATACCCGTTTTGGTTCATTATTCTGTGAATGATACACCTATGTAATCGCTCAGCAAAAAATATTTATAACACCCTCCACAATATTTTTTCGTTTACGTTTCAAGGTGCGTAGATTCCAAAAACGCTGCAAAGTCCTTGTCACATGGGTTTATTATTCTATTGGACATACCTACAGAAACGTTGGCTGTTCATTAATTGTTTCTTTCATGCGTAATAATCGAAATAGCTACTTCTGATGGTTTCCATTAATTTTGGCCCCCAAAACACAAATTAGGTATACGCTCTTTTTTTCTTTTTTTTTTTTAACTATTTTTGATCATTGGTAGTGCCATTTAATCGTCCTGAACCACGTCTTGACACTTTTTCCAGTGTTATTATACAAACTGATGGTGATTTCAGACGATTTCCCAGGTTTTTCACTCATAAAAAATCAATTCTGGGAGCTGAACATTTGGTAGAACTCAATTTTCCACTCTTTGGTCAAAATCGACTTCATATTCGGTCTTCTCGTCCCCAAAAACATGGAAAACGATATCTCAGAAGCTCATGTTACCAACATGTTGCTAAAACGCAAAAAGTACCTATTTGTACACACATTTTCACTCATAACACCCCTGGGTATGTTCCGATCGGGCTGAAAAGTTTCGGGACACAACTAGGGCCCAAATGGAGCATGTGTGCGAAAGAACGAATTTTTTAGACCGAAAATGAAGCCTGTAGACGTGATACGGCGGACGGCGGACGGCGTACGGCGGACGGCGTACGGCGGACGGCGTACGGCGGACGGACATTGCTTTTTTGGAATCTACGCACCTTGAAACGGAAAAGAAAAAAGTTTGAGGGGGTGTTATAAAAATTTTTTGCTGAGCGAATACATACTCGTAGGTGTATTATTCACAGAATAATAAACCAAAATGCAATGTCCGTCCGCCGTATCATGCAGCCGCTATGGCTTCATTTTCGGTCTAAAAAATTCGTTCTTGGGCATTTGGGCCCTAGATGTGTCCCGAAACTTTGCAGCCAGATCGGAATACACACAGGGGTGTTATGAGTGAAAATGTGTATAAAAATAGGTACTTTTTGTGCTTTAGTAACATGTTAGTAACATGAGCTTTTGAGGTATCGTTCTCCATGTTTTTGGGACGAGATGACCGAATATGAAGTCGATTTTGACCAAAGAGTGGAAAATTGAGGTTGTAAGGAAGTTTCAGCCTTAAATTTGCCTCAAATTTTGGTATAAGATCGTCGTCATTCCGCACACAGTTTGGGTCCCCATTTGGGAACACATTTGGGTCCTAGTTGTGCTCCAAAACACAGCAGCCCGATTGGCAAAACCCAGGGGTGTTGTGGGAGAAAAATGGTTGCAAAAATAGGGGTTTTCGAAGGATTTTTGAGGTTTTAGTGAACATGAGCTTGTGAGGTATCGTTTTCCTTGTTTGTTAGGGCGAGAAGACCGACTATTGGGTTGATTTTGACCAAGGAGTGAAGAATTGAGGTGCTAACAAAGGTAAGCTCCCGAAATCCGTTTTTTATTAGTCATAAACAGGGGAAACTGTCTGAAATCACCATAAATTTGTATAATAACACTAGACCTAACAATAGTGTCGTGAGTCCCTCCCGGGAACACTCCTCTAGCCAACTTAAGTTCTCACCAAGATCCAAATGCAAAACTTAGTTCCGTCAATAAACGAAACGAGTGGGGAGACAAGCCACAGAACCCAGGGTACACAACCTGGGGCCCCACCACCAACCCCTAACAGGGGGTTGGAGGGAGAGGCCTCCCTTTTCTATAAAACCCTGGATCCTGCAGCTTTAGCTTCATTCGACACTTCCTCTAACCAGCTCTCTCTTCTCTCCTCTGCCTTGCTCTCTCTCCTCCTCTCTTAAAAGATCCTAGATGTCGGTGGTGGTCAGCCCATAACCGCCTAGGCAAAACCTCCTCTTCCAAAAGATTCCAGATGTCGGTGGTGATTCGCTCATAACCGCCGAGGCAAACTCTATCACTCACCTCCAATTTTCACTCTCCCAAAAGATCGTAGATGTCGGTGGTGATCCGCTCATAACCGCCTGCGCACTTCCTCACGCCACCGTGATGAACCAAATTTTAAATTCATCACAAACAGTTAGATCAAGACAATTAAATGGTACTGTCATTGATCAAAAATGATCTGTTGAGAGGAAAAGCCGACCCTAATTCGTGTTTTTGGGGGCCAAAACTGGTGGAAACCATCAAAAATGGCCATTTCAATAATTGCACGTGAAAGAAACAATAAATGAACAGCCAAAACTTCTGTACCTATGTCCAGTAAAATAATAAACCCATGTGACAAGGAATTTGCAGCGTTTTTACCCTCCCGTAACTCGGCCCCCTGGGGGGTCTCCGGTGTTGATTTTCTATGTAGGTACCCATTCTCGAGGGACCTCTGAGGACGTGCCAAATTCCAACCCCCGGGGCCATCAGGTGCTCGAGTTATGGATGTTCGAAAATCACTGATTTCACGTTTCTTTTCTTGTTCTTCGGCTGGGCTGCAGCCTCGCACACATAACGGATTGAGCTGAAATTTGGCACGCACATTCGTTATGCCCGAACGATGTGTCTTTTGTGCATTTCGTCCCCCCCCCCCCCTAAATATGAAAAATTTTAGGTAAGCCTGAAAATGTTTACGTACTTCATCAATCAATGCAAAAAGGTGTGAGATGTTACATCCCCCTCCCCCCTACATCTACCACACTGTTTGTTGTAAAGATTTACCCGCCAAAAAAGGAATTAGGTTACTGTGTAACTGGGTATTAGTGGTTAGGTACTAGGTAGGTCGTGCTGAGTTGGTACTATGTACGTAGTACTGAGTACTGAGCAGATAATATGTAGGTATTACTGAGTAGTTACTAAGTAGCTAGTACTGAGTAGGTATACTAAGTAAGCCCCGGCCAAACAGCGTGGAAAGAAATTTCATGTTTGTGATGGTGGGGGGAGGGGAAGGAACAGGTTTTTATACTGATATCCAACAGATGGGGAAGAAACAGGTTACTGTATGCGAGAAGTGCAAATTTCTATAATTGCGAAGCACCGAGCATGCCAAATTGGCGGGCAAAACGGATATCAATCCTCCTTGCGGCTGAGGAAGTTTTGTTGGCGGGTTAATTTTTACAACTAAAGATTGAAATAACGAGCAGTCACATATCGTTCGAGTAAAAAGTCCTCCCGGGATATACCCAAGAGGTCAACCCCAGGGTTATATAAAAATTAAAAATAAATACAAACGGGTTGTTTTTGTGTGGGAGGGGGGAGGGGGGTTGTCTACTATCCAACAAAATAACTACAAGTGATTATGACGAATAAGTCCCACCATTAATAATTTTAAACAACCCCAGATCATGAAATAATAATCGTAAGAACACCAGACGTGTGCTTCCAAACATTCCATTGTCGGTGGCTCCGTTTAAGCCCACTAATTCCCCCGTTCACAAACTTATCCGGTCGCCCAAGGACCCGATAAATATATAATAGGCCTGTTCAGCCGTAATGGATCGGCGGACGTTCTCGTACAGGGTAATCCAAGTCGTAGGATATTAACGTTGGCCGTCAAATCTAGGGGGTATACATTCTACATACAGTGAGCAGCCTACTAACATACTTTCAATTGCTCGTTGTAAAGAGGAGAATTGATACTGGAGCTGCTGATAAGGAGCAGGACCTGGTGAATGAACAACATGGTTTCGGACGAATAATCTAACTGATTACCAATTCCACGGTCTTCGCTTCCGATCTGCAGAGGATAAAGAATCGACTTTCCAATCCTGCACGTAGGTCCTACAAACTGCGCGAATTTAAACGTAATAATGATCAAATTAGTTAGCTATTTTTTAATTAAATAAATGAAAAAACAATTATTCGATTTTTCGAACAGTTCTATCCAGTTCTATCTTGTTGTGTGCGTATTTTCAGTTCTCTTACCAGGTTAATAATAATTTATAATTATTATAAGCAGTATTGTTAGGAGGTTGGATCACCCGGTGGAATGCTGTTGTATTGGGAAATTTGGATTGCTATAGGGACAGACTATAGAGTTGGGTGCATTTTGGTGTATTTTTGTGCGTATAAAGATCGGTTCGTTTGACTTTCATTTCGTCGATATTTCTTGTAACAGTATAGTTGTGGTATGGGTGTTATTGAACATTCTCCGACAGCAACTTGTGAAATTTAAAAAAAAACCTCATAAGTAGTTTTATAGTTTATATTTATTATAGAGTCCCTTCAGAAGACCTTCTGTTAGTTCCAAAATTTGCCTAAACGTTCGTAATAAACAAATTGGTATCTACGTTCGAAGATCATGAGCGATTTTCGAAACCAAAAATTAGGTGAACTTCAACGAGTTTTTTGGGTCAAAAATTGGGAGAAATTGATTTTTATAAAATGATGAAAGATTTTCTCCAAAAGGTTCGTAATGGCAAACAAAAGCATGAATTTGAAGATGGGCAATTGCCGAAAACAAATGTGGGTGAGAGTTTTTGGCGGTCGAAGATAGGTAAAAATTCCTGGGGAGCATTTTTTGTGGATCAAAATTAACTTGACTGGTGGGTGCGCTGTCCGCGGCTTTTTCTTTAGTTCCCATGGACCAAAATTCACGAAATTTGGTATATGGGTCCTGTTTGGGCTCTAGTTGGCCCTCCTAGCTCGGCGTTAGTGTCACTCAACTCTAAGGGGTGAAAAATAGGGGTTGAAATATCCAGAGTATCCTTATCACGGAAAATTGTATTTTGATGTGTGGGTTTTCTCACATTTTTAAATAGGTAGGTACTTCGTTTGATTTTTAGCATGGAACATGCTTTAGCCTTGGACTAACTAGCCGAAAAACGTTACACGGGATGGGTGACGCGGAAGTGGAAAGCGGAAGTGGAACGAAATTTTAACAATGATTTTCACTTACAACCGAGTAGTTGCTAGGGAAATGAAACTTCTTTCATTTTCATCGGACAAAAATCGTTTTCCATTCGTTGGAAAGCTCTTGATTTATCACGAATGTATTTCGTATTTGTTCTTGGTATTTATATCATAGTTTCATAATATAACTATATAAATGAATGTTGTAAATGGATAGTAAACAATGACGCTTGTTTGGTTGTCACTTGGTTGTAGTAAACTACCTACGCGGCTAAAGCATGTTCCATGTTTCTTGAATTTTAGCCGTAGGCTCTAAGCAGTAAGCATCCGGGGGTCCAGGGGGCTTGCCCCCTGGCGAGGCGCGGAGCGCCGAGTTTTTTCTGAATTTTTGAGACCATCCGGAGCATGCCACGATGTTGCCTTCAAATTTGAATTTGCGCTGCAGAGCAGCGTGTATGCAGGCATGGACCTGTATTGAGAGCGCCCATCACTCGCTTTTTACATGTGTGGCTCTGTAGATCAGTCGGGTAGCAGCCGGAATCTCATGCTGAATGACGGCGGTTCGTATCCCAGCCGGGAACGAAAAATATTTTCGACAATAACAATTTACCCTTCAGAACTACGCCCGAATTTTGGCACTTTACAAACTGCTGAAACGGCAATTCCCTGGCAGGCTGCAGTAGTCGTTTTAGGGCTTTCCCGGGGGGAGCTCGAAGGTGATATTGACCACAGAAAACACTGATCCAAGCAGAAGGGGCATCTATGCAGGTAAATATTAAACCGTTGTGTAATAATTTGCTGCGTTCGTGGATCAAAATTAGCTTGATCGGTAAGTAATGGATAAGTATATTAGAGAGTTGTCGCAACCAAAAATTGACTATCGGGAGAGAGAACGTAAACGCAACTGTTACGTTCGAGACGTAAGTTTTAGCGTTTTCAAGGCTTGCGTTGTCCAGCACCACGTAACTATTGGAAAGATGCGTGTTGCGAGTCGCAATGCTACGTACTACGTAACTCGATAAGTAAACTTCTTCGCGGATAACCAAATTCGATCTCCATGGCTACCCTATCGCGCCACCTCGAATTTTGTAGACAGACAGGTCCGCCGTTTGCGTTCTCTTTATTTTGCGTTCTCTTTAAGTATATTTGGAAGCCTGAACTTCATGTGGTTCGTGTACCCATGCATCTTGAGCATTGCCATTCGAAAGCGATGAGCACGGTAAGTGAGTTCCTTACAATTCGCAAGTATTGCGGGTATGTGAAATTATACAAAGGACCCAAGGTCTCACCATGCCGTGCTTACGGTTTTACAGTAGAAGGGCACGACTGCTCTTCTAGAAATTGTTCAAAACTCATAGAAAACCATAAAAACTGAATAATTACTATTACTGAATAATTACCTATGTTACGAGCTAGTATGAGAATAAAGAAGTTAACTTGACAGACAAATTATATATCGTTGACAAATTATTACGTTAACGTCACTTCAAAATAGAGAGTTGTCGCAACCAAAAATTGACGATCGGGAGAGAGAACGTAAACGCAAGTGTTACGTTGGAGACGTAAGTTTTAGCGTTTTCAAGACTTGCGTTGTCCAAAACCACGTAACTATTGGAAAGATGCGTGTCACGCATCTCAAAGCTACTTTCTACGTAACTCGTAAGTAAACTTCTTCGCGGATAACCAAATTCGATCTCCATGGCTACGCTATCGCGTCACCCCGAATTTTGTAGAAAGACAGGAGGAACCGGCCTCGAAAAGGTTTTCCGCCGTTTGCCTTCTCTTTATTTTGCGTTTTCTTTAGGTATATTTGGAAGCCTGAACTTCATGTGGTTCGAGTACTTATTCATCTTGAGAATTACCATCCGAAAGCCATGAGCACGGTAAGAGAGTGCCTTATAATTCGCATTTATTGTGGGCATATAAAATATACAAAGAACCCAAGGTCTCACCGTGCCGTGCGTGTGGTTGTACAGTGAAAGGGCACGATTGCTCTTCTATAAATTGTTCATAACTCATAGAAAACCATCAAATGGAATAATTACTATTACTGAATAATTATGTTACGAGCAATTATGAGAATAAAGAGGTTAACTTGACAGACAAATTACATATCATTGACAAGTTATTACTTTAACGTCACTTCAACATATGTCCGGAGTTACGTGAACACGTAACTTTCTCATGGAACTTACGTTGGATAGTTAGCATCCGAGTTTGTCACCCTAGAACAGAGTTACGTTTTATAGTTGCGTTTTTCGGAAAATGGTTGCGACAACTCTCTATTATGTCCGGAGTTACCTACGTGAACACGTAACTTTCTCACGGAACTTACGTTGGATAGTTAGCATCCGAATTTGTCACCCTAGAACAGAGTTACGTTTTAGAGTTGCGTTTTTCGGAAAATGGTTGCAACAACTCTCTAATTAATGGTTATGCAACGTTATTTCGAAAGCTCTCTTATACTCGTAGGCTTAGCTGAGTTTCTGGAACTGGGTCGTGAGCTGCTTGTCAGCGGACCCACCAGAAATTCAGAGTTCCGTTCCTGCGTAGAACTTTAGAGTGACAGGCTGGTCCTCTGAACAGCAGTTACCAGCCTCACGAGACCATTCAAGGGCAATTTTAAACTAATTACAAAACTATTTCTCGTTTAGTCGACCGATATTAACGGCCGCTAGCCGTTTTTAGGTAGAATTGGAGGGGAAGGGGGGGAGGATCTAATTTAAAGTTGTCTATAACCAGCTCTGCTATTTCCAGTAGGTAAATATAGCAGAGCAGTTCAGGACTCTGGGTAGCAGGAAAGTTTTCGCTTGACTGAGATGGGCGCTTAAGGGATTCCTAGTCGTAGATTAGTTGAGTTTGGCTATTGGTTTTCCCCAGACGGTGAAAACTTTGCCAACCCACAACAGCAGTTCGGGATGAGGCAAACAAGAACTCCGCTCATTCAGGAGTATTTTCGGTTTAACTCTTGAGCGCTTTCTACTCGTTTCAAGGCGTGTGGACGTTTAAAGTTCCAGTCTTGCAAATTTTCACAGATCCGTAACAAGTAGGTACACCAATATTTATTTTATAGTTTCCTTATTCTTCTGACTGAATATTGAACGCGCCTGGTTTGGAAGACGTTCTTCATTCTTTAATCGGAAATACTGTGATCGACAACTGTACAGCACTCGGTAACGAACAACAACAACAAACGGCGGACGGGCAGAAATTTCTTTATGCATTTTCGAATTCGACATACCGTGAAACGTACTTGACCCACCAAATTTTGAGGGGGAGGGGGGTGTTAAAATTTTTTTCAAGCTCGATTCCAAAGGTTCATTATTGAAAATTGTGATGATCCAGCGGGAGCTAAAAGTAGAAATAAATACACGAGACTACTTGAGTCGGTTTGTGGGGTCAAATGACAATTTATTGGCGATTTACAGCTTCTTTTATACCCCTTGATACATCCCCAGAGAGGGGTAGGGGAACCCCGCTCTGGGAAGCCGTTAGACGCGGCTTATGATGCAAGCGACGCTATTTACATAGTGTTAGGGAGCAGCCGATCACCACAAAAATAATAAACCGCATTACCATATTACATAAATACGAACAAAATTTCAATTTTTGTGATCCAAAAAATCTATTGCGGCACAGCACGTAATTTTTTGGTTTATCATTTTCAGTAACGAACCTTTGGAATCGAGCATGAAAAAAAATTTTAACCTCCCTCAAAATTTGATGGTTTCAATGTACGTAGAATCCGAAAATGGAATTTAAAAAAATTCTGTCCGTACGCCTCCGCCGTACGCCGTACTTCGCACTTTCCTCGTTTAACATGAACCACAATAAATGCCATGAATTAGTCTTCTTCTCACAGTCCTCTGCAGCACTACGTCGCCACATTTCCTCCATCTAATTAAGTAACCATCATTAACTAAATCTGAGTTTGTATTATTGCAAGTGTGAAATTTTCAGAACGCCTATACCTTTTTTTTACGTGAATTTTTTTACGGTTTTCAATAGTTCTCGAACTTGGGAGTTTTTTAAGACCACCCGGAGCACCGTACGTCCAGCCGTTCGTTCACAGTAAGGCCCCGAAGTTTGCACCGACAGGCATTTTCAACACCAGGGTGAATGAAATTGTATACATCAGACCAAATCTCGTCACCAGGGACGCGCCGACAATAGGAAATTGGCCGGAGATAAAATCATTGCTAGGGATCACCTGATTTTATAGGCGGAGTATGAAGTCGAGTTGGTTGCTCTGTGATGTTATTTCATTTGGAAAATGATGGCTCTTTTGGAGTTTGTTGATAGGTAGTGAAACTTGAACAAACGCTGAAGTATTATTGATGGGTAAATTATTACTACACGATGGTAAATCATTACTCAACGGTAAATTATTACACAACGGTTCATTATACCATCTACGTAGAAGGGGCTGGAGTTTGGTGGTAGCTACTTTCGCAACTTTTTTCACTCCTCATCAACAATATATTTCTTTTCAGAACGGGTGTTCTTCGTTACTCCCCCCCATTTTCAAACGCTCGTCGCTTCATGAAATTCTAACAGAAATTTGAGGTTGAGGTGATTTTCGGAATCTTCAGTTCGTCTAGTTTTTGATGTGTGTGTTCATATTTTGATGCAACAACTTTGTAAAAGCGAAATTCGCCGTGAAAAAAAGTGGGGGGGAGTATCGAAGTATTTGCCATGTCAAATCCTTCGGTACTCCCCCCCACGGTGAAAACAGTATTTTCGACAACCAATATCGCGTCTCAACCTCTTAATTTTCGATCAAAGGATTTCATCGCTCTATATCTCATACCTGCACGTCCTCACACCCCCGTTCCTGTGAATTGTTGTTGTTTAGAGATAGGTAAGCTGTTGCATTGATGTGGGATGTTATGTCGTTTGTGAGATGCGAGCGCAGCGAGCATCCAGACGACTAATCTATCATCAGCATCAGACGACTGTTAGTAGGTCAACGTTCGAGAATTAGTGGGGTGTATAGATTAGTGGTCTGGATGCTCGCTGCGCTCGCATCTCAAAAACGACATAACATCCCACATCAATCCAACAGTAAACATATAGATTAGTGGGGTGTATAGATTAGTGGTCTGGATGCTCGCTGCGCTCGCATCTCAAAAAAGACATAACATCCCACATCAATCCAACAGTAAACATATAGATTAGTGGGGTGTATAGAAAGATATTTTTTCAACATAATCGAACACCCTCTTCATGTACAATAAAATAATTATACAAATCCTGTAGTCGAAAATACTGTTTTCACCGTGGGGGGGAGTACCGAAGAATTTGACATGACAAATACTTCGATACTCCCCCCCACTTTTTTCGATTGAATAATTCACTTTTACTATCTAATTCTGGTAAATTGAGGTTAATTAGACATAAAACTAGACAAACTGAAGATTCCAAAAATCACCTCAACATCAAATTTTTGTTAGAATTTCATTTTTTGTTGTTGTTTGAAAATGGGGGGGAGTAACGAAGAACACCCTTCAGAACTTCGTTATGTGTGTTTCTTTTCGTTAGGTACTGTTTGTCATCGGCAGAATTATTTTAGCAACATTTAACTCGTGATTTAGGTAGGTACCTAGTAACGAGTACGGGGTTAGGTACTAACCTACGGAGGGTGTGCGATCTATACCATATGTATAGAATAGTACATATATTATATAAAGGGTTATCTATACAGAGAGCTGTGATATGTAACAATGGTAAATTATTACATAACGGCAAATTATTACGCAACGGTAAATTATTACACAACGGCAAATTATTACACAACGGTAAACGGATACAAAATCCTTGATTATAATCGAATTGTCTAAATTGGCGTGGTGCGCATTGGCATGGTCCGCATTAGTTCAATCAATCGTTTTCTTTTGTTTTTCAATAAATTCATTATGACTGGCCTAGGCCTTTCCAATCACATGGGATTTCGCGTTGTGGCGCCGGCTTTTGTTTCTGTCCCAACCTCATCCGTGTATTTTCACTCCACCTCAACATTTTCCCTTCATCACTCCATTATTTGCGTTTATTTTTGCCATTTTAGTTAGGTACTGTTAGAAATAGACACAATTAATTTAGCAACTTTTAACTCGCGATTTAGGTAGGTACCTAGTAACGAGTACGGGTTAGGTACTAACCGACGGAGGGTCTGCGATCCACATAATATGTATAGAATTGTACATATTATATTATATAGACGGGTTATCTATACAGAGAGCTGTGATCTGTAACAGAAGGGTATTCTGTTACAGAATCGGGGTCTAGTTGGTCGAAGCTCGACGTTACTGTCATCATCTCTATCTGTAGCGATGATATCCGGCCGGGATATCATCACTAAGGAGCACCTGATTATAATCAAGGGTGGCTGTATGAAGTCGAGTTGGTTGTTGTGCGATATTATTTCATTTGATAAGTGATGGACTATTGGATTTTGTTGGTAGGTACTTGTGAAACATGAACATACTTTGAAGTATTATTGATGGGTAAATTATTACACAACGGTAAATTATTACACAAGGCAAATTATTACACAACGGTAAATTATTACATAACGGTAAATTATTACACAACGGTTCATCTACGAAGAAGGGGCTGGATGTTGTTGATCGGTACTTTTGCAACTTGACCGACCGTTTAAGTATTATTGTTGGGCAAGTTATTACACAACGGTTGATTATAGTTGACCAGAGGGTAGGTACTGACCACCGAAAACAGTGATCTACGCAGAAGGGGCATCTATTTCACTTCACATCAACAATTTTTGTTCAAAAATTCATTGTTTTCGTTTATTTTCGCCATTTTAGTTGCTGTTTGTCATCGAAAGAATTATTTAGCAACATTTAACTCGTGATTTAGGTAGGTACCTAGTAACGAGTACGGGGTTAGGTACTAAACTACGGAGGGTCTGCGATCTACATAATATGTATAGAATAGTACATAATTATATTATAATTATATAGACGGGTTATCTATACAGAGAGCTGTGATCTGTAAAAGAAGGGTAGCTGTACAAAGTAATGAACCGTTGTGCAGGGATTTGCAGCGTGTTTTTTTTTTTTTTTTTTTTTTGGTCTCTCCTTCTTCAAGATTTTAGTGAACATGAGCTTGTGAGATTCCAAGCACTGCACATGAAAGAAACAATAAATGAGCAGCTAAAATTTCTTTGGGTACGTCGAATAGAATAATAAACCCTTGTGACAAAGACTTTGCAGCGTTTTTGTATATAAGTTTTATATACATTGTTTACGGAAGTGTCAAATCGTACGGATCATTTGTCAGCAGATGCCCCAGCATCAGATGCTGCAGATGTTTGCAGTTAGATCCTTTGCAATGAGACTGTGGAGTTATTGTGGTGGAATATTAATTTCATTGTATGATATTACAGTTTTGGCGACGAGCGGTGATTAGCGCGATCATTCACCATTCAACATCCCACACACTACTGTTTTGTTTATCCTTCCACCCATCACTTATGGCCACGCACACGAATAAGTACAAACAAACAAGACGGAACACACACGTAACGCGTTTTAGCATGTTTGTCTGCGGACGGCGGATGATTGAGCGGTGACAGGGCTCGGTTCGCCTCGTCCCGGTTTTCCCTCTGGCGGACAATACCCGGTCGTCAGACGGACAGTAATGTCTGCCCTGTGCCACTCATCCCTAATTTGTTTATCCGTCGCCCTTCGTATTCGTATATCCACATTATCGTTTATTTCCCTCCTTCGCCCTCCCAGCTGTCGACGAAAAAACGACCCCATCACCTCTTGGCACCGCAATCCCGCTGACATTATCCCCCTCTCGACCTCCCCTCACACAAGACCCATCAGCGGCTGTACGGAGTCGGGACACACTAATTTGTCCCGCCCTGGGATCGAACCCACGGGCACATTAGAGGCTGTTCAATCAGCCCCCTCCATCTGCCTCGTCACCAAACAGTTAATCAGTGCTTAGGTCAATAAGACCAATTTTTCACCCGGCGGTCGGATTTCCGTTCAATACAGCCAGCCTCGCCAAACCTTTTTTTCCCGTTATATTGTACTGACCTCTTCCCTATCAGCTTCATCTACTGCCTGTTTACTGCAGGTGAATACCACTGACTGCCACAAATAATTTTCGTTTCCTCCTTTTAAAAAAACGCTGCAAATAATTACAATACGGTTTAATAATTATTACCCGTACAGATGCCCCTTCTGCGTAGATTCCGTTTTCTGCGGTCAATACCATCCCTTGTGCTCGCCCCACGAGAGCCCTAAATCGAGTTCTGAAGCCGGCCCGGGAATAACAGTTTCATAAAAATGCGCAGGATTCAATCATTCAATCGATAATTTTTTGTTTTGTTATTCATAAAGCTGTAGGTACGTTTGTTCAGGCTACAAAAGTACCTATCAACAAAATTCAAAAAAGCCATCATTGTTCAAATGAAAACGCTGCAAATTATTACACAACGGTTTATTATTTACATTTATAGATGCCCCTTCTGCGTAGAACACTGTTTTCTGTTGTCATTACCCTCGAGCTTCCTCCAGGAAAGCCCTAAATGGAGTACTGGAGACGGCCCGGGAATTAAAGTTTCATGTATACAAACGCGCGGGATTCAATAATTAAATCAATAATTATTTGTAGTTATTCATGAAGCATAAGGTAAATAGTAAACCGTTGTGTTATAATTTACCCGTATAGATGCCCTTTCTGCGCAGATAGTATAACAAACCGTTGTGTAATAATTTACTGTTGTGTAATAATATATCCAGTAATACTTCAACGATTGTTCAAGTTGCAAAATTACCTATAAACAAAATCAAAAACAGCCATAATTTTTCAAATGACATAATATCACAGAACAACCAACTCGACTTCATACTCCGTGAATATAACCAGGTGCTCCCGAGCAATGATTATCTCGGGCCAATTCCCGATTGTTGCCGCGTCCCTAGTGATGACATTTGGGCTGAATGTATACAATTCGATTCGCCCTCCTGTTCATGAAGCCGGTCGGTGCAAACTTCGGGGCCTCACTGTGAACGAACGGCTGGACGTACAATGCTCGGGGTGGCCTCAAAAAACTTCAGAGTTCAAGAACTATTTTAAAAAATTTAAAAATTCGAGATAACGGCGTCCTGGAGATTTCAACCCCTATTTTTCACCCCTTAGGGATGACTGGCATTAACGCCGAGCTTCGAGGATCAATTTTGGTTCATGGTGACTACGAAAAGTGCGAAGTACGGCGTACGGACAGAAAATTGTTTATTGCATTTTCGGATTCTTCATACCTTGAAACGGAAACCATCAAATTTTGTGTGTGGGCGGGGGGAGGGGTTAAAAAAATTGTTTGCATGCTCGGTGCCGAATGTTCATTATTGAATTAGTAAACCAAAATTTACAATAATCATGCAAGAGTTACAACGCTTATAGAACGGTTTTATAAGCTTTGCAACTGTTACGTTGTAGATGTGTGGGTTATCCTTATATTCAATTTCCAAGGCTCCGTCGGAGGTAGCTGATCGATGATATAAGTCCGTCTTGTCCATGGAGAGGCAGCAACTTGAGGAGCCGAGTGCCCATCTCAAGTGTGGAACGGAAAAAACCCTTCCCAGCCCTCAGCCCTTCCTACACTTGTACTTGAAGACAAACACTTGACCGCTCTACATCCACCGCCCGTGTACCACTTTTACCGTTGAAGCGGGTCAACCGCAACGTCTCAAACAACATTTTCCTGTCACGTGGAAGTCGGCAGAAAATTGAGTCTGCATTTTCCTGAATTGAGCATCGGGTTTTGGTTACCTCGGTCTGCTCAGGACTCGGGAGAGAGTCATAAAAGTATTATTTTCAATTATTTTTGTGGTCCTATGTTGGGTACAGAGATGGGCATATTCATATTCGTAAATTATGCGAATATTAATATATTCACACGGTGTATGTTCTATGAATACGAATACGAATATATTCGTATTTACGCGTGTAAATACGAATATATTCATAGTTACACGTGTGAATATGAATATATTCGTATTCCATGTGAATACTAATATATTCATATTCACACGAATTTCGTGTCAATACGGTAGATGTATGATGGTATTCACTCGAATTTCATGATAATCTGTTAGGAATATGTTAATATTCACACGAATCTCTTGAGTTATATTGTGGTAGCTATTCATTTGAACTTATGTGAATAGGATAGGAATATGTTTACATTCACACGAATTTCGTGTAAATATGGTAGAAATGTAATGGTATTCCCTTGAATTTCATGTGAATGTGGTAGAAATATGTTCACATTCACACGAATTTCGTGTAAATATGTTCAAAATGTAATAGTAACACTCGAGTTGCATGTGAAGTTGATAGAAATATGTTCATATTCAGATGAAATTCGAGGAAATACCATTATATATTTCGACCATTTTTACGCGAAATTCATGTGAACATAAACATATTCCTAAAGCATTCACATGATATTCAAGGGAATACCATTACTTTTCTACCACATTTACACGAAATTCGTGTGAATATAAACATATTCCTGTCATATTCACATGAAATTCAAGTGAATACCACCATATATCTCACGAGATTCGTGTGAATATGAACATATTCCTAACATATTAGCATGCAATTCAAGTGAATACCATTATACATCTACCGTATTCACACGTGTAACTATGAATAAATTCGTATTTACACGCGTAAATACGAATATATTCGTATTCGTATTCATAGAAAATACGCTGTTTGAATATATTCATATTCACATTTACGGATATGAATATGCCCATCTTTGGTTGGGTAGAGTGGACAACCCCCCCCCCCCCCCCCACCAACAAAAACATTGAATCACGGATATGTTTTTGCGGTGTTCGTACATGCGCAAAATTTATTTTGTATCGAGGTTATAGGTACAAATCTAGAGAGGCACTGTTATTAATGAAGTGACCACAGGACTCTCAATTTTTTTATTCTGTGAAATTAAGAAGAAAGGAGAGTCCAGAGGATTTAGGCGGCAACGCCGCTTCCTAACGAGTGCGCATGCGCCAGGACTCGGACCGATTTTCTTCTCGACTTCTGGTTTGCTTCTAACAACAGTACTCACCGATCAGCAATAATCAGCGACCCCCCCATGATGCTGGCGCTCATCATTATCAAAATACAGGAAGTCACTGTCAAATCAATTTATTGAAATTCACAGTTTTCTTTTTATTTTCCCAAGTTCCGAATTACATAATCTAGGAAGGACAGTTATTTTTAATGCAAGGGCAAAAGAACATAGGGAAAAGTATGTTCCGAGCAATTTTGACGGATATATATATGTATACATAAACAGTGTATTCTAAATATATTATACTGTTTAGTTTGTTGAAAACGTTCCAAAGGAACAATATTTTTTTTGACGAAAAATCGATGCAGATATCAAGATTTTTACAAGAAAGACTTAATCAGTTGCTAAATAATTATAAATATATAAATATAAGAATAAATATAAGATTTATAATAAGATTGGCAGGTACATAACTATTTCACTGTTAAGATTCAGTCTAAATGAAAACTAAATATACGTACGTACTGTGCAATTGAAAGACAGGCTAGCAGTGAATGATGTTATTCTAAAACGCTGCAAAGTCCTTGTCACTTGGGTTTATTATCCTACAGAAACTTTGGCTGTTCATTTATTGTTTCTTTCATGTGAAATAATTTAAATAGATATTTCTGATTGTTTCCACCAATTTTGGCCCCAAAAACACGAATTAGGTACGGTTCTTTTTTTTTCCAAATTATCTTTGATCATTAGTAGTGCCATTAAATTGTCTTCATTCACCTGCTGACATTTTTTCTAGTGTTATAATACAAATTAATGATGATTTCAGACAATTTCCCAGGTTTTTGACTCATAAAAAATCGATTTTGGGAGCAGAACCATTGGTAGAACCTCAATTTTCCACTCTTTGGTCAGGATTGACTTCAAATTCGGTCTTCTTCTACTAAAAAGTATGGAAAACGATACCTCAAAAGCTCATGTTACTAAAACACAAAAAGTACCTTTTTTATACCTACCCATTTTCACTCATAACACCCCTGGATATATTCCGATCGGGCTGAAAAGTTTCGGGACATAACTAGGGCCCAAATGGAGCTTGTGTGCAAAAGAACGACTTTTTTGGACCGAAAATGAAGCCAGTATGCATGATACGGTGGAAGGCGGACGGACATTACATTTTCTGAATCAACGCACCTTGAAACGTTGAATAAAAAATTGTGAGGGGGTGTTATAAAATTTTTTTTCTGAGCGAATACATAGGTGTATTATTCACAGAATAACAAACCAAAACCATTGTTCAAGCTCATCTACAGTGGCTGCACTCTAAATCTGTTCAGTGATTGGAATAAAAATATCTGTCCTCACCGCGTGACGAGATCTTGTTGGATAACCTGACTGAGCGCATCATCAGGGACCTTACGTGAGAAGATGTTCGGCAAAACTGGGGGGATCGTGGAACGAGGACAATTTCAAATCGGTTGGAACGAGAACATTCGACGGGAAAGAGAACAAAAAAATGTATTCCAAACACTTCGGTGAATCGATCCGTTCGTTGATAACTCGATGCTGGAACACCAGATGGGAAGTCCCTCTGCGCACCTCCACTGGTACAATTCCAGAGCACAGGCGTTTATAACTCTCCACAGAATTGTGGTTCCCTGTCCTTCGGTACTGGGGATACTTCAGGAACCGTTTGTGGACTTTTCCGTTCGTCTTGATTTGCTTCTCAGTGCGGAGACCGAATAACAAATGCGAATTCCACGTGAGAACGAACCAAAGCGCAGCACAGAATGGCGATGATCTTAGTAAGACTCGCGCATTCCGGGTAAGGAATCCTAGCATTCCGCCCTTGGATGCTGTCTACTGGATGTGTGTGGCAAAGGTTAGGTGTGAATCAAACCACTTGTCCATGAAATCCTTGAAGATTGTAGGCAAAGCAGAGCAGCGAATTCTTGCGAGAAAAAGAGATGGTGGCAGTGGCGGATCTACGGGGGGGGCTTTCGGGCTGAAGCCCCCCCCCCCCCAAAACCTCTATGTACTTCTATGTACCTCTATGTACGATGTACTTAAAAATAAATAAATCCCTTTCTCATTTTTAATCTGCCTTTTATTAACTTTAACGTATTTCATTAGTAAATTAGTAAACAAAACATCCCGAAAACCTTTCATGTGAAACACACGTTTTTACTCCATAAAACAACGTTAAACTACTGTTTTGATCACTACATTATATGAAAGTCCTTTCACAAAATTTCCCCCGTTCAGCCCCCCCCCCCCCCCCCCCCAAATAAAATCCTAGATCTGCCACTGGATGGTGGTACATTTTGTTTGATTATTTTCAATAATGAACCTTTGGAAACGACCATGAAAAGAAAAAGAAAAATATTTTTAACACCCCCCCCCCCCCCCTCACCAAATTTTCATGGTTTACGTTTCAAGGGACGTAGAATAAGAATATTGACTATACAAATTTCCGTCCGTCCGCCGTTAGCTGTCCTCGGCTTTTGGTTTATTATTCTATGAATAATGCACCTATGTATTCGCTTGGCAAAAAAATTTTAGAACACCCCCTCAAAATGTTTTCTTTCACCTTTCAAGGTGCGTAGATTCCAACAACGCTCTGAAGTCCTTGTCACATGGGTTTGTTATTCTACTGGACATACCCACAGATATGTTGGATGTTCATTTATTGTTTCCTTCATGTGCAATTATTGAAATAGCTATTTTTGAGGGTTTCCACCAATTTTGGCCCCCCAAAACACGAATTAGGCTCGGCTTTTCCTTTCAACAGATTATTTTTGATCGTTGACAGTGCCATTTAATTGTCTTGATTCACATTTTGATACTACTTCTAGTGTTGTTATACAAATAGATGGTGATCTCGGACAGTTTCCCAGGTTTTTGATTCATAAAAAATGAACTTTGGGAGCTGAATCTTCCTTAAAACCTCAAATCTTCACTCTTTGGTGAAAAGCGACTTCATATTCGGTCTTCTCTCCCTAAAAAACATGGGAAACGATACCTCACTAGTTCTTGTTCATTAAAACCTCATAAATCCCTCGAAAACCCCTATTTTTGCAACAATTTTTCTCCCATAACACCCCGGGGTGTACCTATTCCGATCGGGCGGCCGAGCTTTGGAGCAAAACTAGAACCCAAATGTGTTCCCAAATGAAAACCCAAACTGTGTACGGAGAACGACGATTTTAGACAAGAATTTAACATAAATTGAAGGCTGATTGAACGCTCAATAATTGAGGTTCTAACGAAGTTCAGCCTTCAATTTATGCTATATTCCTGTCTAAAATCGTTATTCTTCTTCACACAGTTTCCCACTTTATGGTAAAAATCAACTTCATATTCGGTCACCTCGTCCTAAAAACGTGTCCATGTCACTAAAACACCGACAACCCCATTTCTACACCCATTATCCACTCATAACACCCCTGGGTACATTTTGATCGAGCTACAAAGTTTCGGGGCACAACTAAGGCCCAAATGGAGCCTGTGTGTAAACGAATTTTTTAGACCGAAAATGAAGTAGATACGGATGATACGGCGGACGGACGTTGCATGTTAGGAATCTGCGTAGGCCTTGAAACTTGAAAAAAAAAGTCGAGGGGGTGTTATAAAAATTTTTTTCCTGAGCGAATACATAGGTGTATTATTCACAGAATAATAAACCAAAATGAAATGTCCGTCCGCCGTATCATGCATATTATGTACTTCATTGTACGTTTAAAAATTCGTTCTTTAAACAAGCTCCATTTGGGCCCTAGTTGTGTCCCGAAACTTTGCAGCCTGATCAAAATGTACCCAGGGGTGTTATGAGTGGATAATGGGTGTAGAAATAGGGTTGTCGGTTGTTTAGTAACATGAGCTTGTTAGGCATTGTTTTCCATGTTTTTTAGGACGAGGAGACCGAATATGAAGTCGATTTTGACCATTGAGTGGGAAATTGAGGCTCTAACGAAGTTCAGCATTAAATTTATGTTAAATTCTTGTCTAAAATCGTCGTTTCTCCTCACACAGCTTGGGTCAAAATTTTGGAACTTATTTGGGTCCTAGTTGTGTTCCAAAGCTCGGCCGCCCGGTCGGAATACACCCTGAGGTGTTATTGGGGCGGAAATGGGTGTAAAAATAAGGGTTTTTAGAGGTTTTAGTGAACATGAGCTTGTGATGTATCGTTTTCCACTTTTTTTAGGGCGAGAAGGCCGGATACGAAGTTGATTTTGACCAAAGAGTGCAGAATTAAGGTTGTAACGAAGGTTAATCTCCCAATATTAATTTTGTCCGGTTCAAAAACTTGGGTCACCATAAATGTGTATAATAACACTAGAAGTAGTATCAACATGTGAATCAAGACCGTTAATATAAGTAATTTGTGAAAAAAAAAAATTTAAATAGGAGCCTAATTTATGTTTTTGAGAAACAATAAATGAACAGCCAACATTCCTGCAGGTAAGTCCAATAGAGATATTAACCAATGTGACAAGGACTTTGCGGCGTTTTCTTTAGTTTCCATGAACTAAAATTCACAAAATTTGGCGAGTGGGTCCCGTTTGGGCTATTGTTGGTCTTCGAAGCTCGGCTTAATTGTCACTGAACTCTAAGGGGTGATTCAGGGCTGTCCTGGGGGGAGCTCGAGGGTATGTATTAACCACAGAAAACAGTTATTTTAGTATGGAGTAATGGCGAAGCACGGAAAGAATACTTTTGGTATTATTTCTACGTTTCGGGTAATTCTCAGGTTTCTTGTCAAAATGGATAACAATACCGAAGATGTTGTATTTTTGATATTGTTTTTTCTGGGCATATACGCGAGGCTCTTCGTCAGCGGAACCTCTGTTTCTCCAGTTTTTAATCCTGACCATCAAAAACATCGTACCGACTTGGGTCGTATGCCTAATGGTCTTGTGATGGAGAAAATAATCTGCTACATGCGGGACTCGCAGAGATGTTGAAATGACGGGGGGGGGGGGGGAATTTTCCATCCTGAGGGAGACGCGGTACCGAAACGAGTTCCAGGTGAAGGCTAAGGCGGATTCAGAACGTGTGGGACCCACGTCAAGGCAGCGTTACCGTGTCACAAGGCGTTACCGTGTCACACCCTGTTACCTTGTCACGCCAAGATAGGAGCGGGTGTCACTCTGAAAATGATCACGTATGCATACAAGGGCCGGTCTCCCTCTGCAATACTCCTTTTTCTCGCTTTTGTTATCACAATCCCTGCGCAACAAAAGCCTTTTACCCGCCCGACTCCGAGGTCTAAATATTTCTGGCGTTTATACATCATTCATAGAGGCCTCTAAGTGCGTGTTTTCACTACTCCCAACCTGCCTCTGCCTAACAGCAATCCAACACTTTCCAGGATTTCAAACTGTTTCTGTATTCCGCTTCGTTCAAAACGTCGTGTATTGTCTGAGGTTTCGGTATTTTTCCGGCAGGCGTTTCGCGTGAGAGTGCAGTACCGCGCAAATATTATTTTAAATCCTCAGGTATTAACCGACTCCCATAACGAGATCATGGCATATCTACTAATAATAATTAGACAGATTAATTTACGATCGGCGGTACCTTGCAGATTAAAAATTAGAACTCTGGTAGGTGAACTACTCAGTGGCTTTCGAATCATAACGATTGAGAATGGATGAGCATTTAAAAAAAATTATTTTCAGTAATGAACCTTTGGAATCGAGCATGAAAAAAAATTCTAACCCACCTCAAAATTTGATGGTTTTCGTTTCAAGGTAAGTAGAATCCGGAAATGCAATTTAAAAAAATTTCTGTCCGTACGCCGTACTTCGCACTTTTCTTAGTTCCCATGAACCTAAATTGACGAAATTCGGTTTATAGGTCCCATTTGGGGTCTAGCTGGTCCTCGAAACTCGGCGTTAATGTCAGTCATCCCTACGGGGATGACCAGATCTCATTGCTAGGGACGCAGCAACAATTGGGAATTGGCCCGAGGTAATCACTGCTAGGGAGCACCTGATTATAATCACGGATGGCTGGATGAAGTCGAGGTGGTTATTCTGGGATATTATTTCATTTGAAAAATGACGGATCTTTTGGATTTTGTTGATAGGTACTTTTGCAACTTGAACAAACGTTGAAGAATTATTAGGTAAATTATTACAGAACGGTAAATTATTAAACAACGATTAATTATTACACAACGGTTTATTATACTATCTACGCAGAAGGAGCGTCTTACATGCAAATTATTACACAGTGTTTTATTATTTACCCTATGCTTCATGAATAACTACAAATAATTAATTAATTATTGAATCCCGCGTATTTTTATGATTCTGCAATTCCCGGGCCGGCTCCAGTACTCGATTTAGGGCTTTCCTGGGGGGAGCTTGAGGGTAGATATTTTTCTCACTCCACATCAACAATTTCCCTTCGGAACTTCACTGTTCGTGTTTCTCATTGCCATTTTAGCTACCGTTTGTCATCGGCAAAATGGTTTTAGCAACATTTAACTCGCGATTTAGGTAGGTACCTAGTGACGAGTACGGGGTTAGGTACTATGCTACGGATGGTCTGCGATCAATATAATATGTATAGAATAGTACTACATATATATATTATATAGACGGGTTATCTATACAGAGAGCTGTGATCTGTAAACAGAAGAGTGTTATGTACAAAATAATAAACCTTTGTGTAGGGATTTGGAGTTGTTTTTATTTTATTTTAATTTATTCTTTAAACTGATAGGTCTAGCGGGGAACTTCCCAAAAAGGTGACGAAAGTGTGGTGAGGGGGGTGGGGGGTCGGAAATGAACGGAAGTGGGTGAAAAGGGGGAAGGAAAAAGCTTTCGACGTTATCGGATATGAATGTATTGCCCTGTCGCCACTCCACTAGAGTTAGTTCTCGCCAAATATTTGACCGCTAAAGTTAGTTTCTGTAAATAAACGGTACGAGTGGGGAGACAAGCCGCAGGATCCAGAGTGCACAACCTGGAGCCCCTCCATCAACCCCTAGCAGGGGGTTGGAAGGAGAATGCTCCCTTTCCTATAAAAACTCGGATCCTGCGCCTTTTTAACCATTCCACGCTTCCTCTAGCCGCTGGCTACTCTCTCTTCTCCTACCCTGCTCTCCAACCAATCCATAAAAGATCCTAGATGACGGTGGTGGTCAGCCCATAACCGCCTAGGCAAATTCTCCCAAAAAGATTCCAGATGACGGTGGTGATTCGCTCATAACCGTCTGGACACAAACCCAAAAGATCCTAGATGTCGGTGGTGACTCGCTCATAACCGCCTAGGCAAAACCTCATCCAAAAAGATCTCAGATGTCGGTGGTGACTCGCTCATAACCGCCTGGGCAATTCCTCACACCACCGTGATGAATGTAAGCCAATTTTAAATTCATCACAGTCTTCTTCCTTCCAATGGAAATGCATCTGAAATTGATGTAAATTCACTGATGGTAGGAATAAAATAGGAGATGTTTCAAAGAGTCCACTTTTTATGATTTTGATTTTTGGTTTATTATTTTCAATAATCAACCATTGGAATCGAGCATGAAAAAAAAAATTATTACCCCCCCTCAAAATTTGATGGTTTACGTTTCAAGGTATGTAGAATCCAAAACGAAGGGCTGGACGTACGATGCTCCTGATGGTCTTAAAAAACTCGCAAGTTCAAGAACTATTTAAAACCGTAAAAATATTCACGTAAAAAAATGGTATAGGCGTTTTGAAAATTTCAACCCCTATTTTGAACCCCTTAGAGATGACTCACAGTAACGTCGAGCTTCGAGGACCAACTAGACGCCGAACGGAACCTATAACCCGAATTTCATCAATTTTTTTTTTTTTTCATGGTAACTAAGCAAAGTGGCCCGTACGGCGTACGGCGTACGGCGGACAGACAGAAATATTTTTATTGCAGTTTTGGATTCTACATACCTTGAAACGTAAACCATCAAATTTTGAGGGGGGGTAAGAATTTTTTTTTTCATGCTCGATTCCAATGGTTCATTATTGAAAATAATAAACCAAAAAATTTGAATTCACATAGAATTGTAGAAATTGGTATACTGAATTGGACTTTAATTTGAATTGGAATTCATTTCGAATGGTCTAATTGGCATGTTCCGAAATGATTCTGCTATTGTATTGGCCAACGCTGTCTGCGATTCTCATAATATAGACTACTTAGTACATATTATTTTATACAGACGGGTTATCTATACAGAGAGCTGTGATCTGTAACAGAAGGGTATTCTATACAAAATAATAAACCGTTGCGCAGGGATTTGAAGCGTTTTTTCTTTGTATTAAGTATTTTTCTTTGTCTTTTTTCTTTGTATTCTTTGTTTTTAGTATTGGTTTATTATTTTCAATAATGAACCATTGGAATCGAGCATGAAAAAAAAAATTCTAACACCCCCTCAAAATTTGATGGTTTACGTTTCAAGGTATGTAGAATTCGAAAATGCAATAAAAATATTTCTGTCTGTCCGCCGTACGCCGTACGGGCCACTTTTCTTAGTTACCATGAAAGAAATTGATGAAATTCGGGTTATAGGTTCCGTTCGGGGTCTAGTTGGTCCTCGAAGCTCGACGTTACTGTGAGTCATCTGTAAGGGGTTCAAAATAGGGGTTGAAATTTTCAAAACGCCTATACCTTTTTTTTTTACGTGAATATTTTTACGGTTTTAAATAGTTCTTGAACTTGCGAGTTTTTTAAGACCATCCGGAGCGTCGTACGTCCAGCCGTTCGTTCACAGTAAGGCCCCGAAGTTTGCACCGACAGGCATTTTCGACTCCAGTGTGAATGAAATGTATACAATTAAAACCAAATCTCGTAACTAGAGACGCGCCCACAATAGGAAATTTGGCGGAGATGAAATCATTGCTAGGGATCACCTGATTATATTGGCGGAGTATGAAGTCGAGTTGAGTATGAAGTCGAGTTGGTTGTTCTGTGATATTATTTCATTTGAAAAATGATGGCTCTCCTGGAGTTTGTTGGTAGGTAGTGAAACTTGAACAAACGTTGAAGTATTATTGATGGGTAAATTATTACTACGGTAAATCATTACTCAACGGTAAATTATTACACAACGGTTCATTATACCATCTACGTAGAAGGGGCTGGAGTTTGGTACTTTCGCAACTTTTTTCACTCCTCATCAACAATTTCTTTTCAGAACTTCATTATGTGTGTTTCTTTTTGTTAGGTACTGTTTGTCATCGGCAGAATTATTTTAGCAACATTTAACTCGTGATTTAGGTAGGTACCTAGTAACGTGTACGGGGTTAGGTACTAACCTACGGAGGGTCTGCGATCTACATTATATGTATAGAATAGTACATATCATAAATTATATAGACGGGTTATCTATACATAGAGCTGTGATCTGTAACGGAAGGGTATTCTATACAAAATAATAAACCGTTGTGCAGGGATTTGCAGCGTTTTTTTTTTTTTTCGTTTTGAGACTTAAAAAAAATCTGCGTTGATCTCCGACGTGGCACGGACATTTTGGATGTAAGTAGTCACCCTTGAGTACCTATGTACCGTCTATCTATATTTCAGCTGCAATAACCTGCAGTTCCGGTTCCCACGCTTGTTTTTGTATGTACATAGGATGTATACCAAGGAGTCCCACTACGGGCTTTTTCGAACGGGCAGTCTAGTGCGGAAGCCCAGGCATTATTGGTATATTTGCTGGCATATTTAGTTTGTAAACTCACCGATGGTATATTGGGATATTATATTTGCTTTTGCTTTTTGTTGATAAAGTAGATTTTGTTGATAAAGCTGATTTTGTTGATAAATTCAATATTTAGTTGGTTACCCCCCACCCGCTGCAAATTATTACACAACGGTTTATTATTTAACTGTATGGATGCTTATAGGAGTACTGTACGTCCAGCCGTTTGTTCACTGAGGTTAGCACCGAAAAGCTTCGTCGAAAGGGATTTCCGGGTTGGGGTAATTTATCTCGTTGCTCCCGTATTCATTATGATGTGTGTGTATTGATTATGTACTTAGCAGTTTGATTGTATGAATGTAAAGAAAAACGGAGTTATTGAAAAATATAATATTTTTCCACTAATATGTACACGAAAAAAACGCGAAAAACACTGTTATTCCGGTTTCGGTGATCAAACCATCGTCAGTAAGAAACAATAACTGTTAGTTATTTCAATCAATAACAGTGTTTTTCGTGTTTTTTCGTGTATTAGTTGTGACAGAGTGTAACAGTGGGGGTGGACCCTCGGGAGTCCCCCTCCCAGACCAGCGAGATTGTCACCGGTTAAGAAGGCTTCCCCAAACCGATCCCGTCTCCACCAGAAGAAAAAATGTATCGAGAACAGCCCACACTGTTACACTCCTCCCCACATGACATACTTCTGGGTAGCATAAGTATGAGAGGGAAAATAGGGAATGTAATGTAGTATGAAGTTCTGGTTCAGGAAAGGACATCTGAACAACTTCAAGGTGACTAACCTCCATCGTAATGGTACTACCTCAATAATATTTTACTGGTGGAGAACAAAGCTCCTACATACGAGTATTGGCGGATAATGTTGTCAGAGGTTGTTGTCCAGCGAATTGTGCTCATCTAAGCAACCTTGAGGTGATCACCCTCCATCGTTGGGATGGAACAACTATTGGGACTTGTCAACTGGGAAATGGCATCAGTCGCCCTCTAATGAGCTCAGTGTATTTTAATTATACTGACACTCTACAGGGGTAAAGGGGGTGGGGAAGCCAATAGATGTATGTATTATCAAAGGGACAGGTTGTTAGTAAAGGAATCCTTCTGGGAAACCTTTGGGCTTATTCTTCTGGTAAGCCCACAAAAAGTGGATGGAGTATGGTGAAGTGCTCAGCGCATATTACCGAACCACGCTCTGCTACCACGTGACAGTGTAACATTGGGGGTGGACCCTCGAGAGTCCCCCTCCTAGACCAGCGAGATTATCACCGGTGAAGAAGGGATACCGATTAGGCTTCCCCAAACCGATCCCTTCTCCACCAGAAGAAAAAATGTATCGAGAACAGCCCACACTGTTACAGGAGCAGACTATTTTTCAGTAACTCCGTTTTTCTTTGAAACTAGTTTCCACGATTTCGTCGTGAGTGATTTACTTCGTATTGATTGTATGTACCTTATTAAAACAGCCCTCTCTCTCTGTTTATGTTGCAGGTATGAGTTGCCGTTGACTTGAGACAGGTAAACATCCAATTATGACAACTGTCAGCGGTAAGGGATCAATATTGCTCTTGCTAATACTAACACTATGATGACAAGCAAGCCCCGGCCTTGGCCTCCCCAGCTATTAGCCCATTAAGCTCCTAACCTGATAGGCACGTAGATGGCCTTACGCACATGTACACAGTCATCCCGGGAGAGGCCGCCTGCCCTTTCTCGTGTCATTAACTATGTATTTGGATGAGTTGCACTGGCAGGCACCACATACATTTTGGATTTGACTGAAGTAAGGTTCAATTCTCGTCTGAATGGGTGTGATGAGTCCATCGTCATAGTTGCATCACTGATTTCCTCTCTGTCCTTCTCCACCAAACACCATTGTCATTTACGGGCAGGGTAACTTTAGTGCAGGTTTGGTATATTTGTAATTGTATCTCTTGTAATTTTGGAGCTATTTTCAAAATTCTTGGACCAAAAGACAGCTAAACATCTCAGCATTCAATGCCGCTTGAATGAATTTTCTCTCTTGTAGAGGAGGGGGGCTGGGGTCTTTTTTTTTTTTTTTTTAATTAGTCTTACTCCATCAAGTGGGGTAACTTTGAAAAGGGATTTTCTGGTCCCAAAACGATAGTTACCCCATTAGAAAGCCAGATTGAGTTTTTTAAAAGTAATCTCGAGTATTCTCGACGTTTTGGACCTAAAAACCTTGTTTTCAGTGATCATTCCCGAGGTTATGACCCAAAAACCTTCATTTTCATCCTCCCATCATGTTTGAGGCACTTTTTCACAGCCTCCAAAAGGGCTTCTTCGCTGTAGTACGCCAGTAAATTCGCGGCAGTTCGATCGGTAAACTGTGAAGAAAATGGACGAAAACGTGTTGTTAAATGTTACCCTACCATCCTTCATGAGAAAAAAACCTGTTCAGAGTTACCCCTTCAAGTAGCCACTTATTACATTTCGACTCGCATAAAATCGAATAATTGAGTTACAGAGATGAAACAAAAAAGAAAATGTTCCTTATTAATGTAGCAATCAGATAATAACTCACCAGAGACAGCAACACCACTCGAAATTGGCCGGGCATGGGAGGTTTGGTGGGTACCTCGAAAAATGATATCACAGCTGATAACACAAAAAAGCGCTCGGCTTCCCAGGTTAGCCAACTTAACGTTTTTCGGCGATTGAACCGCGCTCAACATGTAATTCATGAAAGGATGGTACCAGCTGGGGATCGCTAACTTCAAAATTGAGCCTTTAGTGAACCATACCCTTCTATCGAAAGTTTTCGAGATACGGCGTTCTGAAAATTTCAACCCCTATTTTGAACCCCTTAGAGATGACTGACAGTAACGTCGAGCTTCGAGGACCAACTAGACCCCGAACGGAACCTATAACCCGAATTTCATTAATTTTCTTTCATGTTAACTAAGAAAAGTGGCCCTTTACGGCGTACGGCGTACGGCGGACAGACAGAAATTTTTTTTATAGCATTTTCGGATTCTACTTACCTTGAAACGTAACCCATCAAAATTTGAGGGGGGTTAGCATTTTTTTTTTTTTTTTTTTTTTTCATGCTCGATTCCAAAGGTTCATTATTGAAAATAATAAACCAAAATTTCTGTCTGTCCGCCGTACGCCGTACTGAGCACTTTTCTTAGTTACCACGAAAAAAAAAATTTATGAAATTCGGGTTATAGGTTCCGATCGGGCTCTAGTTGGTCCTCGAAGCTCGGCGTTACTGTCAGTCATCTCTAAGGAGTTCAAAATAGGGGTTGAAATTTTCAGAACGCCGTAGCTCGAAAACCATCGATGGAAGGGTATGGTTTTCTTTACCTACGTTATTAAATTTGTCTTGAGGTAAACAATTTTTTAAGAGCTCCCGGATCATCGTACGACCAGCCGTTCGTGTGCACTAAAAAGCTTCGTCAACACGATCGTGTATCAAACGGCATAAATCCGGCCCGGATATCATCACTAGGGAGCACCTGATTATAATCGAGGATGGCTGTATGAAGTCGAGTTGGTTGTTCTGCGATATTATTTCATTTGATAAGTGATGGACTATTGGATTTTTTTGGTAGGTACTTCTGAAACTTCATCAAACGCTGAAGTATTATTGATGGGTAAATTATTACGCAATGGTAAATTATTGCACAACGGTAAATTATTACACAACGGTTCATCTACCAAGAAGGGGCTGGATTTTGTTGATCGGTACTTTTGCAACTTGCACAACCGTTGAAGTATTATTGAAGGGCAAGTTATTACACAACGGTTCATTATACTTGCCTACGTGGGTAGGTACTGACCACAGAAAACAGTAATCTACGCAGAAGGGGCATCTATTTCACTCCTCATCAACAATTTTCCTTCAAAACTTCATTAGTTGCTTTTATTTTTGCCATTTTAGTTACTGCTTGTCATCGACAGAATTATTTTAGCAACATTTAACTCATGATTTAGGTAGGCACCTAGTAACGAGTACGGGGTTCGGTACTCACGTACGGAGGGTCTGCGATCTTCATAATATGTATAGAATAGTACATATTATATAGACGGGTTATCTATGCAGAGAGCTGTGATTTGTACCAGAAGGGTATTCTGTACAAAATAATAAGCCGTTGTGCAGGGACTTGCAGCGTTTTTGGTTTTGCAAACATTGTACCCCGTATATTATACAACGTATGAAATTAGGTTATTATGAATTTTGGCGAGATTTTGGGGGAGTTGAAAATAATTTGTTGAAGTCAATCTCACATTTCCTTTGACACCGCCTCCTCAGAGGGCGTGCTCGCATCACCTGCTCGTACCTCAGTTCCGCCATTCCTCGCCGTCGCTCTCTTCCACTTCATTCTTCTTCCACTCTCATTCCAACTCTTTTCGACCCTGTTCCTATTCACTCGGCTGTGATTACTTCACCAGAGCCCGAGGGCCCTCCCGCTCCCCACACCACCGCCCTGACACGACTGCTCCGCCTCCACGATTACTTTCCGGCTCCGTCTCTCATCCGGAATCCCAAATACGTTGGCGACTCCTCCCTCACCATCAGCCTCTCCAAGAGTCAACTCCACCGATCACCTAACTCCACCATTCGTCCCCTCTCGTCCCCACCTTCTCACGAAATTCTTGTGGAAGGCTGCAGATCCCACAATCCCGAAATTCCAAAATACAGCAAATTATTAGACAGAGGTTTATCATTTTCTCGGTTTTTCATTTCAAATTCAAGTTTTGCAATTCAAATTCAAGGACAACAATATTCTAGAAAATGCATGAATTCTTTAATAGTTACTACCTATGTTAAAAGGGATCTTGGAACGTGGAAACCCATATCAAAGAAAAACGAAGTTATTGAAAAAAACGCTGCGAAGTCCTTGTCACATGGGTTTATTATTATATTGGAGTTCTACAGAATTGCTGGCTGTTAAATTAATTGTTTCTTTCATGTGTAATAATTGAAATAGCTATTTCTGATTATTTCCACCAATTTTGGCCCCCAGAACATGAAATACGAACGTTCTTTTTTTAACATGTTTAATGTTTTAGGGCTGGGGGTCATTCTGTGAATTCCGACACGCAAATATGCAACGTTTTTCATTGGTTACTACACAGTTACTACCTTCTGTTGTAGCAACCATATGTTGATGGCGAGTTCTATAATAAGTACAGTAAATGCAACATTATACTTGTAGAGTTCAGTGAAATTGTGGCTTTCATTTTTTCTTGACATTAAAAAACTATATCTAATTTCTCCCTTGCGAGGGAAAAACATTAAACATTTTCAGATCATCTTTGATCACTGGTAGTGCCATTTAATGGTCTTGATTCACCTGTTTACACTTTTTCTAGTGTTATTATACACATTGATGGTGATTTCAGATAATTTTCCAGGGTTTTGACTCATAAAAAACCAATTTTGGGAGCTTAACCTTTGGTAAAACCTCAATTTCCGAGTCTTTGGTCAAAATTGACATCGTATTCGGTCTTCTCGTCCCAGTAACCATGGAAAACGATACCTCAAAAGCTCATGTTACTAACATGTTACTAAAACACAAAAAACTGCAAAGTCCTTGTCACATGGGTTTATTATTCTACTAGACATACCTACAGAAATGTTGGCTGTTCATTTATTGTTTCTTTCATGTGAAATAATTGAAATCTGGTGGTTTCCACCAATTTTGGCCCCCCAAACACAAATTATGTAGGCACACTCCTTTTTTTCCAATTACCTCCGATTATTGGTAGTGCCATTTAACCTTCATGATCCACGTGTTGATACTACTTCCAGTGTTATTATACAAATTGATGGTGATTTCAGACGATTTCCCAGGTTTTTGACTCATAAAAAATCAATTTTGGCAGCTGAACCTTTGGGAATTTTCCAAAATTTGGTCAAAATCAACTTCATATTCGGTCTTCTCGTCCCCCAAGACATGGAAAACGATACCTCAAAAGCTCATGTTACTAACATGTTACTGAAACACAAAAAGTACCTATTTTTATACACATTTTCACTCATAACACCCCTGGGAATATTCCGATTGGGCTGCAAAGTTTCTGGACACAACTAGGGCCCAAATGGAGCATGTGTGCGAAAGAACGAATATTTTAGACCGAAAATGCAGCCGGTACGCGTGATACGGCGTACGGCGGACGGACATTGCATTATTGGAATCTAAGCACCTTGAAACGTAAAAGAAATAATTTTAGGGGGTGTTACAAAAAATTTTTGCTGAGCGATTACATGGGTGTATTATTCACAGAGCAATAAACCAAAAATCGTTCTTTCGCACACATGCTCCACTTGGGCCCTAGTTGTCTCTCGACAATTTGCAGCCCGATCGGAATATACGGTGTTATGAGTGAAATATGGGGGTAAAAATATGGTTTTTCGGTGTTTTAGTAACTTAGGCTTGTGAGGTCCTCTCCATGTTTTTTAGGACAAGGAGACAGAATATGAAGTCAGTTTTGACTTAGGAGTGGAAAATTGAGGTTCTGTCGAAAATTCAGCCTTAAATTTACGCTAAAATTGGTGGAAACCATCAAAAACATCCATTTCAATAATTGCTCACGAAAGAAACAATAAATGAACAGCCAAAATTTCTGTAGGTATGTCCAGTAAAATTATAAACCCATGTGACAGGCTTTGCAGGGGCTTTTTTCCCTCCTAATCCGTGGTACCCTCCGACCCGTCATCGCCGGTGTGTGGAGTTCGTGCGATATAAACATACATGACAATTTTTAAAGCCCAGGAAGGGGCTCTGAAACGGAGAAGAATCGGAAAATTGCTCTAAAACCTTTGTATCTACCTACTAAAAATGTTTTTGTTTTGGTTTATTATTTTCAATAATGCACCTTTGGAATCGAGCATGAAAAAAAAAATGTTAACCCCCACTCAAAATTTATGGCTTACGTTTCAAGGTATGTAGAATCCGAAAAGGCAATAAAAAAATTTCTGTCCGTCCGACGTACGCTGTACGCCGTACTTCGCACTTTTCTTAGTTATCATGAACCAAAATTGACGAAATTTGGTGTGCAGGTCCCGTTTGGAGTCTAGTTGGTCCTCGACGCTCGACGTTACTGTCAGTCATCTCTAAGGAGCTAAAAATAGGGGTTGAAATCTCCAGGACGCCGTTCTCAAATTTTTTTACGGTATTAATTAGTTCTCGAACTTGGAGTTTTTTTAAGATCACCCGGAGCATTGTACGTCCAGCCGTTTGTTCACAGTAAGGCCCCGAAGTTTGCACCGACAGGCATTTTCAACACCAGGGTGAATCATCATTGCTAGGGAGCACCTGATTATTCACGGAGTATGAAATCGAGTTGGTTGTTCTGTGATAGGTAGTGAAACTTGAACAACCGTTGATGTATTATTGATGGGCAAAATATTACACAACGGTAAATTAATTATCAAAGGTAAATTATATGACAACGGTTTGTTATACTATCTACGTAGAAGGGGCACCTATACAGGTAAATTATTACACAACGGTTTATTATTTGCCTTATGCTTCGTGAATAACTACAAAATAATTAATGTTTGAATTATTGAATCCCGCGCTTTTGTAGGAAACTTTAATTCCGGGGCCGGCTCGATTTAGGGCTTTTCTGGAGGGAGCTCGAGGGTATTGACCAGAAAACAGTGGTCCACGCAGAAGGGGCATTTAGACAGGTTAATAATAAACCTTTGTGTAATAATTTGCAGCGTTTTTGGGGCGTCGATCGTTTCGTCCCGCTCTATTGTTGTGGAGGAGATTATTATTGAATCGTTTCGTCCCCCGTCTTCTTGGGTCAATAGTCTTTCGTTTCGGCCCTCGCGCCGTCCATTTGATTGCCTTTACTGTACCTGGTAATTCTGACTCCAGTTTACGTCGTCTATTCTAAATACAAAGAAAAAAACGCTGCAAATCCCTGCACAGCGGTTTATTATTTTGTATAGAATACCCTTCTGTTACAGATCACAGCTCTCCGTATAGATAACCCTTCTATATAACATAATGTGGAGACCACTCCACATGTTGTTCCCAGCAACGTGGGTTGTTGAGTTTCAGCCATATTGTTGAAATTGTGAATTGTTGATTTTGAAAATATACCCGTTCACGTTAGACATTTCTCTTACATTTGGGGGCCCGTCCGGGATACAAGTACCTGAGCATGTTTGTCAGCAACCATCAGAAAGATTGGGATACGAAGGTTCCATTATTCTTGATGGCCAACCGAGCAACGCCTCATCAAACCACGGCATATTCACCGGCACAACTTGTGTTTGGTCGAGATATGAGGCTGCCGGAGACATTGGTACGCCCAACCGCCGAACAGACCTCACTGGAAACCCCGTACGCGCTCGATTTACGTGACAATCTGGAGACGGTGAGGAGGTACGCTCTGGAAGAAGCCAAGATGAAGATGCGCACGCAAAAAGAGACATTTGATCGCAGGGCGCGCACTCCACCCTTCAAAGAAGGTGATTGGGTCTGGGTGTTTGACCCGAAAAGGAAGCGAGGCCTCTGTCCGAAGCTGCAGCCTTCGTGGACAGGACCTTGGGTCGTTGAGAAGAAGCGCAACGATGTCCTATTCGACGTGAAGCTCGCTGGGAGAAGAAGGAGACTTCATGCTAACAGACTCGCCCCGGCTAACGTTCGCCCAAAGAACGAAGAGGAAGAGGGGGGCAATGTGGAGACCACTCCACATGTTGTTCCCAGCAACGTGGGTTGTTGAGTTTCAGTCATATTGTTGAAATTGTGAATTGTTGATTTTGAAAATATACCCGTTCACAGTAGACATTTCTCTTACAATATGTACTATTCTACACCCTCCGTAGGTTAGTACCTAACCCCGTACTCGTTACTAGGTACCTACCTAAACCGTTGTGTAATAATTTACCTGTATAGGTGCCCCTTCTACGGAGATAGAATAATGAACCGTTGTGTAATAATTTGCCCATCAATAATACTTCAACGGTTGTTCAAGTTGAAAAAGTACCTACCAACAAAATCCAGCCCCTTCTTGGTAGATGAGCCGTTGTGTAATAATTTACCGTTGTGTAGTAATTTACCGTGGTGTCATAATTTACCGTTGTGTAATAATTCACCGTTGTGTAATAATTTGCGATTGTGTAATAATTAATAATTTACCCATCAATAATACTTCAACGGTTATTCAAGTTTCACAAGTACCTACCAACAAAATCCAATAGTCCATCACTTGTAACTCTGGCCTCTCTTCATTACGAATAAATCTTTCGCCTTTAGTCCATCACTTGTCAAATGAAATAATATCGCAGAACAACCAACTCGACTTCATACAGCCATCGGTGATTACAATCAGATGCTCCGTAGTTATGATATCCGGGCCGGAGTTATACCGTTTGATTCACGATCGTGTTGACGAAGCTTTTTGGTGCACACGAACGGCTGGACGTACAATGCTGCGGGTGGTTTCGAGATACGGTGTTCTGAAAATTTCAACCCCTATTTTGAACCCCTTAGAGATGACTCACAGTAACGTCGAGCTTCGAGGACCAACTAGACCCCGAACGGAACCCATAACCCGAATTTCATCAATTTTGTTTCATGGTAACTAAGCAAAGTGGCCCGTACGGCGTAAGGCGGACAGACAGAAATATTTTTATTGCAGTTTTGGATTCTACATACCTTGAAACGTAAACCATCAAATTTTGAGGGGGGGTTAGAATTTTTTTTTTCATGCTCGATTCCAATGGTTCATTATTGAAAATAATAAACCAAAAGTCAAAGTAAAATAACAAGTTTACAAAGAATAACAAGTTTACAAGGAACAGCAGTTCCTTGAGAAATTGGTTCTGAGCAGTACAGTACAGTCTCAGCCAAAAGTTTGGGACCTGTGCGGAAAGAAGGGACGAACCGATTCGGCCCCATGGCGGACGAATCGATAAACGCCGGTTTTTTGGACCCATTCAAATAGATAACCAGTCATGCAGCATGACTTAATGAGCGAATTTTCAAAGAAATATTCGAATTAATGGCTATGGTTTTGAATAAAGGAAAACTTCGGTCTAAAATTTGGTTTTCTATGTATATTCTCTTCGTATTTATTTTAATTTGTACGTTTTGTCCATCCTGATTCTACCGTTTGTTTATTACGTAATTGTACTAAGTGCTTATTTATTTGATCGCTGTGGGTTCATATTAGGTAGGATAGGGTAGTTAGGACTTTTGACTTACCTACTCAAGAGAGTGCAGTAGGTAAAGGAGTTGTTATAGAAAATCATGAGTGCTTCAAGTGCAGGTTGTTTTTCATGCAGGCTCAATCTTGAAATAAACTATGAAGGAAGGATGTGGTTTCTGGAAGGATCACTTGGAAAAACATGTGGGTGCTACGTTGAAATATTGTTCTATTCTAGTATTCAACATTGAGTGGACCTGAAACTGCTTGAGAATTATTGGAATCGAAAGTTGCCTGTACGGATACATCGCAACTTTCCATTCCACGTTATGGTTCACGATGTAAACAGGACCAATGGTGCAGTATAATTCGGATCGGTACCTAAGCACCTCTCATGTGATTTCCATATCTGACCACTCTAAGGGGGTGGGGGGTTTAAAGATTATCCTAGTTTTGGGTAATTTTTGCGCACTTTAAATGCTCTAATTTAAGAACGGATTTAGATATCTAAAATCCGATTTCACCATCGTGTTCAGCGTGCAAAAACCTTTAAAATGAGGGGTCACTTGTTAGAAAATAACATTTTGGGGATTTTTGGGTAATTTTTGCGCACTTTAAATGCTCTAATTTGAGAACGGATCAAGATATCTAAAATCCGATTCCACCATCGTGTTCAGCGTGCAAAAACCTTTAAAATGAGGGGTCACTTGTTGGAAAATAACATTTTGGGGATTTTTGGGTAATTTTTGCGCACTTTAAATGCGCCAAAACCCTCCTTAGAGTAGGCCAATTTCGCCCATCTTCGAACTTAGCCTTTCGATTGCCAAGATAGATTTTTTGTGCAAATTTGAGCTGTTTATCTCAATTCTATCGAGAGTTATCGTCTGGAGTGACACATATATATATATATACATATAAAAAAGTGTTAAATTTCAGGAATCGTTTTAGAATGGTCTGAAACGGATTTCTATGAAGAAAATTTCCAAAAATTTATATTATTTAAATTTCGAAGCCATAGCAATAGCTTCATTTTCTTTGAAAATTCGCTAAAAGGACAATATTATTATTCGAATGAGGCATAAAGTGGCAATTTATGTTTTGGGAGAAATATTACCGACGAAACGTAATTACAAAGCTTCTATCGCATTAGTTTCTGCGATTCCGATCTGATAAAGGTTTGTTTGCCGGGGCCCTCAGCCGCAATGCCTAATACCTGAGAACTCGGGAGTTGACACGGGTCCAATGGGCTCCCGGAAAGGGTCTTTTCAACCCTTAGCCACCGACTGAGCGCCTCTTTCACCAATCAGCCTTTTCCCCCCTCAACAGTCACAATAAGTGAAATCCCTTCAATAACACAGCACCCGTCGACAACACTCCTTCCTAGGGCTATCGAGGAGTTGAACACAATGCCAGTAAAATGTTTTCTATTTTCTTTTTTCCCCCTGACCGGCTGAGTGGAGAAAATAATATGAAGAGTTTCTCCAAGAGGAGAAACAAGCTGACTTGCAATCTTCGTTCAATGAACTTCAGGCAATAAAACGCTGCAAAGTCCTTGTCACTTGGGTTTATTATTCTATCGGACATCCATACAGAAATGTTGCTGTTCATTTATTGTTTATTTCATGCATATAATATTGAAACAGTTATTTTAGATGGTTTCCACAAATTTTGGCCCCCAATAACGCGACCACGGCTCCTTTTTTTTCCAGAATATCATTGAACATTCATAGTGCCATTTAATTGTCTTGATTCACCTTGTTAATACTACTTATAGTGTTGTTATACAAATTTATGGTTATTTCAGACGATTTTTCATTATTTGGCATCAAAAAATTAATTTCGGGAGCTTAACCTTCGTTTCAACCTCAATTCTTCACTCTCTAGGTCAAAATAAACTTCATATGTCATTTCATGTCTTGTCGCCCTGAAATACATGGGAAACGACACCTCACAAGCTCATGTTCACTAAAACCTCGAAAACCACTACTTTACACTCATTTTTCTCCCATGACACCCCTGGGTATATTCCGATTGGGCTGCCGAGCTTTGGAGCACAACTAGGACCCAAATGTGTTCCCAGATGGCGACTTTAACTGTGTGCGGAAGTTCGACGATTTTAGACCAAAATTTAACATAAATTTAAGGCTCAAACTTCGTTAGAACCTCAATTTTCCACTCTTTGGTCAAAATCGACTTCAGATTCGGACTTCTCGTCCTAATAAACATGGAAAACGATACCTCAAAAGCTCATGCTACCTAAACACAAAAAACAAAAATATACCTACTTTATACCCATTTTTTCACCCATAACACCCCTGGGTATATTCCGATCGGGCTGCAAAGTTTCGGGACACAACTAGGGCCCAAATTGAACCTGTGTGCGAAAGAACGAATTTTTTAGACCCACATTGAAGTAGTTATGGAAAACATTTTGAAGGGGTGTTATAAGAGTTGGTTGTTCTGTGATATTATTTCATTTGTAAAATGATGGCTCTTTTGGAGTTTGTTGATAGGTAGTGAAACTTGAACAACCGTTGAAGTATTATTGATAGGTAAATTATTACACCATGGCAAAATTGTTGCACAACGGTTCATTATACTATCTACGTAGAAGGTGCTGGAGTTTGTTGGTAGGTACTTTTGTAACTTTTTTCACTCCACATCAACAATTTTCCTTCAGAACTTTAGTTACTGTTTGTCATCGACAGAATTATTATTTCAGCAACATTTAACTCGTGATTTAGGTTGGTACCTAGTAACGAGTACGAGGTTAGGTACTAACGTATGGAGGATCTGCGATGTACATAATAAACATAGAATAGGTAGGTACATGTTATATTATGTAGACGGGTTATCTATACAGAGTTGTGCAGGGATTATCAGCTTTTTTTGTAGATTTCTTTTTCTTTTTGTAGATTTATTGCCTCGGGAAAGCCTCAAGAAAAGCCTCACTGGAAGGCGAGAAAAAACCAGTAAACGCCAAGCATCTCAATTTGAGCGTAGAGTTGCTAAACTATGCTGAATGAGAGCAACTTTACTGACCGTCGATTTTGACGGGTACCAAATAGTACAGGTAAATAAATGAGCCGTTCGAACGATTGATTGGAGAACCGTTACAGCGAATGGAAATCAGTGAGAAGGCTACTCCGGGGGGGGGGGGGGGGGATTTAAAAAACAGGTTCTGCAACAGTTTCCAATTAGTCGGAGTGGTATGAACTAAGTTCTTGGTAGTGGGGGAAAGCAGACCCAGAGAAAGCGAACTATTCTGGGTGGGCTGTGAAGCAATCTTGTAATTGTTGGAGGGCAGGGATGCATAGTAGCAGCCTCTCATCTCTTCCCGACCTCAGGAAATATCACGGAATAACACCCCCCCTCCAAGAACATTCTTTCTAGGACTAATTCCGGAGTTTCGTCGGAGGACTCTTTCCTGTGATGTTACTCCTCATCACTGCCTCCCCAGGACCATTTTAACGTCCCAGGGCCGTCAGAACCTTCCCCCTTCTACCCCTTAATGATCAGGCAGTTTTAATCAAGGAAGAAAGTGGAGCATTTGGCAAGAGAGCGTTATGGGAATTCTTCTGTAATTAAAGTGGACATCTTTTGCAGGTGTAATAAGAAACTACCAGTGAATAAAGGGCATTTGATACCTTTTCACCTTTGAGGTATTTTTCCGCTGTTTAGTCCCGCCTCGGCTCTCTACGGTGCGACTCTTTTAGTTTATTATTCTGTGAATCATACACCTATGTAATCGCTCAGCAAACAATTTTTATAGCACCCCCTCAATTTTTTTTTTTTTTACGTTTCAAGGTGCGTAGATTCCAAAAAAGCAATGTCCGTCCGCCGCCCGCCGTATCATCCATATCTACCTCATTTTCGGTTTAAAAAGTTCGTTCTTTCGCACACATGCTCCATTTGGGCCTTAGTTGTGGCCCGAAACTTTGCAGCCCGATCGGAACGTTCCCAGGGGTGTTATTGGTGAAAAATGGGTGTAAAAATAGGATTTACGATTTATTAGGACCACGAGCTTTTGAAGTACCGTTTTCCAGGTCTTTTAAGACGAGGAAACTCAATATGAAGTCGATTTTGACCAAAGATTGGGAAATTGAGGTTCTAACGAATTTTCAGCCTTAAATTTACGTTAAAGTTTGGTCTAAATTTTGGTAGATACGAAATTTAAATTTATGTCTCAAAAACCTCCTCGAAAGATACTTGCCAATGGCACACCCAGGACGATATGCAGGCATGGGAGACCATTGTTATCAAAAAATATTATTGCCAATTTTGTATCCGTACGTAATGGACCGTCAATTGTGGTATAGTACTGTGATGATCCAGCGGGAGCTAAAAGTAGAAATAAATACACGAGACTACTTGAGTCGGTTTGTGTGGTCAAATGACAATTTATTGGCAGTTCACAGCTTCTTTTATACCCCTTGATACATCCCCAGAGAGGGGTAGGGGAACCCCGCTCTGGGAAGCCGTTAGACGCGGCTTATAATGCAAGCGACGCTATTTACATAGTGTTAGGGAGCAGCCGATCACCACACTGCTCCCCCCAGAATTGAAGTTAAATACTGCAATTATGTAAATGACGATGAATCTTGTTGATGAGGCGTCGGTGTTGGTGAAAGAGGCTGCGTGTGAGCTGTGTAGTTGCCGTGTAGGTGGGTGGCTTGAGGAGTTCGTGGTGTCTCGCCGTCGTGTGTTAGCGGCGGCTGCGGTGTGGGATGCGTGAACGTGCTCGGATGCGGTCCAGCTGGAAGCGTCGAGGGCGATGTCTCGGAGAGCGCTGGAACGGGCGGCTGGAAGAGGTGATCTTCCGAGGCGGCTTGAATGGCGAGGCAGGAGGTGCCGGAGCAGGTGACGTTGGCCGCGCCTGGAGTAACGGCTGTGCCTGGGTCCCAGTGAAGACAGTGTCGGGAGAGGCCTGTGCCCCAGGGTGTGATAGGCCGTGTTTGTGACGGAAGACCGGGCGCTGTAGAGCTGTAGGTAAGTACGGCCGGGGCGCTGAGTCGGTGCCAGTGTTACAGCTCTCTCGAGGACATGTTTCGTTGCTTCGAAGGCGGCTTCGGAGTCGTCAGAGCAGTGGAGTAGGCGTTTATGTCGCTTACGGGCGGGGAAACTTGGCGTTGAGGGCCGTTCGTTCGGGTAGAGGTGTAACGCCGCTAGGTGATAGGATGTGACCGAGAAATTTTTTTTTTTTATAATTTATTTATTTATGTCACAACTGTATAATTATATATATAACATCTAGCAACTTTTCTTTAATATCTTTGAGCGTTTTGTGGTTTATAGATCACTACCTACATCCACTACACATCACATTACACTTAGTGAATCGTGACGAGGTCCATTGGTTTGGTCCTCTTCAGTCTTTGTACGTCCCCGCTGTTGTCCAGAAGGTTCAGTACTTCAACGTTTTGATGGTTGTGAAGCCGGCGTTCGTGCTCCATGGCATGTTTTTTAATAGTTTCACTGACAGTCTCCATCTTAAGGTCGCGATGGAGATCTGCCGTTCGTATGTACCAGGGTGCATCAACTATGCTCCTGAGGACTCTGTTTTGAAACGTTTGTATGGGTTTCATATTACTCTGTTTTGTGCAGCCCCATAATTGGCATCCATAAGTCCAGACGGGTTTTATAACTTGCTGGTATAGTAGAAGTTTGTTGTGGGTTGATACCTTCGAGTACCTACCTAACAACCAGTACATTTTTCTGAATCTTAAGTTGAGTTCCTCCTTCTTTTTCCTCACGTGAGCTTTCCATCTCAGCTTGCAATCGAGTGTCATGCCAAGATATTTTGCTTCATCAGCGTAGGGAACAGTTTGTGAATTGATATATATCGGGATTACTTCTATCTCCCTATTTGTGAAGTTTATGTGTGTAGATTTTGCTTCATTTAACTTTATTCTCCATCGCTTTGACCAACTGAAGACATTGTTGACAGCGGTTTGCACTTTCCTTGTGGCTTCTTCAGCAGAGTTTCCAACTGCAAGAATAGCAGTATCGTCAGCGAAGGTTGCTGTGAGCGTATCCACGGTTTGAGGTAGATCTCGTGTGTATAGTAAATATAGTACGGGGCCAAGGACGCTGCCTTGCGGTACACCTGCGTTTATTTTCCTCATCTGAGAATACTCGTCCTCATGTTTAACTCTGAATAGCCTGTCTGAGAGGTAGGACTCCAGGATTTGGAAGAATTGAGTCGGGAGATCCCTTTGTAGTTTGGCAAGCAGTCCTTGATGCCATACCTTGTCAAACGCTTGCGAGACATCTAGGAAAACTGCGGAGCATATTTTCTTTTCCTCTAATGAACATTCAATCAGATTAGTGATCCTATGAACCTGATCTATCGTAGAATGTTGTTCTCTAAATCCAAATTGGTGTGAGGGAATCAGGTTTCTTTCATCGATAATAGGTTTCAGCCGTTTGAGAAGTAATTTGACGGAGATGCGGGCCAGTTAATACTTCGCCTTGTTGACCTGGAGGCCGTATTTCGGTAGAGTATCGAGTAATAATTTTACGTGTGTAAAATGTTCTCCGATATCTTTAGAAGGTCGTCTAAATAGCAGAATTTCTTGTTCGCATGTTATGGGGATGGTTGTCGCTGTGTAGAAGGCCGCGTTTGTTGGCGGTGCTGGATCACTTGTACTTCCTCGTCGACGGTAGCCACACGAGGAGGAGGTAAGAAGGGTATGAGACGGTCCGCGGCCGCCGCGAGCTTCGTAATATCTGGTTCTATGCTGGCTGCGATGTGAAGGCGGAGGTTCTCAGGTAGAGCTCGCAAGAAGAGCTGTCAGAGAAGCGAGGCCGGAGTCGCCGAGGGAAGGGCACGTTGTAAGCGTCTGGCGAGGGATGAGGGCAGCTCGTCTGTCACCGAAGGCTGAAGTAGAGTTGTGAGCTGGGAGCCATCTGAGGGTGCATGAGCTGCGATAAGCCGGTCTTTCAGCGTCTGGTAGCTTGCGGAGTGTGAGGCGACGATGTCGGTACAGATGTCCGCTTGGCGAGGCTCGAGCGCGAGGAAGGCACGGGTGAAGCGGGCTTCAGAATTTTTCAAGCCATCCTGGGCAAAAATAAGTTCAAGCTGGGCAAACCAGGCGTGCGGGAAGTCCGGGTCAAAAGGCCGCAGTTTGAGAGGTGCTGGTTCCGGTTCCGGTGTCTTAGTAGCTCTGGTCTCCATTCTCTTCTTTGATGTTCCTGAAGGTGTGAATCCAAGGAATGAATGCTCCGTTGATGGTCGCTCTCGTTAAGTAGGCAGCGGAAACGGCGAGATGTTCTCTGGTTGGTTCGCTGGAGAGACGATAGCTGGTTGGTCGTGGATCTGACGAGTGGTGGGCGTAGGCGGTTCGCTGTCGATCGCAGGAGGCGAGAAGCCGGGGCGAGTGGTGTATTAACATCGCCGGTGTTGCGTTCGCAGAAGGCCGGGGAGACGGCGAAGGTGCGTGTTGAGCCGTCGCTAGAGGCGAGAAGGCGGGACGCTGTTCGCTGAAGGTTGCGTGTTCGTCGTCGGGGTGACCAGTGTGATGATCCAGCGGGAGCTAAAAGTAGAAATAAATACACGAGACTACTTGAGTCGGTTTGTGTGGTCAAATGACAATTTATTGGCAGTTCACAGCTTCTTGTATACCCCTTGATACATCCCCAGAGAGGGGTAGGGGAACCCCGCTCTGGGAAGCCGTTAGACGCGGCTTATAATGCAAGCGACGCTATTTACATAGTGTTAGGGAGCAGCCGATCACCACAAGTACATTAATTCAAAATACTTTATTTTAAAGTCTCCACACCGGAAATCGTAAACCAGTTCACGCAAAAGAACGCCTAATCGCGCTTAACAGAGGGCCTATTCACTAAGCGAAAGAGACATCTCTTTTCGGTCCACTCTCTTTTGGCAGAAGAGATGTTTATAGTATCCATGACAGGGTTATTCAGTAACTTCTAAAAGAGAGAGTTGGCGGCCATATTGGCATTTTCGATCTCTTTCAGAGAGACAGCTAATTAGGTGTCTTTCCTCGAAAGAGAGAGTCTATTTCTCGTTTGTTTGACAGTGATAAATCGTGTAATATCCTCATTCATCCGCAACCACATTGGTAGTTTTGATCGTGGGTTTTTTTTTTCGTTTCATAAAAGTAAGTCAATTTTCATTAAAAATATATAGGTACATATGATTGATTCATGAGTAAAAACGTCCAAGTACGGGTTGAGGTAGGTACCTACTTACCTAAGAGTAGCCGTTCATTAGGCGTATATACGAGGCTTTTTTCAATTTCATTTAAACATTTATCCGATTAATGAGTAAAAACGTCCAAGTATGGATTAAGGTAGGTAGGTACCCATTGAATAGGTATTACAACTAAGAAATGCGTTATTATTAAGGAATTGAACTCCCGGGGGCACAAACATCTCGCACTTCGTGGATACTATGGGACTTTCATGCATTAGGATCCATATCTCTTTCTCAAGGTCACTGGAGCTATTCTGTAAGATAGACGAACCCTGGAGACATTGGAAGAGACTGTCTCCCAGGGGAGACTATCTCTCCCTGGAGATTTTCAAAATAGATAATCTCTTTCCACTATCTATTTTAGTGATAGGCCCCCAGGCCATAATTTTATCGTCTATCTAAAACAAGCACTTATAGGTACTGAATTTCTGTTTGCATTCCTCTACATTTTAGAAAAAACTAAAAGATTGACAAAAATTTGCTTCCAGGGGGAAAAATGCATTAGATCCAATCTATAATCGTGTAATTTGATATATAAAAAGTGAAAAAATACAATAATTTTAATTTCATTATTAAAAAATTAATAAAGTGATCGGAGTCGACACTACCTCCAGCTATACAACCATCATCGTACGTGAAGTGGAATAAGATAGCTTGTTGTGAGAACGTCCCTGTTGGATTGCAATAGCGTACCGCTTTTTCGATTTTCTCAATTTCATGTGATTATAATTGAACTACCTACTTGATTTAAATATGTCAAACTCTTCCTTCGGAACTAGGATTTGAGAAACTCCTCACGAAAACCGCTCCACAATTCTTGCAATCAGGCGAGACCCCTCCAAAAGTCACCTCCCTGCCTGCATAATCCGGATTTCTTTTTTCCACTCCTCCTCTCATTGCACTCTGGCGACGACATCCTGTAGGTAATTACCTTTGTAAATATTAGTCCTCATCTAACGGCGACATTTGCCCATCAACCCTGGGGACCCTCTGTTCCATTACATAACCGCGGCCTCCTGTCTCGAGTAATGGTTCACAGGATGAATACCCCTCTCCTGACGATAGCTACTCATGCATTATTGTACCATATTTTATAAGCGTTGGAAGTTGCTGGAGACGGCGGAGCTGGCGCATGCAATTTATTTAAACGCCGCTGACAGTTTCTAAATGAGGTTATGAGCTCGCGGAATCTAATTCCCCGAGAGCGCCAGACAGTAATTGATTCTGGAGCTTTGTTGTTGCTTTCCCCCTTTTCGGAGATGATTACAATGAAAGATGACTACTATGGTTTGGTGTTTTAAGGTAATGGAAAAAAATACCGTAGTTGATACGGATTCACTTTTCTTCCTCTCTGAGAATAATATTAACAACAATATTGTACATGAGACTACTTCCGTACAGTATCCCCTTGAGAATAAGTACAAAGGCGGGAAATCCTCCTAATTTGGCGCATACGGGCTATAAAATTATCCTTCTTAATTCCCTTGGGGAGCCTGGAATATTGTGAACAACTTGACACCAATTTTGAATAATTTTACTGATATTGTAAGTTATAAAACTTGACAACAGTTACGTTGCAACTGAACTGATAATGGTTGTTGCGTTAGTTATGTGCCTGTACTGGGCCGGACGGAACGAGAAAACACGTCGCTTGAATGTAGAGTTACGATTTACGGCAACAACAATACCTTTTTTTAATTCACAATACATGGATTACAAAATAATTTGCCGAACAAAATTATATCCGTCTAAAGGCTTAAGCCCGTGGCAACGGGTCAAGAGTCACTGATCAGGACCCCATGCAGACAACTATAAATTTAAAAATAATAAACCAAAAAAAAATAAGAAAACAAATGAGACAACAACAAGGGAATATCTCTATAGGTATAAACAAAAACAACTTACCAGCAAACCTTCTATGGTTGAAACTCTACCGAAAGATGGGCGAAAAAATACAAAATTAAATAACTAAACTAACAACAATACTTTTCAAAATCAAATTAGAATGTACAAGATTCAGCAAAATCAAATAGGAAATTACCACAGTCTTGTATTTGGACTTTGAACAAGTAGATGGCGACTCAAGTTCCCCGCTCAGTTTGTTGTACAGCACATGAAGAATGTAATGAGGGCCCTTTGATGTTAAAATGATGCGGTTCCGAGGAATTACAGCGTTGCCTGCTACCTGCAAACGAGTGTTATGATCATGAGCCGGTTCATCGCTGATTGAGGCAAAAACAACAAATTCTTCAAGAATAAAGATGCTCAGATAATAACTTGGACGTTTTGAAAACGGTCTCACTATCAATAGGTTGGCCTACCTATAGATTATTTTAATAATTAATTTTTTTTAAATAATAATATCTTTTCCAAGTTTTTTGGTTAGGTTCCTCCCCAAACTAATATTCCATATTGAATAGCGGGCTGCACTAAACTCTGGTAGGTATAAAAATAATTTATAAGGAGTCATTTATAAGAATTTATAATAATTTATTAGAAAATCGTTTGCGGCTTCGATCGGAACTGGCCCTCTCACTGGTTTTCGACGGCTGGTAGCACCCCCCCCGCCCCTCCACCAACATTACGGTGTGCGGTGGTGCTCCTCAGCACTTCCTTCGTTACAGCTGTATCGCGTTGTAGGCCTGATGAAGTAGTCGCAGCATTCATTACAGCGAGGAAGGGCTTGTTGTAATGAATAAAGAGCGTATGGTTCACTGCGTTGAACCTCCAAACTGTAAGTAATATAAACCACATAGGTCAAGAAGAAGATGAAGAAGAATAGAAACAGCGGCAATAGAACTGGTTCATGTCACACACAGAGTATAATATGACATCTCAAGGAAGCGGGTGCGTCCCGCCCACGATTAAAACCAAAGCGGCGGCTAACACTGTTTACACGCCCAAACAAGTAAGCCCTCGGCCCGCTCGGGGCCTCTGGTTATGATTTGAATTGAATTTGAATTTTTGAATTGAATTGAATTTATTGACAGAAAGAAAGAAAGTAAAACACACAAAAAATGGCACATACATCTAAAATATCGTACATAAAAAATATCATACATAAAAACACAAAAGAAGTGAATTTCTTTCTGCCCACCAACCAATAAGTTCATAAGAACTTGTGGCGGCTGGTGGAGCAGATCTCAGCCAAAAATATTTAAGCAAACAAACATAATGAAACAAATGCCATGTACCCATAGAGATTCAAACCAGAAACTCTCCGTAAATTAATGAAATTCCTTTATCCTGCTAAGTATTCGTCCCCTAAAATTCATAAAACTACTGAACATGTCAGGATTAATTTTGCAAGCATAAAAAAATTTCAAAGCTTTATAATATGCATTCTTTTTTGCACGCTCGGTTTTGAGCTTAGGCAACTTAACATTTGACGCCTCTGCATTACGCGTATGCGTGACACGGCCTCTATGGTCAGGCTGAATACCAGTCTTATATATACCATCAAGCACGATTGAAGCAAAAACAATTGTTTTACATTGAGCACGTCAAACTCATGATGAAGCAGTATAGTAGGGTATCGAGAGCTCTTCCGAAGGGCTATCTTAAGTATAATATTATGCGTAACTTGCAAGGACCTTAGCTTCGTCGTACCCGCACTTCCCCATACGAAAATACCGTACTTCAGCAGAGAAAAAACTAAGCCAAAATAAATAGTCCTCAGCTGCACAATAGACAGAAAATGTCGGGCTACCTTAAAAACATAAAATAACTTTCTCAGTTTAGAGACCAAAGCATCAATATGGAAACTGAATTTCAAATTATGGTCAAATATGACTCCAAGATATATTTCGTACACCCGTTCTCGAGGAGCCCCCGAGGACGTGAACCAAAAATTTAAAGAATGCCGTAGCTCGAAAATGTTCAATAGAAGAGTATGGTTTTGGGTATGGGTATGGGTTATGGGTGAAAAATGAGGTTAACATTTTTTTTTTTTTTTGGTGTTTTAGTAACATGAGCTTGTGAGCTATCGCTTTCCATGTGTTTTTAGTGCGAAAAGACCGAATATGAAGTTGATTTTGGCCAAAGAGTGAAGATTTGAGGTTGTAACGAAGGGTCAGCTCTCAAAACTCATTTCTATGGGTCAAAAACTTGGGAAATTGTCTGAAATCTCCATAAATTTGTATAATAACACTGGAATTAATATCAACAGACGAATCAAGACAGTTAAATCGCACTCAAAAATTCAATTTAATCGCGATCAAAGATGATTTGTTTTAAAAAAATAGGGGCCTAAAGAGTGTTTTTGAGAAAGAATAAATTAACAGCCAACATTTCTGTAGGTGTATGTCCAATAGAATAATAAACCCATTTGACAAGCGTTGATCAGCGTTTTTGGAATCTACGCACGTTGAAACGTAAAAGAAAAAATTTTGAGAACCAAATTTCAACCCTCCTGTTCCTTTCCCACAAACCTTGACATTTCTATCAAGGCTGTTTGGCGGGCAGCTCCCCCCCCCCCCCCCCCCCACCCGGGGAAAAGCCCCCGCCAAACAGCCTTGATAGAATTGTCAAGGTTTGTGGGGAAGGAACAGGTATAAATGCACATAACCAACATGATAGGGGGAAGGAACAGGTTACTATATGCATATAAAGCTATTATTACCCTATGGGCCTTTATAGTACGCTCAGTAGAAGAGCAGAATTGAAACAGATGTGTGGTGATAAAAAGGTTGAGGGGTAGCTTGGTTAGGTGAGCTTGAGATGTGAATGTTTTAAGGTTGGATAGCTACCGTTTGAAAGGTTACGCCTGTGGCGAAGCCAGGAAGGTTACCACCACTAGAAACGCTAGTGGTGCCCAGACGGTTCCACCAGGTCGGTTATCGCCACAACAGTTCCACCATTCTGAGTTCTTTTAGGTTCTTTGAGTTCTATTGGACGAGAAAGGTAAGGAGGATGAGGAGAGAGAGAGAGAGAAAAGTCATTGACTTAAGGTTTGAGCGTAGAATGGCGAGTCGGGTGAGAAGAGCGGGTTTTATAGGAGCTCTTCTACCCTCCGCCAAATCCTCAGACAGTCGTTTGGAACCCCTGGCAGACCGATGGAGGGAAGAGGAGACCTATGCCACTTAAGTCACGTAGAACCTCCGTTCGTTCGGTTTATTGGGACAATCTTCATCCATCTTTATACATCGAGTGGTATTCCGGGAGGATACCACGACAAGATGTTTATGAGAAGGAAGTGAATGAGAAAAGTTCACTACTCACTCTTATATTCTTAGAAAAACCCTAGATAAGCACCTACTGGGGTCCTATTTGTATGATCGCCCAAAAGGGAATCGTGGAGGCAATTATACTCTCGACGTCGACAAAATATAATGGCGATCAAAAATGATTTGTTTAAAACAAATAGGAGAATAGGAGATATATGAAAGAAACAATAAATAAACAGCCAACATTTCTGTAGGTATGTCCAATAGAATAATAAACCCATGTGACAAGGACTTTGCAGCATTTTAACTATCTTTGATCATTGGTAGCGCCATTTAATTGTCTTAATCCATGTGTTGACACTTTTTCCAGTGTTATTACACAAACTGATGATGATTTCAGACGATTTCCCAGGTTTTTCACTCATAAAAAATCAATTTTGGGAGCTGAACATTTGGTAGAACTCTATTTTCCAGTCTTCGGTCAAAATCGACTTCATATTCGGTTTTCTCGTCCCCCAAAAACGTGGAAAACGATATCTCAGAGGCTCATGTTACCAACATGTTGCTAACACGCAAAAAGTACCTATTTTTATACACATTTTCACTCATAACACCCTGCTGAAAAGTTTCGGGACACAACTAAGGCCCAAATGGAGCATGTGTGCGAAAGAACGACTTTTTTAGACCTAAAATTAAGCCGGTACACGTGATACGGCGTTCGGCGGACGGCGGACAGACATTGCATTTTTGGAATCTACGCACCTTGAAACGGAAAAGAAAAACGCTGCAAAGTCCTTGTCACATGGGTTTATTATTCTACTGGACATACCTATAGAAATGCTGGCTGTTCATTAATTTTGCTTTCATGTAAAATAATTGAAACAGGTATTTCTGGTGGTTTCCACCAATTTTGGCTCCCAAAACTTGAATTAGGTACCTACGCTCCTTTTGGTTTATTATTCCGTGAATAATACACCTATGTATTCGCTCAGCAAAAAATTTTTATAACACCCCCTCAAAATTTTTTTCTTTTCCGTTTCAAGGTACGTAGGTTCCAAAAATGCAATGTCCGTCCACCGTCCGCCGTATCACGTGTACAGGCTTCATTTTCGGTCTAAAAAAATCGTTCTTTCGCACAAATGCTCCATGTGGGCCCTAGTTGTGTCCCGAAACTTTTCAGCCCGATCGGAATATACCCAGGGGTGTTATGAGTAAAAATAGGTACTTTTTGCGTTTTAGCAACATGTTAGTAAAATGAGCTTTTGAGGTATCGTTTTCCATGTTTTTGGGGACGATAATACCGAAGATGAAGTCGATTTTGACCAAAGACGCGGAAATTGAGGTTTTACCATTGGTTCAGCTCCCAAAATTGTTTTTTTTTTTTTAGTCAAAAACCTGGAAAACTGTCTGAAATCACCATCAATGTGTATACTAACATTAGAAATAGTGTAAACAGCTGAATCAAGACCATTAAATCGCACTACCAATGATCAAAGATGATCTGGGGGGAAAAAAAGTGTACCTATTTCATGTTTTGGGGGCCAAAATTGGTGGAAATCATCAGGAATAGCTATTTCAATCATTCCACATGAAAGAAACTATAAATTTAACTGCCAACAAGAATCTCTAGAACTCCAATAGAATAATAAACCCATGTGACAAGGACTTTGCAGCGTTTTTTCTTTTCCGTTTCAAGGTGCGTAGATCCAAAAAACGCTGCCAAGTCCTTGTCACATGGGTTTATTATTCTATTATTTTATTGGTCTACAGAAATGCCGGCTGTTTATTTATTGTTTCTTTCATGTAAATTAATTGAAATAGCTATCTCTGGTGGTTTCCACAAATTTTGGCCCCCAGAACTTGAATTAGGTACTACGCTCCTTTTGGTTTATTATTCTCTGAATAATACACCTATGTAATCGCTCAGCAAAAAATTTGTATAACCCCCCCTCAAACTTTTTTCTTTTCCGTTTCAAGGTGCGTAGATTCAAAAAATGCAATGTCCATCCGCCGTCCGCCGTACGCCGTCCGCCGTATCACATGTACAGGCTTCATTTTCGGTCTAAAAAAGTCGTTCTTCCGCACACATGCTCCATTTGGGCCCTAGTTGTGTCCCGAAACTTTTCAGCCCGATCGGAATATACCCAGGGGTGTTGTGAGTGAAAATGTGTATAAAAATAGGTACTTTTTGCGTTTTAGCAACATGTTGGTAACATGAGCTTTTGAGGTATCGTTTTCCATGTTTTTGGGGACGAGAAGATCGAATATGAGGTCGATTTTGGCCAAGGATTGGAAAATTGAGGTTGTACCAGATGTTCAGCTCCCAAAATTGATTTTGTATGAGTCAAAAACCTGCGAAATCGTCTGAAATCACCATCAGTTTGTAGAATAACACTAGAAAAAGTGTCAACACGTGGATCAAGACGATTAAATGGCACTACCAATGATCAAAGATAATTTGGAAAAAAAAAGATCGTACCTACCTAATATGTGTTTTGGGGGCCAAAATTGGTGGAAACCATCAGAAATAGCTATTTCAATTATTTCACATGAAACAAACAATAAATGTACAGCCAACATTTCTGTAGAATAATAAACCCCATGTGACAAGGACTTTGCAGCGTTTTGGAATCTACGCACCTTGAAACGGAAAAGAAAAAATTTTGAAGGGGTGTTATAAAAATTTTTTGCTGAGCGAAACAGGTGTATTATTCACGGAATAATAAACCAAAAGTGCCTAATTTGTGATTTAGGGGCCAAAATAATGAAAACCATCAGAAATAGCTATTTCGATTATGCAGGAAAGAAACAATAAATGAACAGCCAACATTTCTGTAGGTATGTCCAATGGAATAATAAACGCATGTGAGAAGGACTTTGCAGCGTTTTTGTGGTTTAGTAACATGTTAGCAACAAGAGCTTTTGAGGTATCGTTTCCTATGTTTTTGGGGACGAGAATACCGAATATGAAGTCGATTATGACCAAATAGTGGAAAATTGAAGTTCTACCAAAGTTCAGCTCCCGAAATTGATTTTTTATGAGTAAAAAACCTGGGAAATCGTCTGAAATTACCATAAATTTGTATAATGATACTAGAAAAAGTGTTAACACGTGGATTAAGACAATTAGTTGGCACTATCAATATTATCAAAGATACTTCGAAAAGAAAGAAACAAAAAAACGAGCGTACCTAGGGCCAAAATTGTTGGTAAACATCAAAAATAGCTATTTCACATGAAAGAAACAATAAATGAACAGCCAACATTTCTGTAGGTATGTCCAATAGAACAATAAACCCATCTGACAAGGACTTTGCAACGTTTTGGAATCTACGCACCTTGAAACGGGTAAAAAAAAGTTTGAGGGGGTGTTATGAAAATGTTTTCTGAGCGAATGCATAGGTGTGTTATTCACTGAATAATAAACCAAAAGGGTCTAAGCGGTTAAGTCTGAGTTGAACCCAACCACAGTACCCAACCAAAACGCCGCCAGGTAGCGTTTTCCATTGAAGGAGATGAAAGGCAGAGGAGTTGTGAGTTGTGGAAGTGAGTTGTCTTTCAAATGAACGCGTCAGCTATGCATTGAGGTCGAAAGAGTGTCCTCCAGAATAGTCCACCTTGTTGAGTGATCTCGCCTCTTCAAAAAGGCCCCAGACGGTCGCTTCAGTCCTTGGAACCTTTTCAGGCGACCCCCGCAAACCCTCACCGCAGCTAACGTCACCCAACCTCCAGTGTAACCCCCATTTTCAAAGCATTCCAACGCCCTGGGGTAAATACCTTCGAAACCCCTTAGTCCTCTTTACACGGACGGCGTATTCCTCCCCACTTCGCGGTTTACTGATGTTGGAAAGCGCCGTCATCCGGGTTCGAGGCACTCAACGTGCACCCACGACGCGACGCCTCTTCTCAACTTTTTTTTTTCATCTCCGTCTCAAGTTTGAAACAAAATTTTTCTCGAAATTTTATATTTTCTCGATATCCGCAACTTGAGTGTACAAACTGAAGAAATTTTGTCTTCCACTTCTTCTACGAAGCACCACTTCCGAAATCCAGCAACCAAGCAAATACACGAGGCGTGCCTCCAAGAAATTAATTTCCTCCTGGTTCAAAGAAAAACGGAGTTATTGAAAAATAGTCTATTTCCACTAATACACGAAAAACGCAAAAAACACTGTTATACCGGTTTCGGTGATCAAACCATCGTCAGTAACACACAATAACTGAAGGCATATTGGGGAGGAGACCTTATATATAGTCACAAAGTGAAATGTGGTCGATTGGGATTGGTTGTGAAAAAGAATGGTGAAGGGAACAAAGGGAGGGTGGTCGAATCTGATTGGTTGTGAAGAAGGATGGTGAAGGGAACAAAGGAAGGGGGTCGATTCTGATTGGCCCAGGAAGAGAATGCCAAAAAGTGAAAGGAACATGAGGTGATCGGGAGGTGAAGAGTGGGGGTGGGAGAAGAGGGGAGGAACCAAGTTGTTACAGAAATGGTCGCAATAATGGAGAAAATTTTAAAGGAATTACATCATTCAAAGATTTACCCAACCTATCACTCTTAATACTCTTAATAATTTCGAATTTTTCAAGTAAATACAACATGCTCCCTTTTGGGCAGAAATGAAGATATTCAACAAACTGTCTGTCTGTAAGATTAAAATTGAAGCTATGACTGGATTCATTCAAGTGACGTGCCACCCTTATTATCCCTGACATTTTTTCATGTTCCTTTATTCTTTCTCTAAACTTCCTACCAGTTTCACCACAATAGTCAAGTCCACAAGAACACTTTAATTTATAAGCACCACTTTTATCTTGAACATTAATTTTATCTTTAACTGAACTTAATGACTGAACTGAACTTGCGTTTTTCGTGTATTAGTGGAAATAGACTATTTTTCAATAACTCCGTTTTTCTTTGAAATGGGTTTCCACGATTTCGTCGCGAGTGATTTAGTTCGTTTCCTCCTGGTTTATCCAGATGGATCCAAAAATGCTTTTTAGTAGCGTCTGCACCCACCAATCTCAGCAGTTTCCAGATTAATTTTTTGATTCCTCTCTACCGAAGGTAGGGAAGCCTTGAATTCGTGATTGAGTAAGAAAATTATGTCCTCCAAAATTTAAATTTCCACTGCCATTTTGCGTTTCAGCCATCAAGGAACATTTTGGTTCTGTGTCTGTCTGTCTGTCTATGGTAATCCTTGTAACCCCATAACTACTCAAAATACTGGTCGAAATCGACTGAAATTTGGAAGGTAGATGTGGTTTGGGTCAATGATTGTCCCATACAAACATCATTGAAAAAGTACTTCAACTTTCGTCTGTGCATGTGCAAACGTGAAATACTTGAAACTCCCATAGCTACCTTAAATATCGTTGAAATGAGTTCAAATTCGGAAGAATCGATGAGGAATAACATTTTATTAATTCCATATGAATTTCATTAGAATGTTATTGTAACTTTCGTCTGCGCATGCGCGAACATGAAATGTTGACCATTACCTTGTAACGCTTATAACTACACGAAAAATAGTTGTAGAGAGCTGAAATTTTGAGGGTGAGGTTGGATCGCAAATAGTCCCGTTCCAAAATCATGGAAATTGTTTCGGCTGCTCATGCGCAAACGTGAAATACTTGAAACGCCCATAACTACCGTATATATATATATATATCGTTGAAATGAGTTCAGATTTGGAGGGGCGATCAGGAATAATACTTTGATAGTTCCATATGGGTTTCATTGGAATCGTACTGTAACTTTCGTCCGCGCATGCGCAAACCTGAAATGCTGTCCATTTCCTTGTAACGCTTCCAACTAGGCGAAAAATAGTCGTAGAGAGCTGAAATTTTGAGGGTACACGCGGGTTGGATCGCAGGTGGTCCCGTATCATAACGAATCTAACCAACTATTCTATTCGTTCATTTGATTGAAGTGAGGAAGCTATACTGCCTACTCGATTTTTTTTTTTTTTTAATCTCCGTCTCAAGTTTGAAACAAAATTTTTCTCGTAATTTTATATTTTCTCGATATCCACAACTTGAGTGTACAAACTGAAGAAATTTTGTCTTCCACTTCTTCTACGAAGCACCACTTTCGAAACCCAGCAACCAAGCAAATACACGAGGTGTACCTCCAAGAAATTAATTTCCTCCTGGTTTATCCAGATGGATCCAAATGCTTTTCAGTAGCGTCTGTATCCACCAATCTCAGGAGTTTCCAGTTTAATTTTTTCTCTCTCTCTATCATTATAGCTTATTTTCGAAGACATAATATTTATTATGCCTGCATCATACTGCTCAATCTGTGAGCATTATTCAACGCTCATTCAACACCGCAATGAGTCCTACTGGATAGGATAGTTCCAGTAAAGTAAGCTCCTAATATTTATTCACTGATATAAAAACGCTGCAAATCCCTGCACAACGGTTTATTATTTTGTACAGAATACCCCTTTGTTACAGATCACAGCTCTCTGTATAGATAACCCGTCTATATAATATAATATGTACAAGTATACATATTATGTGAATCGCAGACCCTCCGTAGGTTAGTACCTAACCCCGTACTCATTACTAGGTACCTATCTAAATCACGAGTTAAATGTTGCTAAACTAATTCTTTCGATGACAAACAGTAACTAAATGGCGAAAAGAAACACAAATAATGATTGTTTGAAGGAAAATTGTTGATGTGGAGTGAAATAGATGCCCCTTCTGCGTAGATCACTGTTTTCTGTGGTCAATACCTATAATGAACCGTTGTTCAAGCTGCAAAAGTACCGATCAACAAAATCAAGTCCCTTCTTGGTAGATGAACAGTTGTGTAATAATTTGCCGTTGTGTAATAATGTACCGTTGTGTAATAATTTGCTGTTGTGTAATAATTTGCCGTTGTGTGATAATTTACCCATCAATAATACTTTAACGTTTGTTCAAGTTTCACAAGTACCTACCAACAAAAACCAATATTCCATCACTTATCAAATGAAATAATATCGCAGAACAACCAACTCGACTTCCTACAGCCATCCGTGATTATAATCATGTGCTCCCTAGCGATGATATCCCGGCTGGATTTATACCGTTTGATTCACGATCGTGTTGACGAAGCAATTTGGTGCACACGAACGCACGCGAATGCTCGGGGTGGTCTCAAAAAATTGTTTAGCTCAAGGCAAATTTAATAACGTAAAAAAACCATACCCTTCCATCGAAAGATTTCGAGCTACGGCGTTCTGAAAATTTCAACCCCTATTTTGAACCCCTTAGAGATGACTGACAGTAACGCCGAGCTTCGAGGACCAACTAGACCCCGAACGGAACCTATAACCCGAATTTCATCAATTTTTTTTCATGGTAACTAAGAAAAGTGGCCAGTACGGCGTACGGCGGACAGACAGAAATATTTGTATTGCATTTTCGGATTCTACATACCATGAAACGTAAACCATCAAATTTTGAGAGGGGGTTAGACTTTTTTTTTCATGCTCGATTCCAAAGGTTCGTTATTGAAAATAATAAACCAAAAAGAAAAAATAATAGCCTTCTAGTCCAGTCGAAGTTCAGCTCACAAGCACACTTTTGTTTTATCGCGGGAATGAAAAGTGGATTAAATTTGAAGACGAATGGTGAAAGAAAAATTTTTTTTAGACGCGCAAGTGATTTTATAAAAGTAAATCAAATTTGAATTTCTGAGAGCCCGTCAAAACGCCCGCTTCGGCTGACTCTGCCCACTCCCCGAGCGTAACTTCACATTTCCCGTGACTTCATGTCTTGATCCACCGTCCACTTCCTCTGTGCACTTCACGTTACTGAATCGTTGGTTGTGTTTTCGCGACTTTTTGGTGCTGTTCATCCAACTTTTCGTGCCGTACTCAATATCGATCCGACAATAATTGTGTGATGATCCAGCGGGAGCTAAAAGTAGAAATAAATACACGAGACTACTTGAGTCGGTTTGTGTGGTCAAGTGACAATTTATTGGCAGTTCACAGCTTCTTTTATACCCCTTGATACATCCCCAGAGAGGGGTAGGGGAACCCCGCTCTGGGAAGCCGTTAGACGCGGCTTATAATGCAAGCGACGCTATTTACATAGTGTCCTGGAGTAACGGCTGTGCCTGGGTCCCAGTGAAGACAGTGTCGGGAGAGGCCTGTGTCCCAGGGTGTGATAGGCCGTGTTTGTGACGGAAGACCGGGCGCTGTAGAGCTGTAGGTAAGTACGGCCGGGGCGCTGAGTCGGTGCCAGTGTTACAGCTCTCTTGAGGACATGTTTCGTTGCTTCGAAGGCGGCTTCGGAGTCGTGAGAGCAGTGTAGTAGGCGTTTATTATGTCGCTTACGGGCGGCCGTTCGATCGGGCAGATGTGTAACGCCGCTGGGTGATACGATGTGGCCGAGGAATTCGAAGGAGGTGCGGGCTAGTTGACACTTCGACTTGTTGACTTGGAGGCCGTATTTTGTTAGAGTGTGTAAAATTTTCCTCGATATCTCTCGAAGCTACTGGAAGGTCTTTGTAGACGGTGGTCCTATTGAGAGGCTGCGTTGAAGGCCGCGGTTGTCGGTGATGCTGGATCACCTGCAACTCCTCGTTGACGGTAGCCACACGAGGAGGAGGGAGAAGGGTATGAGGCGGTTCCGGTGTCTTCGTAGCTCTGGTCTTCATTTTCTTCTTTGTTGTTCCTGAAGGTGTAGATCCGAGGAATGAATGCTCCGTTGATGGTCGCTCTCGTTAAGTAAGCAGCGGAAACGGCGAGATGTTCTCTGGTTGGTTCGCTGGAGAGACGATAGCTGGTTGGTCGTGGATCTGACGAGTGGTGGGCGTAGGCGGTTCGCTGTCGATCGCAGGAGGCGAGAAGCCAGGGCGAGAGGTGTATTAACATCGCCGGTGTTGCGTCCGCAGAAGGCCGGGGCGAAGAGACGGTCGCAGGAGGCGGGAAGGCGTGGCGCTGATCGCTGAAGGCGGGAAACTGGCGAAGGTGCGTGTTGAGCCGTCGCTAGAGGCGAGAAGGCGGGACGCTGTTCGCAGAAGGCGGGAAGCCGGCGAAGGTGCGTGTTGAGCCGTCGCTGGAAGCGAGAAGGCGGGACGCTGTTCGCAGAAGGCGGGAAGCCGGCGAAGGTGCGTGTTGAGCCGTCGCTAGAGGCGAGAAGGCGGGACGCTGTTCGCAGAAGGCGGGAAGCCGGCGAAGGTGCGTGTTGAGCCGTCGTCGCTAGAGGTGAGAAGGCGGGACGCTGTTCGCAGAAGGCGGGAAGCCGGCGAAGGTGCGTGTTGAGCCGTCGCTAGAGGTGAGAAGGCGGGACGCTGTTCGCAGAAGGCCGGAAGCCGGCGAAGGTGCGTGTTGAGCCGTCGCTAGAGGTGAGAAGGCGGGACGCTGTTCGCAGAAGGCGGGAAGCCGGCGAAGGTGCGTGTTGAGCCGTCGCTAGAGGTGAGAAGGCGGGACGCTGTTCGCAGAAGGCGGGAAGCCGGCGAAGGTGCGTGTTGAGCCGTCGCTAGAGGCGAGAAGGCGGGACGCTGTTCGCAGAAGGCGGGAAGCCGGCGAAGGTGCGTGTTAAGCCGTCGCTGGAAGCGAGAAGGCGGGGCGCTGTTCGCAGAAGGCGGGAAGCCGGCAAAGGTGCGTGTTGAGCCGTCGCTAGAGGTGAGAAGGCGGGACGCTGTTCGCAGAAGGCGGGAAGCCGGCGAAGGTGCGTGTTGAGCCGTCGCTAGAGGCGAGAAGGCGGGACGCTGTTCGCAGAAGGCCGGAAGCCGGTGAAGGTTGCGTGTTCGTCGTCGGGCGCCGCCGCCTCGCCGGCGATCGTAGTAGGCGAGAAGCCGATGCGAAGGTGAAGGTGCGTGTTCTACGTCGGGGTGACCAGTGTGATGATCCAGCGGGAGCTAAAAGTAGAAATAAATACACGAGACTACTTGAGTCGGTTTGTGTGGTCAAGTGACAATTTATTGGCAGTTCACAGCTCTTTTATACCCCTTGATACATCCCCAGAGAGGGGTAGGGGAACCCCGCTCTGGGAAGCCGTTAGACGCGGCTTATAATGCAAGCGACGCTATTTACATAGTGTTAGGGAGCAGCCGATCACCACAAATTCCAATATGGACAAAACGCCTGAAGGGAAAGATGGGTATGAGGCGTCGTATTTTAGCTTACCGCCTCCCCGTTCATTTGGCATCTGCGGTTTCATGTCAAAATAAAACTTGGGAATTTCGAAATGAAACGAGTGAAGATGACGAGGTAAGCTGTTACTTTGTGAATCAACTGCTACAAGCATCTAATGTAGCTGTCTATACAATTATGCAGTGGCGCACCCAGGATTGTTGAATGGTGGAGGGGGGTATCAGAAATAGAAAAAAGTTCCTGTCATGCAGTATAGCTATAAGAGCAAATTTTCAAAGAAATATTCCTGCTATTGTGTAAACAGATGACACTGCGAGAGAACATACCACTTTTCATAAAAATATTCCTGTAATCTTTCGTGATTTTAGCCATTTATAACGATGTTTGACCCTAATAAAGTCAAATTTGACCCACTTGTTTTTGAAAAAATTGTTTTATCATCGAGATAGTCCCTCGTGAATAGTCATCCCATACAACGTCAGGCGAATTAATATTGATTTTTAGCCATTACTACCAATTTTTTACGCCCGAAAATCAAAATCTGACCCCTATTCTGTGTTAAAAACAACTGAAATGGTATGTTTCTGTATTTACTCACCCTTTTAGTGAACATGAGCTTGTGAGTTATCGTTTTCCATGTTTTTTAGGGCGAGAATACCAAATATGAAGGTGATTTTGACCGAAGAGTGATGAATTGAGGTTGTGACGAAGGTCCCGAAATTAATTTTTTATGAATAAAAAACATGGAAAATTGTCTGAAATCACCATAAATTTGTATAATAACACTAGAAGTAGTATCAACAGGTGAATCAAGTAAATTAAATGGTACTGTCAACGATCAAAAATAATCTGTAAAAAAAACCGACCCTAATTCGTGCCAAAATTGATGGAAACCATCAAAAATAGCCATTTTAGTAATTGCACATGAAATCAATAAATGAACAGCCAACATTTCTGTAGGTATGTCCAGTAGAATAATAAACCCATGTGACAAGGACTTTGCAGCGTTTTTCCTGATAATCTGTAATTTATTTGAATGGGCGACTGAATGATAAATTCGGGGACTCAGAGAGCGGCGTATGCGCTAATAGCAGTCACAGCAGATGTTATTTCGCACCTTGTTCCGTGTGAATATATACAACGGATGTGCAGGGAAGGTTTTTAAAACTGCGTGGGGCGCGGAAAAGCTCTCAAGCGAAATATTTCAGAGAGGAAATTAAAGTGGGTGATTAGAGGGGACGCGAATGAGCGAGAGAGGCGGGAAACAAAGCGAGACGAAACACAGGTATTGTTAGTTAACAGGACGCCCACTTATGGTTGATTAATGCTCAGCCACGAGTTTAAAGCGTTGAGAGGTGGGGAAGGTTACCGGTAGGTTTTAGCCGCGAACACTTCAGAACCATTAGCCTCCAGGGTTCTGCTTAACCTCAGGACGTCGCGTCGTCCTGAACGACGGTTTTAGTCGGGTCCATAGATATTATAATAGAGAGTTTTCGCAAAAGTTTGGCCGCTAGGTCGTTGACGGACTAAGGATCTTCGGGCTAACGATCTAAGGGAAAACATAAACAGCGCAAACTAAAACCATGGATTACCACTGCCCTAGTGAACTCAATAAAAAAAAGGATAAAATGGGTAAAAAACTGCAACGGAACCCTAATGATCAAAATCTAAGAAATAGATACACCAACTATCGTAACAAACTTAAATCTCTTCTCTGTCACGCAAAAAATTATTACTTCAGATCACAACTTGTCGCATCTAACAACCCTTCTAAAGTTTGGAAAACAATTAACACGGCACTAGGCAAAAATCTCAAAGACCCGATTGTGATCAAGAAATTAATTTGTGATAGTGAGGAAATTCAGGACCCCAGAGAAATAGTCAATAGGTTGAATGATTTCTTTACATCAGTAGGAGAACAATTAAACTCAGAATTTCTAAACTATCAGCCAACCAGAGATCTTCCAAACATGGCTTCATCTAAAATGAGTTTTAGGACCACTACAACAGAAGAAGTGTTCAAAGCTATTAAATCAATCAGGGGTGGGACAGGTCCAGGCTGGGACGGAATATCATCCAACGTGATTAAAAACACGGCACTATTTTTAAAGTCCCCTCTTACTCACTTGATTAACCTGAGCTTATTACAGGGTGAATTTCCAAATTGCCTCAAAATAGCTATAGTGCGGCCTCTGTATAAAAAAGGATCAAGAACACTAGAAAGTAATTACCGCCCTATTTCGCTGCTATCAAACTTTGCGAAAATATTTGAAAAAATAGCCAAGTTGCAACTAATAGAATATCTCGAATCCAATAATCTCTTATCCCCTATCCAGTTTGGATTTCGACAGCACATGGGAACAGAAGATGCGCTAGTTAATCTAGTAACGGAAATAACAAAGGGGCTCCACGAAGGAGGCAAAATAATATCAATATTCATTGACCTTACCAAAGCGTTTGACTCTATAGAAACATCGAGATTAGTCCTTAAGCTTGAAAGAATTGGGCTTGATAAATCTGCAGTTAGATGGTTCGAATCATACCTCACAGATAGACAGCAATATGTGCAAATTCAGGATATTGATAGCAATCTACATAAAATCTGCTTTGGGGTACCGCAAGGATCTGTCCTTGGCCCAATTTTGTTTCTGATACATATAAATGACCTTTTTAATATGAACTTGAGATGCAAATTTGTAGCTTTTGCTGATGATATAGCTATTGTGATAAATGAGAATACCTGGGAGCTAGCGCATTCTATCGCAGAAAGGACTGTCTATGAAGTAGCCAAATGGTTTAGCACAAATAGTCTCACCATGAACCTTTCGAAAACCAAGTACATTACATTCTCAATAAACAAAACAGGACTTCCAAATGACTCTAAAATCAAAGTGCACAAGGAAAACTGTGGCGTAGTAAGAAATTTGTGCAGATGCATGGAAATAGAAAGGCTGAATACAATAAAATACCTAGGAGTGCACGTGGATCAGCATCTCAAGTGGAAGGATCATGTAGCTGAATTAGTGAATAAAATCAGGAAATCCATGCACTACTTTCTGATACTACGAAGATGGCTAACGAAAGAAAACCTTAAAATGGTGTATTATGCTCATGTATACAGCATTTTAACTTATGGTATCATTGTCTGGGGAGGTACTTATGCGTCAACCTTTAATAGTATAAACATAGCAATGAATACAGTTTTAAGAATTGCAACTAATTCCCATAAACGTACGTCAACTAGTTACCTATACAAACACTTCGGTATCCTCACTCCCAGAATGGCTTGTATTCACAGAACTGTTTTATATGTGCATAAACACCTGCATTTATTTACTAAACAAGCGGTGATTAGACCGACGCGAACAAATGCCAACTATGTCCTCCAGATACCACAGGCGCATAATGATTTATACACTCGACAATTTCCATGGCTAGCTCCAGCCCTATTTGAACAGTTACCGCTCCTAACCAAGACTTCAACATCAACAGGAAAATTTAAAAAACGAGTTCTAGAATATTTTGAGCTTGAAAATAACGAAAGTGTTGTTATAAATAAGTTTAAATTAGGATAAAAATACAAATCAGCCTTCGTAGCATTAAGTGTATTTACTAACTACTCTGTAAATACTGTTGGTTCTTGATCAATGTAACTCATTCTCCAAATACTTACGGTGTGTTTTTTCAAGGAAACTGCTGGTACATACATACGCAGTAATAAAAAAAGTGGTGGAAGAGACGAGCCTGGACGGGTCATTGACCTTAGGCTCATAAACCAACATAAGTTTAGATCTTGTATTATGTATATAGACTCTCTAAAAAACATTATATTTGTTGTATAAAGTATTTGCTGAATAAAAAAAAATTGAAAAAAAATTGAAAACAATCGGATGCTAACCTCTTAGATCGTGAAACGATCTAAGGTTGTGAAAGTTAGGTCGTCGAACGATCTAAGCTGATTCGATGGGAGACGCTAACGTTAAGGGGAAATAGCCCGAAAAAAACTTGTAAGAATATTCAACAGATGGCAACACCGTCGAGGGCAAATTAATATTCGCTCTCAGTTCGTTAATAATTGATCGATTTTCAATCAGTAAACTGCATTGGATTTAGAATCAGCATAGAATTTCCGGAAATTGGTTCTGGTGTTCAAAATTTCAAAATTTGTACATATGGATCACTGGCGTTCGAATTTGGCTAATTTTTTCGGAAATCCCAATTACCCAAATTCTAGATGGCTGTGTACTGATTACGACGGTTTTTTCAAATTTGAAATTGGACCACTAAAACCCTATCAATTATTGTCCAGACGGTGATGGGCGAGGGGGTTGGGGAGGAAGGCAGCTCTTGAATGGGGGTGGGCGGCTTTCCAGTTGGGCCCGAGGCCCCCGCGGCGCTCAGGTACCTGACTTGTAATTTATTCTCTTCCAACAATCGTTTCTACCCAGCTAACCATAATTGTGTCTACCAAAACATTCAGTTTTCCATTTATCATTTTCAATAATGAACCTTTGTAATTGAGCATGAAAAATTCCCCCCTCCCTCAACCAAATGTGATGGTTTCCGTTTCAAGGTATGTAGAATCCGAAAATAGAATAAGTAACGCTACAAATTATTATACAACGGTTTATTATTTACCAGTACAGATGATCACTGTTTTCTGAACTCAATACCTACCTTTGTGCTTCCCACAAGAGAGCCCTAAATCGAGTACCTACTGGATCCAACCGTGCAATCACATTTCATAAATGTGCGGCGGAATGAAGAATTCTATAATTATTATTTGTATATAATTTTTATTCTATATATTATTTGCTGTTATTCGTGAAGCGTACCTAACGTTTGTTCAGATTAGAAAACTACCTATAAAAAAAACCAAAACAACCATCACTCTTCAAACAAAGTATCACGATACAACCAACTCGATTCCATACAGACATGCGTAATAAATTATAATCAGGTGTTCCCTAGCAGTGATATCTGAGCCGGATTTATATCGTTTCATTCACGATCAGAAGTGTGACTGAAAGTCAGAGAGTGTGGGCTTTTCGTTGACCGAAAATTTGGATTTTTGGGTGCGTCACCCGATGGCTGGATTGAGGGTGAAAATTCAATCATTGAAATTAAATGCCCTCAATCAGCCAGCAAGTTGACAACAGCTGATGCTGCGTCCAAAAACAAATCATTTTTTATATTTCACAAAGATTTGAAATTGAAGATAACCCATCCCTATTGCTTTCAAGTCCAAGGGCAACTGCATATTGCAGGAGCCACTAAATGTTATTTCGTAGTGTATACCTACAGACAAAGACTTGCATATCGCAGAAATTCCAGCCGAAGATGAGTTACGGAATCAAAAGATGGAGAAAAAAGTTATTTACTTTTGAAATGAAATTGAAATGATCATTTCAAACGGCCAAATAACCAATTATTACTCAACAGGTCAAATAAATATAACGATGCTATCAATTTTTAAGTGAACTTTGGTCAACTCAGGTTGTATGATACACGTGGGTATGGATTAGTTTTTAAATCAACTGAGAAAGCATAATTATATACCTTCCTCAGATTTGTACTTGATTCGAGATAACCGTCGGTGTCCATTCTTCGAAAGTGCGTAGGTAGGTACCTTGGTTGCTTCAGAGAATATATTACGGATTTGGAGGTTAAAACAGAGGTAGGTACCTAGTACTCGTCCCTAATGAATTAGGTCCAACTGGCGTTGAACTTTGAATTCAGGTATTTGGGTAATTTAATTTATTTTTTATTTGTAGTAGGCTATTTGCAGTTTCAGGCGTCTGACCTCGAAGTCACTAACTTTTGTTTAGGAAATCGTATATTCAATCGGTCGTCCAATTTGGTACTTATAATAGGATTAAAATGCGATCAGTTGGATTGGGAAGTGGGGAGAGGTGCTTAGTTTAATTTTGGTGTACCTACCTAGGTAAGATCCTATACACTAATCAAATAAAAATAAATTACATTTATTAAAATAGGTACTAATAATGTAAAAAAGTAAAAATAAATATTATAATATATAACTCAAGAGCCTTGTTTCATTTATTTGATTAAGTTTTATTTTTTATGTTATCATCCCTCCCATGGCTGATGCATAAAAAATAGCTCACACTTTCGTGTAGTTTGGCACTTGGTCATGGATGGGCCCAAACAGTTTCATAGCAAATCTCGAACAGGGAGGAAGAAATCTAAAATTCTTGAATGGTCCGCAAAAACTGTTCTCGGAAATGGTAGGTATCCAAGCTGCTGGGGCGGCGAAACCCCTCCGAAGGGGCCTGGAAAGCCGCCCACCCCCATTTCCCCTTAACGTTGAACTGTTCTCATCATATTCTCATCACTTGAAGATTTCAGTTTAAAAAGCCGTTTTTTGTTTTCATCTTCGCTAGTACAATTATACACTTGTTCATAGACTAGCCAGGTACATTAATTAAGATTTTCCAGTCCTAAAGTATCACAGAAACATTTCCTATTACTATTTGCAAATGGAAAATAATGTAGGGTTGCCCACAGACACGAGACAAATTAGCCAAAAAAAACTAAAGGTTTGGCTAATTAAAGTTATTTTGCAAAAATTAGTGGCTAATAGGTAGCCATTATTAGCCAAAAAACTGTAAGGTTGTCCATAGACATAGAGAAATTAGCCAGGTACAATTTATTGACTTTTCCAGTCTTCGAGGAACACAGAAATATTTCCTACCTAATACTGTTTTCAAAAAAATATATATATGTAGGGTTTTTATACAGCAGAAAAACCGAAAATCGAGAGAGAAAAGACGCACGCTATCAGGTACACGTATACAACACAAGCAAATAATCACAAATGCCATGGAAGAAGGCAATCCATGCGATGAGGTTTCCTTGGTGGTACGGGAAACGGCCCATACGACCTAGTGCTAGGTCGTTTACGTAGACTGGTGGCATCCAACGCTGACGAGCTAAGTTAGGTCGTTCCCACCCAAACGTGCGCATGCGCAGTTCGCACTTTCCTTCGTACGTAGGCCTTAGCCCGTCAACGAGCTAGTAACATACTAAATCTCTCCAAAGCTGCCACAAACCAATTTTTTTTACTGAAAACCCACAAGTATAAATACCCGAGGTATATATAGAGCTATGTGGTCATGAAAAAATGGAATTGAAGGGGATAAATCAGAAAAATGAATTAAACCACGTTTATCAGACAAATATGTTTCCTGTCGAAATAGAAAGATGAATATAAAAATTGCTGCGCAAATTAGTGCGCGTGTAGCTGGTGCTTTGGAGTTTTTAAGCCGTAAAGGGCACCACCTTTTCAATGGCTGTGAATCTACATCCGTCGGCGCCGTCTCCCGAAAATACTGGCTGTGTACCGCAGTGTTACACAAGGAAGCGGGGGATGTTGCATAAGGAAGAGTATTCATGTTATATCCAATATCTTTCACAAATTTTTAATGACCTGATCATCAACAATCTATATAACTAAATTTACAGGTGATTTTCGTGGTGTCTGTTTGTCTTTCAATCACGCCAAAACGGCTCAATGGATCGAACCCATCTCGCGTATTTAAATGTTTCAGTGATCGGGGAAGGACATGGGGGGATTCACTCCCGGATATGATGAATAGGGGTGGGGGTTTATAGGGAAGCCGAAACGTAAAAAAATTAAATTCTCGAAAACGGCTCAATGGATCGAACCCATCTCGCGTATTTAGATGTTTCAGTGATCGGGGAAGGACATAGGGGGATTCACTCCCGGATATGATGAATAGGGGTGGGGGTTTATAGGGAAGCCGAAACGTAAAAAAATTAAATTCTCGAAAACGGCTCAATGGATCGAACCCATCTCGCGTATTTGGATGTTTCAGTGATCGGGGAAGGACATAGGGGGATTCACGCCCGGATATGATGAATAGGGGTGGGGGTTTATAGGGAAGCCGAAACGTAAAAAAATTAAATTCTCGAAAACGGCTCAATGGATCGAACCCATCTCGCGTATTTAGATGTTTCAGTGATCGGGGAAGGACATGGGGGGATTCACTCCCGGATATGATGAATAGGGGTGGGGGTTTATAGGGAAGCCGAAACATAAAAAAATTAAATTCTCGAAAACGGCTCAATGGATCGAACCCATCTCGCGTATTTAGATGTTTCAGTGATCGGGGAAGGACATAGGGGGATTCACTCCCGGATATGATGAATAGGGGTGGGGGTTTATAGGGAAGCCGAAACGTAAAAAAATTAAATTCTCGAAAACGGCTCAATGGATCGAACCCATCTCGCGTATTTAGATGTTTCAGTGATCGGGGAAGGACATGGGGGGATTCACTCCCGGATATGATGAATAGGGGTGGGGGTTTATAGGGAAGCCGAAACATAAAAAAATTAAATTCTCGAAAACGGCTCAATGGATCGAACCCATCTCGCGTATTTAGATGTTTCAGTGATCGGGGAAGGACATGGGGGGATTCACTCCCGGATATGATGAATAGGGGTGGGGGTTTATAGGGAAGCCGAAACGTAAAAAAATTAAATTCTCGAAAACGGCTCAATGGATCGAACCCATCTCGCGTATTTAGATGTTTCAGTGATCGGGGAAGGACATAGGGGGATTCACGCCCGGATATGATGAATAGGGGTGGGGGTTTATAGGGAAGCCGAAACATAAAAAAATTAAATTCTCGAAAACGGCTCAATGGATCGAACCCATCTCGCGTATTTAGATGTTTCAGTGATCGGGGAAGGACATAGGGGGATTCACTCCCGGATATGATGAATAGGGGTGGGGGTTTATAGGGAAGCCGAAACGTAAAAAAATTAAATTCTCGAAAACGGCTCAATGGATCGAACCCATCTCGCGTATTTAGATGTTTCAGTGATCGGGGAAGGACATGGGGGGATTCACTCCCGGATATGATGGATAGGGGTGGGGGTTTATAGGGAAGCCGAAACATAAAAAAATTAAATTCTCGAAAACGGCTCAATGGATCGAACCCATCTCGCGTATTTAGATGTTTCAGTGATCGGGGAAGGACATGGGGGGATTCACTCCCGGATATGATGAATAGGGGTGGGGGTTTATAGGGAAGCCGAAACATAAAAAAATTAAATTCTCGAAAACGGCTCAATGGATCGAACCCATCTCGCGTATTTAGATGTTTCAGTGATCGGGGAAGGACATAGGGGGATTCACTCCCGGATATGATGAATAGGGGTGGGGGTTTATAGGAAAGTCGAAACATAAAAAAAATTAAATTCTCGAAAACGGCTCAATGGATCGAACCCATCTCGCGTATTTAGATGTTTCAGTGATCGGGGAAGGACATGGGGGGATTCACTCCCGGATATGATGGATAGGGGTGGGGGTTTATAGGGAAGCCGAAACATAAAAAAATTAAATTCTCGAAAACGGCTCAATGGATCGAACCCATCTCGCGTATTTAGATGTTTCAGTGATCGGGGAAGGACATAGGGGGATTCACTCCCGGATATGATGAATAGGGGTGGGGGTTTATAGGGAAGCCGAAACGTAAAAAAATTAAATTCTCGAAAACGGCTCAATAGATCGAACCCATCTCGCGTATTTAAATGTTTCTATGACCAGGGAAGGACAGATAAGGAGGTTTACTTCCCGATCCGATGGATAGGGGTGGGGGTTTATGATCCATCACGCAAAAACGGCTGAATGGACCAAAGCCATCTCCCGTATTCAGATGGCTGGTTCCTACCTATGATAATTACCTTTTTGTCTTTAACATTATAACAGTTTCTAAAGGGACATGTAAGAGATATAATCTGTAAAGCGAGAGGTAACAAAGTCAGATGGACCCACCCCGCGTTCTACCTGTCAGCGACGGGCAACACAGCTAATATTATTATAATTATGATCATGATACGCATGCCAATGGGCTTTTCCCCCTATCGATACTGTATTCAGGGTATACGTGAGGCTGCTATATTTTCGTCAGGCGACGAGAAGGTTGAGATAACCAACCTCTAGGGGAATCTCATCGCTCAAAGGAAAGAAAGCGACAGTTAACGAAGAAATGAAAATATTAATTCTCTCATTTAGCCTTCCAAAAATACTATTACTTATTTAGAGAAAAATACATTGAATAATAACTCTCCTGAACTTATTTAAGGGGTTTCACGGCAGATCCCTGGTCACAGTTCAATTAAATGGAAGAAGGTCGGAAAATATTTAATTTTGTAGAGAAGAAAGACATACATTGGCCCTTACTTAAATACTTCGCATAGACTCTCCTGCCTCTTCCAAGCGAAGTTATTAAACGAAAAAAAGGCTTTCCTTGAAAACTTTATTCGTTTTCCACTTCTTGAAATTAAATTGGTTTTCTTTTCTGGAATAGGTTTGTAAACTGGTTTAATGAAGTTTATCTTTACTGTATACAACGAAACTCTAATAACTCCTTGGGGCTCAAAGAGGGAACCTCCGATATTATCAACCTCAGTGAGTCAACAATATTATTGCATTGAAGCAGGATGTATATTTATATCATAATATTATTATTATGTAATTTTAAATATTATCAATTAGTATTAATTATCCTGACGAGTAGATTTATGAATATCGATATAATACCTAATATCGTGATATCATCCCAGAAGCATCACTCCTAGTACCTATTTAAGATTGCCCAAATAAAACCGAACGAATGTAGGGTCTACGTGACAAACGTAGGGTGGGCCTGTCTTCCCTCCAGCAGTTCCTCAACAGTTCATAACGACCCGCCGTTTTCGCCCGATTCTCCGTTCTACGCTCAAACATCAAGTCGATGACTTCTCTCTCTCTCTCTCTCTCTCTCTCTCTCTCTCTCTCTCTCTCTCTCTCTCTCTCTCTCTCTCTCTCTCTCTCTCTCTCTCTCTCTCTCTCTCTCTCTCTCTCTCTCTCTCTCTCTCTCTCTCTCTCTCTCTCTCTCCTCATCCTCCTTGCCTTTCTCACCGAAAAGAACTCGGAGTGGTGGAACCGGTCCGGTGTTGACTGACCAGGTGGAGCTGTCTGGGCATATCCTCTAGAGTTTTTAGTGGTGTTAACCTTCCTGGCTTCGCCACAGGTACCTTTTAAACGCTATTAACCTATTCTCCATCTAAAACCTCGCCTATCCAAACCTCACCTCAACCTTTCAAACCACCACACCTAAGTTATTGAGACTACAATAACAATAGCTGTACAGTTGGACCGTTAGAATTCGTCAATGGGCTAATCGCGTGAAAGACGAAGTTCGAAATAAATAGTTAATTCGTGTGTACGGACGTGCCGTGGGAACAAAACGAGAGGTAACGCTGCCTACATCCTGGCAGACTCACTAACAGACTCCTAAAAGAAGATGAACGTTCTCATGGAGTATTGAGTACTGAACCAGCTGAAAATTAATACAGGGAATTTGGAGGTTTTACACATCAATTTGGAGGTTTTACACATCAATTTGGAGGTTTTCCATTTCAAATTGGAGGTTTTACATTTCAAATTGGAGGTTTTACACATCAATTTGGAGGTTGACGGAAATACATGATTTAATTCTGGGAAAGCAATAACAACAAATTAGCGAGTGAAACGTAACATTCAACAAGTAAGAATGAACATAATGAATGGAAAAGAATGAACAAATTTTTCAACGTAAGTCTCTCCCTGCAGCAGCGGCTGTCAGGTCTATCATCATTCTCATAACATAATTTGTGCAGTCCGATGTGGTGACAGATGCAACGCTTCGGGTTATCGTGTCACACAGGTCGTGGTTTGTTTGGGGCTCACTGAGGATTTGTCTTGCTGACAACTTGATTTTTGAAAAGCAGTGCCCCACTGGATTCAAGTTGGGTGAGTAGGGGGGCAGATATTTCACGTTAAACCCCAATTCGATCATCTTACTGGTAACTTGTCCAGCTCGGTGAATCGCTGCGTTATCCATTATCAGGTACGTGATAGTTGGGTTCGCCACTTTTTCGTGCAGCTCTGCGATAAATTCCTTAAACGTCTCTCCATTGCAGTTGCCTCGTAATATTATCTTATAATGAACAACACCTCGAGTGTTTACGGCTAGGACGAGGGAAACATTTCTTCCTCTTACCGTGGAAACAGCTCGTGTATTCCTCCTGGATCTCGCATGACTTCTTCGAAGGTGCAAATTAAAACCAGATTCGTCAATGAATACCATATTTTCACGGTTTTCTGGCGCCCATGTTCTGAATTCCGCTGCGTAAATTTTTCTTCTCTCTTTCGTTTCTACAGAATTAATCCGATCCAGCTCTTTGTTAGCTAATTTCAAGGTTATTTTCAAAAGACGCAAACCTTTGTCAACGGTACTCACGGCCAAGTCAATGTTTTTCTCGAAAAGAACACGTTTTATCTCCTTCAGAGTCCTGCCAGGATTTTCTTCCACTGCAGCCTCAATCGCTTCCAAAACCTCGGTGGTAAGCTTTTCACGCCGTTTTCCTCCTCTGCTTCGGCAAACAAGCTCATTTTCGTTTTCCTTATACTTTTTCAACAACATGTAAGCCATACTCTCTTTGATGCCGATTATAGAAGCCGCATGTTTAGTAGTATGTCCTTCTTCGTAAATTCTAAGAAACATTTTTCTTTGTTCTATAGGTAGTGTACCTACCGTATTGTCCTCGACGTCGTCGGGTAGTGGAAGGAATCCCCTCATTTTCAGTATCTTCGTCACTCTCACTACTTCTTACCGCATGGTTCGATCGGCGAACGAAACGCGGTCTCATTTCTTCGTCGTCCGAACTCATGTCACAAAAATAAAGCAAGTCGTAACTAACGGCGGCAATTAGAGACTTTAGAATGAGGCGAATCAACAGGCACCTTCAAAAGAATGGCATTTGGAAGGGACGGATGGAATGTCTTCGTCATGTTGTGTTGCACGGAGTAGGTATTGTCAGAATCACCGGGTGTTTCCGCCTTCTACGCGGGCTAGCGTTGCGGCGTTTAAAACTAATGTGAAACGAACCATTTCCGTCAACCTCCAATTTGAAATGTAAAACCTCCAATTTGAAATGTAAAACCTCCAATTTGAAATGGAAAACCTCCAAATTGATGTGTAAAACCTCCAAATTGATGTGTAAAACCTCCAATTTGAAATGGAAAACCTCCAATTTGACGTGAAAATGCTATAGATGCCCTTCTGCGTAGATCACTGTTTTCAGTGTTCAATACCTACCCTCGAGCCCCCCCCCCCCCCCCCACTTTGAACGTTCATTCAAGTTGTAAACGTACCTATCAACGCAATCCAGAGGAACTATAATTTTTCAAATGAAATAATATCACAGAACAACCAACTCTACTTCATACAGCCATCCTCGATTATAATCAGGTGCTCCCTAGCGATGATATCTGTGCCGGCGGTTTGCTTTTCGGTGCAATCGAACAGCTGGTTGTACAATGTTCCGGGTGGTCGATAAAAATTCTTTAGTTCAAGGTCAGTTTAAAAACGTTAAAAAAAACCATACCCTTCTATCGAAAGTTTTCCAGCTACGGCGCTCTGAAAATTTCAACCCCTTTTTTTCACCTCTTAGGCCCGGTTCATAAAAAATCTGTAACCATGATAGTTACCCAACCCTGGGGCTACTTTCGATTTTTCGGCAACCCTGGGGTTCGCAGCAGGAGCGTTCAAAAAAGTTTTCTATGGTAAGGTTACCTTGGTAGAATCGATTATTTGGGTAACCCTGGTAACTTCAAATTTAGCCATGGATACTTCACGAGAAATCCACGTCAAACCACTCATGGACGCTATAAATCCATGAAGTTTGATTTATGGATAATATAGTTCCATGGAATATCGGCGTATAAAGCAACTTTGAGGCAACACTGTTGCCCATTCTAACCTAGATCCCGTGACTTCATCCTAGCATGATATTTAATAAATCCGTACTCTTGAAGTGCTGTAGTAATCGATCCTAGCAACAAATATTGCCTTTACTAAAAATACTTTCTATGTTTTTTAATTGAGTGATTTGAAGCAACTCCTAGGTGTACGTTTATTCGGCGGTGCACCTGTTTGATGGAAATTTAAACGGGGGTAAACAAGGATAATGTGGGGTAAATCACACAGACGTGTTAGGAACAAGGATACCTATAATTTCTATTCACTACGTAATGGTTCAAAATATGCGATGAATCTTGAACGAATGTCTTCACGCCCTTCAACCCTGCCACGTTCCCCAGGGTTATTAAACATAGTTTCATCCAAGAGATGCTGAGTACCGTCGTCAACATCAGGTAGTTATTCCTTTAACATGATTGCGATGTTGTGGAGAACTGCCTGCGTTCTGCCGTAGATATTTGAGGGCGTATTTCTTCAAGAACAAACGCGACTCCTTCCTTCGACAACCTGAAGCGATCGTAAAATTCCTTCTCACTCCAGGCGTCGAAGTTGGGATGTCTCGCTCTGATCCGATATCTTCTCGGTTCTACGACTAGCCCTAGTTCCTCATCATCCTCATCACTCGCATAATAGTTATAACGGTTCATTATTACCACAATAATGCAAAATAGGACGGGATCTGAATGGTGCAGCGCAAATAGGAAAACCAAAAACAATGAGCAGCCATCTTCGTTTTGAGAGTAACCATGGTAAACTTCTTGTAACCCCTCGAATGGCTGGGGTTACGTACCCATGGTAAAGTTTTCGATTTATCGCACTAATGATCGATTACTGAATTTTTTTGAACGCCACTTTCGTTACCATGGTTGGGAAACCTTAAGGTAAACTTCAACCCCAGGGTTACACTCTTTTTTGAACCGGGCCTTAGAGTTGAGTGACAGTAACGCCAGCTTCGAGGATCAACTAGACCCCGAACGGGACCTACACACCAAATTTCGTTAATTTTCGTTCATGGTAACTAAGAAACGTGCGGAGTTTGGCGTACGGCGGACGGATATAAATTTTTGTATTCCATTTTCGGATTCTACATACCTTGAAACGGAAACCATCAAATTTTGAGGGTGGGTTAAATTTTTTTTTTTCCATCTTCGATTCCAAAGGTTGATTATTGAAAATAATAAGCCCAAAATGTCTGTCCGTCCGCCGAACGCCGTACTTCGCACTTTCTTTAGTTATCACGAACCAAAATTGATAAAATTTGGTTAGTAGGTCCCGTCCGGGGTCTAGTTGGTCCTCGAAGCTCGGCGTTACTGGCTCGAAAACTTTCAGTAGAAGGGTACCTATGGTATTTTTTACGTTTTCAAATTGATCTCGAACTTTCGAGATCACCCGAAGCATTGTATGACGAACCGTTCGTTTGCACCGAAAATCTTCGTCAACATGGTCGTGAGCGGTATAAATCCGGCTCAGATATTGCTAGGGAACACCTGATTATAATCACGCATGGCTGTGTGATGTCGAGTTGGTTGTTCTGTGATATTATTCCATTTGAAGAACCATGGCTCTTTTGGATTTTGTTGACAGGTACTTTTGAGACTTGAACGAACGTTCATGAATAACAACAAATAATTTATTATTGAATTATTGAATCCTGCATATTTTTATGAAACTCTTAATTTAATTCCCGGGCCGGCTCCAATACTTGATTTAGGGTCTTCTTTGTGGGAGCTGGAGGGTAGGTATTGAACCACAGAAAACAGTGAAGCAGAAGAGGCGTCTATACAGGTAAATAATAAACCGTTGTGTAATAATTTGCTCCGTTTTCCCCTTGTTTTTTAGTATTATTTTATCAGATCCTGGTCTACCTGTCTCTTTAGATCATCAACTGATACCTATAACTATATCCGTGTTGTTAATTTGCTCAAGTTTTGCGATCTGACGCCGTAATGTGGGGGACACATTGAGTGCTGGGAGTTTTCACCTTTGAAGAAGCCTTCTCGAGTGCGTGCTCCGGAAAATTACGGTCCCTTTTTAATTGTGCCCCTAATTGATGGTCACACTCAACTTAGGAGGTCTAATTAGGCCGCGCTAGTGGGGAACGGCCATGAAAAGTGGGCGGGCTATAGATCTCTGAAAAGATCCGGAGGTAGGAAAAAAAAGTCTCTGAATGAAGTTTTAATTTGAAGTGGGTGACTGCTGCGGGGTTGAGGGGAGAAAGAGAGGGAGTCGACAAAACGCATCGTTGTTAGTTCCACAAGTACAGGAAACATGAAGAAATCCGTCAAATTGGCAAGCTCATAAAGCCTGCTCCACCTGAAGCAGCAATGCGTGGTGTAACTGCTTCCGTTTGCTGCACGCGACACTTGAAATAGAATCTGTCAACCTCCGGCAGCCAGGGAAGAGAACTAAAAGCCTCGCTCCGCACCTCTGCTCCTGGAATGGGAGCCGTAAACCTTGGTTCAAAGGGACGTGGAAATGAAGTGCGTAACTGCGTTCTATCCGGGTGCCTGTTTATTTATTTATATGTTGATACATGGACCATAGACCAATTTACAGCATTTTAATATATCCAATGGAGCAATAAGTTACATGGTAAATAATAATTTATTCACAAGCATACATAATTATGTTATGCTATGTGCATTCTTCGAACAAATTTTCCGATCTGCCTAGGCACTTTGTGAATTGCCTGATTTTACTGTGTGCCTGCGACATATGCATGACAACAACAACGTAAGTATAAAAAATAAGTACATGACCAATATTAGTAATTAAACGAGCATTTTTCTCTTACTCTATTTTTCTTACTTTTCGTACTTCGCAATTTCCTTAGTTACCATGAACCGAAATTGATGAAATTTGGTTTTTAGGTCCCGTTTAGGGTCTATTTGGTCCGCGAACTTCGGCGTTACTGACAGTCATCTCTCGAAAAATAGGGGTTGAAATTTTCAGAACGCCGTAGCTCGAAAATTTTCAATAGAAGGGTCCTTTTTAAGTTTTTAAATGGATTTTGAACTAAAGAATTTTTGGAGACCAGCTGTGTGACCAGCTGTTCCTTTGCATCGTCAACATGAACGTGGATCAAACGGTATAAGTCCGGCCCAGATATCATCGCTAGTCAGACTATATACCAAGACTAGGAAGAACTGATTATACATTTGTAATTTTAAAAATACTTAATTTTGACATTATGTGAAAATTTGTGAAAGAATTGAATTAATAATTAAGACTTAAGACTGGTTTATTTGAAGAAAGTGATGTTACTTCATATTTCCAGACGGAAGCATAACGTCTGACATAGCGAACACTGTACCTGTCACATTAAATGCGAAAGAAGACAGACGTGAACTTATTTTAGAAGATAAGTAATTATTTTCGTAATGTGCAGTTGAGAGAGGGGAAATGTAGTGTACTTGATTTTCCCGCATTCAGCGCTCTAGCGGCAGTTGTTGTAAACAGGCCTCGCCATCTTGTGTAATGCAGCAGTGCAGAGCTTAAGCGGATTTGTGACAGAAAAGATTAAAGAGCAAAACTCCGCATTGCCGAGAAGAAAGAAAAAGGGCAAGTAATAGTAGGCAGGAGATGTGGACAGGTGAACTGAGAGGGAGATGTACTGGACGGCTGCTCGCTGACATCCAAGTATGGCTTAAACGAAAGCCATACTTCAATACGAACTAAATCACTCTCGACGAAATCGTGGAAACCCATTTCAAAGAAAAACAGAGTTATTGAAAAAATAGTATATTTCCACTATTACACGAAAAAACTAAAGTGTTCTTGTGGATTTGACTATTGTGGTCAAACGGGTAGGAAGTTTAGAGAAAGAATAAAGGAACATGAAAAAATGTCAGGGATAATAAGGGTGGCACGTCACTTGAATGAATCCAGTCATAGCTTCAATTTTAATCTTACAGACAGACAGTTTGTTGAATATCTTCATTTCTGCCCAAAAGGGAGCATGTTGTATTTACTTGAAAAATTCGAAATTATTAAGAGTATTAAGAGTGATAGGTTGGGTAAATCTTTGAACGATGTAATTCCTTTAAAATTTTCTCCATTATTGCGACCATTTCTGTAACAACTTGGTTCCTCCCCTTCTCCCCTTACGTTCCTTTCGCTTTTGGCATTCTCTTCCTGGGCCAATCATAATCGACCCCCCTTCCTTTGTTCCCATCACCATTCTACTTCACAGCCAATCCCAATCGACCACATTTCACTTTTTGACTATTTATAAGACCACCTCTCCAATGTGCCTTTAGTTATTGTTAGTTAGTGACGATGGTTTGATCACCGAAACCGCGGACGGACATTGCATTTTGGTTTATTATTTTCAATAATGAACCATTGGAATCGAGCATGAAAAAAAAAATTCTTACCCCCCCTCAAAATTTGATGGTTTACGTTTCAAGATATGTAGAATCCAAAACTGCAATAAAAATATTTCTGTCTGTCCGCCGTACGGGCCACTTTTCTTAGTTACCATGAAAAAAAATTGATGAAATTCGGGTTATAGGTTCCGTTCGCTGTCTAGTTGGTCCTCGAAGCTCGACGTTACTGTGAGTCATCTCTAAGGGGTTCAAAATAGGGGTTGAAATTTTCAAAACGCCTATACCATTTTTTTACGTAAATATTTTTACGGTTTTAAATAGTTCTTGAACTTGCGAGTTTTTTAAGACCATCCGGAGCATCGTACGTCCAGCCGTTCGTTCACAGTAAGGCCCCGAAGTTTGCACCGACAGGCATTTTCGACTCCAGTGTGAATGAAATTGTATACAATTCAAACCAAATGTCGTAACCAGAGACGCGCCCACAATAGGAATTTGTGAATACGGCCAATCATTGGTAGGGATCACCTGATTATATTGGCGGAGTATGAAGTCGAGTTGGTTGTTCTGTGATATTATTTAATTTGAAAAATGATGGCTCTATTGGAGTTTGTTGGTAGGTAGTGAAACTTGAACAAACGTTGAAGTATTATTGATGGGTAAATTATTACTACGGTAAATCATTACTCAACGGTAAATTATTACACAACGGTTCATTATACCATCTACGTAGAAGGGGCTGGAGTTTGTTGGTAGGTACTTTTGCAACTTTTTTCACTCCTCATCAACAATTTCTTTTCAGAACTTCATTATGTGTGTTTCTTTTTGTTAGGTACTGTTTGTCATCAGCAGAATTATTTTAGCAACATTTAACTCGTGATTTAGGTAGGTAACTAGTAACGAGTACCGGGTTAGGTACTAACCTACGGAGTGTCTGCGATCTACATAATATGCATATAATAGAATAGTACATATCATATTATATAGACGGGTTATCTATACATAGAGCTGTGATCTGTAACAGAAGGGTATTCTATACAAAATAATAAACCGTTGTGCAGGGATTTGCAGCGTTTTTGGAATCTACTCACCTTGAAACGTAAAAGAAAAAATTTTGAGGGGTGTTATAAAAATTGTTTGCTGAGCGATCACATAGGTGTATTATTCACAGTATATGCCAACTTATATTCATAAGGAAAAACCAAAACTCCTGTACCTACCATAAATGTTGGACCCGGTGAATTAGGCAGCGAATTTTCTTCGGGATTCTTGTGACGGGAGAAATGTTTAGGACGGCGCTGTAGAGCTACACTCCTTCAAGACCGAGCGGCCTTGCAGTTCCCTCCCACGGCTGCGCCAATATTATACTAACTTGCATGACCGGTTGGTGTCGTACGTTGGGTAGGTCTGCAGCGCCGTCAAGTTCACGATATCCAACTTTGCCACACACACTGATCATCTCTCAGATGCCAGGAGGCAGTACCAACTGAATTGCCGGTTATCGATGGGTTGCAGTATACCCGACGATTTTCCTTGGTACTGAACTCAAGTGTTCCAATAATGACCCAATTACCCAATGATCTCCTACGCAAGGCAACTACGTCATCGATTTCTGCAGGTTCTCCTAGTCAAATTTGGAATTTTTCCAAACCAAATTAGGATTTTTCAAAACAGAACTAAGATTTTTCCAAACCAAATTTTGAGTTTTCCAAACCAAATTAGGAATTTTCCACGAGCTAGGTGATCTGCAGTATTTCTCCGTTTGGAGACCTGTCTCTGTTTCTGTCTCACGCAACAGTACGCAATTTTGACTACCGGAAAGTCCAAAGGAATACTGAAAGAGATACCCAAAGAGGGTGACGGATAGCTTGTGCTGATACCCGTCTACGGCAATCGCTACGGCCTCTACTTCGAGTCGGATTGCCACCCAAATATAAACCGCGCATTCCGGTAGTCAACTTCCCGCCGCAAAAACAACCTGGTCGTAAATATTTACATGCAAGCAAAACCTCCTCAGCCGTAAAAAGGATTTATATCAAAATACAGAGAAGTCAATTCCTTGGAGCATAAAGAATAATATGTTTGCAAAATTTAAGCTCTTGAAAACCTATGATGATGACGATGATGATGATGAATAGAAAACGCTGAAAATGATTACACATAGTTTATTATTTACCTGTATAAATTCCCCTTCTGCGTAAATCACTGTTTTCTGTGGTCAGTACCCTCGAGCTCCCCCCAAGGAAGCCCTAAATCGAGTACTGGAGCCGGCCCCGGCATTAATATTTAATGCAAATGCGCGAGATTCAATAATTCAATCATGAAGCATAAGGTAAGTAATAAACCGTTGTGTAATAATTTACCGTTGTGAAACCAAATTTCATTAATTTTGGTTCATGGTAACTAAGAAAAGTGCGAAGTACTGCCTATCGGCGGACAGACAGAAATTTTTTTATTGCATTTTCGGATTCTACATACCTTGAAACGTAAACCATCAAATTTTGTGGCGGGGGGGGGGGGGGGGTTCAACTTTTTATTCTCATGTTCGATTCCAAAGGTTTATTATTGACAATAATAAACCAAAAGAAACACGTAAATCGGTTGAGAATAATTATAAGCCCTGGGTAGCGCACACAAGATTTTGTCAAAAAAACTCACGTTTTTCGGCATTGACTCCCCCCTCCCATTCCTCCCTTCTAGAAGTAAATTTCGAAATCACACACACACACACGCACAACTATCCCACGCACACTTACGAACGCAGCCACACGAATGCACACGCGCACAGACACGCTCACGCGCGCGCACACACGCACAACTATCCCACGCAAACATAAGCACGTAACCACACGAACGCACACAACACACACGCACACGCGCACACACACACACACACACACACACACACACACACACACACACACACACACACACACACACACACACACACACACACACACACACACACACACACACACACACACACGCACGCACGCATGCACGCACGCACGCACGCGCACCACATTCGGGTGGTCTGAAACAGATTTGAATTTGGTTCTTTTCATTCTCGGCTCAGTTTTGGCCTCTTCTTACCAGATTAAATAATCCTACAAAAACTGGAAATATAACTATTTCCAAACTTCCATAACTCTGACACCTGGAGACCCCCAGGGGGCCCAGTTATGGGGAGCGGGGTATAATCCCCTACTTCTTCTGTCGTGTAAATATTGCTCTTATTCGCTTCGAGTTTTTCGGTTTTCTCGGCGGGCGGGACACTCCCGAGTCCCTGGATTGAGAAATGTTGCGTGAGACAGAGAAAACAGCCAAACGGAGAACCGCTGCAGGTGGCCTAGTTCGTAGAAATATCCTCATTTGATATGGAAATTTCCTAATTTAAAATTCAAAATTCATAAATTGAAACGGGAAAATTCATAATTTGGTTTGGAAACATCTTAATTTGGTTTGAAAAGTTCCTAACTTGACTTGGGAAACTATATCAAGAAATATGTCCTTTCCTGCCGAAAAATACCCGATATACAGCATTTACAAATTTATTTAAACCCTTTACAAAATGATTTAAACCCTTTAGAAAATAATTTCAGCCTTTTAGAAACTTATTTAAACCCTTCACAAAATAATTTAAACCCTTTACAAAATAATTTCAGCCTTTTAAAAACTTATTTAAACCCTTTGCAAAATTTGTTAAACCTTTTACAAATGTGTTGCAACCATTCTAAAATTATTTAAACCCTTTACAAATTTATTTAAACCTGTATACTTAATCATGTTCATTAGAACGAAAACTCTATAGGTTACTCGCGTAAGACAAACGGTAGTAACGGTCACGAGAAGGGGATTGAGTTCTACGTGGTATTCCTTCTGAATGTTGAGACCAATCTCCAATAACTTCACCCACGTGCCTTATGTCATTGAGCTTCTAATCTTCCTGATCAGAGCCTCCATATTCTCCTGTGCTGAACCCTGTGGGACAGGGTTCAAAAATAAAGACGAACGCAGGAGATTTGTTAAGCTGCCAAGGTGAGCACCAGCATCCTGAAGTTATTCAGCAAAGTTTGCTCTCAATCACCCCTCAAGATTGTGCGAATTATGTCATGGACATGATTTTATTATTGCCCGACGCAGCAGCAGGCCATCCACTTCATTAGTCCGTTACACTTTCATATTAAAGCACATCCTTCAAATGTTCAGACTTCAATAATTAAATTTTTTTTATTGCTTATTGCAAATACCACTGTATTATTTATTGAATGAGTTTAAATACATTTGTAAAAGGTTTAAATAATTATCTAAAAGGTTTAAATAATTATGTAAAGGGTTGTAATAATGTTGTAAAAGGTTTAAATAAATTTTTAAAAGGTGGAATTATTTTGTAAAGGGTTTAAATTATTTTTTAAAGGGTTTAAATAAATTTGTAAATGCTATATAACCTCTTTATAAATTTGCTTCCCTAGCTCGAGCACAAAGGTTCCATATTGTAAATACAGATATATTATGGTGAACCTTTTAAATACAGACGCCATTGTACCTTTGAGTATGGATTCACTAGATGTGTTTTTTCCAACTAGAGATCAAGCGATGGAGGAACAACATGACGAGCATTTAATATTATATGATCCTAATACGAGAGAGATAACCCCCCCACGTGTCCTCTCCGGGAGTGTGCAGATGGTTTATTCAAGTCCTCTCCGTAGGCTTCATAAAAATGTAAAGCTTTCACTCAGAGATAAACGCAGTATATATCCGTCGTATGAAGAAAGAGAGGGGGGAGAGGAATGTGTAGTTTGTAACTCTGATGGGTCATTTTTCTGTTACGTACGTACAAGATTATGTACCAACGTAGCGGGCCCAGAAAATCTTCTGGGTTGGTTGTTGGATAGGGATAAATAGAGTTGCAAGCTTAAGGGCCGGTTTATCAATTCTCTAGTTAAAACTCTGATTAGCTAGTCACTGATTAACGTTAATCAGAGATTTTAACTAATCAGAGCTGCAAGCTTCGGAGAAAGATGGAATGAGGGTTTTTTTATTTATTTTATTTTATTTTATAGTACGGCTAAGCCAATTTACCACCAATCCAAAAGGAGCCAATTTATCCCAAATAAATATCCAATTAATAGCCATTTTTATTGTTAGCCAATTTAATAGTTGAACAAAGGAGTTGTAAACTCAGGAAAAAATAAATTAATAATTAAGTAAATTTTAAGATAAAGTCGACCAAACTTCACCGGCACTGGTGAGCTGAAAAATGGCGCCTGAGGGAAAACGATGGATCGGCAAAGAAGTCGAACGACGAATTCTGGAGGAAGGCATTGACTGCACGTGGCATCCGGTGGAGGGGTCGCTGGGGCATGTAGGATTACGGAAGTATGAGTCCTGATGCCGTCACAGTTGAGTCAGACACTGCCATCCCCAATGATATGATTACTAATCTTTAGTACTTGAAACGTGAGTGAATCAATCAATGTAGGCCACTAGTCCCTCAGTACACAAAAAACTCGACCAAGACATAGCGTGGTAGACGTGTTCTGGAGTTCATGGTTCGAATCCAGCCTCCGTACAAATGTTTTTGTCAATTCCGTTCTATTTATTTTGTCCAAATTTTTCATATTTCCTTAAAAGGGTGGAAGAGGACGTTTTCTGTTAAAGTCAGAGAATTACTCAGAATAAATAATAAATAAATAAATGCTGTAAAACTACAACGGTTTATTATTTGCCTTATGCTTCATGAAGAACTACAAATAATTAATTATTGAATAGGTAATTGAATCCCGCGCATTTGTAGGAAACTTTAACGGGGCCGGCTCTAGTACTCGATTTAGGGCTTTCGTGTAATAATTTGCAGCGTTTTTTTAATAAATTTTGAGAACCAAAATTGCTGTCCTTCGAAATCCTCCTGTCTCCTGTGATTATCCCCCCCCCCCCCCCAACCAAAACCAACTGTTTAAATCTCAGTTGCAAGGTCTAGTTAGTCTGAAATGTTACTAAGCTTCCAGTTCTTGAAGAAACCGCGGAATAAATTAAAAACAAACAAAAAACTCGAAAAAGACCCCGAACGAAAGAGGGAAGACAAATTTTAAAGAGTTCCGAACGGAACAAGGGAGACGAAAGTGTATCATTATAACCGCGAGAAAGCGCTAGTATCACGGCATACCGGACTGGGGCTAAAGCCTCCTCTCCAGTTTTCTCTATTCCGATGCCAGGGGTCAACTAGCACAGTTCAGATGTTATCAACATTGATATAATTCAACACCAAAAAACCCCTGTAAGAAATTATGTGGGGAGGGACCGCTCGACGACGTATACGTGTTGTATTAGCCGTAGGGGCCGGCTGCGATTTGACATAGCTTACCTGGTAAATAGCCTGGAAAGACCTCGACCAATAAATGAAACCAATGGATCAACCATTCTTTTCACCCACAGAATATCTTTTTTCCCCACGAGCCACAAATGATTCACCCTCATTCCGACCCGGTTTTCTATATACCTTCGTCTCTATCCCACACTTTCTCATTTTCTCTCTTTCATTCCCAAGAGTTTTTTTTTCTCCTATTGAGAATCACCACGGTTTCCAAAGGCTCTTATCAGGGGGAGCAGTGCTTATTTAACGGTACCGTTCTTTTCAATTTGAGTGTCGTAGGGCGAACGGCGGGGAAGGGGGACTCCACTGTTTTATTTGAACCCTTCATTTCACTTATCCTTGTCCCTTCAATGACGGCCAAGGGCTTTCGAAGAAGGGACTTTGGAGGCCGTGGGAGAAGTCCGTGGTGAAATGAATGAAAATTTACAGCTTTTCCTCTTTTGGCGCTGTCCGAAAAGGTTGACCGTTTGAGTTTTCCCCTTTTTCCAACCGGCTCTTCTTGTTGTAGACCAAATTGGATTGTCCACCGTAAGGTGGATTTACCTTCGTCCCATTAAGGACCCAAAACATCAATTTGTTGGCTCTGAGGGGGCCCTATTTCTGTAGGTCATTCTTTATACTAGGGTTATATACTAGGGTTTTCTAGTCAACCTGTATAATATTATTAAAGTTATTCTGTATCAGCCCATTTTCACACAAAATACTTTATTGCAATGGGTCTAACATTTTAGATGGTAGGTACATAATTTCTAAGTCACGAATGTTTGTAATTACAACGAAACAAAACGGTGTGTTCAAAGATGAGCTTTTGAAGTTCAAAAATCCTGAAGAATTGATGGAAGTTCCACTCATGTAATGTCATCATATATGAGCGAATTTGTGAAGTAACGTAGGGTATGTGGGGGCAAAGCCCTGCAATTTTCGGGTTTTTGACCCCAGATTTCGACTTCGATTGTAGCACGTCGATTGCCGACTCTATATTCCAATAACATAATGTTCTACGGAGCTGCAGGGAGCTAACTGAATCTAACGTGAAGGAAACTTCATGGATGCTCTACTGGGATATCCATAGCCAGAGAAATCTAGCGGGTCGGTCAAACGAAATTGAAATGCCAACTGAACACATGGTTGGGTTTTTTTTTACCCTAGTGTTGGGACTTCTAGTGGGGCAGTCGTCCAAGTAGCAGGATGCAACGCTCCTGGTAAACTGCATGTAGAAATTTGAGACGAAATTATTCGCTTACTGGAATTATCACGAGGCTTCCGCCACCTTGGTAAACTGTAAAGCAATTCCCAACAATGCCAGTCCTCTAAAGTCATTGCAAGCCCCCACTATTTTGGTTTATTTTTAGCGAATTTTCAAAGAAAATGAAGGTATTGCAATGGCTTCGAAATTTAAATAATATAAATTTTTGGAAATTTTCTTCATATAAATCCGTTTCAGACCATTCTAAAACGATGCACAAAAAATCTATCTTGGCAATCGAAAGGCTAAGTTCGAAGATGGGCGAAATTGGCCTACTCTAAGGAGGGTTTTGGCGCATTTAAAGTGCGCAAAAATTACCCAAAAATCCCCAAAATGTTATTTTCCAACAAGTGACCCCTCATTTTAAAGGTTTTTGCACGCTGAATACGATGGTGGAATCGGATTTTAGATATCTTGATCCGTTCTCAAATTAGAGCATTTAAAGTGCGCAAAAATTACCCAAAAATCCCCAAAATGTTATTTTCTAACAAGTGACCCCTCCTTTTAAAGGTTTTTGCACGCTGAACACGATGGTGAAATCGGATTTTAGATATCTAAATCCGTTCTTAAATTAGAGCATTTAAAGTGCGCAAAAATTACGGTGCAGTAGGTACTGCACATCTCCAGCCACTACAGTGCTACCGCCTGCTCGATCCAACCGATGGGCAATTGTTTTAGATTGGACTGCCGTGGTTTTTTCCCCAAAAAGACTCGTTTTATAGTATTATTATATCAGCTTTTGACTGTAAAACACTGTGCCTAAAATATCTCCCTAGGTTTCCCAACCAATTTTAACGCAGTTCTTTCCTAGACAGTTCCTGATTTTAGACATCTGGCGACCCTGCCAGGATCAGAAGTGTTCATATTACCTTGTTTTTTTTTTTAATCAGGCTCTGATAATTTTCAGCTCAATTTTAACAACCGGTCATTATGACTACGCCTTTGCTAATGATGATTATCTTCTGAGTCCTAAAATTCTTACGTCATTTCCTTTGCGATTATACCTATTTAACTTTTATTCAAATTCTCCATTCCATTGGACTAAAAAAACTCGTCTCTTTAGATATTTTACATTAAATAAAGAGTAAGGTGACTCAGTAGAGGGGACTCAATGAGCAAAGGTAGGCTTTCAGTTGATTCAACTCAAAGTAGGCAGGTGATCTACCGGTATACAAATGAGAAACGACCCCCATAGCAATACGTCCATGGTTCAATGAAGAAACCAGAGTATCCAACTTTTGTATTTCTACAAAACAATATGGAAATCACATGAGAGGTGCTTAGGTACCGATCCGAATTATACTGCACCATTGGTCCTGTTTACATTGTGAACCATAACGTGGAATGGAAAGTTGCGATGTATCCGTACAGGCAACTTTCGATTCCAATAATTCGCAAGCAGTTTCAGGTCCACTCAATGTTGAATACTAGAATAGAACAATATTTCAACGTAGCACCCACATGTTCTTCCAAGTGATCCTTCCAGAAACCACATCCTTCCTTCATAGTTTATTTCAAGATTGAGCCTGCATGAAAAACAACCTGCACTTGAAGCACTCATGATTTTCTATAACAACTCCTTTACCTACTGCACTCTCTTGAGTAGGTAAGTCAAAAGTCCTAACTACCCTATCCTACCTAATATGAACCCACAGCGATCAAATAAATAAGCACTTAGTACAATTACGTAATAAACAAACGGTAGAATCAGGATGGACAAAACGTACAAATTAAAATAAATACGAAGAGAATATACATAGAAAACCAAATTTTAGACCGAAGTTTTCCTTTATTCAAAACCATAGCCATTAATTCGAATATTTCTTTGAAAATTCGCTCATTAAGTCATGCTGCATGACTGGTTTTTTTATATGTATATATATATTTATATATATATGTGTCACTCCAGACGATAACTCTCGATAGAATTGAGATAAACAGCTCAAATTTGCACAAAAAATCTATCTTGGCAATCGAAAGGCTAAGTTCGAAGATGGGCGAAATTGGCCTACTCTAAGGAGGGTTTTGGCGCATTTAAAGTGCGCAAAAATTACCCAAAAATCCCCAAAATGTTATTTTCCAACAAGTGACCCCTCATTTTAAAGGTTTTTGCACGCTGAACACGATGGTGGAATCGGATTTTAGATATCTTGATCCGTTCTCAAATTAGAGCATTTAAAGTGCGCAAAAATTACCCAAAAATCCCCAAAATGTTATTTTCTAACAAGTGACCCCTCATTTTAAAGGTTTTTGCACGCTGAACACGATGGTGAAATCGGATTTTAGATATCTAAATCCGTTCTTAAATTAGAGCATTTAAAGTGCGCAAAAATTACCCAAAACTAGGATAATCTTTAAACTCTTACCCCCCCCCCCCCCCACCCCCTTAGAGTGGTCAGATTGAAAAATGTGAGAAGTATTAATTGAAGACGAGAGTTCGAAGCAAAAAAGGGGGAGGCAAACGATTAGTACAACTCCTTGAATTTCCCATTTGACATATAATTGTTATGATACCTTCATAGATAGACAAGTACCGGCCCACGTATTACTAGAAGGAAGACGAAAGAAAAAATCTATTTCAAATTATTCAATTTAGGTACTAACAGTAGGAGGAAGAAGTTTTCCTTTATTCAAAACCATAGCCATTAATTCGAATATTTCTTTGAAAATTCGCTCATTAAGTCATGCTGCATGACTGGTTTTTTTTTCAATAATGAACCATTGGAATCGAGTATGAAAAAAAATGCTAACCCCCCTCAAAATTTGATGGCTTACGTTTCAAGGTATGTAGAATCCGAAAATGCAATAAAAGTATTTCTGTCTGTCCGCCGTACGCCGTACTGGCTACTTTTCTTAGTTACCATGAAACCAGATTGATGAAATTCGGGTTATAGGTTCCGTTCGGGGTCTAGTTGGTCCTCGAAGCTCGACGTTACTGTCAGTCATCTCTAAGGGGTTCAAAATAGGGGTTGAAATTTTCAGAACACCGTATCTCGAAAACTTTCTATTGAAGGGTATGGTTTCTTTTTTTTGCGTTAGTAAATTTGTCTTGAGGTAAACAATTTTTTGAGACCAGGCGGAGCATTGTACGTCCAGCCGTTCGTTTGCACCGAAGAGCTTCGTCAACATGATCGTGAATCAAGCTGTATAAATCCGGCCCGGATATCCAAATTCAAATTCAAATTCATTATATTTTGGCAACGAAAGAGTAGCAATGTACATGTTATATATACATGAAGAAAAGATGTTTCGAAGAAAAGACCTAATATAAATGTTTTTTAAAAAAATACATCATACATCATAGTATAACAGGCTCACTCAAAAAACACGTTCCCTTCCGTGTAGTTACTTAGAAAGAATCGAACTGATCTAAAATTAAAATTAAAAGTGAAAATAAAAAATAATTGAAAAAATTAAAAGAAAAAAGGGAGAACCACTAACTAAGCATCCTTCGCTAGAAGAACCTGCTCAATTCGGCGTTTAAATTCTTTCGGACTTCGAAACGCAAATGTGTTAATTTTATTTTCATTAAAAAAAGATAACGCTCTATTGTATGAGACCCGTTTAAAGAGCTCTGTGCCACATTTAGGTAGCTTGACGTTAGTCAACGAGGCCAGTCTGGTGTTGGAGACCACTGACAAATCATTCTCGTCAATGCCAGTTTTGAAAACGTGAACGCACGATTCTAAAAGAAAGATCTGCCTCAGATACAAAACATTAAATTCATTATATAGCCGTGAGGTAGAATATCTAGAAGTCTTATTCAAGATAACCTTAAGAAGCGAATTTTGAAGTACCTGCACACATTGCAGATGGGTTTTACAAGTAGTTCCCCATACAATCAACCCATACTTCAGAAGCGAAAAAGCCAGGCCAAAATAAATGCTCTTCATCATCTTCAGTGACAGAAAACCTCGAGCAACTCGAAACACGTATAGCAATTTTCTCAACTTTGTAACCACAGAGTCAATGTGAAATTTGAACTTAAGGTGGTCATCAAAAATAATGCCCAAATACTTACATTTATCACTGTATGGAACAGAAACACATGAGCAATCAGGCGACTACGAACATTCATAGCAATGAAATTTGACATACCAATCCGATACAACACGTCTATTACATAGGGAGAACCTCAGCACAGAAGTTTTATCAACATTTAGGCAAAGATAATTGGAGTCCATCCAAAAGTTTACGTATATCATCGCTAGGGAACACCTGGCTGTAATCACGGATGGCTGTGTGAAGCCGAGTTGGTTGTTCTGTGATATTATTTCGTTTGAAGAATGATGGCTCTTGTGGATTTTGTTGGTATGTACTGTTATACTAGAGCTAGATAATTATACTAGAGCAGAGTATAAACAATTTGTTTTTAGCTGGCTCATTTCACAAGGCTATCTATTATGCGACAATTTATTCACGAGTTCTTATGAAGGGTAGGGATCTGTGTAGTAGCAATGTGCTAAGTTAATGCTATTGATTTAATAATATACATAATTATTAATATTAGTCAGCACAATTTGAATGTTTATGTAGGTACTCGGGAGTTGACTCCCCCACCCAGCTCGGAACTGTGTTCTTTGGTGTGGGGTAGTTCCAGTTATCAAGTGGACACTGTAGTTTAAATACTCCATTTCTTCTTCATGTATATATACCTATGTATCTTGGGTTTCAGAGGAATAAATTTCGTTTTCATTTCATTTTTGTTTCATTATTGCAACTTGATGATACGTTATTCTTCATGAACAACAAAATACTAATTATTGTTAGTACTAATTATTGAATTTCCCGCGCATTCGTATGAAATTGTAATTTCCGGGCCCGGCTTCCATACTCGATTTAGGGCTTTCCTGGTACTGACCACAGAAACCTGTGATCTACGCAGCAGGGGCATTTATACAGGTAAATAATAAACCTTTGTGTAATAATCTGCGGCGTTTTTATTTTGAAGTGGTTGCTGGACAAGGTCGTTTTTGAGCTCGCGTGGAGTCTCTCCTTATCCCAAGTTACAGCCGGGTAGTTATGGTTCATGACTGATGCGGAGTGGAAGATTGGCCTAATCAATACTGAGTGGATGGATGGTTTCCAGGGATGAGAGCGAGATCTGCCGTTTGGGTAATTACAGTTATTAATTAAGCAACGTGTAATGTGTCCCTTTCCAATTAGGCAAGACGGATAGAGAGCCTCCTGCCCGCTCTCCAGCGAGAGGAAGTGGAAACCCGTTGCCACCGCATTACTCCAAACAAATTCGAGCCAGTATATTTCCAAGAGGAATAAGAGGACGGTGGAATAAGAGCAATTAAGGGTCGCCTCCCGACTTTCCCTGACGCCCCGTAGCTGGTAACATCATCCCGCTTTCCTCACTTGCGAGTATTTGTTCCGTCGCGAGCTCTTCGTGAGTTAACGCTGACGCGAGCATGAATTAAGGGGGTCGCGTTATTTCGGGTCGTTAATTCCCCGCTCTCGGCCTTCAACGGTCGAAAAGGAGAAGACTCCTGAATTGAATCTAAATAATTAACGTGAGCGATACTCCCGGCCTGTGTGTCCCCTCGACTCCCTGATGATCAAGAATTTTCGAGAAAACATGCAAATTTTAATTGATCCAACAATTTTCATACAAGAAATTTTCGTCGATTCTCTTCTTTTTCGGTGAATTCTGATTCAACCCCCGGATTTTAGTAGTTTCATAAAAATATATACCTAAAGCCTACCTAAAGAAAGAAATAAAGAAACAAAGAAAACGTTTTAATCTATGAATAGAAACAGAAATGGTGGTTACTACATGGAGAAAATAAATTCCGCAAAAAAGAAATAAAATTAGATTTTTACCAATAATACAAGCGTTGAATGATAATGCTCAACTGTAGGCAATGCCTGTCTTGTTGAGCTTGAGCCTCAATCTACTTAAACTGGCACTAGGTTAATTATATTATCACTAGTTAACAAAGTAAATTGCTATATTCGACAGAACATATCATTTTTCGTTTTATATTATAATAAATTAAAATGGAAACTAACACTCCTACAACAGGACGTGATAGCAGGATCCGATTTTAAGATAGGAAACCATACAACTTATTTCAATCGAAGGTTGTAATAGACGCTGCTAAGCCCCTCTCTCAGAAGCCAGGAAAAGATTTGTTTTTGAATTGGGACCTCGATAATGACGAAGGGTAAGGGCGGTAAGTACAACCTGCGCAAGATGTGAAGGACGTACAGTAAGTGGAGGTATACCTAATATTTCTTTTTATGCATTTATTTGAATTTGACACAGAATGCAATGATGATGAAATGAAATGAAATTGGTTTACTTCCAAAAAACAGATTACGGTTATCTTTAGGTGTAGAAAAGTATATTAGGAATACTCCAAGACAAAATTTAATGACTTCCAAAATTTGAATTTCCACTACCATTTTGCGTTTCAACAATCGAGGAACATTTTTGGTCTCGTGTCCGTCTGTCTGTGGTAATTCCTTGTAACGCCCATAACTACCCGAAATAATGATCGGAATGGGCTGATATTTGGAGGGTAATAATGCGGGTTGGGTCACAGATGGTCCCATACAAAAATCAGTGAAAAACTACTTTTATTTTCGTCTGCGCATGCGCAAACGTGAAATACTTGAAACGCCCATAACTACCCTAAATGTCGTTGAAATGAGTTCAAACTTGGAGGATCGATCAGGAATAATACTTTGATAGTTCTAAATGAACTTCATTGGAATCGTAATGTAACTTTCGTCTGCGCATGCACGAACATGAAATGTTGACCATTTCCTTGTAACGCTTCTAACTACGCGAAAAATAGTCGTCGAGATCTGAAATTTTGAGGGTACAGGCGAGCTTGATCGCAGACGGTCCCGTATCAAAATGAACCTACCCAACTATTCTATACGTTCATGTAATTCAAGTAAGGAAGCTGTACTGCCTACTCGAATTGGCAGACGTTTTGTGATAGAAAAGCAGACAGGGTTTGATTTAGGTATAATTGCCCAAGGATCACTCGTCATTATATGACAGTTCGTTAGACTAACGTGTTACTCTCCCATTGCTTTCCGATTGTGTCGTGATAAACGGGTGTAATACGCTCAAACGAGCCGAGCCCCAAACAACAATCCCGTAAGATAAAATCGACTGACACAAGGCGTAATACCTACCTGTTTAACTGCCGGCCCAACCGATTTCGCGTCTCATACAACACATTATTATTAAATAATTTTCTTACTAGTACAGTCAGTTTTTTATGTGGACGTTTTCGACGGAGTCTATGGTCGACCATCACACAGCGGTATTTTTGTTGAGTGACTCGGGACACTACCGGACAAAGGTAATTATTTGAAAGGTGGGTTGATCTACAACAATGCAGTTTGACTGTGAAAGGAGGTAGGACGTAATCAGAATTATTAAGCGTATACATGGTTTTTAGAGGGTTTAATATTTTAATGCGTTTACTATGTACCAGCCTGGGAGCAGTTTTATCGCTCTCTGCCTCACCAAACTGAATTCGAAGTGTGAGCCGAGTTAACGAGAAAAGAGCCATCAGCGAAAAGATATAGTCAACGAAACCGAGCTCAAGCAAAGCATCAACATAAATAAAAACGCTGCTAAGTCCTTGTCACATGAGTTTTGTTGTGATCGGCTGCTCCTCTACAACTCATGTATTGTGCCAACATGAAGTACCTCAGAGTGGGGACCCCCCGACCCACCTCTGATCATGTCAGGGGAATATAAAAGAGCCAGGGCCACTAAATACACAACCATTCTCAATCAATCTTCCGGCCTCGTCTGTTGCTTCCTACATCACTACACTGGTGACCCCGACGTCGACAACGCCGCTCAGCGCCCGCCGTTTGACTGCGTCGTAGCACCGCCTCCGCATCCACGCGCCCCACCACGCGCGGCCCCCACCGACGCCACAGCGGCGCCCCACTTCGACGCCCGCCTCGACGGCTATCGCAGCGCCTCCCGCTACTTCGCCCCACCATCTCCGATCCTTATATAAGGAAACGGACGCCGGCGCCTAGCACACTTCCTGCTGACACCTCAACGGACTGGCACCTTCCAAGAAAACGAAGATGACGGAGCTGAAACCGAAAACAACACCCGAAGCGAGTACGCCATCGATTCTCAAGCTCCAGCCGTTCGCCCCCGCATTTCCGCACGTCTGGTTCGCACAACTCGAGATCATACTCGCACACGAAGGCCTCACGACGCCACATGCGAAGTTCGCCCGAGCATTCCTCGAACTCGAGCCCCGACAAGCGGATATCTGCGCCGACCTCAACCCCTCGAACGCAAACAGCTACCAGACGTTGAATGAATGAATGAATGAATGAATGAATGAATGAATATAAATATATTTCCAGAAACATAAATAAAATACACTAATTACATCGTTATTTTTTGTAACGTGCTTCGTGGAAATTACCCATCCGCTTTAAAACCCAGAGGGTTTTGAGTTGCGGATGGGAAGTACTAAGTGCATCATTATGCTGTCAACCAGCCACACACATGAATATCAGGCGCGTAGCGTCAGGGGTACCGGGGGTACCGGCGCTACCCTACACGAAAAATGAAAAAAATTACATTCCGTAGGTAGGTAGCAATTTGAATTGTCCACTCATAACTCCATCCTCCATGATTCTCCCTCCATGAACTATCCTCCAACCAGAGATGGGCAAAATCTTACTCATGAATATGATTAGGATTTTTAATCATACGAATTTTTTCCTGTGATTAAGAATAAGATTAAAATCATAATCACAAGTATGATTGGGATTTTAATCATACTCACGAGTATGATTAAGAATAAAATCTTAATCACAGGTATGATTAAGAATAAACTGTTAATCATAGAAAACCTATGATTAATCACGGGAAATCTATGATTAATCACGGAAAATCTGTGATTTATGTCGGATTCACGTAGTACGACTATGATTAAAATCTTAATCACAGGTATGATTGAGAATAAACTGTTAATCATAGAAAACCTGTGATTAATCACGGGAAATCTATGATTAATCACGGAAAATCTGTGGTTTATGTCGGATTCACGTAGTAAGGATTTAAATCTCAATCACCTGTATAATTAAAAAATTACATTTTTATCACAGAAATTTGTGATTAATTGCAAAAAACTTGTGAGTAATTGTGAAAAATCTGTGATTGATCACGATCTGGTCGAAAGTTATAATTTTTCGATGTATTTTTCAACTGAACCCGATTTTACGTCATAAAAACACTATTTCTCAACTTCGACTTCACTTATCCCCATTTTGTATCTCATTTTTGGATTCAGCATGAAATTTTTTATAGGCGAATAGCATTTTCATTGTTAGTTACTTGTAATCAGATACATTTATTTCAATAAGAACGTTAATTTTTGCAGAATTTGAAATTTTAGATAATTTTCAAAAATTAGCCTCTTTTACAAAACTGGTCTTAAGGCTGTCATATTTCCCAAAATTTGCTCCATCTAATTCTGTTTCCAACGGTATAACCAGTTTCAATAATAGCTCATTTCTTATGACCGTTACAACTGAGCACGTGCTGAAAAACACTGTGTTGGCGAAGGAAGCAAAGGGGACTGGCATGAAGAGTAGGTACTCGCATATCAAAATTGGCATTTGCTAGGGAAATCGCTGTATGTCAATTAAACTAAATCACTCCAGCGCGCATGATAATTACGTCATTACACACACATAGTAATAATTGTCAGTTCAAAAAGTTTTCAAAATTACCGAGCGAGCTTCATCCCAGTCCCCTTTGCTTCCTTCGCCAACACAGTGTTTTTCAGCACGTGCTCAGTTGTAACGGTCATAAGAAATGAGCTATTATTGAAACTGGTTATACCGTTGGAAACAGAATTAGATGGAGCAAATTTTGGGAAATATGACAGCCTTAAGACCAGTTTTGTAAAAGAGGCTAATTTTTGAAAATTATCTAAAATTTCAAATTCTGCAAAAATTAACGTTCTTATTGAAATAAATGTATCTGATTACAAGTAACTAACAATGAAAATGCTATTCGCCTATAAAAAATTTCATGCTGAATCCAAAAATGAGATCGAAGTTGAGAAATAGTGTTTTTATGACGTAAAATCGGGTTCAGTTGAAAAATACATCGAAAAATAATTATAACTTTCGACCAGATCGTGATCAATCACAGATTTTTCACAATTACTCACAAGTTTTTTGCAATTAATCACAAATTTCTGTGATAAAAATGTAATTTTTTAATTATACAGGTGATTGAGATTTAAATCCTAACCTTACTACGTGAATCCGACATAAATCACAGATTTTCCGTGATTAATCATAGATTTCCCGTGATTAATCACAGGTTTTCTATGATTAACAGTTTATTCTCAATCATACCTGTGATTAAGATTTTAATCATAGTCGTACTACGTGAGTCCGACATAAATCATAGATTTTCCGTGATTAATCATAGATTTCCCGTGATTAATCATAGGTTTTCTATGATTAACAGTTTATTCTTAATCATACCTGTGATTAAGATTTTATTCCTAATCATACTCGTGAGTATGATTAAAATCCCAATCATACTTGTGATTATGATTTTAATCTTATTCTTAATCACAGGAAAAAATTCGTATGATTAAAAATCCTAATCATATTCATGAGTAAGATTTTGCCCATCTCTGGCTCCAACCTCCATGTCTGCCAGTCATGGACGAAAAACAGCCAAGTATCGATTAGTCGATTAGAATCATATGGTTTTCGGCAGGTTTCGAATATTTGAAATCCCAAGGTCGCTGGGGTACCGCTACCAGTCTGCAGAGGCCCAGAATCCGATGTGTGTGTGTCTCTACATCGTCTGTGTGAGTGTGTTTGCGTGTGTGAGTGTCTTACACATCTTCAGGAGACTGTGTTAGGAAGTTGGGCTAGCGCAAATATCCAGCGTATCCAATCTTGGTGAGGAGGGATACTGGCGTATGGATCGATTGTAGCTATCAATTAAAAACTCGAGAAAAAAACTTTGACAACTTGTCACTGTCATCCATTTTGCTTTTCGGAAGCTATTCTTACGACGGCCTGCTTTCTCATAATTTTATTACTTGTAGTTTTCACAATAATTGTTCCTTATTTCAGGTTTAGTTGTTTGAATTCGAATCTTTCCTAGTGTCCTAGTCTCCTCCTAAAATGGATAGTTGTTGCGTTAATTGTCCCCTGGTTCGGCGTTCGTTTAGTTCTCGTAGTTTTAGCGAAAAGAACGACATCATCAGAGCCGGCCGGTCAATCTCAGCGTTGCCTGATTTCAAGAGAGTTGTGAAGGAACGTAACCGTGAGTACGCTCGGCATTTCACTGTTGAAACATACAATAGGTACCAATGGTTATCAGGCTGTAGTTCGAAAAACCTTTTATTTTGTTTGCAAGGGAATGTTATGAATTATTTCTAATGAATTTGGAAGATCAATAATATCATAAAATTCCTTTGACAAACAGCTTGCTAAGAACTGCTTCACATTTACATTTTTAGAGTGTGTGAGGAAGTGTGAATGTTGGTGGGAGGGGGGGGGGGATTCATTGCGGTACCCCCGTCACCAGAGGCACGCTACGCTCCTGATGAATATATAATTCAGAATAGATAAACAATCAGACATTTAGAATAAAGCAACAAAGAGAGTTTTTTTTAGAGGAAAAGTCAACAACATCATGATCCACAAACATGATACTCAAAATAAGGAGAAAACTCACAATTTCACTGAATATAAACACAGACACTGCTATATACACATATTTTGGAAGAAGATAGTAAAATAATTTTAACATATCGCAGTATAAAATTCTTTAGGAAACAGTAAGCTATTAATTATTATTCATTGCCCATTTTTATTATTAAGATGTAAATTATTTATTATTCGTAAACACTCCCAAGGAATGAGAAGCACTCCTCGTGGCCCCCACTAATCAAACACGAAAAGAGCATTTTTTTGTATCTACTTCTGGTGTATACATAGGGATCCCGCAAAGTGTCCGGCATTCTTCTTAGAATAATGGGAATTTTAAAAGACAAAAAATTTTTTGATGCTTCGAGGTTCACTTTTGGAACAGGTAACACAGCTTTCGTTGTCAGTCGAACAGAGTACGACACTCTGCTCGACATATCAAACCATTCCACGTGCTTATGATAAAACAAAATTGCCGTCTTGATGTACAACTGATATAAAGAGAAAACTGGAACCACTTTGAATAATTCCAAAGTACTAAATCTACGGTGCTTGCCAGCAATTATTTTTAACATGGCTTTCTGCCTAATGAACAAAGGATCCAATATAGATTTAAAGCACCTCCCCATGCCAACATTCCAAATGAAATGACTGGCTGCACCAAACTTTTATACAACATAATCAATGTGGACTGTTTAAGAATCTTCCGAAGTTTATAAAAAATCGCAGGAAATCTTCTTATTCTTTTTACAACATATTGAACATGCTCTTCCCATCTTAAATTTTCATCGATTTGGACGCCTAAATATCTACAGCATTTTTCCCTAGTCAGCACATCGCATGAGCACGGTCCAGAAAGATCACATAAGTGCATTTTCAATTCTATCTGTACATTATTCCTATCCTTGGACCTAGAAAATAACATATACTTAGTTTTACTAGCATTGACTGTGAGTTCATTGGCTGTAAGCCATTTATACACTGCACCCAGATCTCTATTTGCCTGCTCAAACACGTCTTCCCAGTTGTTTCCGTCACAGAGGATCGCACAGTCATCAGCAAATAAATAAATTTTACTTTTAGTAGGTAATAAAGCCAAGGAGTTTATTAAAATCAAGAACATAACCGCACTTAAGGTTCCGCCTTGAACGACTCCAAAGTCAACCGGCAGCTCTTCACTCAACATTTTCTCAATTTCAACAACTTGTCTTCTCTTATCATAATAGCTTGTAAACCAAACGTGCTCATCACCCCTGATACCTCATCTCCAAACTCCTTAACAATACTTCCCTATTAATGCTATCAAACGCTTTTGCCATGTCGAGAAAAACTGCTATACCCCTTCTTCTCCAATCCATAACTGAATTTAGATCTTTAGTTACGTGAAAGAGTGCCTCATCCACCCCAGTGTTTTTACGAAATCCAAACTGATTGGGTGCTAGTAAAGCATTATCCTCAAGATATTGAGACAATTGCAACTTAATCCATTTTTCAAGTAACTTACTCAAGATACTTAGCAATGAGATCGGTCTGTAATTTGTAAACTGGAACTCCGAACCACCTTTGAGTAAAGGCACAACTCTAGCCAGCTTGAAGATATCCGGGAAACGAGAGGTTTTTATACTTAAGTTAATAATATGGATAATTGGGGTCTTCAAAGCTTCTATGTTCTTTAGAATGCAGTCAAAGGTCACTCCATCAAGTCCTGGTGCAGACTTACCGTTCATACTGTTCAAAACCTTTTTCAACCCTTCTTCATTTATTTCATTTATTTTGAAACGAGGGGTCACGGCTACCATGGGGGTGCACGGAGAAGGAAAGGCGGATTTTGGGACGTTTGCATTTAAATTTTTCCCGACGTTGGAAAAATATCTATTTAACGAATTCGCTACCTCACGCGCAGCCGCACTTCTCTCGCATCCTCTCTCCTCTATTACCTTCGAAACCAAATTAGATTTATTATCCTGCTTCGAACAACCAATGAAATTCGATTTGAGGGCATCCCAAAACTTTTTAGGTCTACGTTTATATTCATTGAATTCCGACTTGAAGTAATCTTCCCTGGATTTATCAATAATATTTTTTAGCCTAGCATTATATTTATCATAATACGACTTTAACGAATTATTCGAAGGCTGACGTCTTACGCGCTTCCCCAAATTGTCTCTTTTCCTAATTGACCTCAATATCCCGTCCGTAATCCAAGGTTTCAACTTCACCTTCGCTGAGGAAATTTTATGTGTAACAGTTGCCCGCGAAATAGCATAGTTCAAACCTTCCAATAATTTGTCCAAGGCTTTATCCACATCAATTTCTTTTATTACACCTGTCCAATCAAGTTGTTGAATTTGCCCGGCCAATTTGGATTTCACTACTTTGGTAGAGAATCTTGAATCTTTTTGAGGTTCATTTCGTGGGTAACTGTCAATTTCTATTGAGGCAATGACAGCAAAGTGGTCAGTTATGGCGGTAGAGAAAATACCAGCCCTCTGATCTCCACAATTACCACGTACAAAAATATGATCAATACAAGACACACTCTCTCCTTGAACCCTGGTAGGTTTATTTATTAATGACAAAAACCCAGCATTTTCTAGACTTGTTAAGTAGTTCACCTCTTGACGTCTCTCTGTATTCAAAATATCAATATTCAGGTCTCCAACCAAGAAGCAAATATCATTAGAATAGTTAGCAAAAAACTCATTTATGTCATTTGTGTAGGGCTCTATGTCACCTTGCCCATTTCGATAAGAAGCCAAAATAACAATTTTACGATTATTTATGTTGAAAGATATTACCAAACTCGTAGAAAGACAGAAAGATACGGCGTGAACCACCGCATTATATTTCTGTTTAACATAAACAATGACACCATCACATTTATTATTGTGTATCGATGTTTTAAAAAGTTGATACCCAGGAACGTCTCTGAAATTTGAGCACCCCTCCAAACCCGATTCCGTGAGGACAACCATATCCAACTCCTCAAAATCACCTCCAGACCATGCAAAAAACTCATCAAAGTTTGTTCTATAACCCCTTATATTCATGTGGAACAGAGATAAAGCCTGCCTTTGAAATTTTAAGCTTACTGTGTATTCTTTAATGACATCATAATAATCGTCAATATCGGGAGGATTCGGTAATAAAACTTCCATAATAATAAATAATAATTAACCACACGAAAAACAGCGCCAACAATTTATTTTCAAACAAATTATAACTTGAGTAAATCATCTTCATTTTTAATCAAAAACACATCCTTAGAATTTTCATCTTTTTTAACAAACACACGGCAATGGCGTTCCCAAACATATTTATAGCATTTCTCTCTAGCAGTGATTTTAGCAAGTCGTAACAAATTCTTCCTGAATACAGTTAAACAATTATTGATATAAATACGACCTTTCATCTCTTTCCAGATCTCAGGTTTTATACTGCAGGGCGACAAATCTTTCCTGTCTCTTTCCTGCATTGACGACAACATCACGATCTTTTGGTTTATTATTCTGTGAATAATACACCTATGTATTCGCTCAGCAAAAAATTTTTATAACACCCCCTCAAAATTTTTTCTTTTCCGTTTCAAGGTGCGTAGATTCCAAAAATGCAATGCCGTACGCCGTACGCCGTCCGCCGTACGCCGTATCACGTGTACAGGCTTCATTTTCGGTCTAAAAAAGTCGTTCTTTCGCACACATGCTCCATTTGGGCCTTAGTTGTGTCCCGAAACTTTTCAGCCCGATCGGAATATATCCAGGGGAGTTATGAGTGAAAATGTGTATAAAAATAGGTACTTTTTGCGTTTTTACAACATGTTAGTAACATGAGCTTTTGAGGTATCTTTTTCCATGTTTTTGAGGACGAGAAGACCGAATATGAAGTCGATTTTGACCAAAGACGCGGAAATTGAGGTTTTACCAAAGGTTCAGCTCCCAAAATTGGTTTTTTATGAGTCAAAAACCTGGAAAACTGTCTGAAATCACCATAAATGTGTACAATAACATTGGAAAAAGTGTAAACAGGTGAATCAAGACCATTAAATGCCACTACCAATGATCAAAGATGATCTTAAAAAAAAAGCGTACCTACCTATTTCATGTTTTGGGGGCCAAAATTGGTGGAAATCATCAGAAATAGCTATTTCAATCATTCCACATGTAAGAAACAATACATTTAACAGCCAACAAAAATCTCTAGAACTCCAATAGAATAATAAACCCATGTGACAAGGACTTTGCAGCGTTTTGGTTTATTATTCTGTGAATAATACACCTATGTATTCGCTCAGCAAAAAATTTTTATAACACCCCCTCAAAATTTTTTCTTTTCCGTTTCAAGGTGCGTAGATTCCAAAAATGCAATGTCCGTCCGCCGTCCGCCGTACGCCGTATCACGTGTACAGGCTTCATTTTCGGTCTAAAAAAGTCGTTCGGAAGTCGGAGGTAGGACGTAATCAGAATTATTAAGCGTATACATGGTTTTTAGAGGGTTTAATATTTTAATGCGTTTACTATGTACCAGCCTGGGAGCAGTTTTATCGCTCTCTGCCTCACCAAACTGAATTCGAAGTGTGAGCCGAGTTAACGAGAAAAGAGCCATCAGCGAAAAGATATAGTCAACGAAACCGAGCTCAAGCAAAGCATCAACATAAATAAAAACGCTGTAAAGTCCTTGTCACATGAGTTTTGTTGTGATCGGCTGCTCCTCCACAACTCATGTATTGTGCCAACATGAAGTACCTCAGAGTGGGGACCCCCCGACCCACCTCTGATCATGTCAGGGGAATATAAAAGAGCCAGGGCCACTAAATACACAACCATTCTCAATCAATCTTCCGGCCTCGTCTGTTGCTTCCTACATCACTACAAGTTTATTATTCTACTGGACATACCTACAGAAATGTTGACTGTTCATTTATTGTTTCTTTCATGTGCTATAATTTAAATGGCTATTTGTGGTGGTTTCCACACATTTTAACTCCCATTTTGGTTTATTATTCTGTGAATAATACACCTATGTATTCGCTCAGCAAAAAAATTTTTATGTTACCGGCTTCATTTACGGTCTAAAAAAGTCGTTCTTTCGCAAACATGCTCCATTTGGGTCCTAGTTGTGTCCCGAAACTTTTCAGCCCGATCGGAATACACCCAGGGGTGTTATGAGTGAAAAATGGGTATACAATAGGTAGGTATTTTTTGTGTTTTAGTAAGATCGGCTTATGAGGTATCGTTTTCCATGTTTTTGGGACGAGAAGACCGAATATGAAGTCGATTTTGACCGAAGAGTGGAAAATTGAGGTTCTAAGGAAGGTTCAGCTTCCAAAATTCATTTTTTTATTAGCCAAAAACCTCGGAAAACCGTCTGAAATGACCACCAACTTGTATAATAACACTAGAAGAAGTGTCAACAGGTGAATCAAGACAATTATATGGCACTATCAGCGACCGAAGATAATATGAGAAAAAAAAGCGTAATTTGTGTTTGTGGGGGCCAAAATTGGTGGAAACCATTACAAATAGCTATTTAAATTATTGCACATGGAAGAAACAATAAATGAATAGCCAGCATTTCTGTACGTATGTCCAATAGAATAAGAAACCCATGTGACAAGGACAAAAGTGCACCTTCGTACAATCAGGGTGAGCACTGGGAAAAGTAGTAGGTAATGAGACATTTGAGTGACATTTCACGAGTTGAAATTACCCCAAACGAATGAATTCATTTAATTCAAGGTTATTCAGCAATGAAGTTGCTCATTGCTTGCATCTTTATAATAATTATTTTATTATGAAGCCTTATAATAATCCTTATAATGAATTATTATCCGTATAATAATACTCCTTAATTATCCTTGCAATCGTCCTTATAATAATAATTTTGTTATTTCTAAATGAGGACTCGGCAATGTTCGATTTCGTTTTGCGATCGGTCAGGTTCGGCTCCACTTCTCTCACGAGACCCTCCGCTTCCTGTAGGTGGTGAAACAAGATACAATTATGTTCCATTTCGAGGGGGGCCTGTGTGCTTCAGTGATGAAGTACGGGTGAAATACACCTTCCGCAGTTGAGCCATTTAGTTTAAATCCAGTTTTTCAGCAACGGGTGGTGTCAACGCCCGTTGATTACGAGAAATACTCATTTGAAAAGTAAAATTCATAATTTGAAGACGGGACATTCTTATTCCGACTTGGAAAATTCCTGATTTGGTTTGGAAAATTCCTGATTTGGTTTGCAAAAATTCTAATTTGGTTTGCAAAAACCCTGATTTGACTTGGTAGAGCAATTATACTGAACAACGGGGAATAAGGAAGTTTGTCAAACAAATCCCCTTTTTGCAATTTGAGGCTTTGAGTGGGGGGGGGGGGGATCCCGTAGAAAAGACAACGAACGACCTTCGGAGCTGAACCTCTACGCGGATCCTCGCCCGCGTATTGATCCGAGTGGGCAGAGTCTATGCGGCCGCGGTGGGGTTGGCGGGTGGCGAAGCGGGGGCCGCCGGGTGGCGAAGCGGGGTCGGCCTGAAGGTGAGACGAGGCTGTTGTGGGGGTGCAGCGGACCCGGGGGCCATACCGGGGGCCATACCGGGGGCCGTACCGGGGGCCATAAGGGGGTGCAACGGCGACGGGGGCCGTTCGGAGTTGACCGCGTTCCGTACTCCTCGCCGCTCCGTCGTCGTCCCTTCGCGTCGCGGTGGTCCGGAAGGGTCAGTTTTTGAAGGGAAAAATGGAAAACGATACCTCAAAAGTTCCTACAAATGTTACTAAAACACAAAGAGTAGGTAGGTACATATTTGTATACACATTTTCACTCATAAACCCCTGGGTGTATTCCGATCGGGCTGCAAAGTTTCGGAACACAACTAGGGCCCAAAATATTTAGGCCGAAAATGAAGCCGTTATGCGTGATACGGCGGACGGCGTACGGCGGACGGCGGATGGACATTGCATTTTTGGAATCTACGCACCTTGAGACGGAAAAGGAAGGACCTATAAACTGAATTTCGTCAATTTTGGTTCATGGTAACTAGGAAAAGTGCGAAGTGAGGCGTACGGCTGACAGAAATTTTTTATTGCATTTTCGGATTCTACATACCTTGAAACGGAAAACATCAAATTTTGAGGGGGTGTTAATTTTTATTTTTTTCCCATGCCCGATTCCAAAGGTTCATTACCTATTGAAAATAATAAACCAATAAATAGTTCATGAATAAATAACGTTTGGGCGACATTTGGATTTCAATGGGTTGTTTGAGTTGCTTAGAAAAGCCGCTCATCAGTTCATGCTGCAAGACTCGGACTGATACCCGCTGCACTGACGTTCGAGTTGCCTCTTGCAGCTATCTCACTGCCTCCTTGAAACAGCTTTAGAGGCATTGTGGATGCATAAGGTGGTGCAGAAGCTTTTATTTTGTTTCACTTGTATATTTATGGCAGCTACCTCGGGGCACATTTTGGCAGCCAAAAAAAACCTAGAAATTGTGTTATGCCCATTTTCACACGCCTGTAACTAATAACAGGTTATTCCAAATGAAAAATTTCATATAATGACAATTTTAGATCACCAAATTCTGCGTTCAAAATCCCCAATTTTATTTAAATTTTATATTTAAATTTTACTCGAACCCTTGGAGGTCCAAAAGTGAAGTTCCTCCACAGATGAGTTCCTCGTCGAAAGGGGTTTCTCGCTTACGACTTCGGCCGGTTTTTCTCCTCGCCATTCCGCGACACAAAGCATCTGGAAGGGCCCTCGAAAGCCGTGTTTGAAATTCAGATCCCTTTGCCGCATTACGGAGTAAAACACTGTCTAACAGTACCTGCCAACCTACAGCTCTTTTTTCTCTTTTATTCTCCCCCCTCGGGTTTTCGCTACACCTGGATCGGGTGAGTCGGAGTGGAATTATCATTTCGTCACATTCCCATCATGAAAAGGGATCACGTCGACACTGCGCGAGTCCCCCACCCCTTTCCGATTTGAATAATATCGCAATACCGTGAAGCGGATTTCAAGTCAAACTCCCCGTAGTTCGAAACACGAAGCTCCATTCAACGAAACGCTTCCTTGCCGTCTCATTATGAATTTCTAATTCAAACCGGTTTGGTTCAGGATTGCGTCAGTTATAACGTCCCCAGCTATACCTGATATTTCAAAATGACAGTTGTAATGATTACTTCTTCGTTACTTTGAAGCGCATAATTAGTTTGAAGATAATGATGAAATTTACACGAATTAAACTTGACCTAGTCTCACTAAACCAAGTTTAATTCACTCATTAGACCAGAATGAACAGACAACAGAATTGCAAAACCCTTACCTACTTCCTTTACCACAAAAAACGCTGCAAAGTCCTTGTCACATGGGTTTATTATTCGATTGGACATACCTACAGAAATGTTGGCTGTTAAATTTATTGTTTCTTTCATGTGAAATAATTGAAATAGCTATTTCTGATGATTTCCACCAATTTTGGCCCCCAAAACATGAAATAGGTACGCGTTTTTTTTTCAAATCATCTTTGATCATTGGTAGTGCCATTTAATGGTCTTGATTCACCTTTTTACATTTTTTCTAGTGTTCTTATACACACTGATGGTGATTTCAGACAATTTTCCAGGTTTTTGTCTCATAAAAAACCAATTTTTGGAGCTGAACCTTTGGTAAAACCTCAGTTTCCGCGTCTTTGGTCAAAATTGACATCGTATTCGGTCTTCTCGTCCCAAAAACCATGGAAAACGATACCTCAAAAGCTCATGTTACTAAAACACAAAAAGTGCCTATTAATATACACATTTTCACTCATAACACCCCTGGGTATATTCCGATCGGGCTGCAAAGTTTCGGGACACAACTAGGGCCAAAATGGAGCACGTGTGCTAAAGAACGAATTGTTTAGAGCGAAAATGAAGCCTGTACACGTGATACGGCGGACGGACATTGCATTTTTGGAATCTACGCTCCTTGAAACGGAAAAGAAGAAATTTTGAGGGGGGTGTTATAAAAATTTTTTGCTGAGCGAATACATAGGTGTATTGTTCACAGAATAATCAACCGCTGTAAAGTCAAAGTCAACCGCTGTAATCAAAAACGTTGCGAAGTCCTTGTCGCATGGGTTTATTATTCTATTGGACATACCTACAGAAATGTTGGCTGTTCATTTATTGTTTCATTCATGTGCAATAACTAACATAGCTATTTTTGATGGTTTCCACCAATTTTGGCCCCCAAAACACGAATTAGTACGCTCTTTTTTTTCTTTTTTTTTCAAATAAACTATGATCATTGGTAGTGCCATTTAAAGGTCTTGATCCACGTGTTGACACTTTTTCTAGTGTTATTATAAAAATTTATAGTGATTTCAGACGATTTCCCAGGTTTTTGACTCATAAAAAATTAATTTTGGGAGCTGAACATTTGGTAGAACCTCTAGAACCTCTTTAGTCAAAATCGGCTTCATACTCGGTCTTCACCTCCCCCCCCTTAAATCGTGGAATACGATACCTCAAAAGCTCTTGTTACTAAAACACAAAAAGTACCTATTTTTATACACATTATCAATCATAACACCCCTGGATATAAATTCCGATCGGGCTGAAAAGTTTCGGGACACAACTAAGGCCCAAATGGAGCATGTGTGCGAAAGAACGACTTTTTAGACAGAAATTGAAGCCGGTATGCGTGATACGGCGTACGGCGGTCGGACATCGCATTTTTGGAATCTACGCACCTTGAAACGTAAAAGAAATAATTTCGTGTGGGTGTTATGAAAGTTTTTTGCTGAGCGATTACATAGGTGTAATATTCGCAGAATAATAAACCAAAATGGGTATAAAATTGGTATTTTTAGTGTTTTCGTAACATGCTAGTAACATGAGCTTTTGAGGTATTGTTTTCCATGTTTTTTAGGACGAAAAGACCGAATATGAAGTTGATTTTGACCAATGAGTGGAAAATTGAGGTTGTAACGAAGGTTCAGCTCCCAAAATTCATTTTGTGAGTCAAAAACCTGGGAAATTGTCTGAACTTACCACAAATTTGTATGTATGTATTTGTACTGGTAACACTGGAAGTAGTATCAAAAGGTGAATTAAGACAATTCAATGACAATTTCAGTTATCGAAAATATTTTAAATAATATTCGTCTACAATCGTGCCGTATTCATTCGTGAATAATGAACCCATGTGACAAGGACTTTGCAGCGTTTATGTTTTAGTAACATGAGCTTTTAAGGTATCGTTTTCCTTTAGCGGTCGTGGGGGGGGGTGAATGGGAAATCGTCTGAAATCACCATGAGTTCGTATAATAACACTGTAAAAAGTGTCAACATGTGGATCAAGACGATTAAATGGCACTACCAATGATCACAGATAATCTTAAAAAAATGGTGAAAACCATCAAAACTAGCCATTTCAACTTTTATACACGAAGGAAACAATAAAAGTGTGTTAGCAGCATTTCTGTAGGTATGTCCAATAGAATAATAAACCCATGTGACAAGGACTTTGTAGCCTCTTTCATTTCCTGCAGTTTTCTTGCCTCTTCTTTCGTATACAAACTAATTCCCGTGTCACTAATACCGCTATTTCTGAGGCAGGCGGTGGTTCGGTTTGCGCCATTATGAGAAAATGTGCAACGCTACAAGTATTTTGCCGGTCTGCCAGGGCCTGCGAAACCTAAACTCCGAATGGAAAAAAATATGGAAGAAAGTTCATTCAACATAATGGATCCTGTCATGAGAAGGCTTTAGTGAAATGTTTTCAATTTATTCTATAGAAAACAGTTTCTAAACAGGTTTCTTTCAGGATTGGGGCTCTCAATAGCCCAATCCCCCAGCCACCTGTACCATCTCCTCCTTCCTCGCACCTACTTTTTCCTCTATTTCCCTCTCCCTTTGAACCGACCCTTGCAAGCTTTTCACTGCCCTCATTTTAACAAACTTCCTAAGTACTGAGGCTTATAACTTGAACTTCCATCTTCTCTTTTGCCCATCTCAGCCCATTCACCTCCGTCTCGGATCAACTTTTGATCGGTCGCCAAGTTGTCCACGAAAACAATTTATGGCTTTCATCTAATCCCACTCCGAGGAACAAATTCCCTTGCGCAGTTTCCCTGTAGTTCGCCTCTTTTGTTCTGGACGCTCTCAGTTGGCTGTTTTATTAATTAATTACTTTATACATCTTCTAAATGTGCTGATGTTTCACTCAGTCACACCGCAGACCTATTTGCCAGGTGTTTGTTCTGATTATCGTGGCCTGTGGCGTCGTGGTGAAGTAAGCGAGCGCAACTACACCTCATAAAATACTCTGCTAATATCCAAAGCCTCTTCTGGGTAAGGCTTCCAGCCTGCCTGGGTATCATACCCTCCAGCTTGGTTCCAACACTGGAGGATGTCACCATGATATCTGGGATCTTTTCGGATATGTGCCCGGCTGGTTCCAACACTGGAGGCTGTCACCAATTCCAGGATCTTTTAGGATGTGTGCCCGGTTGGTTCCAGCATAGTGGCTGTCACCAATTCCGGGATCTTTTCGGGCTCGTTTGCCTGGTTGGTTCCAACACTCAAGGATGTCACCAAATCCAGGATCATTTAGGTTAAGGAGAGAGAGAGGAGGAGCGAGGTGAGAGAGTATTCAGCGACTAGAGGAGAGCGTAGAATGGCTAGAAAGGCGAAGGAGGCGAGTTTTTATAGCCCTGAGGGCTATCTCCTTCCATCCTCCGGCTAATGGAGGATGGTGGAGATCCCCACTAGGTTCCTCGGTGCTCCTGCGTCTTTCGCACTTGAGTTTATTTGCGAGATCTTAAGTTTACAGGGAGTGGTTCTGGGAGGATACCACGACAATCAAGCTAAGTCTTTTCGTATTGCATTATTAATTTCTTTACTTATGTACCTGTCTCGGATGCCCGGACATGAGGGGGCAACTTTGCCTCGTCACTAACGTACGTATCGTACAAATACTATATGAATTATTTTGTTGCAGGCATCTTCGTATTCCATGGGCATTTCAGTTAGACAGTCACAAAATATTTTTTTTTTTTTTTAAACTTTTTATTAACTTTTTGTGGAGTACCACTATTAAGTTTGCACATAACCATAAATATAAATAACACAAACATGGAACTTGAGGAAATCAGACTACCCTTTGGTAGCTGAAACAATGGGTTTATTGATAACAGCGGACGTTTGTAACAATAACAAAAAAAAAGATGGGGCTCATATGGGTATATAAATATATAACTTGGATAACAAGAGTTCCAATAAATTGTACAGTCCAGCTGGAGGTCACAGGAGGTCCGAGTGCCACTTTCTCTTCAGACGTCGCGAAGCTCGTTCTGGACGAGGTTCTTCGAGGATTCCCCTCACTAACGGGTTAGGATGGTGAGTAATACGTGCGGCAAGTTGGGTATATTAAGCCTGGAGTCACAAAATGCATCACTAAGAGAGGAAGTCCAAAAACCCACTTTAACCACCTTCCAGAATCACTTTCATCCTTGCACGAAGGCACAAGCCCCAACACTTTAATTTTTCTGAACCTATCCTGTAGTGAAAGTGCATAGTCCGTGTTATTCAGGCCGGACCAAGTTGTCTTGGTCTGCATCCAATCGCCCAAGCTTTTGGATGCAGTTTAGCGGACCGAGTTGACCATTCGTCAGAATGAACTTTCTCTTTTCGGGACTGGTTTGGTTGTTGCCCGTAGCAACACTCCCTACAGCTCTTCTGTCATTGATGGAACACACACCAGCACTCACATTTCCATTGGCCGTGGTGTCTGAGTAGGTGTGAACCCACTCTGGAGAGCGGTTCCTCGTAGCGGGATCCTTCATTGGACTCCCAGGCCCGAAAGTTTGTCACCTTGGGCTGATTGTTGTACCAGTTTTAACATGAATATGTTTAATGGATGGACCTCTGTCTACGAAGCTGGCACGCTTTCCCCCGCCTTTCCTCTTTCCTGCTACTGTAACATTTGGATAGCGAGGGGATTGACGCGGGGGTTCTGTTCTGACACCTTGGAACGTTTCTCTCGTTTCCGTGGTGTTGGTCCTTTGACCTCTTGAAGGCTGCCGGTCATCTGAAATACACCTCTCATAGTAATTCCACCTCAACAAGACATTGTCAATTGCTCTTTCAGGCTCCACTCACCAAGCTACCCGAAACCGTGGCAATTTATAACGTACCTACTACCCCTGGCTGAGTGGATAACAAACTTCTACGCTGAAAGACCCGTGTTTCTTTTGCGACCAAACGAGTGCTCCTTGACTGGTACGATGAAAATCAAAAATGATCTCCTCAGACACCGTTAAACATATCCTTGAAGAGGAGAACATTTCCTTTAGTTGATTCCCGCTGAACTACTCGTTTTTTCAGAAAATTTTGACTCTACATCAAGAGTAACATTTTTCGTGAGTCCTACGAGTAAAACGCTGCAAATCCCTGCACAACGGTTTATTATTTTGTATAGAATACCCTTCTGTTACAGATCACAGCTCTATGTATAGATAACCCGTCTATATAATATGATATGTACTATTCTATTATATGCATATTATGTAGATCGCAGACCCTCCGTAGGTTAGTACCTAACCCCGTACTCGTTACTAGGTACCTACCTAAATCACGAGTTAAATGTTGCTAAAATAATTCTGCCGATGACAAACAGTACCTAACAAAAAGAAACACACAATGAAGTTCTGAAAAGAAATTGTTGATGAGGAGTGAAAAAAGTTGCAAAAGTACCTACCAACAAACTCCAGCCCCTTCTACGTAGATGGTATAATGAACCGTTGTGTAATAATTTACCGTTGATTTACCGTAGTAATAATTTACCCATCAATAATACTTCAACGTTTGTTCAAGTTTCACTACCTACCAACAAACTCCAATAGAGCCATCATTTTTCAAATTAAATAATATCACAGAACAACCAACTCGACTTCATACTCCGCCAATATAATCAGGTGATCCCTACCAATGATTGGCCGTATTCACAAATTCCTATTGTGGGCGCGTCTCTGGTTACGAGATTTGGTTTGAATTGTATACAATTTCATTCACACTGGAGTCGAAAATGCCTGTCGGTGCAAACTTCGGGGCCTTACTGTGAACGAACGGCTGGACGTACGATGCTCCGGATGGTCTTAAAAAACTCGCAAGTTCAAGAACTATTTAAAACCGTAAAAATATTTACGTAAAAAAATGGTATAGGCGTTTTGAAAATTTCAACCCCTATTTTGAACCCCTTAGAGATGACTCACAGTAACGTCGAGCTTCGAGGACCAACTAGACGCCGAACGGAACCTATAACCCGAATTTCATCAATTTTTTTTCATGGTAACTAAGAAAAGTGGCCCGTACGGCGTACGGCGTACGGCGGACAGACAGAAATATTTTTATTGCAGTTTTGGATTCTACATACCTTGAAACGTAAACCATCAAATTTTGAGGGGGGGTAAGAATTTTTTTTTTCATGCTCGATTCCAATGGTTCATTATTGAAAATAATAAACCAAAAATAAGGTGACATGCCAGTTTTTGGGGGTCAAAAATGGCAAGACAACCTTAACTATTGATGTGCTTTACATTGTAATGTCCAGATTGAGATGAGTGGGCAGGTACTTAAGTAGTAGTCCTCTACAAGTCATTACTGATTATTAACAAAGAAAATATTGATAGGCAATGAAAATCCGGGTCTCAATTTAGCAGTGTAGGTATATATTCAATGGTTCGCACTCAAAAGCCACGCACAGAGCCTAAAGTTACCCGACCGGGATCTGGCCTCCACGTCACTTATCAGCTGGGGTGACGTCATTGTTTCCATGGCGATTGCCTTGTTATAATGTGTCGCTGATTTGTTTACATCTACAAGTCCAACCTGCGAGTTGACGTCAGTCTCAGGAGGAAGACTGGACTCCCAAGGACGAACCTCCTTGCTGCGTTCAAAATCCCATTATGCGCCTCAAGTCTGCGAGCAGGGCAATAGTGACGTTGGCCAGTGTTCATTTTACAATCTTTTTAGCATCTCGTGTTGGCTGATTGCCATCTGGGATCATAGTGGCGTTAACGGCTCAACGTCTGCTTCCGTCTCCATCTTTGCGATGGGCTTTCGTACCTCGTGTATAATAATTATGCAAGGGGAGGTTTTTAACGGCTTCCAGGCGCTTCTACCGTTTCGGTGACCGTTACGAGCCCACATACGCCCACATATTCCATCTAGGGGCGTACAGTCTGACACGTTATGCTTCTTCCTGACTGTTATCCTACTTAGGGCCTCTTTCACCAGCTATTTAACGACCTGATTAACTTTAACGGCCTCGGTTAATCGGACATCAGAGCGATTTTCCTTTCACCACCCCAAGATAACCAAAACTTTAAGGAGAAGGGATAACGTGCCCGTTAAAGATTTCGTTAAAGTTAATTGGTGAACCCTCCACCAATTAAGAGGTTAACGGACGATTAGCAGCATGTATATAATGTATATTATATACATATTATAGTTCTTTCTATGTATATATTATGCTTTGAGTAGATGTACAATACATTTTTTTAAATAATGTATCTACTACCTAGTGAGTAGTTATTACATTCCAACATACCTTCCCTATATGAGGTCAAATGAACGTGTTTATTTATTTTATTGGACCTACAGAAATGTTGGCTGTTCATTTATTGTTTATTTCATGTGCAATAATTAAAATAGCATTTTTTAAGGTTTCCACAAATTTTGAATAAACGAAAAACTTTTGAGGGGGTGTTATAAAAATGTTTTTGCTGAGCGAATACAAGTGTGTATTGTTCACAGAATAATAAATCAAAAGGAGAGGAAGTTATACTTAACAAGGAGCACCTCTGTCGTAGATAATAATGCTTATTTATTAACAGAACAAAATGTATTGTATTTCAAAAAAGGAAGTACAGCAACCAAAATAACCTCACAACCGATACATCAAAACATCGTAACGAATAAGTTTTTCCTGTTCGCAGAACTGGGGGCCCACGGTTTTCTAGGAGCATATTTTTTGCATTCCTGGAACAACCAAGACCACTTCAGAAATAGATACCTTGGATATAAAATACCAACTGAAAATTGAGATTGTATTGTTTCATATTATTTTCAAAAACGGCATAAAACAGCAGAAGCTGACAAATTTTGGGGTGCGCTGGCAAAGTAGTCACGTTAAGGTTAATATCAAGTTATATTTCCCTAAAATTGTGTATAATTGTGGTGGTACATGTACTATAAAGGATATTACATGTTAGTTTGCGTTCTGATTCTTGTCAGATCCTCCAGATAATACACGTACTTAGTACTTAGATACTACATGTAAGCATACATGAACACATTGCTCCAGTGCTTGGTAGGATATTGAAAAGAAACCTCTGAAATTTCACTTACGTTTTGTGCCGTGAAGTCCTATTTTGAGTTTGAGTTGAAAGGCGACGGCATTCGTATGTCATAGTCGGAAGTCGTTCGCGAATACCTACAAAGTGTTTTGATTTTGATGTCGTTTCACCCGTTTACTGTCCCGATGAGGCATCGTTTCGTCGAAAACGGACACAAAAACCGTTGGCGGGCAACACTGCATCGTTAACTTAACGAATCCTTAACGCCGCCATCAAATTGACGCCGACATCAAACTGATGCCCTGATTAGTGTGGTGAAATGTAAATCTCTGACGCCCCGGTTAACCTGCATGTTCCCGTTACGATTTCGTTAGGTTAATCAGACATTAGAGGCAGTTTGGTGAAAGTGGCCCTTAGTACCATTCAGGCGATTATCCTACTTACAACCAAAAGGCGCCTTTTTTCTCCCTGCTTTTTCGACTTATTTCGTCCAGAAGAGTTTGATGTCAAGGACAGAGTAGAATGTGACATAAATTGAAGGAGAACAGGATTAAGCAAATGAAGTTTGTTTATACTTATCTGGTCCCGTTCATGTATCCAAGAGACAATGATGACATGATGTGTTGACGTGATGTTCGGTTGGTTTCAGGGATATTCCAACTTGGTTTTCACAGGTAAGATTACCTGTGCGTTGCATCCATAAGGCCACTTGGGCCACTGCCCCGGCACCCAAAAACATTAAGAGTAAAAAAAAAAACTCCAACCGTGTGTGTCTGTTGGCATTTGAATTTCCCTCCGTAAACTGTACCTAGCATTTTTCACGAAGTTCAACAGCGAATCGACAGAGTTCTCTGGCTATGGATATCAACACGTGGTTCCGTCATGTTGGCTCCCTGCAGCTCCCCAGATGGAGCATGTAATCAGAATATAGCGACAGTAATCGATGTCGTGCAATCGAAATAGAAACCTAGGCTCCTGAAACTGGCAGGTCCTGGGACCTAGTGTCGCCATGGCAACCGAGAAAAGTGGCCCGTTCGCGGAAGCTCAGTCGGGTAAAAATGTTGCTTGCCACGCCCTCTTTGGGCCACTGCTCCAGAATCTGATTTCAACCCCAAAGTCGTTCATTTCACAATCGATTCTATCCCTTCTATTCAATTTGTCATCTCGATTTGTCATGATTCTTCTGATTTCTTTTTCTCTGAATCACATTCGCTTTCTGTGTCAGTTTTCAATTTTTTTGCGTGTTTTGCGTTCAGACCGGTTCCGATGACAGATTTGTATTTGTGGTACCTACGTGCGTTTTGTCCTGTTTGGTGTTTGTGGTTTGTGGATTGATCGGCATCAACACACTGATAACTACCTAGCTTCTAGTCAATAGCTTCTCCATTCAAGATTCAAGTTGGTACCGGCCAACTTGAACATGAATTCGGTGGCTAATTTGCTCTATATCACTGCTTATATTGCTGCTTATATATTTGCTGAATATCACTGCTATCAGTAAATAAGGGAAGGGTGTTGTTGCCTTGGGGTATTTTGTAGACATATCTGTTGGTTTTGTGTTCTGGTCTGGTGCCCCACCGTTTTCAGACCCCACGCACCGCTACTGGATGTGTCTCTCCACGCTGAAAAGTATCCAAGACTGATTGAGGTCGGATTTTGAAAATGTGGCTACCAACTTCCAAATCATTCGCTTTATTAGTGGTTACAGGTACGAAAAATTGAACAGTTGTTGTTCAGTTGTTGTAGGATCTTCAGCATCGTCAACCCTGTGGTCAAAGAGTATCGGACCGGGCGCAAAGCCCTGAGCCAGACCGTGGCCCACGAGATACAAGGCCGGGACACACGGCGTAGAAAATACGCGTTGCGGGTAGTAGAAGTCCTAAAGACGTTCATCTTATTTCATATGGGAGATGGCAACTTCGCTTCCGTTAGTTGAATTATTCCGTCAACATATTCCAAATTTAAATGGGGTTGTCCACAAGCCAATCCTTTAGTGTATACCTATAGTCTTCATGTCTACCTATTGTGTACAGGTACGAAAAATATTTTTCTTCGCATGGCAACGGAAATTGAACATGCTGTGGCAGTTACTACAAATATATTTTTCAATACCTAGGTATAAAAAAATAAAATTGATGGAGAGAAGCCAGACCAAACTCGAAAACAAAGAACATCAGTACCTACAAAAAATAGGGCCTAGGTTGTTAATTTTCATCTGAGATTTGATTAGTAAATATTATTGTAAATATCATAACTGAAATATGAATCTATAAGTATAATTAAATTGTTATAATATAATCATTGTTAAATAATTTGTGAATTTTGATATTGTAAATATTTCAATTGTGAATAAGCAGGTACAAAAGTTATAGACACATGGTCTCTAGACTTTCTAAAAATCATTATATTTGTTGTATAAAAAAACTGAATTGAAAAAAAAAATGAAATCCAAACACTTACGGTACGCTTTGTCAATGAAACTGCTTATACCTACTCGTAAATACATACGCAGTAATAAATAGCAGTGGAAGGTACGAGCCTGGACGGGTCATGACCTTAGGCTCATAAACCAACATAAGTTTAGAACTTTTATTATGTATATAGACTCTCTAAAATCATTTTGTTTGTTGTATAAAGTTTTTGTTGAATAGAAAAATTGGATTGAATTGGTTTTGTATTTGATTCTTTCTAGATCCCTTTTGGTTTATTATTCTGTGAATAATACACCTATGTATTCGCTCAGCAAAACTTTTTTATAACACCCCCTCAAAATTTTTTTTTTTCCGTTTCAAGGTGCGTAGATTCCAAAAATGCAATGTCCGTCCGCCGTATCACGTGTACAGGCTTCATTTTCGGTCAAAAAAAATCGTTCTTTCGCACACAGGCTCCATTTGAGCCCTAGTTGTGTCCCGAAACTTTTCAGCCCGATCGGAATATACCCAGGGGTGTTATGAGTGAAAATGTGTGTAAAAATAGGTACTTTTTACGTTTTAGCAACATGAGCTTTTAAGGTATCGTTTTTCATGTTTTTGGGGACGAGAAGACCGAATATGAAGTCGATTTTGACCAAAGAATAGAAAATTGAGGTTCTACCAGATGTTCAGCTCCCGAAATAGATTTTTTATGAGTCAAAAACCTGGGAAATCGTCTGAAATCACTATCAATTTGTAGAATAACACTGGAAAAAGCGTCAACAGGTGGATCAAGACGATTAAATGGTGCTATCAATGATCACAGATAATTTATTTTTTTTTAAAGGGGGGGGGGCGTACCTAATTCGTGTTTTGGGGGCCAAATCTGGTGGATACCACCAGAGATAGCTATTTCAATTATTTTATATGAAAGAAACAATAAATAAACAGCCAACATCTCTGTAGGTATGCCCAATAGAATAATAAACCCATGTGACAAGGACTTTGCAGCGTTTTTCACTACTTTGTCTACACTTAAAACTTCGGTTATTGGGCCTATCGTTCGGCGAACTAATAATGTCTTATTATTAAAACTATGTACATACCTGTACTTGGAACTGCACTTGATTAAGCGATGAATGCAAAAAAAAATGTGAAGCGAATGGAGTAGGCTTGAATATTAGGACTTCACAAATAGAAAAAGGGTGGTGTCCCGGCCTATTATATACGTTATTATAATACCTCGAGGGCCACGGCCAGACCCTGCTTGACCTCCTGAAAGGTTCTTCCTTGATACTACGAATGGAGGTCTGAGAAAGGACCTACTTGATCCCTCAGTCAACCTTCACCTTGAGCCATCACATATTTTTTAATCATTTCCTACCCGCTGCTCCTTCGTAATGCTCCGTCCTCAGGCCGACATCACCTCTTCTTCTCTTCCATAATACTCTGAAGGATAACAACGTGGAGTTTCTGATATAAGGGAGTTAAATGAGTCGACCGTTGTACGCACACATAAGCGATATTATGTAACATTTTCCCATTAAATTAATCGTTTTGCGAGCTAAATCGTAGATTTTTTTTAAATTTCAAATAAGGTTCGTTTTCCTTCAAATAACTTATTTTTTCTTACATTGTATATATTTTAATTCTACGCGGAATTTCATAGATAGATGACAACGTGCGTATTCTGTATTAACATCTGGGTGTTACCCGAAACATTTCACCTCTGGACCCTGAACAAGGATAACTTGTGCGTGTAATTCCTCCTCAACCTTGTAATCCGATAATGAGTGGTCAGAATTAATTCCGTTATAGCCACGCCTCGTACAAGCTCGATGTCGGTAGTCAACTTTATCTTCTTGAGTCATCTTTGAGCGTCCGACGTTAATCACGCATCTAAAATTCATTTCTCCCCTCCCACTTCAACCACCGTCTGTCTTCACCCTCCACGTAATAACAACTACATCAGCATCGCACACTTCACCGGCCAAAATAAACACGGGCACCGCACAACTTATACCCCGTCTTCCACTTCCTTTCCCAGGTCCTAACCAAACATGCCGGAAGGGTTTCGCCGTCTTTTGTAAAGGTAGGTGAGAAGCTTTTGGGAGCCCCCTCTACCACACTTCATACCATAAAAATATTCGATAGTCCGACGCTTTAGTTCCAGCTGACAGGAAAGTGTGTTGTAGGTAGTCGAGTAAAATACAGCTCTCTAACTGCAGATACCTAACATAACTAATGTTACTGGTCATGACTGATGAAGCGATTCGTTACAGATTTATAACTAATAATCACTATTTCCCTCATTTTGCTTCCATTGATAGATAGTTAGATCAATAGATAGAAAGCAATTTATTCGGAAAAAAAGGCTGCAGTCCTTGTCACATGGGATTATTATTCTACTGGACATAGTAGAGAACTTTTGGCTTTATTGTTTCTTTGATGTCCAATTATTGAAATGGCTATTTTTGATGGTTTCCACCAATTTTGGCCCCCAAAAACACGAATTAGGCTCCGCTTTTTTTAAAAGATTAATCTTTGAACATTGATAATACCATTTAATTGTCTTAATTCGTCAGTTGATACTACTTCTAGTGTTATTATGCAAATAAATGGTGATTTTAGACAACTTCCCATGTTTTTGACTAATAAAAAATGAATTTCGGGAGCTTAACCACCGTTACAACCTCAATTCTTCACTCTTCGGTCAAAATCAACTTCATATTCGGTATTCCCGCCCTACAAAACATGGAAAACAATACCTCACTAGCCCAAGTTAACTGAAACCTCAAACATCCCTCGAAAACCCCTATTTTTACACCTATTTTTCTCCCATAACGCCCCTGGGTGTATGCCGATCGGGCTGCCAAGTTTTGGAGCACAACTAGGAGCCAAATGTGTTCCCAAATGGGGACTCAAACTGTGTGCGGAAAAGCGACGATTTTAGACCACAATTTAACGTAAATTTAAGGCTGAAACTTCGTTAGAACCTCAATTTTCCACTCCTTGGTCAAAATCGACTTCATATTCGGTCTTCTTGTCCCAAAAACATGGAAAACGATACCTCAAAAGCTCATGTTACTAACGTGTTACTAAAACACAAAAAGTACCTATTTTTACACCCATTTTCACTCATAACACTCCTGGGTATATTCCGATTGGGCTGCAAAGTTTCGGGACACAACTAGGGCCCAAATGGAGCATGTGTGCGAAAGAACGAGTTTTTTAGACCGAAAATGAAGCCGGTATGCGTGATACGGCGTACGGCGGATGGACATTGCATTTTCTGAATCTACGCACTTTGGAGCGTAAAAGAAAAAATTTTGAGGGAGTGTTATACAAATTGTTTGCCGAGCGATCACATAGGTGTATTATTCGCAGAATAGTGAACCAAAAATATACAAACCGAAAATGGAACAAAACTGTGCAGGTTTGTTTGCACGAAACTATTCACGGGCTGAAAATAATAATAATAATAATAGCTACCTAGCTAACATGAGCTACGAGGACATATTGGTGAGGAAGTAAGTGAGTGAGTAAGCATCTCCATTTCCTATAGAATAATAATTATAAATGTTCACTACGTTGTTACCTGCCTGGTATTGCAAAAATATCATTAGGAAAGCAAGTCTTATGCCTACGTTTGCCTATATAATAGTGTTTGAGTTGACAAAAGCAGTGAAGTTTTCCTGAGAATAAAGATAAGAAAAATATGAGACGGCTTATTTGCCGTTCAGAAACATAATCATTATAGCACAAACAATTCATGATTACTAATCTCCTAATTTAATGAGACATTATAATTATTTCGTTGCTACACTAAATTAAATTCCCTTACAAGTGCCCACTTATATAAGTAGCCACGCGTCTTTACAATTATCCTCCCAATTCGACAGGGTCCCGATGCACCAGAACCTCATAAGACTCGCTCTCACTGAGCTGGACCCTGGCGAACCACCGCCACCTGGATTCCCTGGGCAAAGGGCATCTTGCAAGAAAATGTGCTGTATGCCCAGCTCTCGCCGGTTTTACACAGATAACACAGACAAGAGCACATCTTTTTGAAGTCTCACTCTTCCGTGGCTTATCATTTAGGCAAATGAGACCCCCACGTGCCTTCAGACACGACTTCACCCTGCCCAAGTAAACTGGTTCAGATGGGTGCACCAGAATCAGAGGGTCTTCTCAAAACTCCGTGATGTCAGGGGCGGAGGACAGCCTGCTCCTATTGAACACAGTTCAATGCTTCCATTGAACATAGGTTTCTGAATAAAAGTTACTGGGACGGCGAAGGTTTTAACAACCCAGAATAAACCACTGAAACGAGGCTGCTCAGCATGGTTACTGTACTGTACTCATTGACACGCTTGTTCGCTAGGCGACAGTGTCGGCTCCTGTCGGTAGTGAAGTGTCAATAACGTTGAAAGCATAGGCAAGTTATGACACTGAAAGGATTTCGACCTCATTGAGACTGAGTAGAGGAACGAGGGGCACAACTTTTTTTTTTCCTGACTTCGATATCAAATATATTGTAGTGTAAAAGGTACAGAAATGCTTTCCAACATAGCGAGTGTATATTGCATTAGTGTCTTCAGTTATCACTAAAAAAATTTATTGATGTCGGATTCTTGTTCCATTGCGCCCAATGTGACTTGAAACGACCCATGGGGTACATTGAAACAAAAACACAGAAGGTGTTGGATGAGTAAAGTCAGCTGCATTTCTTTCAGAAAGCTATTTATTTTTAAATACAGGGTGTTGCAAGAGTCTGTATCTTTTTATTTGTATGGTATTTTTTTGCGGGCCGGTAGGACCCAGTTGCTATCAGTTTTCCGTAGTCTTATCACTCCGATTTGATAATCCGTGACAATTTTTGTGATCCAAACATTTCAGTGGCCATGGCAACCTTAACTATGGAGCAACGTTTGTTGGTAAGCGGCGGAGTTGATGTGACAGTGGAAATGCTGTCACAATCAATGGGGAAGGGTACAGACAAATGCTTGCAGATTTTTTAATCCCTGAATTGGAACAATCTGACATCGATGCTGACAGCATTTGGTTGCAGCAAAACGGCGCAACTTGCACACTTCAAGGGCGACAATGGTTAGCTTTCTGTGGTGAGGTTTTTCTGGTGGTAATGCTTTTGCTTTATTATTCTGTGAACAATACACCTATGTATTCGCTCAGCAAAAAATTGTTATAACACCCCCTCACAATTTTTTCTTTTCCGTTTCAAGGTGCGTAGATTCCAAAAATGCAAGGTCCGTCCGCCGTACGCCTTATCACGTGTACCGGCTTCATTTTCGGTCTAAAATATTCGTTCTTTCGCACACATGCTCCATTTGGGCCCTAGTTGTGTCCCGAAACTTTTCAGCCCGATCGGAATATATCCAGGGGTGTTATGAGTGGTAATGTGTGTAAAAATAGGTACCTACTTTTTGCGTTTTAGCAACATGTTAGTAACATGAGCTTTTGAGGTATCGTTTTCCATGTTTTTGGGACGAGAAGACCGAATATGTAGTCGATTTTGACCAAAGAGTGGAAAATTGAGGTTCCACCAAATTTTCAGCTCCCAAAATTGATTTTTCGGGAGTCAAAAACCTGGGAAATCGTCTGAAATCACAATCAGTTTGTATATACACTAGAAAAATTTCACCAGGTGAAGCAAGACAATTAAATGGCACTCACAATAGTCAAAGATAATTTGAAAAAAAAAAAAAACCTACCTAAATCGTGTTTTGGGGGCCAAAATTGGTGGAAACCATCAGAAATAGCTATTCGAATTATTTCACGTGAAAGAAACAATAAATGAACAGCCAACATTTCTGTAGGTTTGTCCAATAGAATAAGAAACCCATGTGACAAGGACGTTGCAGCGTTTTTGTACTCTTGTCGGGTGCAATGACTTGAACCAAAGCCTTAGCCGAGTGAAGCAGTAAACCAACAAACAACTATCAGGGCGACTGATCGACCCCATCCGCCTTGACCCGGGAGAGGGGTCCCATGAAGATCGTAAAAATGTCGGTGATTCCAGCCATGTCCCATCCTTCGGGCCACTCGCTTAAGTTCGGGCCCAACGCGCGCACACAGGGAAAGTCCTTGGAGGTGTTTTATTCGATCAGGGCCATTGCAGCTCGATGGTTTTAATGATGGTATCACTTTTTACTGCGAGCACCAGTCAGCTTCGCTCGTTTCTACCGACAATCACGCAGCAGCGGAGCGTCGTAAATCTTTTCGTCTGGAATTTATTGCCATGCAAAGCCGTTTGCTCAATTTGAGTTGGGCTTCCAGAACCTATAAAAACGGGGCCGAATTAAGAGATCCATCCATAACAAATTGGAAGAATGATCCACTCAGCTTCAAACCTGCGTGATTTCTAGCGTCCCATCTCGTTCTACCGAACTCGGTAGCTCGGATATTCTCGCTATCTGTCCATTCATAGTTCATAATTGATGGTTTGCGAACGCCACACCATAATATTATACAAGGTGAGAGTAAAAAAGCTGCAAATTATTAAAGATTTATTATTTACCTGTATAGATGACCCTTCTGCGTAGATCACTGTTATCTGTGGTCATTACCCTAGAGCTCCCCCCAGGAAAACCCTAAATCGAGTACTGGAGCCGGCTCCGGAATTAAAGTTTCCTACAAATGCGCGGGATTCAATAATTCATTCATTAATTATTTTTAGTTGTTCATGAAGCACAAGGCAAATAATAAACCGTTGTGCAATAATTTACCCTTCAATAATAATTCAAAATTATTGTTCAAGTTTCACTACCTACCAATAAAATCCAAAAGAGCCATCATTTTTTGAATGAAATAATATCACAGATTGTGACGGTATATGGGAATCCTGTCCATATTGGATCCGGGCTCTTTCCGATCTTTTTGACACGTGGCTGAAAGGGTGGTCGATTCGCGGAAACGAATCGTCAACTCCTGGAGGCATTGCGTTATAATCAAACGAGTGTCTCTCCAGGGGCAGCTGTCACACTGTCTCCCTACCTTTCTACAGAGTGGAGAGGGGGAGACTACGCTGTATGGGCGGTGTAGTTAAACCCCTCATCCATTACATGGTAGCAGAGCGTGGTTGGTGGGTATGTGCTGGATTTTATCCTCGGTACCCCCTCCACTTTTGAGAGCTTTTCCAGAAGGAATAGCTCTGAGGTTTTCCAGAAGGAATCCTCTTTTTATAACCCTTTGTTTATCAATATAATATACACTTCGCCCATTCAATTTTCTTTTTCGTCATCAAATCATACTTTTTATCATTATTATCAAACTTATTATTATTCTTAAGGCGCTCAATGCCAATTTTTTGACTAGTTTTTGGTTTATTATTTTCAATAAAGAACCATTGGAATCGAGCATGAAAAAAAAAATTCTTACCCCCCCTCAAAATTTGATGGTTTACGTTTCAAGGTATGTAGAATCCAAAACTGCAATAAAAATATTTCTGTCTGTCCGCCGTACACCGTACGGGCCACTTTTCTTAGTTACCATGAAAAAAAATTGATGAAATTCGGGTTATAGGTTCCGTTCGGCGTCTAGTTGGTCCTCGAAGCTCGACGTTACCGTGAGTCATCTCTAAGGGGTTCAAAATAGGGGTTGAAATTTTCAAAACGCCTATACCATTTTTTTACGTAAATATTTTTACGGTTTTAAATAGTTCTTGAACTTGCGAGTTTTTTAAGACCATCCGGAGCATCGTACGTCCAGCCGTTCGTTCACAGTAAGGCCCCGAAGTTTGCACCGACAGGCATTTTCGACTCCAGTGTGAATGAAATTGTATACAATTCAAACCAAATCTCGTAACCAGAGACGCGCCCACAATAGGAATTTGTGAATACGGCCAATCATTGGTAGGGATCACCTGATTATATTGGCGGAGTATGAAGTCGAGTTGGTTGTTCTGTGATATTATTTAATTTAATTTGAAAAATGGCTCTTTTGGAGTTTGTTGGTAGGTAGTGAAACTTGAACAAACGTTGAAGTATTATTGATGGGTAAATTATTACTACGGTAAATCATTACTCAACGGTAAATTATTACACAACGGTTCATTATACCATCTACGTAGAAGGGGCTGGAGTTTGTAGGTAGGTACTTTTGCAACTTTTTTCACTCCTCATCAACAATTTCTTTTCAGAACTTCATTATGTGTGTTTCTTTTTGTTAGGTACTGTTTGTCATCGGCAGAATTATTTTAGCAACATTTAACTCGTGATTTAGGTAGGTACCTAGTAACGAGTACGGGGTTAGGTACTAACCTACGGAGGGTCTGCGATCTACATAATATGTATATAATAGAATAGTACATATCATATTATATAGACGGGTTATCTATACATAGAGCTGTGATCTGTAACAGAAGGGTATTCTATACAAAATAATAAACCGTTGTGCAGGGATTTGCAGCGTTTTTTTCCCAGTTGTTCTATCTTATGATGGGGGTTAGTCACCCAGAGGTTGTTCAGATGAACTTCCCTGAACCAGAACCTCTGACAACGACTTTACACCTTTTATTTTGTGTCCAAGTCCGCCAAGAGATATTGATAAGGAGCTAGGTTCTCCACCAGTAACAATTCTCAGTAGTACCATTACGATGGAAGCTATCACAGCTTTGGAGTCCTTCAGATGAACCTTCCTGAATCAGAACTCCATACTACTTTCAGCCCGTGTCTATTAACTTCACATACTTCTTCTGCAAAGAAGTATGTTTTTAAGGGGAGGAGTGCGACGTTATATTGGAATCCCGTCCATATTGGATCCGGGCTCTTCCCGATCTTTTTGACACGCTGCCTCCCTACCTTTCTAGAGAGTGGAGAAAGGGAAACTACGCTGTATGGGCGGTGTAGTTAAACCCCTCATCCATTACAAGATCAACCAACTCGACTTCATACTCGGTGAATATAATCAGGAGCTCCCAAGCAATGATTTCCTCGGGCCAATTCCCGATTGTTGCCGCGTCCCTAGTGATGATATCTGGGCTGAATGTATACAATTTCATTCACACTGCTGTTGAAGAAGCAAAGTGTGAAAAGGTTGATGCCTAACTCGTTTTATTATAAAAATGTCAATTTTGCGAAAAACGTCGATTTGTACTGAAAAATCCGCGGTTTATGTCACGGAAACGAAGATTTTACCTCACGGGTCCACTGTAATTTTTGGCATCAGGGAGATAGGAAATGCAATGCTCTTTCCGACGGTGTAATCACATTTGGTTTTAGTCCTCAAATTAGGCGGGTTATGGCCATTTTAGTGATTTAAGGTCGAAAACACGAAAAAAAATTTAAAAGTGAAAAATCTCGGATTTCAAGCGGCCAAAATCAAAACGTTATAGGAATATTTTTATCAGAAATTAGTAGCAGAATCAACTCCTGACCGGTGGTACGACCTTAACCCTGACACCCTGTATACATGTTACAGTTCAAACCCGAAATCCGCCGAAACTAGTTTGAACTAGTCTGTACTAGTTGTCCCAACGGCCTTTCGCCAAAACTAGTTTAGCCTAGTAAAAGCTAGTATTGACGATTGATGTGAGAGGATTTTTGGTTAGAACTAGTTTGGTAAACTTGAATAAACATGATTTGTTTACTCCTCCTTCCACTCACGTAATCACACTTCGAATTAAAGTCCACTGTCTCGTTCCTGTCCACAGGTTGTTCAGTTGAACTGATAAAGCTATACTGACCTGGTGATTTTTTTTTTTTTTTTTTTTTGTACTGCTGCGGTGTTTAATTCACGAAGGAAAAGAACGAGGAGGTGTTACTCTAACCTGAAGATTCTTAAGGTAAATGGAGGGTGAGTTTTATGGAGAAAGTTTTGAGTATGGAGGGTGACAAGTCACTGCAATGTTTTGACGTGTGAAGCTTACAGCAAACTTGTACTTGAAGTTGAAGAGGCGATTTCCTCAAGGAATAAGTCTAATATTTAGTACAGACAGCTTAAAAGGTTTCACTTCAAAGAAGATGGTGACGAGAAGCTCCCCTATAAAGTAGTGCAGTTTTTTTCTTTTTTTTTTTTTAATAATAAATAAAATAAATGATTAGTCATGATTTGGTTTTTATTTGCATTTTCACTAATCCACTTTTGACTAGTTGAAACTAGTATTGTCTCCATTCTGGTTTTAACGTTAAGGCCTGTCAGTGAGTACCAGTTTTCACTGGTAATTACCAGAAAAACCTGAGCTTTTCTTCGGTAATACCAGTTCTGCCAACTTACGTTAGTAACTATCAGTTTCCACCAGGCTCAACTAGTTTTGGCGAAAGGCCGTTGTGACAACTATTGCAGGCTAGTTAAAATTAGTTTTGTCGGATTTCGGGTTTTAACTGTAACATATTATACTGGCATTACGCTGGGAAAGAGAATGAATAATTGTAACCACCATTTACAAACTAACAGTTGTCTAATCGTCAAATTTAAGTAATTCCATTTGTCGTGAGTCCCTCCCGGAACTACTCCTAGCAGATTTAAGTTCTCACAAATATTTCATAAGCCAACTTTAGTTCTTACCAAATAAACCATACGAGTGGGGAACAAGCCGCAGGAGTCAGAGCACAACCTGGGTCCCCACCATCCCCTACCAAATAGGGGATGGAGGGAGACGACTCCCAGTAACGTAAATACTCGCCTCCTTCGACTTTTCACTCATTCGACGCTTCCTCTAGCCGCTGGCTACTCTCTCTCTCTTCCTACCCTGCTCTCTCTCCTAAAACCTATAAGATCCTAGATGACGGTGGTGGTCAGCCCATAACCGCCAAGGCAAATTCTCCCAAAAGATTCCAGATGACGGTGGTGATTCGCTCATAACCGCCTGGACACAACCAAAAAGATCCTAGATGTCGGTGGTGATTCGCTCATAACCGCCTAGGCAAAAACCTCTCCAAAAAGATACCAGACGTCGGTGGTGATTCGCTCATAACCGCCTGGGCAATTCCTCACACCACCGTGATGAATATACGCCAATTTTAAATTCATCACAGTGGTGAACCCGACGTTCACCCAACCTTCCTCCTTCTTCCCTTCTCATCTCGACGACTCTGCTTCGAACACCTCCCTCACATTTTTAAATTCACACTCCCTCAATTTAACTTCACATTTCCAATTTAACTTCACATTTCCAGTTATTCAACCTCCTCACTTTACCTTTTGAATCTCCAAAACCTTCCACACGGAGATTTCACCTCTCTCACATCTCCGATCAGCTCACGCCATTTTTCGTATTTTTGCGAATTTCTAATTTCAAATTTTAAAATTCAAATTTCAAATTTCAAAGTTCAATTTTACCCAATTTTGCGAAATTGAAATTTCAACTCCTCCCCTTCTCACGCCCCCCTCCACCCTGCAACACCCCACCTTCACTGCCCCCTCTGCAACCCCACTCACCCTTTCACCCTTTTGCCAATAAGTCGGCGGCTGGAGGAAATCGTAGAATCATCCACCCCCCTACCCCACCACCGCCCCTTCCCACAACGTCATGGGAGGCCTTACGCCCAACCCCTTTTTTCCGCTCGCCAGTATTGCAAGCGTATTCTTACCCCCCCATATTCTTACCCCGCGCCCATACCGCAAGCGTTTTTCTTACCCCCCCTCAGGGAGGGCCGCCCCTTTCCCCTTCCTACACAGAGGTGCTCCTACTCAGCCCTCCAGCCCCTCATCGCACCTGCGACCACGGCGAACGCCGCCGCCACCAACCCCTCACACTCCAACCCCTCAACGCATCTGCGTCCACGGCGAACACCGCCGCACACACCTCAACCCTCTCGACCACCACCCCCTCATCGCACCTGCGACCACGGCGAACGCCGCCGCCACCAACCCCTCATCGCACCTGCGACCACGGCGAACGCCGCCGCCACCAACCCATCACACTCCAACCCCTCAACGCATCTGCGTCCACGGCGAACACCGCCGCACACACCTCAACCCTCTCGACCACCACCCCCTTATCGCACCTGCGACCACGGCGAACGCCGCCGCCACCAACCCCTCATCGCACCTGCGACCACGGCGAACGCCGCCGCCACCAACCCCTCACACTCCAACCCCTCAACGCATCTGCGTCCACGGCGAACACCGCCGCACACACCTCAACCCTCTCGACCACCACCCCCTCATCGCACCTGCGACCACGGCGAACGCCGCCGCCACCAACCCCTCATCGCACCTGCGACCACGGCGAACGCCGCCGCCACCAACCCCTCATCGCATCTGCGTCCACGGCGAACGCCGCCGCCACCAACCCCTCACACTCCAACCCCTCAACGCATCTGCGTCCACGGCGAACACCGCCGCACACACCTCAACCCTCTCGACCACCACCCCCTCATCGCACCTGCGACCACGGCGAACGCCGCCGCCACCAACCCCTCACACTCCAACCCCTCAACGCATCTGCGTCCACGGCGAACACCGCCGCACACACCTCAACCCTCTCGACCCCCACCCCCTCATCGCACCTGCGACCACGGCGAACGCCGCCGCCACCAACCCCTCATCGCACCTGCGACGACGGCGAACGCCGCCGCCACCAACCCCTCACACTCCAACCCCTCAACGCATCTGCGTCCACGGCGAAATCCGCCGCACACACCTCAACCCTCTCTACCCCCACCCCCTCATCGCACCTGCGACCACGGCGAACGCCGCCGCCACCAACCCCTCATCGCACCTGCGACGACGGCGAACGCCGCCGCCACCAACCCCTCACACTCCAACCCCTCAACGCATCTGCGTCCACGGCGAACACCGCCGCACACACCTCAACCCTCTCGACCCCCACCCCCTTGACGTCTCTGCGACCCAGGCGAACAACGCCCCACCAACCCCCTCGACCCCCACCCCTCAAACCCTCCACTCACTCGGGGGCCCTCTCTTCCCGCCCCACGATGCTGGGGGCTGACCGCTTCGCCCCCTTCACCAACCCCCCTTCGGAAGGCTTCCACCCCTCGCCTACGAGCCAGGGTTAACTTTTTCCCCTCACCAACCCCCCTTCGGAAGGCTTCCACCCCTCGCCTACGAGCCGGGGTTAAATTGCAACGGCCCACGCCTCACCCCCCCCCCCCCCCCCACTCACTGGGGGGACCCAGCACCTGTACATATCGCACCTGTAAATATGATTCCTGTAAATATCTTTAAAACACAACCTGTAAATATCGAGCTTCCTTATATGTCAATGTAAATATTCTCTAGCTCTAAGTCACTTCCCTTTGTACATAACCTCTCCTCATTCACCTGTATATTCCCTAGCTCTAAGCCACATGCTGTTTTTATCTGTATACTAGCCATAAGTTACTCCTCTTTGTACATACTCTCCTCATGCAACTATATATCCTAGCTCTAAGTCACTCCTCTTTGTGCATACTCTCCTCATGCAACTGTATATACTAGCTCTAAGTACCCACTTTTGTACATACTACTACTTCACGCCAATCTTCGCCACCTTTCTACCTAGTATTAAGCAAACCACCACCTCAACTACTGTCAATCACCGCCTTCAGCCTACATTGTTTGCCTCAGCCCTCAGCTTTGTAAACTTGGGCCCTCAGCCACATCCGAATGTTCACTTGCTCACTTTCCACCGCCATCAGCACTCCTCCTGTCTGCCATAGCCCTCACCACTTGTAATCCTGTGCCCTCAGCTCTTGGAAATTTTTTGCTCGAACTGGGGGGACCCATGTCGTGAGTCCCTCCCGGAACTACTCCTAGCAGATTTAAGTTCTCTCAAATATTTCATAAGCCAACTTTAGTTCTTACCAAATAAACCATACGAGTGGGGAACAAGCCGCAGGAGTCAGAGCACAACCTGGGTCCCCACCATCCCCTACCAAATAGGGGATGGAGGGAGACGACTCCCAGTAACGTAAATACTCGCCTCCTTCGACTTTTCACTCATTCGACGCTTCCTCTAGCCGCTGGCTACTCTCTCTCTTCCTACCCTGCTCTCTCTCCTAAAACCTAAAAGATCCTAGATGACGGTGGTGGTCAGCCCATAACCGCCTAGGCAAATTCTCCCAAAAGATTCCAGATGACGGTGGTGATTCGCTCATAACCGCCTGGACACAACCAAAAAGATCCTAGATGTCGGTGGTGATTCGCTCATATAACCGCCTAGGCAAAAACCTCTCCAAAAAGATCCCAGACGTCGGTCGGTGGTGATTCGCTCATAACCGCCTGGGCAATTCCTCACACCACCGTGATGAATATACCTACGCCAATTTTAAATTCATCACACCATTCAATTACAATCTATCAAATTTTTTCTGAGACATGATTTTCATAATCTCACCTACTCAAAAAACCGAAACTTTCTTTTATTTTCCCCAAAATCTGTAGTGCCTCATGAGAAAAATCTTTATTTTGTATACTTCCGAAGAAGGGCAACCAAGCAACATCGCCGCTTTCGTTTTTCAGGTCCATGTTGGTATTGTTGAAATTGTTCTGCTCCGGTTCGCCCTCTGTATCAACAGCTAACCCGAATACCCCGGACCAATAAGTTTTCACCTGGCTAAGATCCCAAGTCCGTCTAGCCCCCCCCCCCCCCCCCCCCGGGTCACGCCACAACGTTCAAACTTACCCCTACAGTTATTTGTTCAGCGAATTGATTCTCATTCCGTTGTTTCTTCTCCTCTCTCCGACTCATTTCTCCAAAATCAACAATGCCAGTGGTTCTCGTTGGCAGTTAAATAATTTATAAGAACGACCTCACCGTTGGCATCTGGTTAACGCGTGTAACGAAAAATATCTGACAGCGACGCTGGTTGGGACTCGACTAAATGTCTTACAGCGTCCAGGTATCCATTTGGTTTTCACTGACAAAATCTGGCAAAAGCTACCGCATTGGTCTCAGCAGCAGATTCTCAGGTCCAGTAGGTCTGAATTCCGGAATGTGGGCGTCAGATTCTTAATAAGTATAAGAATAAGAATATTTATTTGCACATTAGGCCTTTAGGCCCTTAACTGTACAGTTATTTACAATGTCGAGTGGCTGGTAGAAGAGAAACATAGTTATGTAAATGATGGTATAAAATACTTACAAAACTACTACAAAGGCACAAAATATACATAGAAGGTAGAATGAGAAAGAAGGGGGGGGGTGGTTAAATAAATAAATAATAAAACTAAGTAAACGAATTTAACAAAATTTAGGAGGGGGCGAGAAATTGAAAATAGAAAGAAAGTGGTGAAGTGGGAGGTGTAGGTAGACGTCAAGAAAGGGAGGTGGGTCGATGCTTCAATAATTTAGAGCCAGGTAAGATCTAACTGCACTCTTGAATCGGTTGGCGGAGGCGAGGGAACGAACACGAATGAGTTCCACACCCTGAGTAGGGGGAATAAGATACTACTCCGTGAATCCACCCGTGATACTAACCCACACGATACCAGGGGCAAGAACTCTTCAGGCTTTGAGTAATAATTTGCGCCCCGGCCCGAAGCAACTAGAGCGTGATCCTACCGGGCGTGTGGAGCCTCTCTCCCCGGTCTTTTTCTACCATGACCACCCTATCTCATGAACATTTGCCTAGTCCCCACACGCCCGGTAGGAGCTGACACGTCAATACTAGTGTTGACTCGGGCCGAGGCAAATGTTCATGAGATGGGGTGGTCGTGGTGGAAAAAGACCGCGGAGAGAGGCTCCGCACGCGCGGTAGGATGCACTTGTTGCCTCGGGCCGAGGCGCGAATTATTAGAAGTCTCTCGCCCTTTGGGGTCATGCGGGTTAGTATCACGGGTGGATTCACTGAGTAGTCTCTTGCCCCTGGTGTCGTGCGGGTTAGTATCATGTGTGGGGAATAACCCCCCTACTACCCTGGCGCCCGCTACACCAAAAGAGGACATGAACGAGATGAAAGGGCACGGGAAATTATATTATTTAAATATTCGGGGGCCAAACCAGGGTAAATTTTGAAAATAAAGGTCAAATGCCTGAGGCGATAGTACTTGAAGAGATCGATACCCAAAAGAGAATTTTTGAAAGGGGAGATATGAGCTCGCGGCTTGAGATTGTGAACATATCGAATGCAATAATTGTTGAAGGCAACCTCCAGACGATGTCTTGAAGAGTGGTCAAGTGAATAACTGAAAAGTGAGCCGCAATAAAGGAAAATGGGAGTATTAAAGCAACCACAAGATTCTTTTTTTAAATATGGGGATGTGAAAACTTCGAGTCCTTTCAAGGAATGGAGACCGGTATTTAAACCCGCTGACAAATTTTATTAATAATGAGGCGTTTGCTATCAGAACCAGCTCATTCCATTTTTTTGCGATATACAATTTATTGCACTTTTCGCAAGTTTTTGAGGTTCTTAATAACCTCTCGAAGGGATATAGCTCAAATCCAGTTCGTTCCCCCTAATAGGGGGCAAGAAGGTTGGCTTCTGCACCAAAACCCGCTCATTCCAAGCTTCGGAAATCTTCCACAGGAGCGCTGCAGATGCGCCTCGATAACCCCGCCGCTGCCTTCCCCATTATTTTGCTGTGACTCACAGTTTGTCGTTGTTACCGTAGTCTGTTTATTCGTTCTCGCGTGTCGTGTTATTTCTGCGCGTTTTATGCGTGCTCTGCAGTTTTGATGATGACGTGATACAAAATCAGAATGGAGGCGAATATCAAGAGGCTGAGCATTGTAACAACATTGACCACAAAGAAAACGCTGTTACATAAAAACAATAATAATATTGTCTCCATTTTGGTTTATTATTTTCAATAATGAACCATTGGAATCGAGCATGAAAAAAAAAAAATTCTAACCCCCTCAAAATTTGATGGTTTACGTTTCAAGGTATGTAGAATCCGAAAATGCAATAAAAATATTTCTGTCTGTCCGCCGTACGCCGTACTGACCACTTTTCTTAGTTACCATGAAACAAAATTGATGAAATTCGGGTTACCTATAGGTTCCGTTCGGGGTCTAGTTGGTCCTCGAAGCTCGACGTTACTGTCAGTCATCTCTAAAGGGTTCAAAATAGGGGTTGAAACTTTCAGAACGCCTCTACCTTTTTTTTGCGTGAATCTTCTTACGGTTTTAATTGTTCTTGAACTTACGTGTTTTTTTACGACCACCCGGAGCATCGTACGTCCAGCCGTTCGTTCACAGTAAGGCCCCGAAGTTTGCACCGACAGGCATTTTCGACAGCAGGGTGAATGAAATTGTATACATTTAGCCCAAATCTCGTCACCAGGGACGCGTTAACAATCGGGAATTGGCCCGAGATAAAATCATTGCTAGGGATCACCTGATTATAATCAAGGAGTATGAAGTCGAGTTGGTTGTTCTGTGATATTATTTCATTCGAAAAATGATGGCTCTTTTGGAGTTTGTTGATAGGTAGTGAAACTTGAACAAACGTTGAAGTATCATTGATGGGCAAATTATTACTACACAATGGTAAATCATTACTCAACGGTAAATTATTACACAACAGTTCATTACTCCATGTACGTAGAAGGGGCTATAGTTTGTTGGTAGGTACGTTTGAGACTTTTTTCACTCCTCATCAACAATTTCCCTTCAGAACTTCATTATGTGCATTTCTTTTTGCCATTTTTGGTACGGTTTGTCATCGGCAGAATTATTTTATCAACATTTAACTCGTGATTTAGGTGGGTACCTAGTAGAGTAAGGGGTTAGGTACAAACCTACGGAGGGTGTGCGAGCTATATCATATGTATAGAATAGTACATATTATATTATATACAGGGTTATCTATACGGAGAGCTGCGATCTGTAACAATGGTGAATTATTACACAACGGCAAATTGCTACGCAACGGTAAATTATTACACAACGATAAATTATGTCACAACGGCAAATTATTACACACCGGTAAATTATTACTCAACGGTTCATCTACCTAGAAGGGGGTGGATTTTGTTGATAGCTAATTTGCAATTTGAACAACCGTTGAAGTATTATTGATTGGCAAATTATTACACAACGGTTCATTATGCTATCTACGTAGAAGGTGGCACCTTTACAAGTAAATTATTACACAACGGGTTAGGTATGTACCTAGTAACGAGTATTTCAATTAAAGTCCAATTCAAATTGATGGTATACCAATTTATACAATTCGAAGTGAATTCCAATTACAATTAAAGTGCAAGTGAAATTGTAATGCAATTGCAATTTAAAAACGCTGCAAATCCCTGCACAACGGTTTATTATTTTGTATAGAATACCCTTGTGTTACAGATCACAGCTCTATGTATAGATAACCCGTCTATATAATATAATATGTACTATTCTATGCATAATTATGTAGATCGCAGACCCTCCGTAGGTTAGTACCTAACCCCGTACTCGTTACTAGGTACCTACCTAAATCACGAGTTAAATGTTGCTAAAATAATTCTGCCGATGACAAACAGTACCTAACAAAAAGAAACGCACATAATGAAGTTCTGAAAAGAAATTGTTGATGAGGAGTGAAAAAAGTTGCAAAAGTACCTACCAACAAACTCCAGCCCCTTCTACGTAGATGGTATACTGAACCGTTGTGTAATAATTTACCGTTGAGTAATGATTTACCATAGTAATAATTTACCCATCAATAATACTTCAACGTTTGTTCAAGTTTCACTACCTACTAACAAACTCCAAAAGAGCCATCATTTTTCAAGCGAAATAATATCACAGAACAACCAACTCGACTTCATACTCCGCCAATATAATCAGGTGATCCCTACCAATGATTGGCCGTATTCACAAATTCCTATTGTGGGCGCGTCTCTGGTTACGAGATTTGGTTTGGATTGTATACAATTTCATTCACACTGGAGTCGAAAATGCCCGTCGGTGCAAACTTCGGGGCCTTACTGTGAACGAACGGCTGGACGTACGACGCTCCGGATGGTCTTAAAAAACTCGCAAGTTCAAGAAATATTTAAAACCGTAAAAATATTTACGTAAAAAAATGGTATAGGCGTTTTGAAAATTTCAACCCCTATTTTGAACCCCTTAGAGATGACTCACAGTAACGTTGAGCTTCGAGGACCAACTAGACGCCGAACGGAACCTATAACCCGAATTTCATCAATTTTTTTTCATGGTAACTAAGAAAAGTGGCCCGTACGGCGTACGGCGGACAGACAGAAATATTTTTATTGCAGTTTTGGATTCTACATATCTTGAAACGTAAACCATCAAATTTTGAGGGGGGGTAAGAATTTTTTTTTTCATGCTCGATTCCAATGGTTCATTATTGAAAATAATAAACCAAAAAGGTATTGTCAATTACTCATCCCCTATGGAGTGGATCCACCAGTGATTGACACTGTTGTCAATCACTGGTCCGGGTACGTTTTTTCGGTATCTCCATCTTTTTTGTTTTAATTGGAAGTTTTATCAGCGGTCAATGATTAGTAATGGTTTTTGGGTGGACTTCTACATCCAGACCAGTCTTCTACAGGCCACTATGTTCGTGTCAAACACTGGTCTTGAGTGCTGTCATACAGTGATCATCACTAGTAACAGTGTTTGACACTCATGGGACCCGTGTTTGACATGACAGGTATTAAAAGTACTGTAGTAATACCTAGTACTGGGTATCATTTTTTGCGAATATCCTGCTAAGTTATAATAAGTATCCTTTCGGGTTGAAGAGACGAGTCAGTATAAGTTATGGCGATAAGGAGGAAAACGAAGACAGGAAAGCAGAAGCCAAAACCAAAATTTCTCTCTCGAAAGAGCAAATTGCAGCTGCTCTACAGGATGTTGCTGGAGGTGTGTCAGTGAGCGAAGCAGCTAGACGTCATAGGGTACCCCATGTGACCCTTTTATACTGAATCAACGGTAAATCATCCAAAGAAAAATGGGGCCCGATTTGTTACACCCATGACTTGTGACGGAGAGGATTCGATTTCCAGTTATTCTGTTCATCGACGGGCACTCATCTCATTTAACATTGGAAGTCACCCAGTTTTGTTCCGAAAAGAAGATAATTTTGATTGCCTTCCACCCAAATGTGACCCATCTGATACAGCCCTTGGACGTTGCCGTCTTTAAATCCCTGAATGGTGTTTCACAAAAATAACTGTGCCTATCTCAATTCCTTTTGGTTTATTATTTTCAATAATAAACCTTTGGAATCGTCCATGAATAAAAATATAAACAATTTAAACCTCTCCCTCTCCCCTCCTCAAAATTTCATGGTTTATTTAAGGGACGTAGAATACGAATATCAAATACAAAAAATTCCATCCATCCGATTTTGCCTTAGTTCCCATTCACGAAATTTGGTAAATGGGTCCCGTTTGGGCTCTAATCGGTCGTCAAAGATCGGTGTTACTGTCACTCAACTCTAAGGGGTGAAAAATAGGGGCTGAAATGTCCAGAGTATCCCTATCTCAGACAATTTTATTTTGAGGTGTGGGTTTTCTCAAATTTTTAAATAGTTTGATTTTTTCTGAGTTTTTGAGACTATCCAGAGCATTCTACGATACAGCCATAAAATTTGCTATACAATTTGCCGTAAACAGGAGGGTGTACCTATGCAGACATCAAGCTGGGTTGAGCGCAACATCAGTAGACTCAGGGCTTGCTGGGATCTATAGCGCACTGGTTTATATAACGGACTGATATACCAAAGTTCCGGAGATCGAAACCCTACCGGGAATTAATACTTTTTCTCTCCACATCAACAAGTTCTCTTCATAACTTCATTCTTCGTGTTTCTTTTTGCCATTTTAGCAACTGTTTGTCATCGAAAGAATTATTTTAGCAACATTTAACACGTGATTTAGGTAGGTACCTACCTAGTAACGAGTATGGGGTCAGGTACTAAGCTACGGAGGGTCTGCGATCTACATGTTTAGAATAGTAAGTAATAATTATATTATTGTTACGAAGGCGGGGACTTCGGGGTGGAGCAGAGATGGTTTCGGTCGAGGCTTTCACCCCATTGCGGCGTGAAGCCCCCAAAACCACCCCCGCTAAACCCTTCTCTCCCTGCCGTACACCTACCTTTCCCTAAATCGAGGGAAATGAATGCAAACTTCTAGCTAACTTGGTTGTGAATTGAGATACTAAGAAAAATGAAATTACCTGTCTTTACTTTATTAACCTAAAGGGGGCGTTCCACCAACTGTTTCCCTCCCATAAAAGGGAAAAGAAACAGTAAACAAAATAATAGTTTTCAGGGTATACAAAAAACACAAATTGAGGTAGAGCTACTCTTATCCCCACCCAAAATTTACTGAAGCAAATGACTCCTCTACCATCGTCTGTCTCGCAGCTTCACCAAACGCATCTTGTCCCCATTGCTACTAGTGTACCTACTTTGAAATTCTGCAATTAAAAGGCCTATCGGGTGGTTATTAGATTATTGGCGATGGATCTTCCACTTCTGGAACGAACTTACTCTGAAAATCGGACCTAGCCTAACTTGTAAAAGTGATAGTGTAGTGTCAGAAAAATTACTGCAAGAATTCTAGATCACCTCCAGAAGAAAACAACCATCAATCATGGACTTACCTTGCTTCCTAGAACTCCACTATAAGACCTGAGCTCAATTTAGCAAAACTCCAAAAAGGTTGGAGTATTATTGTTCAGGCACTCGAATCTCCCTGACCCAACTTGCTTGTCTTTTGCGAACGGAAACATTCCTAACATCACCAAGGGGGAAAGTTGGAACAATAGGGCAATAATTCCCGAAAGATCCGTCTTATCCCAAGGCACTATCATTGGCCACGGTGGATTCGTGAGGAAATAAACCTCGATCCCAAAGAACGGATCCAGGCTTACTAGCTCCCGAAAACTCCGAGGTCCACCCCAAAAGACAAGGAAGTTTACGAAAATTCGGCCTTTCAACCTATTCGAACGAAAAGAGAAATTTTTTTCTGAAGAGATGAAAAGTTACTTGAGCTCAGGATCCTATGAGAAGAGCGGCCAAGCCGACAATGAGCAGCCTATAGCCACATGGTAGGAGGTGACCACATTTATAGTTAAAATTCGGAAACGCGAAGACAAAACCTAGCTTCTCTCGGATATGTGGACGACGCTCCTAGGGTAAAATAGACAAATAAAAATGAGGGTTAAACCGAGAGGGAAACTAATTTAGTCTTAAAAACGTACGGGAAGGTGAACTGGAACTAAAAGACCTGGAAAAGAATCCTAGATGGAAACTTGAAATTTCCTAAAATTGTGTGCTATCTATGAAGATGGGACAAGATGCTGCCAAAACTAAATCACCAGGAAAGGATACTGGTTTTGCAATTAACAGGTACAAAATCCATATTCAAGCCCTCAAGATTTATTGAATTAATCATGAAATAAAGAAATGAAAATGGAAAACATAGACAGGAAGTGAGTACAAAGATAATGAGTTCTTAGATTCTATAAATTCTTAACAAACTAGAAATGTACTAAAACCTGAAGGGGTATAAAAATAAAACAAAAGGCCTAACTTCTACCCACAAATAAATTTATAAAATTATCTAACTAGAACCTAAATTAATAATTTGGTCGATACATTTACAAATTTTACTTTAATGAATAACTTTTCCGTTAAGTAACGTGGAAAGGAAAATTCTCCCCTAAATCCTAGAAAAAACACTCACGGAAACTCCAAAGAAAAGAGCTTGGAGATGGAACCACCATCACAAGATTTGAATCAATTTTTAGTGTCATAAATTAATTACTTAGGCATGGAGATAGAGTTAAGTTAGAAAAAAAACCCCTTGAGGGCGAGGTTAACGAAAAAGGGGAAAAAAACCTAACCCTATCCCCATATGTTCTTATAATACTTCTCACTTGATCAAACCACAAAGAATAATTTACATAAAGGCCAATTGCCAACGAAACTTTCAAAATAATTATTACGGAAAATTTGAAAAAGATGTAGGTTTCTTTAAGTACCTAGATTCTGTAACACCGTTACGTTTTAGCATTTTCAATTAGGACTTTAACTTTGGTTGGGAAACTCTAATAATTTGGACTAGGAGGAAAGAACCAAGTTCTTACCTTAATGCAGCAGGAGGAGAGTCGTCCAGGGAATCTTCAGCAGCCAAGTGTCCAGATTCCGACTCCTCCCTTTTCCAAGTCAACTCCGACCTCCCACTCCCCGTTTAATAAGAAAATCTTATACTCAGAGGAGAGGGGCGACCGAGCGAATCCCAGGAAAGGGGGCCCCGGAAAAACGGTGGATTGATGACTGAGGCCATACTGAGAGAGATTATTTCCGAATATTGGAGAGTTTATATAGTTGACAATCGAAGGAGGGACATGACGAAATTCGCCCGTATTTCACTAAATATTCTAATTTATTACATTAACAGTTGTTTTGGGAATTTCGTCACGTCACAATTATATAGAGGGTTTATCTATACAGAGTGATTTGATCTGTAAAAGAAGGGTGTTCTGTACAAAATAATAAACCGTTGTAGGAATTTGCAGCGGTTTTTTTTATTGTGCCTCTTATTTGCATCATGAGACTGTGAAACCTAGTTAATTTCCATAATTATACTTAATTCTATAAACCCTACTTGTACGTCAATCATTGGTCCAAACTCCCGTCAATTACTGGGAATTTTCAAAAATCACCTGTCAAACACTGGGGTAAAAAGCTGACTTCCTAAAACTTGTTTTTTAGCTTCACATTTTGAAATTTTTGGAAATTTTAAATTTTTGGATGATTCTTGACTTCCTACAGCAGCGAAACAAGAAACGAAAAAAATCCAGAGGGGGAAAAATTATTTATAATGAAATGCCGAAGTCAAAAATTTCCTTATGGTGTCAAACACTGGTGCCTTCACCTATTATACAAAAATTAAAATGTACGTCCTTTCTCCACATTTTACTATATTTGTTGCCTTAAATGCTGAAATTTTAGCTTGTTTGTTGGAAAAAATTAGTTTTAATCCATCTAAAACTCATAAAACACATGGAGAATATTGAGTTATTGTTAAAAACCATTTAACACGATTTTTTTTTTCAAGAGAAAAAGTTAAAACATGACTTAATGAGCGAATTTTCAAAGAAATATTCGAATTAATGGCTATGGTTTTGAATAAAGGAAAACTTCGGTCTAAAATTTGGTTTTCTATGTATATTCTCTTCGTATTTATTTTAATTTGTACGTTTTGTCCATCCTGATTCTACCGTTTGTTATGAGTAGATTCCTTGTTCCTTCTGAATGGCCTTTCCTCTTGACTACGATTTCAGGCCTGGTATCTAAAACCAGTTCAAGATTTGCTCTACTAGGTAGGTAGATCCTTCCTTCTTCATTGATATTATTTTTATCATGTTAAGTACCTACCTACCTTTGAATATCAAATATTCGTATGATACTGATAATAAATTGATAAGATACCTACCTAACCTTCTTCCTCCTACTGTTAGTACCTAAATTGAATAATTTGAAATAGATTTTTTCTTTCGTCTTCCTTCTAGTAATACGTGGGCCGGTACTTGTCTATCTATGAAGGTATCATAACAATAAATTATATGTCAAATGGGAAATTCAAGTTGTACTAATCGTTTGCCTCCCCCTTTTTTGCTTCGAACTCTCGTCTTCAATTAATACTTCTCACATTTTTCAATCTGACCACTCTAAGGGGGTGGGGGGGGGGGGTAAGAGTTTAAAGATTATCCTAGTTTTGGGTAATTTTTGCGCACTTTAAATGCTCTAATTTAAGAACGGATTTAGATATCTAAAATCCGATTTCACCATCGTGTTCAGCGTGCAAAAACCTTTAAAATGAGGGGTCACTTGTTAGAAAATAACATTTTGGGGATTTTTGGGTAATTTTTGCGCACTTTAAATGCTCTAATTTGAGAACGGATCAAGATATCTAAAATCCGATTCCACCATCGTGTTCAGCGTGCAAAAACCTTTAAAATGAGGGGTCACTTGTTGGAAAATAACATTTTGGGGATTTTTGGGTAATTTTTGCGCACTTTAAATGCGCCAAAACCCTCCTTAGAGTAGGCCAATTTCGCCCATCTTCGAACTTAGCCTTTCGATTGCCAAGATAGATTTTTTGTGCAAATTTGAGCTGTTTATCTCAATTCTATCGAGAGTTATCGTCTGGAGTGACACATATATATATATATACATATAAAAAAGTGTTAAATTTCAGGAATCGTTTTAGAATGGTCTGAAACGGATTTCTATGAAGAAAATTTCCAAAAATTTATATTAGTTAAATTTCGAAGCCATTGCAATAGCTTCATTTTCTTTGAAAATTCGCTAAAAGAGAAAAAACTTGACTTTTTGCAACAAAACCAGCTCATTTCAATCTAATTAGGCTAATTACGTGGGTACTAATTACATTCGGCTGAAAGTGGATAGTTATCCCCATTTCTGCGTAGCTACGCACAATAAACACACACACAAGTTTTAGATTCAAAATTGTGGACGTGAGACGTTTTTCGTTTCTCCTGTACAATTTACAAAAACGGAATGAGCTGGTTCTGGTAGCAAACGCCTCAATTTGAATATCCCAAATGTGTCTAGAAGAGAAGTGGACGCCCAAATTAACAACAGGATTGGAATATGGTAAAAGAACTCAATTAACCGAAATAGGTGGTATGGGATCGGTTGGTATGGCTAGTTTATAAAAAAATAATAATTGCCTGAGTCTTTTTGAGGTTGAGGAATATGCCATTGGCTCGACCCCAACTAGAGATCCGGGAAAGTTCGGCGTGTGGAATACGAGAAAACGGCATGATCGGTCGGGTTTTCGGAATAAAAAACTCATTATAAAAAAAATGAAGTTTTTGAGTCAGGTGGGCGACAACCCAGTTCGCGATTTCAAAATAAGGACGCGCGGCATTGCGGCAGTGAAATGATACACTCCACGGGTGTATCCACTTCGAGAGGTACTGCGTAACCTACGTTTGTTCGCCAGTTTTCGGTGCGTTACTTATCATCGCCCAAAAAAATGCCTAATAGCACATATAGTTGTGTTTCCGGATGTCACTCTATCGGTAAAGGCAGAACTTGCAGCTTCCCTCTAATTACAAAAGCCGGTGGAAGGCAAGTGTTCCTAACAAATAATTTGGTGAACGGGAGGGAGTCAACCAGTGGGTGGTTTGCGATTATCAATACCTACACTTTTTTTTCAAAATCTAAATGAAGGTGCACCCGTATTCTTGGCAACGGTTATGGGATGCCCGATTCGATACGACAATATTCAACTATCGATATTTTTGTCGGATATATCGATATGGTTACATCGATAAGCGATGCAAGCCGACATGACGATAATCGATCATTAATTTACGCCGCTATGGCGGAAGTTTTTCTTTATTGGTTTATTATTTTCAATAGTGAAACTTTGGAATCAAAAATATTAAACCCCCCCTCAAAATTTGATGGTTTACGTTTCAAGGTATGTAGAATCCGAAAATGCAATAAAAAAATTTCTGTCCGTACGCCGTACTTCGCACTTTTCTTAGTTACCATGAACCAAAATGGACGAAATTTGGTTTATAGGTCCCGTTCGGGGTCTAGTTGGTCCTCGAAGCTTGGCGTTACTGTCAGTCATCTCTAAGGGGTTCGAAATAGGGGTTGAAATTTTCAGAACGCCTATACCTTTTTTTTACGAGAATATTTTTACGGTTTTAAATTTTGTTGTTCTTGAGCTTACGAGTTTTTTTTAGGCCACCGGAGCATCGTACGCCCTGCCGTTCCTTCACAGTAAGGCCCCGAAGTTTGCACCGACTGGGCTTCGTCAACAGGAGGATGAATCAAATTGTATACATTCAGCCCAAATATCATCGCTGGGGGAGCACCTGATTATAATCACGGGATGGCTGTGTGAAGTCGAACTGGTTGATCTGTGATATTATTCCATTTGAAAAATGAAGGCTGTTTTGGATTTTGTTGATTAGATACTTTTGCAACTTGAACAAACGGTGAAATATTATTGATGGGTAAATTACTAGACAATAGTAAATTATTACACAACGGCTCATATATACCATGTAAGTAGAAGGGGCTGGATTTTGTTGATAGTACTTTTTCAACTTGTTTGTCGATAGTACTTTTGCAACTTGAACAATCGTTGAAGTATTATTGATGGGCAAATTATTACACAGTTCATTATGGTATCTAGGTAGAACGGGCATCTATGCAGGTAATTATTATACAACGGTTCATTATTTACCTTATGCTTCATGAATAACTACAAATAATTAATGATTGAATTATTGAATCCCGCGAATTTGTAGGAAACTTTAATTCCGGGGCCGGGTCCAGTACTGCTTTAGGGCTTTCCTGCGAAGGAGCAGGAGGGTAGGTATGGACCACAGAAAACAGTGATCCCATTTTGGTTTATTATTCTGTGAATAATACACCTATGTATTCGCTCAGCAAAATATTTTTATAACACCCCCTCAAACTTTTTTCTTTTACGTTTCAAGGTGCATAGATTCCAAAAATGCAATGTCCGTCCGCCGTACGCCGTCCGCCGTATCACGTGTACAGGCTTCATTTTCGGTCTAAAAAAATCGTTCTTTCGCACACATGCTCCATTTGGGCCCTAGTTGTGTCCCGAAACTTTTCAGCCTGATCGGAATATACCCAGGGGTGTTATGAGTGAAAATGTGTGTAAAAATAGGTACTTTTTACGTTTTAGCAACATATTGGTAACATGAGCTTCTGAGATATCGTTTTCTATGTTTTTGGGGACGAGAAGACCGAATATGAAGTCGATTTTGACCAAAGAGTGGAAAATTGAGTTCTACCAAATGTTCAGCTCCCAGAATTGATTTTTTATGAGTGAAAAACCTGGGAAATCGTCTGAAATCACCATCAATTTGTATAATAACACTGGAAAAAGTGTCAAGACGTGGTTCAGGACGATTAAATGGCACTACCAATGATCAAAGATAGTTTTAAAAAAAAAGAAAAAAAAAACAAACAGTCATGCAGCATGACTTAATGAGCGAATTTTCAAAGAAATCTTTCTCACATTTTTCAATCTGACCACTCTAAGGGGGTGGGGGGGGGGGGGGTAAGAGTTTAAAGATTATCCTAGTTTTGGGTAATTTTTGCGCACTTTAAATGCTCTAATTTAAGAACGGATTTAGATATCTAAAATCCGATTTCACCATCGTGTTCAGCGTGCAAAAACCTTTAAAATGAGGGGTCACTTGTTAGAAAATAACATTTTGGGGATTTTTGGGTAATTTTTGCGCACTTTAAATGCTCTAATTTGAGAACGAATCAAGATATCTAAAATCCGATTCCACCATCGTGTTCAGCGTGCAAAAACCTTTAAAATGAGGGGTCACTTGTTGGAAAATAACATTTTGGGGATTTTTGGGTAATTTTTGCGCACTTTAAATGAGCCAAAACCCTCCTTAGAGTAGGCCAATTTCGCCCATCTTCGAACTTAGCCTTTCGATTGCCAAGATAGATTTTTTGTGCAAATTTGAGCTGTTTATCTCAATTCTATCGAGAGTTATCGTCTGGAGTGACACATATATATATATATATATACATATAAAAAAGTGTTAAATTTCAGGAATCGTTTTAGAATGGTCTGAAACGGATTTCTATGAAGAAAATTTCCAAAAATTTATATTATTTAAATTTCGAAGCCATTGCAATAGCTTCATTTTCTTTGAAAATTCGCTAAAAGAGCGTACCTAATTTGTGTTTTGGGGGCCAAAATTAATGGAAACCATCAGAAGTAGCTATTTCGATTATTACGCATGAAAGAAACAATTAATGAACAGCCAACGTTTCTGTAGGTATGTCCAATAGAATAATAAACCCATGTGACAAGGACTTTGCAGCGTTTTTTGTACAGACGTTCTTTTAGCTGGCGACGATGGTCATCCACTCTGAATGTTTTATCGACAGCCGTACGTAGGTACGCCCTTTGGTTTTTTTTTACGATAGGGTTTTTTTGTGTGTGTGTGAATTTCTTTTTTAACGATAGGATACAAATCCCCCCCCCCCCCCCTCACCTCTTCGTCTGTCTCATCCTTATCAGTAAACAGGATATGACTGTGACGGAGGGGAGGCGCGAGACCTTCGATCAACAACATTTTGGGCGTTTGTGTTAATTTTTTTTTTGCTGAACAACGTAGCCCCCCCCCCCCCAACCACCTTACTTCCTGTCCGTCCACTGCATTCGTTCCGCTGTCTGGAGTTCCGTAATCCGGGCTTTTATATTCCCGTACAGGAAGTCACAAAGGTTCATCGAACCTGATACAATAAATTCTTTTGGCTATCAAAATCATGCGTTTATTTTATTTTATTTTATTTTTTATTTTTTTTCAATAATGAACTATTGGAATCGAGCATGAAAAAAAAAAAATTCTAACCCCCCCTCAAAATTTGATGGTTTACGTTTCAAGGTACGTAGAATCCGAAAATGCAATAAAAATATTTCTGTCTGTCCGCCGTACGGAACGCCTATACCTTTGTTTTACGTGAATCTTTTTACGGTTTTAAATATTTCTTGAACTTACGAGTTTTTTGAGACCACCCGGAGCATTTTACGCCCCTCCGTTCGTTCAACGTAAGGACCCGAAGTTTGCACCGACAGGCATTTTCGACAGCAGGGTGAGTGAAATTGTATACATTTAGACCAACTCCCGTTACCAGGGACGCTATCAATCGAAAATTGGCCCGAGATTTTCTTGCTCGATTCAATCAATCAATCACTTTATTCACAGAGTTTGGTGGAATAGGCCCCACATATTATTACGGGAAGGCATTTCGCAACAATGTTGTATCCAATATTGTCGGGGGGGGAGGGGGTTCATAGTCTTCAATTGTTTTCAGTGGTTATCAATGGATTAATATTGGACTTTAATTGGAATTGGAATTCATTTCGAATTGTCTAAATTGGCATGGTGCGCATTGGCATAAATCATTATGACTGGCCTAGGCCTTTAAATCATTAAATCAATCAATCGATCAATCAAAATTTTCAATTGCAATTGGAATTCACTTAGAATTGTAAAAATTGGTATACCATCAATCTGAATTGGACTTTATTTTGAATTTGAATTCATTTCGAATTGTCTAATGGGCATGGTGCGCATTGGCATGGTCGGAAATGGTTCTGCAATTCTATTGGCCAACGCTGTCTGCGATCTACATAATAGAGAGTTTTTCCTTACTACGGTGTCGGGACACCGTGGTAAGGAATCTAAGGGAACGCATCATGGATGCTAACTTTTTCAGGATGTCACGTGGTCTTAGTACGGTGTCCGCCGATAAAACGCACGGTGTCTTATCATAACCTGACGCCCAATTGTTTTGAAGCATGATGGCGGATTCTACTCCAGTGTTCCGTTGTGTTGAGTGATCATCCGTAGTGATCTTTTTAAGGATTCAAAAGATTTGTAGGTAAGTAAAATTCACTCATGTGTTTTGATTAGTTGGAAATCGTGAAAGAGTGAGTTGTGAATTAAAATTTGCTTTCGTATCTTGTTGTTTTGATAGTTTCAACTGACGTCTTGCTGCTTCAATTAGAAACGTAGCTCAAGTTTCGAGAGGAAAACAATTCGCAATTTTTGTGTAAACAAAAAATTAAAAAAATGACCAAAAATTAACCAATCACCAAAAATTACGAAAAAATTGTTATAAAATGGCGAGGACAAAAATGTACCCTCCTCCCCTCTGCCGAAAAAATGCAAAAATTACATACAAATACCAAAAAAATAGTCCAAAAATTATGAGAAATTACAAAAAATGTCAATAATCACAAACAATTTCAAAAAAATTATAAAAAATTGACAAGTTATAAAAAAATTACGAAAATTAATTAAAAATTACCGAAAATGTACAAAAAAACGCGAGTTGTTTCCCCCTTGTTAAATGTGCAGAAAAAAAAAGTCTTGACAATTGAAAGGTTCAGTTCGTGGAGGGAAAAACGGAGAAACGCGTTTTATATTTATTTTCCCTTGATTACCCATATTTGAACACGCCTAAAAATACGATTTTTTCACGCAAAATAACGTCGTCGCCGTCAATCAAATTGTTGGAATACAGATCGATAAAACCGTTCAATTCGTCTTCCATAGCAAAGCAATAAATAAATAATAATAAATAATAAATTAAGTAATAAGTAATAAATAATAAACAAATAAAAACTACTGCTAAAAAGCTAGGTCGATTGATATGTTGTCTTGATGAAGAAAAAATAGGATTGAGTCAGCTTTAACCAGCTGTTATCAGTGAAACTTCCAGGGATTACACGGAGAAAAGTTGTTCGTACGGCCGTACGAGAAGGGGTTCGTACGGCCCGGGTGAAGCTCTGCTGCCACGGTGAAGCAGAGCTTCGTACGTCCCGTGTTAGCTAGTTCTTGCGTTCTCCGCCTGGTTCGCGGCAATCGCACGGTGTTAGGACACCGTGCTAAGGCCGACCGTGGTAAGGAAAAACTCTCTAATATGTATAGACTAGTACATATTATATAGACGGGTTATCTATACAGAGAGCTGTGATCTGTAACAGAAGGGTATTCTATACAAAATAGTAAACCGTTGTGCAGGGATTTGCAGCGTTTTTGGTTTATTATTCTGTGAATAACACACCTATGTATTCGCTCAGCAAAACTTTTTTATAACACCCCCTCAAAATTTTTTCTTTTCCGTTTCAAGGTGCGTAGATTCAAAAAATGCAATGTCCGTCCGCCGTACGCCGTCCGCCGTATCACGTGTAGAGGCTTCATTTTTGGTCTAAAAAATTCGCTCTTTCGCACACATGCTCCATTTGGGCCCTAGTTGTGTCCCGAAACTGTTCAGCCCGATCGGAATATACCCAGGGGTGTTATGAGTGAAAATGTGTGTAAAAATAGGTACTTTTTACGTTTTAGCAACATGTTGGTAAAATGAGCTTTTGAGGTATCGTTTTTCATGTTTTTGGGGACGAGAAGACCGAATATGAAGTCGATTTTGACCAAAGAGTGGAAAATTGAGGTTGTACCAGATGTTCAGCTCCCAAAATTGATTTTTTATAAGTCAAAAACCTGGAAAATCGTCTGAAATCACCATCAATTTGTAGAATAACACTGGAAAAAGTATCAAGAGGTGGATCAAGACGATTAAATGGTACTACCAATGATCAAAGATAATTTGAAAAAAAAAAAAAAAAGGAGCGTACCTAATTCGTGTTTTGGGGGCCAAAATTGGTGGAAACCACCAGAAATAGCTATTTAAATTATTTTATATGAAAGAAACAATAAATAAACAGCCAACGTTTCTGTAGGTATGCCCAATAGAATAATAAACCCATGTGACAAGGACTTTGCAGCGTTTTGTTAATACACCCCACTCAGTCCTCGTTGGTCATAAACAAAGATGTGACACATGGATTTTGTAGGTAACTGAATTCTCCACAAGATGTAATCGTTTCTCAGCCCCCCCCCCCCCCCCAAAAAAAACTTTTCTTCCAAAAGAACATTTTACCTACGTAATGTATGATTAATATTTTTGATACTTAAGTTTTTCTTGAGATACAATAAATTGAATGTTGATAAATATACTCGTAAAAAAAAAGATACATTTAGTTTTGCAAAATGTTCTAATCTTTTATCCCCCCCACCGCACCCATTGAACTTGTGTACCAATTGATAATAGTCAGTATTTGAGATAGGTAATAGGTCCTTCTTTCACCGGGAGTACCTTTACTCGAATAAGAGTGACCTAGCAACGAGATGCCCACTCATCTGAATAAAATAAAATCTTATCAAAAGCCGTTTCACGTGGTCGGTTCTTCCCAGATAACAATACACTTGTTCATTCTTTTTCTTATTATAGTGTCTGGTTTTAATTTCGCCCTACCTACCTGTTCTTAACAGGTATAATATTTGTGAGAGCGTTTCAGAGTGTCTATTTTGAGAAGTCCGTCAATTTGTTTTCAAATTAAGACTAATCGAGATGTTGAAGACACCCTTTCACTCTGTTTCTGAACTAATGACATTGTTTTGTATTCCTTTGTAGTTGTCGGGCCCTGTCTACTTAGTTCCGTTCATTATTTTTTGCTTCCTAGTCTGCCATGACTTTATGTGAACTAACAATCAGGTGTTACATATCTACAGGGTGTTTCTTAAGTAGTGAACCACCCTTTCTAACTACGTTATTTTCAGGAAAATGAAAAAAAGCTTCTAAAGTAACCCCCCTTCATTTTTTACAATGAATTCAAATATCTCATTCCCGCACTTTGCGCATGCGCGGAAACATGCGCAATTGACACCAACTTCGGTTTTTCAAATGGGTACCCTAATTTTTTATTGCAGATTCAGATTCTACGTAAAATTTCATGAACATTTGACCCCTCAATCGATGAATTTGACTGCGCAGAACCTGTTCTGCGAGCGTGCAAAGTTGCTCAGCTGCCAAATTTCGCAAAACTTGGCGTCTAGTAATCCCCAAGTGTGGCACATGATTTTTCATTGTTTTTCAACGCTGATTCACATGGTGCTATCCGTTTTTTGATTTGGCTCGATTTGAACGAAATAATGGCCAAAAGTCGGTTATTTTGTACGGGAAAAAAAAACGTGTTTTGAGGCGTGTGTTTGCACATGAATTACATAATTTGCTATTCCCATCCTCTCTTCCAGTCTCAACAGAAGCGAAGGAATTTGTAAAATAAAATAATACTCCTCAAAACACGTTTTTTTTTTCGTACAAAATAACCGACTTTTGGCCATTATTTCGTTCAAATCGAGTCAAATCAAAAAACGGATAGCACCATGTGAATCAGCGTTGAAAAACAATGAAAAATCATGTGCCACACTTGGGGATTACTAGACGCCAAGTTTTGCGAAATTTGGCAGCTGAGCAACTTTGCACGCTCGCAGAACAGGTTCTGCGCAGTCAAATTCATCGATTGAGGGGTCAAATGTTCATGAAATTTTACGTAGAATCTGAATCTGCAATAAAAAATTAGGGTACCCATATGAAAAACCGAAGTTGGTGTCAATTGCGCATGTTTCCGCGCATGCGCAAAGTGCGGGAATGAGATATTTGAATTCATTGTAAAAAATGAAGGGGGGTTACTTTAGAACCTTTTTTTATTTTCCTGAAAATAACGTAGTTAGAAAGGGTGGTTCACTACTTAAGAAACACCCTGTATATAATTAAGTTGTTGATGAAAGAAGTCCATATTATTTTCATTTAAACACCTAATGTACATAGGTTATTGAGTCCTCCTAGAATTTCATCCTTGCGATGATACTTCTCACTCATAGATCCTTAATAATATTAACTAAGATAAAATAAGAAATAGAATAAGAAATCGCATATCCTCCGTAGGTTAGTACCTAACCCCGTACTCGTTACTAGGTACGAGTCAAATCACGAGTCACGTCATCACGAGTTAAATGTTGCTAAAATAATTCTGTCGATGACAAACAGTACCTGAAGAAGCCTGAACAGTACGTGTAATGAAGTTCTGAAGGGAGATTGTTGATGTGGAGTGAAAAAAGTTGCAAAAGTACCTATCAACAAAATCCAAAACAGCCATCATTTTTCAAATGAAATAATGTCACAGAACAACCAACTCAACTTCATAGTCCTTGATTATAATCAGGTGATCCCTACCAATGATTTTATCTCGGGCCAATTCCCGATTGTTAGCGCGTCCCTAGTGATGACACGAGTTAACTGTTGCTAAAATAATTCTGTCGATGACAAACAGTAACTAAAATGGCAAAAAGAAACGCAAATAATGAAGTTCTGAAGGAAAATTGTTGAGGTGGAGTGAAATAGATGCCCCTTCTGCGTAGATCACTGTTTTCTGTGGTCAGTAACTGCCTTCATGGTCAAGTATAATGAACCGTTGTGTAATAACTTGCCCATCAATAATACTTCAACAGTTGTTCAAGTTGCAAAAGTACCGATCAACAAAATCCAGCCCCTTCTTGGTAGATGAAACGTTGTGTAATAATTTTCCGTTGTGCAATAATTCACCGTTGTGTAATAATGTACCGTTGTGTAATAAGTTACCCATAAATAATACTTTAACGTTTGTTCAAGTTTCACAAGTACCTACCAAACAAATTCAACAGTCTACCACTTATCAAATGAAATATAATCGCAGAACAACCGACTCGACTTCATACAGCCATCGGTGATTATAATAAGGTGCTCCCTAGTGATGATATCCGGGCCGGATTTATACCGTTTGATTCACGATCGTGTTGGCGAAGCTTTTTGGTGCACACGAACGGCTGGACGTACAGTGCTCCGGGTGGTCTCAAAAAATTGTTTACCTCAAGACAAATTTAATAACGTAAAAAAAACGCTGCAAAGTCCTTGTCACGTGGGTTTATCATTCTATTAAACATACCTACAAAACCATGCCCTTCTATCGAAAGTTTTCGAGCTACGGCGTTCTGAAAATTTCAACCCCTATTTTGAACCCCTTCAACTGACAGTAACGCCGAGCTTCGAGGACCAACTAGACCCCGAACGGAACCTATAACCCGAATTTCATCAATTTTGTTTCATGGTAACTAAGAAAAGTGGCCAGTATGGCGTACGGTGGACAGACAGAAATATTTTTATTGCATTTTCGGATTCTACATACCTTGAAACGTAAACCATAAAATTTTGAGGGGGGGTTAGAATTTTTTTTTCATGCTCGATTCCAATGGTTCATTATTGAAAACAATAAACCAAAATAGTGGGGCCTTGAAATGACTTTAGAGGACTGGCATTGTTGGGAATTTCTTTACAGTTTACCAAGGTGGCGGAAGCCTCGTGATAATTCCAGTAAGCGAATAATTTTGTCTCATTTTGCTTCCGAGTCTGCGAAGCAGCAGAAGCCTTGTGTTCACTTTCGTGAGCCAAAAAATTTTTGTCTTCAGAAATCAAAATTTCCACTTGCATTTTGCGTTTCAAAGCCTACTGAACAAATTTGGTTCCGTGTCTGTCGGTCTGTGAGTCTGTGAGTCTGTGAGTCTGTGAATCTGTGAGTCTGTGAGTCTGTCCGCATTTCCTTGTTACAGCCATAACTTCCACGATTTTGAATTGATTCAGCTCAAATTTTGAGGGATGGTGCGGATAAGGCCCCTTGAGGTCCCATACAAATTTCAACATGATTGATCCAGCGGTACGCCCTGCGCATGCGCTAACGTTAAATTCAACAAACACGCATAACTTTCACAATTTTGATTCAATTTCGCTCAAATTTTCAAGGGTTGTTTGGACAAGGCCTAGTGAGTTCCAGTATGAATTTCAGCATGATCGGACCCTCGGTGCGCTCTGCGCATGCGCTGGCGTGAAATAGATTCAATTTCCTTGTTACAGCCGTAGTAACCAAAGATTTCACCCAATTTCAATGTAATTCTCAGGGATTAAGCGGGTAGGGCCCATTGAGGTCCCATATAAATTTCAACATGATAGAGCCAGCGGTTCGCCCTGCGCATGCGCTCTGTCTGTCTGTCTGTCCTTCTATGCACGGCCAAACGGCTCGACAGATATCGACCAAATTTGGCACGAATATCCAGTACGCTCCCAAGTTGTGCAACGTCGCATTTTCAATTCCCTGACCATAGCGGAACTATGGTCGACCATGGTCAACTCCTGAATGGCTTGACGGATATCGACCAAATTTGGCACGAATATCCAGTAGGCTCCCAAGTTGTGCAACGTCGCATTTTTAATTCCCTGACCATAGCGGAACTATGGTCGACCATGGTCAACTCCTGAATGGCTTGATGGATATCGACCAAATTTGGCACGAGTATCCAGTAGGCTCCCAAGTTGTGCAACGTCGCATTTTTAATTCCCTGACCATAGCGGAACTATGGTCGACCATGGTCAACTTCGTTAATTGAAATTGTAACCCCTATTTTTTATCGCGTATTCGTAATCTACGTGAAATTCTATCTACGATCGACCCTTCGGACTACCCCCGCGGTCGACCTTAGCGCATCCATGGGCCCCTCCATGGTCGAATCCCGAATTGCTCAACGGATATCGACCAAATTTGGCACCAATATCCAGTAGGCTCCCAAGTTGTGCAACGCCGCATTTTTAATTCCCTGACCATAGCGGAACTATGGTCGACCATGGTCAACTCCTGAATGGCTTGACGGATATCGACCAAATTTGGCACCAATATCCAGTAGGCTCCCAAGTTGTGCAACGTCGGAATTAAGTACGATACTGCGTACAGCGAATCTCGGATAGCGAGCAAAGCGAGCGGTCAGGCTAGTTATGTATAATGGACGTAATGTATTATGGAAGTCATGTTATGTATAATATGTATATGTCATGTAATGTTATGTAATGTTATGTTATGTAATGTAATGTTATGTAATATGTATATTTAACGTTATGTAATGTTATGTAATGTAATGTAATGTAAATATAATGGGTCACTCTGATTGTGACGAGGAAGCTCCTGTGCCATCACCTTGGCAGTGTATTCTACATGCAGTTTACCAGCGGCGTTCCATCCATAAGGACACTTGGGCGACTTGCCCAGATACTCAAAAACACTAGGAGTAAAAAAAACCAACCATGTGCTCAGTTGGCATTTGAATTTCGTTTGACCGACCCGTTAGATTTCTCTGGCTATGGATATTCCAGTAGAGCATCCATGAAGGTTCCTTCACGTTAGATTCAGTTAGCTCCCAGCAGCTCCGTAGAACAATTATTATGTTTCGGAATATAGAGTCGGCAACCGACGTGCTACAATCGAAATCGCAATCTTGGGTCGTGGAATTTGCAGGCCCTGGGACCTAGTGGCTAGTGTCCCCATGACGACTGAGAAAAGTGGCCCGTCCGCGCGTTGTAGAAAGAGGGATAGTTACAGTACTGCTTCAATGATTTAATGGGACCATCTGTGACCCAACCCGCACCTACCCTTCAAATTTCAGCCCATTTCGACCATTATTTCGGGTAGTTAAGGGCGTTACAAGGAACTGACCCCAGACAGGCAGACAGACATGGAACCAAAAATGTTCCTGGATGTTTAAAACGCAAAATGGCAGAGGAAATTTTCATTTTGGAGGACATATTTTTTTTTTTTACTGAATCACGAATTCAAGGCTTCCCTACCTTCCGGTAGTGAGGAGCAAAAAGGTACTACAGAGACATACCTACATACCTTACAAACGGTCCACTAAGAGATTTTAACAAGAATCTGGTTTCCTCATTTATGTAACATGGATCTATAGAATCAGTTGGTAAACAAACATATGAGTCAAAATGATTGAAAAGCAAAAAATAGAGTAGTAATAAATTAGCTGATATGCGTAACATGATTATAGGAAGCGCACACGCTACCATTGGCCCGACGGTGATGAAATTCAAAACCCAGACGATCCCTGGAAATTTCATTAAAATTGGTCAGTAGTTGTGACCAATTCCGCATGTGGAATGGCTATTACTGATCCAACTGCGACAAAAATCGTAGGCAATCGTCTCTAAGCCATCCCCAACTGCCCCGCTCTGAGTCTGAGCGAAATCGTTCCATTAATAACCGAGAAATCGTTGTTGCATGATATCCAAGTTGGCGCATGTGCAGTAGTTATTACTGATCCGATCAATAGGAAATTCATAGGCAATCGTCTTGGAGCCAGCCACCAACTACCCTCCAAATTTGCTCGAAATCGGCCCATCGGGAACTGAGAAATGGTTGTTTCATTAAATTCACGTTTGCGCATGCCTACACGCTATTATTGTTCCGAAGGCGATGAAATTCATCGAGGACCGTCTAAGCGCTAACCCGCACGATCCCTGAAAATTTCATCAAAATCGACCATCATATCCGATAGTTCATATAGTTTTGCCTGGGACAAGGAAATGACCACAAACAGACAGACACGGAACCAAAATTCAGAAAGCTTCAATTCAAAATTGAGTTAAGGAAGCTTTGAAATGCCAAAACCAAGTAGAATTTTTTTGTTTTTGTTTTTTGTTCACTCCAAATATAAGGCTTACCTTCGGTAGTGAGGAAGGAAAAGGAAAGCACTACAAAGATACGGTCCACTAATTGATTATTCCTTTGAAGTTTTCCTTTCGAGATTACTATCCGGACATCGGCTTGACGCAGCGGTTCTTTCCTTAACAAACACGGTACTGTTTGCAATTTATTGATTGAAAGATAACAGAGGGGAGAGCACTTATCGATATTAATAAAATCGTAATTCATTCTGGCCATACGTCGATTACAATCACAGGATTTCATGTTTATTTTCCGTTCCATGCCATATGAAGACGGTCGACACTTAGGTACTATTTATTATTTATTATGATTTAGGTATTATTGGTTTATTATTTTCAATAATGAACCATTGGAATCGAGCATGAAAAAAAAATTCTTACCCCCCCTCAAAATTTGATGGTTTACGTTTCAAGGTATGTAGAATCCAAAACTGCAATAAAAATATTTCTGTCTGTCCGCCGTACGCCGTACGGGCCACTTTTCTTAGTTACCATGAAAGAAAATTGATGAAATTCGGGTTATAGGTTCCGTTCGGGGTCTAGTTGGTCCTCGAAGCTCGACGTTACTGTCAGTCCATCTCTAAGGGGTTCAAAATAGGGGTTGAAATTTTCAGAACGCCGTATCTCAAAAACTTTCGATTGACGGGTATGGTTTTTTTACGATATTGAATTTGTCTTGAGCTAAACAATTTTTTAAGACCACCCGGAGCACTTTACGTCCAGCCGTTCGTGTGCACCAAAAAGCTTCGTCAACACGATCGTGTATCAAACGGTATGAATCCGGCCGGGATTTCATCACTAAGGAGCACCTGATTGTAATCAAGGATGGCTGTATGAAGTCGAGTTGTTTGTTCTGCGATATTATTTCATTTGGCAAGTGATGGACTATTGGATTTTGTTGGTAGGTACTTCTGAAACTTGAACAAACGTTGAAGTATTATTGATGGGTAAATTATTACACAATGGCAAATTATTACACAACGGTGAATTATTACACAACGGTAAATTATTACACAACGGTAAATTATTACACAACGGCTCATCTACCTAGAAGGGGCTGGATTTTTTTGCTGTTACATTCACAGGATACTTAATAAACCAAAAAACTTCTTGTTAAAATTCAGAGATGGATTCAGAATGCCCTCGGACGGAAACGGATCGAAACAAAATTTCATAAAATTCATGTTTTTAGATATTTATACTGAAAAGGCTCAGTTTCTCCTAAAATTCGCTAAAATCAATTACTTTGGTTTTTGTACCGCATATTTTCAAAGATTGGAAATCAGGACCAATGTGAGCCCTCAGAAACCATTCGACTGATTTAACCGGCTCCTTAAACAGGAAGCCTCCAGCGTCTAATGCTGATTTAAAACTTGAGCGCTCCTGAGGCCGCGGCTTTTCTCTCTCCTTACAATAACAGCGCATACTAATGAGTTGTTTCAACTCAGACTGGCTACCCTTCCCAGGAGTTTTGTTATCTTTACTCAGCACCGAAACCGCGGGGGGTATTAACTAATTTCGTTCCTAAACACAGCCTTCGACCCAACCTGGTCCGTCATCCAGCTCTGGATTTCGCTTTTCTTGTCCAGTATTTACACTCCTTATCCAACCCTAAAGGTAGAAGACTAATGCGATCACCACAAAAGAAATTTCGTTATGGGTATTGTGCAATCAGTGTATGGTTTATATGGAGAATATTATGATCTGGATTATTTCTTGTTTCAAAGCTTAATTTGGAATATTTAGGTTGGGCTATTATGCTTATTCTAAATTGATTGAAAATCTTTAACTACTTATTTGTCGATAGCCCATTTCGGTACAGTAATTTGTGGGGTTATATATCTATAAATAATGGATTAGGAGGTATGACGAATAACTGCGTAGTATCGTCACGGGAACTGTTTCTTGGAACCTCTGGATCTCAAAGGAACACTTCTTCGGCTTCCACCTCTTCGGAAAACTCCTAGGACAGGTTAGTTATCCTGAAGCCTTTCCATCGGTGAGTCATTTGAATATCATTTTAATAACCACCAGTCCCTTACCCTTACGGTTAAACCCTTCTATTCTAAATCTTAGAATCCTCAATTCAATTCAATTCAATTCAATTATTTATTCAAAAACATATTAAGTACATAATGAAGAAAACCACAGTCATGCAGCATGGCTATAAGAGCGAATTTTCGAAGTTTTCGGCATCTTCCTCCTCCGCCTAAAATGTTCTGAAAATTAATTTTCGGCCGATGTTTTCCCAACTTGATACCATACAAAATTAAAACAGGAGTAGTTTTACGCAAAGAATTTGGGGTGGAAGGAGGGGGAGGGGGAAATCAAAAATGTTTTGAATACCAGAAGAGTAGGTATTGGATACGTAACAAATTTTTTGTTCCATTTTTTGCCGAGTAACACCTCGGTTTGTAGATTTTCCAACGCTGAACACGATGGTGAAGTCAGAATTGCGATATCCCATTCCGTTATCAGATTAGAGCAGACGAACTAGGAAGAACATCTCAAGAAATAACCACGTTCCTTCATCTTCAAAGTGCTCCAGTTTGAGAATGGAATGAGATATCGCAATTCTGATTTCACCATCGTGTTCAGCGCACAAAAACCTTCAAAATGAGGTGTCACTTGTCAGACTTTTTCATTTTGGGAATTTATGGGTAATTTCCCCCCCCTAAAACTCCCCAAAACTCCCCCTTAGAGTGACCCGATTCTGCCCATCTTCGAACTTAGCCTGTCGATTGCCAAGACAGATTTTTCGTGCAAATTTGAACTTTTTATCTTAATTCTTTCGAGAGTTATCGTCTGGAATGACACATACATATATAAATATATAAATATATAAATATATAAATATATATATAAATATATATATAAATATATATATAAATATATATATAAATATATATATAAATATATATATATATACATATAATTTTTGGTGTCTTTCGGCAGTGAATTCAGGATGGCCTGAAACGGATTTTGGTATAAAAATCTTTCGGAAATTCGAGTTTTAAAAATTTTGGACCGAGAACAATAGCTTCCTTTTCTTCGAAAATTCGCTAATATAAGTTGTACAGAATCATGCGAAAACCAAGTTCATGAATGGGCCCCTAAGGTCTTGACGACCCGTCCAGGGGCTGGTTGTCACTGAACTAGCTTATTAGTTTGGATCGATACTTTTAGCTGGAAACAATATATTTACAGACAATATTCAACTTGAGTGGAAAGAAAAAAAAATGTATATATGAATGGGTATGTAGCACCTATGCCATCCATATTCCAAGATAGTAATTACCTAACACATAACACAGTTACAATTACAAATCAAACCTATTCAAGAAGTCAGTGTGCAGTTCAGATTTGTGCATTTGAAGCAGGTATGCGCCTATTCTTTTTTTGAAGGAATTAGTCGACTGATCTGATTGTAAGGTAGCCGGAAGTGAGGCGTATATTGTGGGAGGCAGCCATGGAAATTGTCTTGTGAAAAAATCAGTGGTAGGGCGGGGAACTAGAATTTGACTGCCCTCGCATGTTGCTCGGGTGACTCGCAAGACAATGCGGTGGGGTAGACATTTTTTAATCTTGTGGACACGAAGCAGGGATCGATAAACAAATATCAGTCTTGGTGGAAGAATATCAAATTTTTTAAAAAGATCATTGATTCGCGTTCAGGAATGCGACCGAGTGATGATCCGAATGAGGGAGTTGCACACAATATTGAGCGAGCGGAAGGTTTGGGCATATGCTCCGCCGCAGAATTCTATACCATATATTAGGATACTGTATACATATGCGTAGTAATCCCTCCCTTAGAACTTTGAGCCTAAACCTTTATAATAGGAGAAATACAAGTTTCCTGGTTAAATCTCAAATACTTGTTCTCATTCCTTCAACCTGATAACCTTAATCACCATTAAGGTTGTCAGTGGGAATTAATTTCCCTGTACCACAATTCTTAGCCCTTCGCCTTCACGTTGGTGATGGAGCTTTTGAGTCAGAAAGGCACACACTATAATTATCAAACAATGTGGTGTACATGATTAAGTAACAGCAAACAAAAAACATTTGCTAAAGCGAACCCTTGGAATTTTTGATAAAATTACTGGTCTCCAATAAACTAGTAGGTTCTTGAGTCACTACTGTACAATGTATTTTAGTGAACTGTTAGCTATTTTACTTTTGAACAAAAATTTCCATTTTCTAATATTTGAGGAGACAGCAGAGCTCTAGTTCCCGTCTTGAGTCACCGTTTCACGTCGCATAAGTACCTACCATTTCACGAAAAGTTGGCTAAACTCTGTCAACGGCCACAAATTGAGTTATTTTTCGATTAACTTGCTAAAACGATGTTTATATTTTCTACGTTTTATTTATTTTTTTTCTATAATATTTTAATCAAAGAACTAATCGGCTATTTAGTTTAACAATTTATTTGTAGCGTGATAATGATTTGTTGATCAGCGTAGGAATCCCTTCGTTCTTCGTAGGGTGTCTTGTAGATTATTTCTCTTCTAGGTACTAAATAACATACCAATTTCACGCTCTAAACGTTAAATAAAGTGGGATGTGCTCAACTAAAGCAGTTAAAGGTATCGAATAGTTTAGATATTCTCATTAAACGTTATGTTGCGAAATTATTTACGGCCTAGGAAATACCTACTTAGGTACACAGCAACTTCTGCCGAGGACAACTCGGATCAATAAAATATCTCACTTGTCGAACACGCGTGGCACAGCGGATCATCCCCACTCCCTCTTCAATTTCAATCTCAATGATAGGCGTCATCAACATGAAAAATGACGATGAGAAATGCTTTCTGTGGACTGTTTTGGCCGCACTTGTCCCAGATAGAGGATGGAAATATAGAGTCTCCTGCTGTAAGAAACACGTTGGGAAAATCAGTAGGGACGGAATAGAGTTTCCCGTTAAAGTTAGATTCTAAACACGAAACCTCACAATTTCGATTGATGTGATTGATGTGATTGATGTGATTAATGTGATGAGACGGAAGAGAAACGTGAGGCCCCATTAGAGTAACATCTTACAAAAATCGAACGAACCACATCAATGTGGTGTTACTGACAGCCGTCATAGAAGGTATCCAAGAAGTCCAAACACATTACTGTCTTTCTCATCTCGTGTCCCACTTGACAAAACATAATGGTGTGCGCCTACATAGATTCGCAGTGGAAGAAACGCAGTTGAACCATATTCCATACTGTGAGCCACACGGAGCTTAAAGAACCGTTTAACCCGACAAGGGAGTACTCTATTTAAAAAAATTATACATATTACCATTTAGTTCCGTATACGCTCATATGCGATTTCGAATCTGGTTCTAGATACAACAGAGCCGAGACCACATATTAGCCGGATAAGCCGCGAAAGCTAATTTTTGCCCCTGAAACAATTTTTTTTTTTTTTTATCTTATGCCTCGACGGTTTGCGGCAACTTCGGCCATTCGTCTTCTCGCAGCCCAATATAACGTCGAGTTTCTGATGTAAATACAATTTTCGGCCTCCAAGGATGCACGGACGTCTTCAAGCTCTGGACAATTACCCAGATGCTGACCATCCATGAACCCGCCTCCACAGAGCACACAATCCGGGCTCTGAAATACACCTATTCTGTGCAGGTGGCCCTGGAGGTAGTCATGTCCCGTGGTTAGCCTAAAACAGGCTACAGCTACCTGTCGAGGAAGGTTATGTGGAATCCGTCCGTTCTGTACAGTCAGTGATTGCCACTTCCTACCTTCAGCTTCCCGCTGCTGCCTTACTTCCAAAGATTTCATAATACAGGTCTTAATAGCTCTTTTGGAAGTGTGGTACGTGACGCTATTCTCAAATTAGGCGGAAAGGGCACCCTCTCTCGCCAGACGATCAGCTTCCTCATTCCCATACACTCCACAGTGTCCGGGAATCCACTGAAGCACCAGTTCCACTCCTCTGCTGATCAGCTCGTGTGCTCGTTGCTTGGACCTTCTCACAATGGAACTGTCGTCGTCTCCTCTGGCGTTACACACGGCTTGGAGAGCTGCCGTGGAGTCCACAAAAATTGCGACTCTGGTGTCAGCTCTCCTCAGGCACTCGCCCAGAGCCATAGAAATGGCTTCGACCTCCCCGTCAAAGTTGGAGGCTGACTGCCCAACGGGAGCACTAAGCTGGAAAGAGTTGGAGAAAACTCCTGCTCCTGCATTGGTGGTCGAGTTTTGGGCGGATCCGTCAGTGTAGACATGCAGCCATGTTTCAGGTGGATATCTCTCCTCTATAGTCGCCAGGGCAAGGGATCTCAGCTCCTGGGATGAACACAGCTCCTTACTAACCTCTCTAACGAGGTCAAGTCTTAGCTGGGGAGTGCTCAGGATTGGCATTGAACCAAGAAAAGCTTCTCTCGGGCCAAGAGAGATGGCATGCTCCTCCTCAATCCTCGCCACCGCAGAAGTGAAGTTTGTCTGGGTCTTCAGTCTAGGTGCCCCTGAAACAATAGCGATGTATGTTTGGTGTCGTGCGGGTTAAGTATCACATGTCTTGCAGGGTGACCCCTGCGCCAGAAGGTATATATATATTCCCTCTACTAAAGTACCACTGACGTCTGGCGCGTAGCGTACGACAGTTTGGTGAAAGCCTTAGGCAGACGAAAAAATTACTATGATGTCCACCAACATCAGGCAAAAACCTTGCAAGTAGGAGATTTGGTGTTGATAAAACAGTAAGTCATCAGCTCCCGCATCAACGAAGTCAATTCGAAACTTTCGTGCAGATACACGGCCCCGTACAAAGACGGAAATATTATCCCCTGTCATGTACGACTCCAAAACACGAATAACAGCGCGGATGTCCGAACACAGTATATCAGCCAATTAAAACCATTTTCAGGCGCACCACAACACCTGTGAAACAAACAAAACCCCGTAATCCATACTTACAGATAAATTTAAGCCAGCCTAAGACTCAGCGCAAGCGTGAACACCCTCACTAATGGATTTTCATAAGTTTTGCTTTTGGTTTATTATTCTGCGAATAATACACCTATGTATTCGCTCAGCATAAAATTTTTATAACACCCCCTCAAAATTTTTTCTTTTCCGTTTCAAGATGCGTAGATTCAGAAAATGGAATGTCCGTCCGCCGTATCACGCATACCGGCTTCATTTTCGGTCTAAAAAAGTCGTGCTTTCGCACACATGCTCCATTTGGGCCCTAGCTGTGTCCCGAAACTTTGCAGCCCGATCGGAATATACCCAGGAGTGTTATGAGTGAAAATAGATATAAAAATAGGTACTATATAAATATAAAACTCTATAAAAGATAGGTACGATCGACATTTTGGCTGTTCATTTATTGTTTCTTTCATGCACAATAATTATTGAAATGGCTATTTTTTATGGTTTCCACCAGTTTTGGCCCCTAAAAACACGAATTACGCTCGGCTTATTATACAAATGTATGGTGATTTCAGACAGTTTCCTATGTTTCTAACTCATAAAAAATGAATTTCGGGAGCTCAACCTTCGTTACAACCTCAATTCTTCACTCTTCGGCCAAAATCAACCAAATATTTGGTCTTCTCGCCCTAAAAAACATGGAAAATTATACCTCACAAGCTTATGTTTAGTAAAACCTCAAAAATCCCTCGAAAACCCCTATTTTTACTCTCATTTTCTCCCATATCACACCTGGGTGGTATCCCGATCGGGCTGCTGTGTTTTGGAGCACAACTAGGACCCAAATGTGTTCCCAAATGGACACCCGAACTGTGTGCGGAAAAACGACGATTTTAGACCAAAATTTAACGTAAATTTAAGTCTGGAACTTCCTTAGAACCTCAATTTTCCACTCTTCGGTCAAAATCGACTTCATATTCGGTCTTCTCGTCACAAAAACATGGAAAACGATACCTCAAAAGCTCATGTTACTAACACACTAAATCATTGAAAGTACCTATTTTTATACACATTTTCGCTCATAATACCCCTGGGTATATTCCGATCGGGCTGCAAAGTTTCGGGACACAACTAGGGCCCAAATGGAGACTGTGTGCGAAAGAACGAATTTTTTAGACCGAAAATGAAGCCGGTACACGTGATACGGCGTACAGGGTACGGCGGACGGACATTGCATTTTTGGAATCTACGCACCTTGAAACGTAAAAAAAAATTTGAGGGGGGGTTATAAAAATTTTTTGCTAAGCGATTACATAGGTGTATTATTCACAGAATAATAAACCAAAATGGCAAAAATAAACGCAAATAATGAATGAAGGAAAATTGTTGAGGTGGAGTGAAATAGATTCCCCTTCTGCTTAGATCACTGTTTTCTGTGGTCAATACCTGCCCTCGTGGTCAAGTATATTGAACCGTTGTGTAATAACTTGCCCATCAATAATACTTCAACAGTTGTTCAAGTTGCAAAAGTACCGATCAACAAAATCCAGCCCCTTCTTGGTAGATGAACCGTTGTGTAATGATTTACCGTTGTGCAATAATTTGCCATTGTGTAATAATTTACCATTGTGTAATAATTTACCCATCAATAATACTTCAACGTTTGTTCAAGTTTCAGAAGTACCTACCAACAAAATCCAGTAGTCCATCACTTATCAAATGAAATAATATCGCACAACAACCAACTCGACTTCATACAGCTTTTCGATGCACACGAACGGCTACGTACAATGCTTCGGGTGGTCTCAAAAAATTGTTTAGCTCAGAACTAATTTGATAAGGTTAAAAAAAACCATACCCTTCTATCGAAAGTTTTCGAGATACGGCGTTCTGAAAATGTCAACCCCTATTTTGAACCCCTTAGAGATGACTGACAGTAACGCCGAGCTTCGAGGACCAACTAGATCCCGAACGGAACCTCTAACCCGAATTTCATCAATTTTGTTTCATGGTTACTAAGAAAAGTGGCCAGTACGGCGTACGGTGGACAGACAGAAATTTTTTTATTGCATTTCCGGATTCTACATACCTTGAAACGTAAACCATCAAATTTTGAGGGAGGGTTAGAATTATTTTTTTTCCATGCTCGATCAACTTTGTCTCGATAAACTTTTTTGGTTTATTATTTTCAATAATGAACCTTTGGAAGTCGATAGAGTGTTGATTAAAAGGGAACAGACAAATCTGTTGGTTTTGTGTTCTGGTTTGGTGCCCCACCGTTTTCAGAACCCACGCATCGCTACTGGACTGAATGAGATGAATACGTCTTAGTCAAGGATTACTGATGCCCTGTTCAAAAGGGTGGTTTTGAGCCGATCGACCTAGAATTAGCACTACGACCAGTCTGATGCGTTACAAATTGTATGGTTTGTGCACTATGGGGAGACTTCATGCAGTACTTGTGCAGCACCTACCCAGCGTAGATCGTGTTGAGTGGGGCCTAAATCGTTAAGGTGGATGTTCTAATAGCGAATAAGCTCGCGGTGAACGGCTCTAATACACTCAGTCTTAATAAAATTGTCTTAAGCTCGGTTTATCGATAGCCAGATAAGAAGATTTATCGGGCCGATAAAATTCGCCGTATAAAGAAACAACAGGCGTTCATCCATCATCGGACTAGGTCAATCGGCCCGATAAAGGTATCGGGTCGGCCAAAGACTAGATAGTCCGGCACTTCCTGACATATTGCTTGATTGTTTTTGTCAAACGCTGTGTTGTTCTGAAAATTGCTGTGTTCAAATTTCAATCGATTAGTATCTTCTTGAAAGGCAAAAACTACCTGCTTGTAAGATGAACAATAATCTGGAATCATCGTAGAACAGTGACGATGACGACATTGCAAAGCAGAATATTTGGAATGGGAGAGGAGACCGTACGTCGTAAGACCTCGAGTCAATAATTTTGATAGATGGAACGACGCCGAATTTCTCAATTCACCTGAGAATTCATCTTGATAAGGAATCTATTTTGCATATTCTCACTTTGATGGAGGAAGAAATCGAGTTCCCTACCGATCAGAATAATTCGTTCCCTCCCATTCTTAAGCTGCTTCTGGCCCTACGTTTTTATGCTCTAGGGACAATGCTTATTGCTGCGTGAGATTTTTTGGGAGTAAGCAAAGGTTTGGCGAGCAAAATATAAGGCAATTGTCACTGGCAGTTACCAAATGATCGCCTCGTTTTATTAAAATGCCATCCACCGAAGAAGAGCTAGAATAGCCTTTTATAGGAAACCTAGATTCCCAACGGCAATAGGTTTGACTGATTTTACCCATATAAAAATGCAATCACCAGGTAGCCCAAACGCTGAATATTTCAAAAGCAGAAAGGGATATTTTTCGTTAAATGTTCAAACTGTGTCTTCAGCGAATTTGGAAATTCTCGATATCGTCGCTGAATGGCCAGGATCGTTTCACGACCAGACCATCTTCAACAATTCGAGGATTAAACGTCGATTCTGCGAATATTTTTATATAATTGTAAAGAAAAAGTCGAAGGTTGAAGTTGACGAAGGATTGAAGCGACCAAAGGTGAAATAAAAATAAAATGAAACTGTGGTGGTTTGAGATGAATGAGGTAGTGGTGAGGTATGGAAGAGAGTGAGAGTGATGGATGAGAAGGTGCTGGATCTAGCGTCTAAAAGGTTAACACCTACAGCGAAGCCAGGGAGGTATCCACCACTAAAGACGCTAGGGGGTTTTTTGCCCAGTAGTTGACACTCGTGGTCGGTTATCACCGGACCGGTTCCACCATTCTGGGATCTTTTTGGTGATAGGTAAGGAGGCGTGAGAGGAGAGAGATAAGTCATCGACTTGAGGTTTGAGCATAGAATGAAGAAACAGATGAGAACGGCGGGTTTTTATATGGCCCTTTCCACCCTCCCCAGTCCCTTGAAGGTCGTTTCCGACCGTTGAGGGATGGTGGGAAGGAGTGTTTTGCCTGCAGCCAGTCACGTACGCCTCTTGATTCATCTGGTTTATTTTGTGCAATCTTAATATGAAATATAAAGTGATGTTCTGGGAGGATATCACAACAGAAACAAAACTGCCGAACCGAAAATCGGGAGGTTACGCGGGATTTGTCACAGCATTTTGTACCAGGAGCAAAAATAATCGTTTTCGGTTATCCGAGGCTATTGGGCCGATAAATTGGCATTGATTTGAACTTTATTGGCCGTATATATATATTGGTCCAATTATCCTGGTGATTGATAAACCGGCCCTTAGGGAGAGGCAGTGAAGATCTGTGATGAGGTTGTATCCATGGATGGATCGTATTGTTGTTTATGTCAAATGTTCATTATAACTTGTGATATCGTTGAATTGTGTTGATGCTCAAGTAAAATTTATAACAAAGGTTATGGGCCCAGCATGCTTCCACTGTTGAGATGATTTGATTAAATTATATTTTGTAGGAACTGGAATACCCAGTGGAAGGTGAACCTGTTATCCGATGCGATAACCAGTTCGCTATAAATTTCGTAAAGGGGAATAGCGTCAATTCACACACTCTACAGATAGATATCAAATACCGTTTCGTTCGCGATTTGATCAAACTACAAAATTTCGGAGTATATACCTACAGTGGACAACGCAGCGGATCTTCTGATCACCACGGCAGAAGAATGAATTCTTCAAGAATGGTTTACTGGGAGAGAGAACTCGGCGAAGAAAAGGGAGAAAAAGAAGGCAGAGCCTGATACACTCAGCATGAAGATCATGTGATGAGGTTGTATCCACGGATGGAACGTATTGTTGTTTATGTCAAATGTTCATTATAACTTGTGATATCGTTGAATTGTGTCGATGCTCAAGTAAAATTTATAACCGGCAGCGTCGTTATGACTGGTGAAAAAAATGCTGGAACCTGAAGAACTACAATAGGCGTTCAGCATAGTAAAAGGAAGATGCCCTTTCCCACCACGGCTCGCCTTTCCACCACAGCCAAACCCTGAGGAAATTCCGCTCGTGTGTGTGTGTGAGAACTGTGAGGCTTTTCCAGGGGAGACACTTGCGGAAGACCAACTATTATATTATATAACCAACTGTACAGGAAACACTCGTTAGGGCGGGGACCCACCGTTCTCTGGGCCAGCCCACCGCCCGGCTGCTATGTGCAGGTTTAAATTACAAATTCGGAGCATAATTTTGAAACGTTGAAATCCCCTCCAGCTTCCTCCAGCGAGGCTAATGGGATGCCCTCAGGTATTAAAAACATAAACCTCAGCCGTAGGAGGTGCCTTTCATTCACCGTGGGTACGGCCCAGTATGAATATAAATACGGAGGTTGTTGAAAGGCGAGGTGGAGGTCCGTGGAGGGTGATGGAGCTCCCTGTAAATGATTTAGGCAGGTTTGTGGGATTCAAAGGGATGTCGAGGAGCCGACCTCGCCTCACCCATACCGGGTCTACGTGATTTATTCATCGCAGCTCAGATCGGGTGCACATGGGTCTCCCAGGCTTTAATATTCGCCGCGGACGCTGACCCCCCCACATTTTCCCCCACCACCAACACCAATACCGACTATATACCTTTTCTCTCCATCCAACACTATACTGCCTTTGCCAAGGTACCTTTTTCCTCGTGGCATGAAGAGGGAAATTCTGGGGCTTCCAAGATTATTGCGAACGCTCCAACTTCTATCCCTTTGGAAAGGGTATTTAAATGGGAACGAAAGCCAATTTGTACGCCAGTATTCTCACACCTTACACGCAGCGGACATTGATTCTTAATAATTCATTTTTCTTTGAAAGAAACACTGGCACCTCCCTGAACTCACCTTACACTTACAGAGCTGGTTGTCATCCTTACAAGATGTATTCCATGTATCTTCCAAGACATATTCATTTCTTACCTTACATCTATGGACTGCCAGGCTTCCAGACTTTCAAGATGTGGCAATGTACTTGAATAAATTACGATATTTATGACTACTCACAGTTTTTCACAAAAAACGCTGCAAAGTCCTTGTCACATGGGTTTTTTGTCGGACATACCTACAGAAATATTGCAGTTCATTTATTGTTTCTTTCATGCGAAATAATTGAAGTAGTTATTTTTGATGGTTTTCACCAATTTTGGTTTATTATTTTCAAGAATGAACTTTTGGAATCGAGCACCAAAAAAATGTTTAACACCCTTCAAAATTTGATGGTTTCCGTTTCAAGGTATGTAGAATCCGGAAATGCAATAAAACTATTTCTGTCCGTCCGCCGTACTTCGCACTTTTCTTAGTTACCATGAACCAAAATTAATGAAATTTGGTTTGGTTTATAGGAAAAATAGAGGTTGAAATTTTCAGAACGCCGTAGCTCGAAAACTTTCAATAGAAGGTTATGGTTTTGGGGGGGGGGCTTTGAATAATTGATCTTAAACTAAAGAATTTTTTGAGACCACCCGGAGCATTGTACGACCAGCCGCGCGTTTGCACCGTATAGCTTCGTCAACATGATTGATGAAACGGTATAAATCCGGCTCAGATAATCATCATTAGGAAGCACCTGATTATAATTACGGATGGTTGTATGAAGTCGAGTTGGTTGTTCTGGGATTATTTCATTTGAAAAACGCTGAAAATTCCTTGTCACATAGGTTCATTATTCTATTGGACATACAACTGCCCTACATACAGAAATACTGGAAATACATTAATTGTTTCTTTCATGTGCAATTATTGATGTGTTGGGCGCGGTATTTCGTATTTGGCGCCTGCAATATCCGGGGAGCTAATCAGCTGCGCGGAAAACGTGCAACTGAAATGTTTGGACCCGTTCAATAGCGTAATTTTGTGCGGATTCAGGAAAAGGAATAGGTTCTCAGTTCGACCTGTTTCTATGTTCGTTTTTGGTTTATTATTTTCAATAATGAACCATTGGAATCGAGCATGAAAAAAAAAATTCTTACCCCCCCTCAAAATTTGATGGTTTACGTTTCAAGGTATGTAGAATCCAAAACTGCAATAAAAATATTTCTGTCTGTCCGCCGTACGCCGTACGCCGTACGCCGTACACCGTACGCCGTACGCCGTACGCCGTACGCCGTACGCCGTACGGGCCACTTTTCTTAGTTACCATGAAAAAAAATTGATGAAATTCGGGTTATAGGTTCCGTTCGGCGTCTAGTTGGTCCTCGAAGCTCGACGTTACTGTGAGTCATCTCTAAGGGGTTCAAAATAGGGGTTGAAATTTTCAAAACGCCTATACAATTTTTTTACGTAAATATTTTTACGGTTTTAAATAGTTCTTGAACTTGCGAGTTTTTTAAGACCATCCGGAGCATCGTACGTCCAGCCGTTCGTTCACAGTAAGGCCCCGAAGTTTGCACCGACAGGCATTTTCGACTCCAGTGTGAATGAAATTGTATACAATTCAAACCAAATCTCGTAACCAGAGACGCGCCCACAATAGGAATTTGTGAATACGGCCAATCATTGGTAGGGATCACCTGATTATATTGGCGGAGTATGAAGTCGAGTTGGTTGTTCTGTGATATTATTTAATTTGAAAAATGATGGCTCTTTTGGAGTTTGTTGGTAGGTAGTGAAACTTGATCAAACGTTGAAGTATTATTGATGGGTAAATTATTACTACGGTAAATTATTACACAACGGTTCATTATACCATCTACGTAGAAGGGGCTGGAGTTTGTTGGTAGGTACTTTTGCAACTTTTTTCACTCCTAATCAACAATTTCTTTTCAGAACTTCATTATGTGTGTTTCTTTTTGTTAGGTACTGTTTGTCATCGGCAGAGTTATTTTAGCAACATTTAACTCGTGATTTAGGTAGGTACCTAGTAACGAGTACGGGGTTAGGTACTAACCTACGGAGGGTCTGCAATCTACATAAATATGCATAGAACAGTACATATTATATTATATAGACGGGTTATCTATACATAGAGCTGTGATCTGTAACAGAAGGGTATTCTATACAAAATAATAAACCGTTGTGCAGGGATTTGCAGCGTTTTTCATGTTTGTCCAGCTCTTATGTGGAACAAATTTGAGTTTTGGGGGTTAAAAATCGTCAAACGTAGTACCTATAGCATTTCCAACTCAAATTCAGCCTTTGCCAACCAAATTTCCACGTAAAATTCAACTTTTTCCAAGTCAAATTCAACTTTTTCCACGTCAAATTCAACTTTTTCCAAGTCAAATTCCACTTTTTCGAAGTCGAATTCAACTTTTTCCACGTCAAATTCAACTTTTTCCAAGTCAAATTCCACTTTTTCGAAGTCGAATTCAACTTTTTCCACGTCAAATTCAACTTTTTCCAAGTCAAATTCAACTTTTTCCACGTCAAATTCAACTTTTTCCACGTCAAATTCAACTTTTTCGAAGTCGAATTCAACTTTTTCCACGTCAAATTCAACTTTTTCCATTTCATATTCAACGTCTTCCATTTCAAATTTAACCTTCTCCTACTTCAGCAAAAAATGTTAAGTTCAGTAAACTTTAATAAACTCAATTTGTGAACCCCATTACTAACTTTTTGTTGCATTATTTAAGGCTTAAAATTAATTTCGTATGACATCAGATGAGGTGCGTTCGATTAATCAGAAGGTCAATGGGCAACGAAATAGGCACTAAAGAAGTAAACACGAAGAATTTGGAAACACCGAAATTATGTTCCGTACTTTCAGCTGAAGATTCACAAAAGGAAAATTTTAAATTGTAATGAAAAAATAAAAATAAAAAAACACGCATACCGAGTACCTGCACTGAACCACTGTATCGCTGTTTAATTTAAGCCTTAAATAATGAAACAAGTAGGTACTTAGTAATGGGGTTCACAATTCAGTTGGTTAAAATTTATATTTTTTGCTGAGGTAGGGGAAGGTTAAATTTGAAATGGAAAAACGCTGCAAAGTCCTTGTCACATGGGTTTATTATTCTATTGGACATACGTACAGAAATTTCGGCTGCTCATTTATTGTTTCTTTCATGTGAAATAATTTAAATAGCTATTTCTGATGGTTTCCACCAATTTTGGCCCCGAAAACACAAATTAGGTACGCTCCTTTTATTTTATTTATTTTATTTTTTTCAAATTATCCTTGATCATTGATAGTAACATTTAATTGTCTTGATTCGCCTGTTGACACTTTTTCTAGTGTTATTATACAAATTGATGGTGATTCCAAACGATTTCCCAGGTTTTTGACTCATAAAAAAATCAATTTTGGGAGCTGAACATTTGGTAGAACCTCAATTTTCCACTCTTTGGTCAAAATCGACTTCATATTCGGTCTTCTCGTCCCAAAAACATGGAAAACTGTACCTCAAAAGCTCATGTTACTAGCATGTTAGTAAAACACAGAAAGTTCCTATTTTTATACACATTTTTAATCATAACACCCCTGGGTATATTCCGATCAGGCTACAAAGCTTCGGGACACAAAAAGGGCCCAAATGGAGCGTGTGTGCGAAAGAAAGAATTTTTTAGACCAAAAATGAAGCCGGTATGCGTGATACGCATACCGGACGGCGGACGGCGTCCGGCTGACGGTGGATGGACATTGCATTTTTGGAATCTACGCACCTTGAAACGGAAAAGAAAAAATTTTGAGGGAGTTAAAAAAAAAATTTTGCTGAGCGAATACATAAACCAAAAATTGATTTTGAAATGGAAAAAGTTGAATTTTTCTTGGAAAAAGTTTAATTTGATTTGGAAAAATTTGAATTCGACAGGAAAATTTGAATTTGACTTGGAAAAAGTTGAATTTTGTTTGGAAAAGGTTGAATTTGACTTGGAAATGCAATATAGCCATGTCTCAAAATTTGCTCATGCGGCGATTCTTCATGAGTGGTGGTGACATATTGATGTTTTGATCAATTTTGCGGTCACACCGATAGTTTCGAAATATCATCGGGTGGATGTGAGGTTTCTGGAGGAGCTGTCATGAAATGCGTGCGGTCAGGGATCAGCACGGGACACCGAGCACGCGGTCGGGGAGTTGTCGAGGGCAGGGCATTCAGCGGAGTCGCCTCCAGATGCGATCAATAGACCTAATTACCTGTGAGGGCGCGATTAGGACGCTGCATCCAACTGCCGCCTCCCTTGAAAGGCAGGGGCTGGATTAAAGCCCCTTTGAAGGGCGGAAACACCGCTAATTTTATTACCTCCCCGCCCTCGACCACCCCCCCCCCCCCCCTGCTACCGCCCCTACCTTACCCTTTGGCCACCTTTGAAATAAAAAGCAAGATTTCAAGGAACGCCTTGAGGTAAAGGTCTCTTGTTCGGTGGAGCAAGTCTCGTCGTGTTGAAGAAAATTCCCCCGAGTTCTTTTTTTCCGCTTCAATTACCCCCCTCCCCCCCTCCACCTTCACCACACAGTGCTTCAAGCCTTTTGCCTCATTACCGTCTCCTATCCAAAGTTGTAGTTATCAATTTCATCTTCAGGAAGCGCCAGCCCTTCCCATCGAGGGGCACCGGCTTGAGAAGTAACTTTATAAATATTTACCCCCCCCCCCCCCCGCGACTCGCCACCTGTCTCGTACCGACGGTTTCCTGAGGCAGACCCCCGATACCGCAACTTATTGTGAGAGCGGGACCTCAATTTCGTGGTACGAGTATACGCTCCCCACTCCTCACCACTCGCCTTCCTAATAACGTGATTTTAGCTTTCCCTTCTTCTCCCTTCAACTGTGATCAATTTCCCATCAAGCTCCACTCGACCTTATCAGCGAAGAACTGCGGTGTATAGTTCAAAGTGGCCGTTCACCTGCAGAGAAATTTATAAATCAGAGAGATGAGAAATTGTCGAGGAGCCAAGCGGGTTCGCCGGAGTCAACAGGCAGTCGGTCGGTCGAATCTATATAAGTGTGCCCCAAACATGGTATAGAGTGATGACTCAACACCTGCACTAAATATATACCTACCAATTGTGATGAATTTAAAATTGGCTAAAATTCACCACGAGAGGCGAGGGGGGAATTTGCCAGTTCTGGTTAAGGGCGAGACCTCCACCATCGGCTGGATCTTTTTGGATGTGTGCGGTTAAGGGCGGACCTCCACCGTTCTTTTGGTGAATTTGCCAGTTCTGGTTAAGGGCGTTACCTCCACCATCGGCTGGATCTTTTTGGATATGTTTGTGCGGTTAAGGGCGGACCTCCACCGATCTTTTAGGAGTGTTTGCTAGTTCTGGTTAAGGGCGAACCTCCACCATCGGCTAGATCTTTTGGGAGTAGGGGAGAGACATGGTAAGGAGAGAGAGAGAGTAGCCAGCGGCTAGAGGAATCGTAGAATGAGTGAAAAGTCGCAGGATCCGGGGTTTTATAGACCCTGGAAGCCTTCTCCTTCCACTCCCTTGCTGGGAGAGGATGGAGGGGTTCCAGGTTGTGTACCAGCTCCTGCGGCTTTGGTCCCCACTCGTACCGTTTATTAACAGGAACTAAAGTTGGCTAGTGAAATGTTTGTGAGAACTTAAGTCTGCTAGGAGTAGTCCCGTGAGGGACTCATGACATGGGTCCCCCCAGTTTGAGCAAAGATTTCTTGAGCTGAGGGCACAGGTTGACAGGAGCTGAAGGCTGGAGCAACAGGATGGGGCTGAAGGCGCAAGGTTACAACAGGCTGAGGGCCACTGCAAACAGAATTGGCGCTGAAGGCGAGTGAGAGAGAAAAAAAACAAAAAGGGTGCTGAAGGCGCAAGGTTACAGCTGGCTGAGGGCCACGGGAAACAGTAGTACATACTGGCTTAAATCTAGGTGGTTCGTGACGTACAATGGTTGATGACTTAAAACTACGTATATCAAATTTAAAAAAACCCACAGTCATGCAGCATGGCTATAAGAGCGAATTTTCGAAGTTTTCGGCATCTTCCTCCTCCGCCTAAAATTTTCTGAAAATTAATTTTCGGCCAATGTTTTCCCAACTTGATACCATACAAAATTAAAACAGGAGTAGTTTTACGCAAAGTAAAATTTGGGGTGGAAGGAGGGGGAGGGGGAAATCAAAAATGTTTTGAATACCAGAAGAGTAGGTATTGGATACGTAACAAATTTTTTGTTCCATTTTTTGCCGAGTAACACCTCGGTTTGTAGATGTTCCAACGCTGAACACGATGGTGAAGTCAGAATTGCGATATCCCATTCCGTTATCAGATTAGAGCAGACGAACCAGGAAGAACATCTCAAGAAATAACCACGTTCCTTCATCTTCAAAGTGCTCCAGTTTGAGAATGGAATGAGATATCGCAATTCTGATTTCACCATCGTGTTCAGCGTACAAAAACCTTTAAAATGAGGTGTCACTTGTCAGACTTTTTCATTTTGGGAATTTATGGGTAATTTTCCCCCCCTAAAACTTCCCAAAACTCCCCCTTAGAGTGACCCGATTCTGCCCATCTTCGAACTTAGCCTGTCGATTGCCAAGACAGATTTTTCGTGCAAATTTGAACTTTTTACCTCAATTCTTTCGAGAGTTATCGTCTGGAATGACACATACATATATAAATATATATATAAATATATAAATATATAAATATATATATATATATACATATAATTTTTGGTGTCTTTCGGCAGGGAATTCAGGATGGTCTGAAACGGATTTTGGTATAAAAATCTTTCGGAAATTCGAGTTTTAAAAATTTTGGACCGAGAACAATAGCTTCCTTTTCTTCGAAAATTCGCTAAATATAGGTGATGGTTATTTACAATGAGTGTTGGTGGCTAAAAATTATGTACATTGGGAGTGGATATTTACAGAGATTGTTGACTTGAGTAGATTCATAAGACTATGTACATTGGGGGTGGATATTTACAATGATTGTTGTCGTGAGTAGATAAGCGTAAGTGACATAAGTATAAGTATAAAGTGAAATGGGTATAAGTAAATAGTGGAGTAAATATAAGTATAAGTGTAAGGTGAAATGGGTATTATATCACATGGAAGAGTGAAGTCGCTAAAAGTTGAAATAGCACGGCAGGGCATGTGGGGTCTGGGTGCCTTGTGGATGTTTAGCCGACACACGAGACCCAGGCCCCCCCAGGCCCCGCCGTGGGTTTGGCGGGCGGGGCGGAAACTCCGGACCGCCGGGCCGGTGTGTCGTCGGCGCTCCCGTCTCCCGAGCAGGACGGTCCAGGCGGTAGCTATTGGGGATATCCCCGGCAGCATGACGGTGGGATCCCCGCGAGCCGATGAGGGTGCCGGAGGCGGCGGAGGCTGGGCAGATGGCGGCGGTTTGGGGGCCGAAACCGGTTTGGGGGTTGGTGTAGGGGGGGGGGGGGGGTGGCATGCGGGGATCCACCGGTATGTAGGGTTCGTATACCCCGGTGGCTTTCGCGATGTAATAGTCGCGAATAATCGCCCACCGGGGTAGTTTCCACTGCCGGGGCCGGGGAGGTGGTCTGGTAATCCATGGTGGAGGAAAGAAAAGCGGTGAAGGGGGCTCGGGAGACTGTCGTGGGTGCGGGGCAGAAAACGTCCCGGAGGATGGCGGCGATGTCCGGATCGGCATCGAAGTCCTGATACGGGGGGGGGGGGGGGGGCGACGTCAGGAGGCGGAAGGGAGATGGAGGCGACGGCGAACGACGTTGCATGGTCGGTGGTTTGTGGGAGACTGAGTGAAGGTGAGTGGTCGGGAAGAACGGGAGCCGGTTTACAACGGGCCAGCGGTACCGTATGGGGTTTTCCGTCAATTAACAGGGTGGCGGTAGAGTTTGATGTGCGGATTACATGGAAGGGACCTGAGTAAAGGGGCTGAAAAGTTTTATGCATGCCGGGTTCTTTTAAGTACATTTGTGTGGCGGAAAGGAAACGTTTGGGGTAGGCGGTGTCGCTTTGAGGGGTTAGTGGTGAAGGGTCCCTGTTAATTGACGGGTTGCTAGCGGGGAAAACGTCGGCAGGTACTCTAATGGGGTCTTTAAAGGCTCGCTGGGCAGGGCTGAAATTGTCTGATGGACGTTGAGCGGTACGGAGGCTTAGTAAGATGTAGGGGAGTTGCTTAGTCCAGGAGGGGGTAGATGAGGAAGTTGATATGGCCTGTTTAAGGACGAGGTGCCACCGCTCTATCTTGCCATTGGATTGGGGATGGTAGGGGGTGGTGTGGATTTTCCCGATGCCGAGGGAGCGTAATAGGTCGGAAAACAGTGCGGACTCGAATTGCCTCCCCTGATCGACCGTGACGGTCCGCGGACAGCCGTAGCGCGCGATCCAGTTGGATAGGAACGCGTTAGCGACGGCGTCCGCGGTGATGTGGGCGAGGGGGATACATTCCACCCAATTTGTCGCCCGGTCGATCATGGTGAGGCAAAATTTTTTTCCTTCCGACGGGGGAAGGGGACCTATTATGTCCAGATGGACGTGCTCCCACGGCAAGGCGTCGTCAATGGGTTGGGGGGGTACGGAGGGGGTGGCCGAGACCTTTTATCGCTGGCACTTCTGGCACCCGAGTACCCAATAGCGGATATCCGTGTTCATACGGGGCCAGAAGTACCGCGATTTGATGAGGTCTCGGCTGGCGCGGATGCCGGGGTGGTGGAGGGCGTGATAGTGGTCAAACAACTGCCGCCTGAGGTCTGGTGGGACGTAAGGGCGGGGGGGTGTCAGCCGTTACGTCGCACCAGAGGTTGTGGGGCGGCAGTTGTGTGAGCTTATCGGCGGCGATGAGGTTGGCTAGGGCGGGGTCGGAGTCGGATTGTTGGGGGGCGGAAATGACGGAGGGAGAGGGAAAAGGGAGGAGTTCATCCACTGGCGCGGGCGTGGGGCGTGATAAGGCGTCCGCCACACAGTTTTCCGCCCCTGGCGTATATCGGACGTAAACTGTCCGATAAATTCCAACTGCCGGAGGCGGCGGGGTGAGGCGGTTTTCCGACTTTGGAGGAGGGCGTGAGTGAGGGGTTTGTGATCCGTTATGACAGAGAACTGCCTGCCCTCTACGAAGTCACGAAAATGGATGATGGCTTCGTAGATGGCGAGGAGTTCTCTGTCAAACGTAGAGTATTTTTGTTGTCGGGTGGTGAGAGTTTTGGAAAAAAATCCAAGGGGTTGAGGTCCCGCGCCAGTGTTTTGATGGAGGACCGCCCCGATGGCCCAGAGGGGGGCATGGGGATCGAGATGGGCAAGAAGAGCGGCGGCAGAAAGGTCCTGCTTGCATTGGGAGAAGGCGGTTTCGAGTTCGGGGGTCCAGAGGATAGGGCGGCGGTCATTTTTTTTGGCTGGTTGGGGGACGGCGGCTACGAGCGGTTTCTGGTGCTGGGCGGCATGTTTGACGTGCCGCCTGTAAAAGTTAATCATCCCCAGAAACCGTCGTAGCTCCGTGGCGGTACGTGGTGGGGGAAAATCAAGAAGGTTTTGGACTTCGTCGGGGAGGGGTTTGATGCTGGCGGGGGAGACGAGATAGCCGAGACAGCGGACGGTTGGTTGAGCGACTACACACTTTTCCATGTTAATGGTGAGGCCCTCCGCAGCGAATATGTCCAAGACTTGGCGGAGGTGGTCGTGGTGTTCCTCCGGCGAGCGTGAGGCGATGAGGACATCGTCTAGAAAACAGAAAACAAAGGGGAGTCCCCGGAGGATTTGGTCCATATACCTCTGCCAAGTCTGGGTGGCGTTGCGGAGGCCGAAACCCATTTTTACATATTCGAACAATCCGAACGGCGTAATAATGGCCGTTTTCGGTATATCAGGGGGGTATATGTTGATATGGTGGAAGGCACGGGCGATGTCGATGGTTGAGAATATAGTGGCTCCATGTAGGTGGGAAGAGAAGTCCCGTAAGTGTGGGACATTGTAGAGATCGGGAGTCGTGCGTGAGTTGAGTCGCCGGTAATCGCCGCAGGGCCGGATTCCGCCATCAGGTTTCTGGACAATGTGTAGGGGTGAAGCCCAGGGGGAGTTGGAAGGACGAACGATGCCGTCGGCGATAAGCCGGTCGGACTTTTGTGGAGAGGGGCGGTCCTGTCGTTTCAATGTGGTGCTGGATGGCCTGAAGGTGGGCGGAGGGGCGGGGTCTAGGTTTGTAGGCTCGGAGGAGAGCGGATGATTGGTCGGTTCGTGAGATGGCGTTGATGAATCCGGGGAGTTTAGCGTTGGTGGAGGGGTCGACCAGGCATGCATGCTTTACATCCACCTGGAGGCCGAAATGAGAGAGGAAATCGGCCCCCAGGATGGGTTTCTCCACCTCCGCCACGGTGAACGTCCAATCGTAGGCGATTTTACCGAGGTGGACGGTGTGGTTATAGGTGCCGTAGGAGGGGATGGACGTGCCGTTGGCGGCGTAGAGGAGTAGCCGGTTGCAGCGCGCCTGCCGACGGAGGAGGGAGTTGGGGAAAATTGACAGGGCCGCCCCTGTGTCGATGAGGTATGAGGTGTTCGTCTTGGCACATTTGACGAAGAGACGGTGGTGGGAGGGAGCCGAGTGGGGGTAGACGGCGTGTGCTGTTGTGGTGGTTGGGGAGGGGTGTGCGAGTGTTTGGGCGTCGGGGAGGGTGGGGGGCTGCTCGAGGTGGAAGGAGACAGTTTTGCGGTGGGGGGGTCCGGCGAGGTGGGTGGAGCCGGTGCGCGAGTGGGGGACGGCGCCGCCTGCTTCTTGCAGGCGGCGTTGGCGGCGGCGTCAGCATCGGCTGGGCGGGGGGTTGGCGTCGTCCGGGTCATAGGGGCGGTGGTGGAGGCGGACGCGTCGGCGGCGGATGCGTCGGCGTTGGATGCGTCGGCGGCGGATGCGTTGGCGGCGGATGCGTCGGTGGCGGATGCGGCAGCGGCGGTGCGGCGGCGGCGGCCGCGCCGGTTGCGGCGAGCCCGCTGAGCGGCTGGTGCCGCGGCGGGGGAAGCGGGCGTCGTCCGGGTCGTACGGACGGCGTCAGGTGCGGCACCAGGGTGTGGCGTGATGGGAGCGTTGGTAGTGGTTGCGGGGGGTTGGTTGCGGCGGACGGCGTCTGCGTAGGTTGCGGGTGCGGGAGGTTGGGTGCGGTGGACGGCGTCTGCGTAGGTTGTCCCGGAAGCGAAAGTGGCGGGGGGTAGATGGCGGTGGTCCCCCCCGAGGGTGTGAGGAGGGGGGCCCGCCGGATTTACCGGCGGGCGTCGGCGTTTCCCGAATCCTTCGGGAAGGCGCAGGGCGGCGTGCAATTTCGGGCCTTATTTCCGAAATACACGTGGTAGAAGCAGCGGTTGGGGTGGTTGGCGGGGAGCAGCTGCTTCCGTGGCCGTTGGCTTGAGGCGTGTTGCGGAGGTGGGGGGTCCCGACGTTGTTCGGGCGAGCGCCCACGTCGGTCGGAGGGGGAAGGGCGCTCCTTGCGGTCCGTGGAGGGGGAGCGGTGCCGACGGTCGGAGGAGAGGGAGCGTCGGCGTCGGTCGGTGGAGGCGGGGCGAGTAGGGTGGTGGCGAACCTCGTTGACCGTGGCGGCAGAAGTGAGGTCGTGAATTGCGTCGGCGAGGCAAAGGAGGTCGTCGTCCGCTGCGTCGAGGTGGGCAGCGAGGGCGAGCTGTACGGTAGGGGGAAGAGCCCGGAGCCAGAAAGTCCGGGTGACGTCGGCCGTCATGACGTCATTGAGCTGATGACGTAGGCCGTGGAAGGGGTGGGAGGGTTTAAGGTCCCCGAGGTGGTGGGGCTGCGACAGCGCTGCGATCCTGGCGAACTTCGAGGGCTGGTAGAGGGACGTTAGGCGGCTGCGTAGGTCGTCGTAGGCGGTGGCGCTGTCGGCTGAGACGTCGGAGGTTTGAAGGAGGATATCATACGTTAGTAGCGAGATGATCCTGGCGTACCGAGTCTTCTGGCTCCGGACGGCGGCGGCGGAGAAGGCGGCGTCGACCTGAAAAAACCATAAGGCAGGGTCGTGAGTGTAGAATGGAGGCAATGAAAGGGGGAGAGCGGACGCAGCGGTCATGACGTCGGCAGCGACGGGAGGCGTGGCGGTGGATGCGGTGGGTTCTTGCGGAGACAAGGGAGGGGGGTTGTTGTTGGTCCCGGAGTCCATGTTGATGCGGCCCGAGAACAAATTTGAATTTTTAAAAATGTTGAAATGGAAGAGGGGAATTTAAAATTTCAGGTTGAGAGGTGAAATTTTAAATGTGGAAAATAGTGAAAAATGGCGGGCATGAAATGAGGTGCAGGGGAGCGTGAAATTTCAAATTGGATTTCAAATTGAGTTTGTGAAATTTGAAATTGGAAAATAGAGAAAATGGCCGATACTGAGGTTGGGCATGGCGTGTGAGATCTTGAAGAGAAGGGAAGGTTGCGGGAACGTCGGAGGTTACCACTGTGATGAATTTAAAATTGGCTAAAATTCACCACGAGAGGCGAGGGGGGAATTTGCCAGTTCTGGTTAAGGGCGAGACCTCCACCATCGGCTGGATCTTTTTGAATGTGTGCGGTTAAGGGCGGACCTCCACCGTTCTTTTGGTGAATTTGCCAGTTCTGGTTAAGGGCGTTACCTCCACCATCGGCTGGATCTTTTTGGATATGTTTGTGCGGTTAAGGGCGGACCTCCACCGATCTTTTAGGAGTGTTTGCTAGTTCTGGTTAAGGGCGAACCTCCACCATCGGCTAGATCTTTTGGGAGTAGGAGAGAGACATGGTAAGGAGAGAGAGAGAGTAGCCAGCGGCTAGAGGAATCGTAGAATGAGTGAAAAGTCGCAGGATCCGGGGTTTTATAGACCCTGGAAGGCTTCTCCTTCCACTCCCTTGCTGGGAGAGGATGGAGGGGTTCCAGGTTGTGTACCAGCTCCTGCGGCTTTGGTCCTCACTCGTACCATTTATTAACAGGAACTAAAGTTGGCTAGTGAAATGTTTGTGAGAACTTAAGTCTGCTAGGAGTAGTCCCGGGAGGGACTCACGACACCAATGTTCAAAATCAAATCTTGCTTCCTCACTACCGAAGGTAGGGAAGCTTTGGATTCGTGATTGAGTATGTCCTCTGTTGTGTTTTGATGATGAGAGAGGAAGTTAAGGCATGGAATCCCAGTGGATATACCAGTCTGGGATCTTTCAGGAGGTGCCCAGTGGATATACCAGTCTGGGTTCTTTTAGGATGTGCCCAGTGGATATACCAGTCTGGGATCTTTTAGGACGTGCCCAGTGGAGTATACCAGTCTGGGTTCTTTCCGGACATGCCCAGTGGATATACCAGTCTGGGATCTTTTAGGAGGTGCCCAGTGGATATACCAGTCTGGGATCTTTTGGTGCCCCAGTGGATATACCAGTCTGGGATCTTTTGATGCCCCAGTGGATATACCAGTCTGGGGATCTTTTAGGTGAGGAGGAGTGAGGCAAGGAGAGAGAGAGATAATTCGGCGACTTAAGGAGAGCGTAGAATGACTTGGAAGGCGCAGGAGGCGAGTTTTTATAGTCTGGGGACTATGCTCCCTCCATCCTCCACTCTCATGGAGGATGGTGGGGATCCCTTCCCACTCGACCCTTCCAGCTCTCTCGAGCTGCCTGCCCGCCCACGTCTACCAGTTCATTCGTATGTTTTATTTGCTAAATCTTTATATTACAAGGAGTGATATCAGGACATCCTCCAAAATGAAAATTTCCTCTGCCATTTTGTGTTTTAAACATTCAGGAACACTTTTGATTCCGTGTCTGTCTGTGGTAAATTCCTTGTAACGCCCATGGGCTGAATGGGCTGAATTTTGGTGGATGGGTGCGGGTTGGGCCACAGATGGTCCCATACAAAAATCATTGAAAAAGTACGGTGACTCATCTGCGCATGCGCAAACGTGAAATAATTTAAACGCCCATAACTACCTTGCATATCTTTGAAATGAGTTCAAACTTGGAGGGTCGGTCAGGAATAATACTTTGATAGTTCCATATGAGCTTCATTGGAATCGTACTGTGGCTTTAGTCTGCGCATGCACAAACATGAAATGTTGACCATTTTCTTGTAACGCTTCTAACTACGCGAAAAATAGCCGTAAAGAGCTGAAATTTTTATGGTATCTGCGGGTTGGTTCGCAGATGGTCCCGTATCAAAACGAACCTACCCACCTATCCTATACGTTCATGTGATTCAAGTTAGGAAGCTGTACTGACTACTGGAATTGGCATACGTTTTTCCTCACAAATTTAATAGAAATGGCTAGAATGACCAAACATCAGATAAATTCACCAAAATTTATATGGAATGATGATTCAAGACATAAAAATGCTGATATTACCATACCTTCCGGAGGAGTCCGTCGTCACTAGATGGTTTGTTGTGTACAGATAGTCCAGAATACCTGCCGAGCAGCCAGTAAATTTTTGAACTTGATATTTAACTGATCTTTTTTTATCACATGTTCCTTCCATCTTAATCTGGCATCAAGAGTCATCCCTAAATACTTTGCTGTATTAGCGTAGGGAATCTTTTGTTCATTGATTACGACTGGTATCGTTGTTATGTTCTTGTTAGTACACACAACAAATTGCTCATCTACAAGCAAATCCTAAAACCTGTGTGGACTTATGGTACCCAGCTCTGGGGCTGTACTATAAAAGACAAGAAATTATGACCTCCATCGAGACCTCAAGCACATGCGATTAAATACGAACAGCGACTTCATGAATACAATGAATCCGAAAGTTCTTCGACTCCTAGACAACAGCTACGTCACCAGGCTCCTTGATAGAACAAAACCTCTCGACCTTGTGATGTGACAAGTGTAGTGGTTGAGTGTTCTCTTGAGATACAGCCGCTAGGCTAAAAACTGTACAAACAGTTGAGTCACAATAGGTATAGCAAACTAACTTAATGGGCCAAGCTCAGTTGTTATGTTACTGATATAACAAATATATCGATTAAAAAAATTTTTTAAAAACTAGGTGGTTGAGTACTGGAGGCGAGCGCTTTCGAAGTAAGGACATCATCATCAGGCTTATCAAATGAAATAATATCGCAGAACAACCAACTCGACTTCATACAGCCATCCTTGATTGTAATCAGGTGCTCCTTAGTGATGATATCCCGGCCGGATTTATACCGTTTAATTCACGATCGTGTTGACAAAGCTTTTTGGTGCACATGAACGGCTGGACGTACAATGCTCCGGGTGGTGTCAAAAAATTGTTTAGCTCAAGACAAAATTAATAACGTAAAAAAAACCCTACTCTTCCATCGAAAGTTTTCGAGCTACGGCGTTCTGAAAATTTCAACCCCTATTTTTAACCCCTTAGAGATGACTGACAGTAACGCCGAGCTTCGAGTTAGAACTAGACCACGAACGGAACCTATAACCCGAATTTCACCAATTTTTTTTCATGGAAACTAAGAAAAGTGGCCAGTACGGCGTACGGCAGACAGACAGAAATTTTTTTATGGCATTTTCGGATTCTACAAACCTTGAAACGTAAACCATCAAATTTTGAGGGGGTTAGAATTCTTTTTTTCATGCTCGATTCCAATGGTTCATTATTGAAAATAATAAACCGAAATACTGTGTACAAAAATATGGGTCATGTTTGGGTTTTTGGTTTATTATTTTCAATAATGAACCATTGGAATCGAGCATGAAAAAAAAAATTCTTACCCCCCCTCAAAATTTGATGGTTTACGTTTCAAGGTATGTAGAATCCAAAACTGCAATAAAAATATTTCTGTCTGTCCGCCGTACGCCGTACTCCGTACGCCGTACGGGCCACTTTTCTTAGTTACCATGAAAAAAAATTGATGAAATTCGGGTTATAGGTTCCGTTCGGCGTCTAGTTGGTCCTCGGAGCTCGACGTTACTGTGAGTCATCTCTAAGGGGTTCAAAATAGGGGTTGAAATTTTCAAAACGCCTATACCATTTTTTTACGTAAATATTTTTACGGTTTTAAATAGTTCTTGAACTTGCGAGTTTTTTAAGACCATCCGGAGCGTCGTACGTCCAGCCGTTCGTTCACAGTAAGGCCCCGAAGTTTGCACCGACAGGCATTTTCGACTCCAGTGTGAATGAAATTGTATACAATTCAAACCAAATCTCGTAACCAGAGACGCGCCCACAATAGGAAATTTGGCGGAGATGAAATCATTGGTAGGGATCACCTGATTATATTGGCGGAGTATGAAGTCGAGTTGGTTGTTCTGTGATATTATTTAATTTGAAAAATGATGGCTCTTTTGGAGTTTGTTGGTAGGTAGTGAAACTTGAACAAACGTTGAAGTATTATTGATGGGTAAATTATTACTACGGTAAATCATTACTCAACGGTAAATTATTACACAACGGTTCATTATACCATCTACGTAGAAGGGGCTGGAGTTTGTTGGTAGGTACTTTTGCAACTTTTTTCACTCCTCATCAACAATTTCTTTTCAGAACTTCATTATGTGTGTTTCTTTTTGTTAGGTACTGTTTGTCATCGGCAGAATTATTTTAGCAACATTTAACTCGTGATTTAGGTAGGTACCTAGTAACGAGTACGGGGTTAGGTACTAACCTACGGAGGGTCTGCGATCTACATAATATGCATAGAATAGTACATATTATATTATATAGACGGGTTATCTATACATAGAGCTGTGATCTGTAACAGAAGGGTATTGTATACAAAATAATAAACCGTTGTGCAGGGATTTGCAGCGTTTTTGGGATTTTTTTAAACATAAAAGTTGTCAAAAATTCTCTCATATGGTTGTGCTGCATGACTGGAACTTTTGTATTTTGCATTTCTGATTTGCTCTAATCGAAAATCCGTCAACTCGTACGCTCCTTATCAAGTCTGTTCCTCCTCCTCCTTTAAATCTTATCCAAAATCCTAGTCCACTGGCATTGTTTAATTCAGGCCCACTGCAGTGGCACTTCCCATGGGTTTTTTTTACTCCACACTTCCATACCCGATCGATCAGTACGTAGCTCAACAAAACGCACAACAGTAAGTTTTCACAGCTCCCTTGACTGAATACCTGCAGCGCGCACCGGATGATGAATGGCTGGCTGACTTCCGCGAGTTTCTCGTAAATTTAATATACTCGCACACGAGGAGGAAGTGAAGAGTTACGTGGGTGTCGTTAATCATTCATCACTCATTCAGATGTCATTGTTGAGCAAAGTATGTTGCCTCATCACGCACAGGTACCTCAGTAAAAATACCTACCTGCATCAATTTAGATTTCTAGAAGCTCACAAGCCTGTCACAATTATTTGGTTTATTATTCTGCGAATAATTCACCTGTGTATTCGCTCAGCAAACATTTTTATAACACCCCCCCAACCCTCAAAAAAATTTTACGATTGAAGGTGCGTCCGCCATATCATCCATATTATCTACTTTATTTTTGGTTTAAAAAATTCGTTCTTTCGCATACACAGGCTCCATTTGGGCCCTAGTTGTGTCCCGAAACTTTGCAGCCCGATCGGAATACACCCAGGGATGTTATGGGGGGAAATGGGTGAAAAAGTAGGGGTTTTCGACGGATTTGTGAACATGAGCTTATGAGGTATCGTTTTCCATGTTTTTTAGGGTAATAAGACCGAATATGAAGTTGATTTTGACCAAAGAGTGAAGAATTGCGGTTTTAACGAAGGTTCATCTCCCAAAATTCATTTTTTATGCATCACAGACCTTGAAAATTCTCTGCAATCACCGTAAATTTGTATAACAACACTAGAATAGTAGTACCAACAGGTGAATCGAGACAATTAAATGGCACTATCAATAATAAAAGATAATCTGTAACAAAATAGGAGCCTAAATCGTGTTTTGGAGGGCAAAAATTGGTGGAAACCAGCAAAATTAACAATTTAAATTATTGCGCATGAAAGAAACAATAAATGAACAGCCAAATTTTTTATAGGTATGTCCAGTAGAATAATAAAGCCATGCGACAAGGACTTTGCAGCGTTTTTGGTAGTCGGTGGTCACCTGGATATACATCGATATTGCAGATTCTCACCTTTTACAACCAATAAGATTTCAGCTTTGTCTTGGTAATCCGGTTTAGTTTCCTGAATTTGAACGACCAAAATAATTCAACTTGCCGTTCCGGAGTATATACATATAGGTAGGAGCTCCTCAGTAAGTCCGTGGATGGGGTGACTGTTACGAAGCTGAATATCGTGAACGACTGAACCGAAACTTGTATTTTTAATGCACAATACATGATTATTGGGGATTCAACAGGCGGGGGAAATGGGATCAAATATATGAAACGCCACAAGGGCAAGGTATAGAGAGACCAACTACATAAAGCAGGTGGAATTCTTAACCCTGAATAGCCTACACGTGTACAAAAAGCTAGAATATATTGTAGGTACTAGAAAGTATACAGAAATGTAATTAATAATCCATTAATAAATCGTGATTACAGTCGCCTATACTGCCGTCTTAAAAAAATTCCTACCTACCTCCAGAACCATAGGTTGTGGGAAAACTTGTTTCTAAGTTTTCAGACACAATTTCGTTTTTATTTCTAGCGAATTTCCGTCGAAAAACGCTATTTAGGGGAACGTGAGGCCCATTGAAACATGGGGCACAGTGAAACAACAGCTCTAATTCAAATATGTGAGGTATTTAATTCGAGGAGTTAAGTAACACAAGACAATCTTCTTTGGGCAGCAAAATTTGTTTTTCGCCTAATGGCGTAAATAATATTGAAGCAGCATTCTTGTTCATGTAAGACGCAAGTAAAAAATATTTTCGTTACTATTGCTGTTCTGAATAAGTTTCTTGTGCAGAATAAGCTGCATGGTTTCCATTGTGCTCTGTTGTTTACAATCAAACTGGTAATAAAAACGCTGCAAAGTCCTTGTCACATGGGTTTATTATTCTATTGGAGTTCTAGAGATTCTTGTTGGCTGCTAAATGTATTGTTTCTTTAAAGTGGAATGATTGAAATATCTATTTCTGATGATTACCACCAATTTTGGCCCCCAAAACATGAAATAGGTACGCCTTTTTTTTTTCCTTCAGATCATCTTTGATCATTGGTAGTGCCATTTAATGGTCTTGATTCACCTGTTTACACTTTTTCTAATGTTATTATACACATTGATGGTGATTTCAGACAGTTTTCCAGGTTTTTGACTCATAAAAAACCAATTTTGGGAGCTGAACCATTGGTTAAACCTTCAATTTCCGCGTCTTTGGTCAAAATCTACTTCATATTCGGTCTTTTCGTCCCCAAAAACATGGAAAAAGATACCTCAAAAGCTCATGTTACTAGCATGTTGCTAAAACGCAAAAAGTACCTATTTTTACTCACATTTTCACTCATAACACCCCTGGGTATATTCCGATCGGGCTGAAAAGTTTCGGGGCACAACTAGGGCCCAAATGGAGCATGTGTGCGAAAGAACGAATTTTTTAGACAGAAAATGAAGCCGGTACACGTGATACGGCGTACAGCGGACGGCGGACGGCCTACGGCGGTCGGACATTGCATTTTTGGAATCTACGCATCTTGAAACGGAAAAGAAAAAATTTTGAGGGGGTGTTATAAAAATTTTTTGCTGAGCGAATACATAAGGTGTATTATTCGCAGAATAATAAACCAAAAATATGCAAAGATGGCGACTGTGGCAGATTGAAACATAGAAGGTGGGGCTCACTGAAACGTTTCAAGATGCCCCAGTCTCACTGTGTCTTATCGCTGTAAATAATCGTCATCGTAACAGGAATTTCTCATTTTGCGTTTCATTTCTTTCTGGGATGGTGCGAAACCGAGTGAGAAAACCTGGAAGAGGCCTTTTTCCGCTGAGGATATGAAGGAAGCTGTTTCTTTGGTCAAAACTGGTTTTGGTCCTGTATTTTGGTTTATTGTTTTCAATTAGGGATGGGTCGATTAACGAGTAACAGTTACAAATAACATGCTATTCGAATATAACGAAATAGTCGTTACTCAATCCATAAAATAGCTGTTAAAAAAATGAATGAACGAACATGGATATATTTTACTATAAATAATATCCATGAACCCAATGACACGTCTTGAGTATTTAATTTTGCTGTCCATTTAAATGTCCGTGATTGACATCGAAGTAACGCTACGGTCAGTCTGTTACCAGGGTTGCTAGGGCGACAATTTTTCTGTAGATCTACAGATTCTAAATGCGGTACGAATAGAGGTTATTCACACAAAATCCAGTGTTTTTTTGACATTTTTTGTCATTTTTGTCATTTTATTTGTTCAGGCTTAGCATCACTGGCGTCATCTGCTATTTTCTGTACTTCGTTATCCGTTTCTATTCCACTATTCTGTTACATTTTGTTGTTCCGCTTCATTTCGTCTTTCGACGCGTGTTCGATCCGTTACTCCGTTATTAAACTTGTATTTCAAACTAATATATTTCGTCAACATTTACCTACTTGGATAGAGAGAGAGAGAACCAGCATTAGCGCTATTCGCGTCAGAATAAACAAATAGGTACCTACTTAATAAACATTTATTTTCATAATGGGTAGCAAAGCACAATTTGTTCCTCCTTCTGTAACGCAGGTACGTTACCTGCATGATAGTAGGAATTTGAGAAAAATTAGGGTAAAATGCAGATAATAATTTTGAAATTTTGAAAATGATCACTATGTTGAGTAAAGGTAAGTAGGTATAATTCCATCGACAAGTGAAAGAGTGGTGTATTGTTTTAAAAAAACGACGGGGAAAAACGTAAACCAACGGGAAAATGTACTGTTTCAACGTTAAAAATAACGAGCGTTTCGCATAGGTAACAAAAATTAGCGATGGTGGGGGGGGGGGGGGGGTGGATTTTTTTTTTCCTGCTAATATTTCCAAGTTGCTATTTGTAGCAGATTGAAATAACAGCTAGTTGTTTTGTAGCGAACGAAATGTGACGTTACGTGAAAGTAGCAATAACACCCATCCCATACAACAGCTGAGCAACAACTGTAACTATAACTGAAGGCACATTGGAGAGGTGAACTTATAAATAGTCAAAAAGTGAAATGTGGTCGACTGGGATTGGTTGTGAAGAAGAATGGATCGATTCTGATTGGCCCAGGATGAGAATGCCAAAAGTGAAAGGAATGTAAGGAGTTGGGGAGGAACCAGGTTGTTACAGAAATGAACGCAATAATGGAGAAAAACTTGAAGGAATTACATAATTCAAAGATTTACCCAACCTATCACTCTTAATAATTTCGAATTTTTCAAGTACATCCAACCTGCTCCCTTTTGGGCAGAAATGAATATATTCAACAAACTGTATGTCTGTAAGATCAAAATTAAAGCTATGACTGGATTGATTCAAGTGACGTGCAAAGGCCAAATCAACCTTATTATCCCTGAAATCTTTTTCAAGTTCCTTTATTCTTTCTCTAAATTTGCTACCAGTTTGAGCACAATAGTCAAGTCCACAAGAACACTTTCATTTATAAACACCACTTTTATCTTGAACATTAATTTTATCTTTAACTGAACTTAATGAAAAAACTACAGGATAAAAATAAAATAGTCTATTTCCACGTAAAATAACAAAAACTGTAGACCGGTTTCGGTTGTTACACCATCGTCAGTACACTATAGAATTATTCTATAGTGTATTCTATAGTGTATAGTATAGTTCAGTATTCTATAGTGTACTGACGATGGTGTAACAACCGAAACCGGTCTACAGTTTTTGTTATTTTACGTGGAAATAGACTATTTTATTTTTATCCTGTAGTTTTTTGCTATGGATTTCCACTATTCCGCCGCGAGTGATTTAAGTTATGAACTTAATGAAGATCTGAAATTATTTTTAGTTTTATATCCTACTTTGAACCCTTTAAAAGTTAATGTTTTACCAATTTTATCCGAAATTTTTCTGTAATACTGACCCGAATATTTTCCTCAGTCGTAGCTTCCCTAACCAGGTTTGAAACTCCTTCCATACTCTTTTTCCTAAGAACCCTATTCCATGTTGTATCAATGAGATCTCCCCCATAGCCATTAATCGCCGCTATACTTTCAATAGTTAACTTTTCTTTAGCTAAATTCTGTTCCCTCATTGGTAAAGATAAGCTCTGTTAATCGTACTATGGAAAGCAGCATGTTTGTGGACTACTGGATGATTTGACGTACTATGAATGGTAATATTGCTGTAAGTATCTTTCCTATATAATGGGAAAACTCATGTTTTCCATTATTCAAAGAAATGGAAAGATCAAGAAAATTTAGGTGTCTACATCCGAATTCTAAAGTGAAGTTAATGAATGGATCTACGTTATTAATTTTTGTCTGATATGAACCGAGTTGTCTTTCAGTCCCTTTCCGAAGAATGATCATATCGTCTACATATCTGTACCAGTAAAGGAGGCTATCTGATTTACACTTTCGGATAACAAACGATGACTCCTCATTGTTTGATCAACTGAATGATCACATGGACGAAGAGACCTAACGAATATTTATTTAGTATGTTTCCGAAATCATGCAGATGCCAGTATGCAGAGGAACCTCGACGAAGTTACGAATGTTTTCTTGTATCGTCTGTCTAAAGGCGAAGGAATCCTGTAGTTTCTGTCCTCTTTACGTCCATCTCATTGAAGATTCTGAACTGTCGACGCCGGAGCACATCCATTACAACAGCACTTTTGCCGAACCCTTTGGGGAAATCTAAATGGGATTTAACCGCATATCTGCCGCCGAGAGAATATATCTACGGAAGGGGTTGAATAAAAAGAGCAAGATGCTGAAGACGGACTCAGCATTGAAAGGGGATTGTGGATACATTCGTAATGTGGGGACGAGACTGCGCATAATGGCCGAAGGGTGGAAGCTTTTATCGCAAATTGGAAAGGACTTCCCGAGAAGTAGGATAAGGCAATTCAGTCCTCCGGTCGGTGGGGGAAAAAAAAAAATGGGAATACGAGGCGGTGGAGGGGGTTTCTCGGTCACTGAGTGTTTAGATGTCGAAGCGAAATAGGAAGGTTACGCCCGGGTAATGTCAATGAAACCCCTGGGAGCCCCATCGGGAACACCAGTTGTTAGCTTAGACTCATCTCTGGAGAACGCCCGTGGTGGAGGTAGGCTTTTTATTTTCCACCACGTTTTTCTTGCAGCAATCGCCCGTTCAGTCTGAAAACCCCCTCAGTTCAATGATAAATTAGGGATACACGTCCGTTTCCTTTCACGTTGCCGGGAGGCCGTTCAAAAAAGCCTCTGTGCTCCTGAGATTCATGAACATCGTAGTATCTTCTATCTTCTGTGGGAGGTGAAGTCCACGTGGCAGATAATAGTCGAATAAACAAGTTCCACTCTGCAGCGCGACCTGATGAGCGAAGTTTTGAAGGTCCGTAGGGACCTACTAGGCCAGCTGATTTAGCCGCAGAAATGAGCAACTCGTACAAAAGCTCGCGTTGATCTGATTCTTCCGCATGTTGTTAGAACCAACATGAGTAGTAAAAACGCTGCAAATTATTACACAACGGTTTATTATTTTCCTGTATAGATGCCCCTTCTGCGTAGAACACTGTTTTCTGTGGTCAATACCCTCGAGCTCCCCCCAGGAAAGGCCTAAATCGAGTACTGGAGCCGGCTCCGGAATTAAAGTTTCCTACAAATGCGCGGGATTCAATCATTAAATCATTAATTATCTCTAGTTATTCATGATAAGGCAAATAATAAACCGTTGTGTAGACAGTATAATGAACGCTGTGTAATAAGTTACCGTTGTTCAATCATTTACCGTTGTGTAATAATTTACCATTGTGTAATAATTTATCATCAATAATGCTTCAACGTTTGTTGTTTCAAAAGTACCTATCAACAAAATTCAAAAGATCCATATTGGTTTATTATTTTCAATATTAATTAAATAATATCACAGAACAACCAACTTGACTTCATACAGCCATCCGTGATTATATTCAGGTGATCCCTAGCGATGATCCTGGGCCGGATTTATACCTTTTGATTCACGACTATGTTGACGAAGCTTTTTGGTGCACACGAACGGCTGGACGTACAATGCTCCAAGTGGTCTCAAAAAATTCTTTAGTTCAATACCAATTTAAACACGTAAAAAAACCATACCCTTATATTAAAAGTTTTCGAGCTACGGCGTTCTGAATATTTCAACCCCTATTTTTAACCCCTTAGAGATTACTACAGTACCTATTGTATTTTGTGTTGCATTTTCGGATTTTGCGTACCTTGAAACTTAAACCATCAAATTTTGAGGGGGGGGGGGGGGGTTAAAATGTTTTTTTCCATGCTCGATTCCAAAGGTTCATTATTGAAAATAATAAACCAAAAACGCCTCTGAGTAGCAGCCAACATTTCTGTAGGTATGTCCAATTGAATGATAAACGCATGTGACAAGGTCTTTGCAGCGTTTTTCTTTTGATTTTTCACTCATTGTAAATATACTTTTCCTGACAACTGTTTTCACCTCACTAGATATTTTGTATTACTGGTAATTTTTTTCCCCTGCAAAAGATTTATGTTGCCATATTTTTCAAGATATCGCAGTTTCTGCTAGTTGTTAGACTCTCTCTCTCGTTGCCGCTCGTATAAGCTGCCAGTGGACGACCAGGCTGAATGTAAGTATCCTGATGAAGATGGGTACCAACGGCAATGTATCACGTTGGCAGCAGCGATCATTTTCTCTTCGGCTTTCAGACGGAAAATTAAGACCAAGTTGTCCCAACTCAACTGAAGCAAGAATGCGTATATCATGTTCTCCTCCACGTATGCCTGGCATCTTGGGCAAAAGTTTCGTCCCGCTTTTAATTAATTTGAGAGGGAAGTTTGTCTTGTGAGACATTATAACTTTGGGACCTGTCGAGGAGTTGAAAAGACGAGGGTCGTAGAATAACGGTTGATGATGTGAGAGGCGGAAGACGATAAAGCGTGTGGGTAGAAAGAAGTAGCAAAAGGATGATTGGGTCAAATGACCAAAGGTCAACGCAAATCTGAGAGTTAGGTACTGGTATATAAATATGATACTGGTTAGGTACTAGGATAAATCCGGCCCAGATATCATCGCTAGGGATCACCTGATTATAATCACCGATGGCTGTGTGAAGTCGAGTTGGTTGTTCTGTTGGTTGTTGTTGATAGGTGCTTTTGCTACTTGAACAAACGTTGAAGTATTATTGGGTAAATTATTACACAACGGTAAATTTTAGGTACACGTCGGTTTATTATACTATCAACGCAGAAGGAGCATCTATACAGGTAAATTATTACACAACAGTTAATTGCTTACCTTATGCTTCATGAATAACTGCAAATTATTAATGATTTAATTATTATTGAATCCCGCGCATTTGTATGAAACTTTAATTCCCGGGCCGGCTCCAGTTCTCGATTTGGGGCTTTCCTGGAGGGAGCTCGAGGGTACTGACAACACAAAACAGTGATCTACGCAGGAGGTGCATCTATACAGGTAAATAATAAACCGTTGTGTAATAATTTGCAGCGTTTTTCACTCATAACACCCTTTGGTATATTCCGGTCGGGCTGCAAAGTTTCGGGACACAACTAGTGCACAAATGGAGCATGTGTGCGAAAGAACTAACTTTTTAGACGTGTACGGCGCACAGTGGACCAGAGCGCGAAAAAACTCGATTTTTACAAAGTGAATAAAACCAGAAATGGTCTTTATATCCTAAAAATAGGGTAGTCAGAGGTCGCACATTGATCGAAGAAATAATTTTCAATGCGCTATACATTTTTTAAGAATAGGCGTATGAAATCGGCTATAAGTATAATCCTTGATTATGGCTTATAATAATCGCAAGATTCAATTCGCTAAAATTCTTTGTTAATCATTGGTAAGAAGCTGGAACATTTTTTCCTTCATTCTTTATAATAGTTAACAGTCACGACAACCAGTGCCAGTAAAATTGTCGTACGCTTCCCTAACGTTTTCTTAATTTTCAAATTTGTGTACCGAAAATTCTATTAAGTAATTCCGAAATTAGAGTGTACCCTAATGATCTCAAACCAAGCTCCGGTTTCTCTTTGGTCTGTAAACATCAGTAGACAATGAAAAAGGTTTTAGCTGCGGTAACTTGCGTTACGTGTTTATATATATTATTTTAAGTGGAGCAAGTGCCGTGTTGAAACAATGCATGTCAACTGTAGAATGGATTCATCAGTTGGCTTCTCGTTTTTTGTGCTACCAACACTCTCGCGATGATGCAGTTCATTCATGGAAACATCGCGGACTTATACCTGAACAGCGAGAGAATTTTAGAGAGGTGCTTGGAAAATCCTGCAAGGCATACATCCAGATCCCTCTTTAAAATTCCTTTTCACATGGGTTTATTATTCTACTGGATATACCTACAGAAATTTTGGCTTTTCATTTATTTTTCTTTCATGTGCATTGAAATGACTATTTTTGGTGGTTTCCACCAATTTTGGCCCCCAAAACACGACGTCGGCTCCTTTTTTTAAATTTATTTTATATACATTTTTTTTTTTTTTCATATAGATTATCTTTGAATATTGATAGTGCCATTGAACATTGTATTGATTCACCTGCTAATACAACTTCTGGTGTTATTATACAAATTTATGTTGATTTCAGACGATTGCCCAGGTTTTTGGCACATAAAAAAGGAATTTCGGGAGCTTTACCTTCGTTACAACCTCAATTCTTCACTCTTTGGTAAAAACAACTTCATATTCGGTCTTCTCGCTCTAAAAAACATGGAAAACGATACATCACAAGCTCATGTTCACTAAAACCTCAAAAAAACCTCGAAAACCCCCTATTTTTACACCCATTTTTCTCCCATAACGCGCCCCTGGGTGTATTTCGATCGGGCTGCCGAGCTTTGGGGCACAGCTAGGACCCAAATGGGGACCCAAACTGTGTGCAGAAGAACGACGACTTTAGACCAAAATTTAACGTAAATTTAAGGCTGAAACTTCGTTAGAACCTCAATTTTCCACTATTTGGTCAAAATCAACTTCATATTCGGTCTTCTCGTCCGAAAAACATGGAAAACGATACCTCAAAAGCTCATGTTACTAAAACACAAAAACGCTGCAAAGTCCTTGTCACATGGGTTTATTATTCTATTGGACATACCTACAGAAATGTTACTGTTCATTTATTGTTTATTTCATGTGAAATAATTTAAATAGCAATTTCTGATGGTTTCCACCATTTTTGACCCCTAAAACACGAAATAGGTATGTACCTACCTACGCTTTTTTTTTTTTTTTTTTCAATCTATCTTTGATCACTGGTAGTACCATTTAATCGTCTTGATCCACGTGTTGATACTACTTCCAGTGTTATTACACAAATTGATGGTGATTTCAGACGATTTCCCAGGTTTTTGACTCATAAAAAACGCTGCAAAGTCCTTGTCACATGGGTTTATTATTCTATGGACATACCTACAGAAATGCTGGCTGTTCATTTATTGTTGCTTTCATGTAAAATAATTGAAATAGCTATTTCTGGTGATTTCCACCAATTTTTGCCCCCAAATTTTGAATTATTTTTCTTTTTTTCAAATTATCTTTGATCATTGGTAGTGCCATTTAATCGTCTTGATCCACGTGTTGACACTTTTCCTAATGTTATTCTTCAAATTGATGGTGATTTCAGACGATTTCGCAGGTTTTTGACTCATAAAAAATCGATTTTGGGAGCTGAACATCTGGTACAACCTCAATTTTCCACTCCTTGGTCAAAATCGACTTCATATTCGGTCTTCTCGTCCAAAAAAACATGGAAACCGATACTTCAAAAGCTCATGTTACTAAAACACAAAAACGCTGCAAAGTCCTTGTCACATGGGTTTATTATTCTATTGGACATACCTACAGAAATGTTACTGTTCATTTATTGTTTATTTCATGTGAAATAATTTAAATAGCAATTTCTGATGGTTTCCACCATTTTTGACCCCTAAAACACGAAATAGGTATGTACCTACCTACGCTTTTTTTTTTTTTTTTTCAATCTATCTTTGATCACTGGTAGTACCATTTAATCGTCTTGATCCACGTGTTGATACTACTTCCAGTGTTATTACACAAATTGATGGTGATTTCAGACGATTTCCCAGGTTTTTGACTCATAAAAAACGCTGCAAAGTCCTTGTCACATGGGTTTATTATTCTATGGACATACCTACAGAAATGCTGGCTGTTCATTTATTGTTGCTTTCATGTAAAATAATTGAAATAGCTATTTCTGGTGATTTCCACCAATTTTTGCCCCCAAATTTTGAATTATTTTTCTTTTTTTCAAATTATCTTTGATCACTGGTAGTGCCATTTAATTGTATTGATCCACGTGTTGACACTTTTCCTAATGTTATTCTTCAAATTGATGGTGATTTTAGACGATTTCGCAGGTTTTTGACTCATAAAAAATCGATTTTGGGAGCTGAACATCTGGTACAACCTCAATTTTCCACTCCTTGGTCAAAATCGACTTCATATTCGGTCTTCTCGTCCAAAAAAACATGGAAACCGATACTTCAAAAGCTCATGTTACCAACATGTTGCTAAAACGCAAAAGTACCTATTTTTACACACATTTTCACTCATAACACCCCTGGGTGTATTCCGATCGGGCTGAAAAGTTTCGGGACACCACTAGGGCCCAAATGGAGCATGTGTGCGAAAGAACGACTTTTTTAGACCGAAAATGAAGCCTGTACACGTGATACGGCGGACGGCGGACGGCGGACGGCGTACGGCGGACGGACATTGCATTTTTGGAATCTACGCACCTTGAAACGGAAAAGAAAAAAGTTTGAGGGGGTGTTATAAAAATTTTTTGCTGAGCGATTACATAGGTGTGTTATTCACAGAATAATAAACCAAAATCAATTTTGGGAGCTGAACATCTGGTACAACCTCAATTTTCCACTCTTTGGTCAGAATCGACTTCATATTCGGTCTTCTCGTCCCCTAAAACATGAAAAACGATACCTCAACAGCTCATGTTAATAACATGTTACTAAAACACAAAAAGTACCTATTTTTATACACATTTTCACTCATAACACCCCTGGGTATATTCCGATCGGGCTGAAAAGTTTCGGGACACAACTAGGGCCCAAATGGAGCATGTGTGCGAAAGAACGAATTTTTTAGATCGAAAATGAAGCCTGTACACGTGATACGGCGGACGGCGTACGGCGTACGGACATTGCATTTTTGGAATCTACACACCTTGAAACGTAAAAAAAAATCTTTTCAGGGGGGGTTATGAAAATTTTTGCTAAGCGAATACATAGGTGTATTATTCACAGAATAATAAACCAAAAGGAAGTCTCCTCCTCGTTGGGATCCTGAGGCTAGGGCTTTTGCAGAGATCCAACCCGCGTGTACCCTCAAAATTTCAGCTCTCTACGATTATTTTTCGCGTAGTTGGAAGCATTACAAAGAAATGGTCAACATTTCATGTTCGCGCATGCGCAGACGAAAGTTATATTATGATTCCAATGGAATTCATTTGGAACAATCAAAGTATTATTTCTGATCGACCCTCCAAATCTGAACTCATTTCAACGATATTTAAGGAGGTATGGGCGTTTCGAGTGTTTCACGTTTGCGCATACGCAGACGAAAGTTACAGTAATTTTTCAATGATTTTCGTACGGGACCATCTGAGACCCAACCCCAAATTGCATCTCATTTCGACCATTATTTTGGGTAGTTATGGGCGTTACAAGGAACCCACAGACAGACTTGGAACCAAAAATATTCCTCGATGTTTGAACGCGGAGGTGTTGTGGAAATTTTCATATTGGAGGACATAACTTTTTTTATACTCAATCACGAGTATACTTTCGGTAGCGAGGAAGCAAAAAGGAAGAAATAAGTTGTGGTTTCTTATCTCGAAACGCGCGTTCGAAATAACTACCGAAAAAAAATGTCGTCAAGGAGAATGGGAAGAACACGCTCGGAATGGAAGTTGGGAAGTCCGTTTTTTCCTGTTATCGACCTATTCAGATGAACTGGCACATCAGGGACACCTGTTCTCCTCTTCGAACCTTCGCTCGGACTCTTTCGATATCTTGGAAAGCGAAGACTGTCGAGAAATCTCTGGAACGAGTTGTTCGTTCGGACGTCAATGCCGTTATTGCCGTTGATGTGACGTGCAATTGACAGCCCACCGATTTAGTCGCAAGATGAATTGAGGATTCTATAGGAATGACGGCGAGAGGGGGGGGGGGGGTAGCTCTCTCTTTATTTTGATTGTCTAAACTGCCAAGTGGGGTAATAAAATTTATTAAGTTTCTATATATATTTATTCTAGTTTAATTATACAATTTATTAATTAAAGTTTCTATATTTAATATAGCGTCGACACTTTGCGGTCAGACTTCGTTTTTTGGGGAAAGCAGAAATATATTGGGAGGATTATGTACCTGGAACTGATCAAAACAGGAGAGCCAAGTGTGGTAAGGTACTGCAAGGTGGTATGGGGACTTGAGGTTCAGAACCGTGAAGGCTCTTATTTTATTAATTAATTTCTCATACTTGTAGGGTCATGATTATTACATGCTTCTAGCGTGTACATGTACCTTCTTACATGATTATTGACATGATGGTGTGCTTCTTACATGATTATTACATGTACCTTGTAGGGTCATGATTATTACATACTTCTTACATGTACATATACCTTCTTACATGATTATTGAGATGATGGTGTGCTTCTTACATGATTATTACATGTACCTTGTAGGGTCATGATTATTACATACTTCTTACATGTACATGTACCTTCTTACGTGATTATTGAGATGATGACATGATGATTTGCTTCTTACGTGATTATTACATGTACCTTCTTACATGATTATTGACATGATGATGTGCTTCTTACATGATTATTACATGTACCTTGTAGGGTCATGATTATTACATACTTCTTACATGTACATGTACCTTCTTACATGATTATTGAGATGATGACATGTTGATTTGCTTCTTACATGATTATTACATGTACCTTCTTACATGATTATTGACATGATGGTGTGCTTCTTACATGATTATTACATGTACCTTGTAGGGTCATGATTATTACATACTTCTTACATGTACATGTACCTTCTTACATGATTATTGAGATGAGGACATGTTGATTTGCTTCTTACATGATTATTACATGTACCTTCTTACATGATTATTGACATGATGGTGTGCTTCTTACATGATTATTACATGTACCTTGTAGGGTCATGATTATTACATACTTCTTACATGTACATGTACCTTCTTACATGATTATTGAGATGATGACATGTTGATTTGCTTCTTACATGATTATTACATGTACCTTGTAGGGTCATGATTATTACATACTTCTTACATGTACATGTACCTTCTTACGTGATTATTGAGATGATGACATGATGATTTGCTTCTTACGTGATTATTACATGTACCTTCTTACATGATTATTGACATGATGGTGTGCTTCTTACATGATTATTACATGTACCTTGTAGGGTCATGATTATTGCATGCTTCGTACAAGTACATGTACCTTCTTACAAGATTATTGACATGATGACATGATGGTGTGCTTCTTACATGATTATTACATGTACCTTGTAGGGTCATGATTATTACATACTTCTTACATGTACATGTACCTTCTTACGTGATTATTGAGATGATGACATGATGATTTGCTTCTTACGTGATTATTACATGTACCTTCTTACATGATTATTGACATGATGGTGTGCTTCTTACATGATTATTACATGTACCTTGTAGGGTCATGATTATTGCATGCTTCGTACAAGTACATGTACCTTCTTACAAGATTATTGACATGATGACATGATGATGTGCTTCTTACATGATTATTACATGTACCTTTTAGGGTCATGATTATTACATGCTTCTTTAAATGGGTTTATTTTATATTTATAAAAAATTAAGTTTCTATAAATAAAGGCATGTTTTCTTCTTCTTCTGTTCTTCTTATATAGCGTACTCACATCGTTACTTGATTCATTTAATTTGTCGATGCATACTCAGTTTATACTAAATGAACAATTCTGCTCATATGAAAACCACACACCAATCAGCAACCTATCCAACTTGTACGGTAACTCCAATCGTAGACACATAACCGTGGGCACTACCTAACTATCTAATATTGAGTAGCCCTTGAAAACGTCATCTAAATCACTCGGGAATTCGTTGATGATATTCAAAGGAGACCACCAGGGGCCCAACTTACGTGGTCGCTGAAAATTTCGTCAAAACCGGTTGAATCATACGAGATATTATGTATTCGTCACACACTTTTTCGTTTTTCGCGCATGCGCAGATGATGCTACTATTATGCCGGTTTTGATAACTCGTGGTGGACCACCTGGGACTGAGTCTGCATAATCCACGCAATGTCAGCAATTTTGGCGAGAGTTGGCATTTTGGTTTATTGTTCTGTGAATAACACACCTATGTATTCCCTCAGCTAAAAATTGTTATAACACCCCCTCGAAATTTTTTCTTTCAAGTTTTAAGGTGCTTGGATTCAGAAAATACAAGGTCCGTCCGCCGTATCACGCATACTGGCTTCATTTTCAGTCTAAAAAATTCGTTCTTTCGCACAGATGCTCCATTTGGGCCCTAGTTGTGTCCCGAAACTTTGCAGCCCGATCGGAATATACCCAGGGGAATTTTGAGCGAATATGTTTATAAAAATAGGTATTTTTTGTGTTTTAGTAACATGAGCTTTTGAGGTATCGTTTTCCATGTTTATTGGGACGAGAAGACCGAATATGAAGTCGATTTTGACCAAAGAGTGGAAAAATTGAGGTTCTAACGAAGTTTCAGCCTTAAATTTACGTTAAACTTTGGTCTAAAATCGTCGTTCTTCCGCACACAGTTTGGGTCCCCATTTGGGAACACATTTGGGTTCTAGTTGTACTCCAAAGCTCGGCAGCCTGATCGGCATACACCCAGGGGTGTTATGGTAGAAAAATGGGTGTAAAAATAGGAGTTATCGATGGATTTTTGAGGTTTTAGTGAAATTGAGCTTGTGATGTATCGTTTTCCATGTTTTTTATGGTGAGAATAGGTGGTTTTGACCGAAGAGTGAAGAATTGAGGTTGTATCGAAGGTTAGGCTCCCGAAGTGCATTTTTTATGAGTCAAAAACCTGGAAAATTGTCTGAAATCACCATAAATTTGTATAATAACACCAGAAGTAGTATCAACAGGTGAAGCAAGACAATTAAATGGCACTATCAATGATCAGAGATAATCTGTTCAAAAAAAGAGCCTAATTTGTGTTTTTGGGGGCCAAAATTGGTGGAAACTATCAAAACTTCATTTCAATAATTGCACATGAAAGGAACAATAAATGAACAGCCAACATTTCTGTAGGTATGTCCAACAGAATAATAAACCCATGTGACAAGGACTTTGCAGGGTTTTTCATCTAGTAGCCATAGTCGGATATCGTCTGGAAAGACATGAAATGATATTATTTATTACACACAAAAATATAAATGTCGGAGAAGTTTCAATATCACTGACGTAATCATTCATTTGGGCGAAGTAAACACAACCCTCCAGTCGACTTAATAAAATCTATCGATCGGTTGTTACGATGGCAACCGTTCACTTTGGCACTACTAACGTCTATATTTTTCACGAACAACCAAATATTAATATCCGATATTACTGATATTAGGTAATAAACAACGAGCAATTGAGAATTAAATCGATTCATAATACGAAGGTAAAAACGCTGCAAATCCCTGCACAACGGTTTATTATTTTGTATAGAATACCCTTCCGTTACAGATCACAGCTCTATGTATAGATAACCCTTCTATATATTATGATATGTACTATTCTATACATATTATATAAATCGCAGACCCTCCGTAGGTTAGTACCTAACCCCGTACACGTTACTAGGTACCTACCTAAATCACGAGTTAAATGTTGCTATAATAATTCTGCCGATGACAAACAGTACCTAACAAAAAGAAACACACATAATGAAGTTCTGAAAAGAAATTGTTGATGAGGAGTGAAAAAAGTTGCGAAAGTACCTACCAACAAACTCCAGCCCCTTCTACGTAGATGGTATAATGGACCGTTGTGTAATAATTTACCGTTGAGTAATGATTTACCGTAGTAATAATTTACCCATCAATAATACTTCAACGTTTGTTCAAGTTTCACTATCTACCAACAAACTCCAAAAGAGCCATCATTTTTCAAATGAAATAATATCACAGAACAACCAACTCGACTTCATACTCCGCCAATATAATCAGGTGATCCCTACCAATGATTTTATCTCCGCCTAATTTCCTATTGTGGGCGCGTCTCTGGTTACGAGATTTGGTTTGAATTATTGTATACAATTTCATTCACACTGGAGTCGAAAATGCCTGTCGGTGCAAACTTCGGGGCCTTACTGTGAACGAACGGCTGGACGTACGACGCTCCGGATGGTCTTAAAAAACTCGCAAGTTCAAGAACTATTTAAAACCGTAAAAATATTCACGTAAAAAAATGGTATAGGCGTTCTGAAAATTTCAACCCCTATTTTGAACCCCTTAGAGATGACTCACAGTAACGTCGAGCTTCGAGGACCAACTAGACGCCGAACGGAACCTATAACCCGAATTTCATCAATTTTTTTTCATGGTAACTAAGAAAAGTGGCCCGTACGGCGTACGGCGGACAGACAGAAATATTTTTATTGCAGTTTTGGATTCTACATACCTTGAAACGTAAACCATCAAATTTTGAGGGGGGGTAAGAATTTTTTTTTTCATGCTCGATTCCAATGGTTCATTATTGAAAACAATAAACCAAAACTGTCCACAAGTATGGCTGCCACGTCGCTTTTCTGCGTTCCCAGGTTTGGAAAACTAGGATTCACCTCTTTGGCGATCGCGCCTCTTTTCGACTGTTCTCCGAAATATTTATATTATTTTGTTATACATGAAGGGGGTTCAGAATACTCTGTAAAGGAATGTATTCAACTTTCTTTTAAATTCGTGTACATCTAGAAAACATTTTTGAACATCAGCGTACTTATTATTTTTTAGTCGAAAATTCGCTACTGGTTTTAAAGAAAAACGGTATTATTGAAAAGTTGTCTGTTTCCACTGATGAATGAAAAAACACGAAAAATACGCTGTTATACCGGTTTCGGTGGTCCAACTGTCACTGAAAATGCCGCTGAAAATCACGCATGTTCCTCACTGCCCCTCAAAGATTTGCTCGGAATTCAACCTGCACTCTTAAAGATTCCGAGTTCGTAATTTAAGCTAAATCACTAAAACAGTTTATTACCCCTCGAAAAGCACCGTTGTAAACAGCAGCTGTGAAAAGTTAATGGACTAAGTAAAGAAGGAAAGAGGCCAGGGAAAATGGGGTAGAACATTAGCGTCCCGTTCGCCCTAATACATTTTTTCTTTCAGTGCTCATTTTCACTATGCCTCACCGATAACATCTCAGGTAATCTATTGCGCGGAATGAACCCCATTAAAAAGTTTAGAGGGAAGGAATTTATGCTGCTCGTTATACTATTTGTTTCATTTGCCTCGAATTATTCATGCTTCTGAGAGGAAGGGGTTGGTACTATCACATGATGATGGTGGATATAATTTCAATGAGAAATACCCACATTATTATTTTTGGTTCTGGACCAACCCGGCGTTTTAATTTATTATTCTGTGAATAATGCACCTATGTAATCGCTCAGCAAAAAATTTCTCTAACACCCCCTCAAACTTTTTTCTTTTCCGTTTCAAGGTGCGTAGATTCTAAAAACGCTGCAAAGTCCTTGTCACATGGGTTTATTATTCTATTGGACCTACAGAAATGTTGGCTGTTCATTTATTGTTTCTTCCATGTGAAATAATTGAAAGAGCTATTTCTGATGGTTTCCACCAATTTTGGCCCCCAAAACACAAAAACGCTGCAAAGTCCTTGTCACATGGGTTTATTGTTCTATTGGACATACCTACAGAAATTTTGGCTGATCATTTATTGATTCTTTCATGCGTAATAATCGAAATAGCTATTTCTGATGGTTTCCATTAATTTTGGCCCCTAAAACACAAATTAGCTGTAGGTTTTTTTTTACTATCTTTGATCATTGGTAGTGCTATTTAATCGTCTTGATCCACGTGTTGACACTTTTTCCAGGGTTATTATACAAACAGATGGTGATTTCAGACGATTTCCCAGGTTTTTCACACATAAAAAATCAATTTTGGGAGCTGAACATTTGGTAGAACTCAATTTTCCACTCTTTGGTCAAAATCGACTTCATATTCGGTCTTCTCGTCCAAAAAAACATGGAAACCGATACCTCAAAAGCTCATGTTACCAACATGTTGCTAAAACGCAAAAAGTACCTATTTTTACACACATTTTCACTCATAACACCCCTGGGTATATTCCGATCGGGCTGAAAAGTTTCGGGACACAACTAGGGCCCAAATGGAGCATGTGTGCAAAAGAACGACTTTTTTAGACCGAAAATGAAGCCGGTACACGTGATACGGCGGACGGCGTACGGCGGACGGCGGACGGCGGACGGCGGACGGACATTGCATTTTTTGAATCTAGGCACCTTGAAACGGAAAACAAAAAATTTTGAGCGGGTGTTATAAAAATTTTTTGCTGACCGAATACATAGGTGTATTATTCACAGAATAATAAACCTACCCTCCTTTTTTTTTTCAAATTATCTTTGATCACTGGTAGTGCCATTTAATCGTCTTGATCCACGTGTTGATACTACTTCCAGTGTTATTATACAAATTGATGGTGATTTCAGACGATTTTCCAGGTTTTTGCCTCATAAAAAATCAATATTGGCAGCTGAACCTTTGGTAGAACCTCAATTTTCCACACTTTGGTCAAAATCGACTTCATATTCGGTCTTCCCGTCCCTAAAAACATGGAAAACGATATCTCAGAAGCTCATATTATCAATATGTTGCTAAACCGCAAAAAGTACCTATTTTTACACACATTTTCACTCATAAAACCCCTGGGGATATTCCGGCTGAAAAGTTTCGGGACACAACTAGGGCCCAAATGGAGCATGTTTGCGAAAGAACGAATTTTTTAGACCGAAAATGAAGCTGGTACACGTGATACGGCGTACGGCGTACGGGGGACGGCGGACGGACATTGCATTTTTGGAATCTACGCACCTTGAAACTGAAAAGAAAAAATTTTGAGGGGGTGTTACCTATAAAAATTTTTTGCTGAGCGAATACATTGGTGTATTATTCACAGAATAATAAACCAAAATGCAATGTCCGTCCGCCGTACGCCGTCCGCCGTATCACGTGTACAGGCTTCATTTTCGATCTAAAAAATTCGTTCTTTTGCACACATGCTCCATTTGGGCCCTAGTTGTGTCCTGAAACTTTTCAGCTCGATCGGAATGTACCCAGGGGTGTTATGATTGAAAATGTGTATAAAAATAGGTACTTTTTGTGTTTTAGTAACATGTTAGTAAAATGAGCTTTAGAGGTATCGTTTTCCATGTTTTTGGGGACGAGAAGACCGAATATGAAGTCGATTTTGACCAAGGAGTGGAAAATTGAGGTTGTACCAGATGTTCAGCTCCCAAAATTGATTTTTTATGAGTCAACAACCTGCGAAATCGTCTGAAATCACCATCAATTTGTAGAATAACACTGGAAGTAGTACCAACACGTGGATCAAGACGATTAAATGGCACTACCAATGATCAAAGATAATTTGAAAAAAAGAAAAATAATTCAAAATTTGGGGGCAAAAATTGGTGGAAATCATCAGAAATAGCTATTTCAATTATTTTACATGAAAGCAACAATAAATGAACAGCCAAAATTTCTGTAGGTATGTCCAGTAGAATAATAAACCCATGTGACAAGGACTTTGCAGCGTTTTTTGGAGACTAATAAATTCAAACAAACAAAAATTCCCCCTCGAAAACGCATTTTGTGTATGACGATTGGTCATGCGCCATAATAATATCATTCCGACTCCAAAACACTACCTAAATCTGCCAGTTTCTCTTTGTCCGCCTTCTTACTCAATAGATTATTACGTACTCACTTGGATGTTATTAGAGAAGGATTTCGAGCCTATTCCATCAACGCACAACTAATATTATACTCCCTGTGGCACTTAATTTGACAAAAATCATGCAAATCAGGGATATTCTGTCCCATCTTGGCACCCTCTCTCCTCAACCCCTTGCGACCCCCAACGTAATTGGGTATTTGGATACTGTTAAAGAAAGAATTCTGTTTAGGTTTTGAGCCCTACTTCAGCTACGCTGAATGCATAATTATTATACATACGTCCAAGTTCCTATTAATACATAGCAATGGAAGTACGGTGATACCGTCAAGAATTACAGGTGTTCGAGAACACCATGGAATCTTGTTCTGAAGTGCTCAAAACCATGGACTCTTGTTCGGAATCGAGAAAACCATGGAATCTTGTTCTGAAGTGCTCAAAAGCGGAAAACCGTCTAGCAGCGGTCTTCCGCTCCGTATCTATGTACGTACGTACATTTGTATGTATGTACTTTCGTATGTTCGAATTTCATATATGGTCATAATTCCTCAAAATACGGTATTTTTCGGATTTTGTTTTTGGTCATTGCTCAGCTCGTTAAACTCTTCAATTTGTGATGACGAGTTTTCTATATGGAAGAATAATGAAGTTATGACGGGTTTTTCTGATTATTCGATTTGAACGATCAGTGCCGTAAATATGGATCAAAATTGGTGCGGTTGGTGCCGAAAGGTGCGTAAGGATGGCAAGATCATGCCTATTGATTTTGAACTCGATTCGTCCTGATTTGGCTAATTGAAAGCAAAAAAGTCTACCAATTCGAGTAGGCAGTACAGCTTCCTCACTTGAATCACATGAACGTATAGAATAGTCGGGTAGGTTCAATTTTGATACGGGATCATCTGCGATCCAACCCACGTGTACCCTCCAAATTTCAGCTCTGCAAATATTTTTCGCGATTTAGAAGCGTTACAAGGAAACGGGCAACACGTCATGTCCGCGCATGCGCAGACGAATTAAATTCTTATGGAACTATCAAAGAATTATTCTTGATCGACCCTCCAAATCTGAGCTCATTTCAACGATATTTAAGGTAGTTACGGGCGTTTCAAGTATTTCACGTTTGCGCATGCGCAGATTAAATGATTTCCATGATTTTGTAACGGGACCATTCGTGATCTAACTCGCGTGTACCCTCAACATTTCTGCTCTGTACGACTATTTTTCGCATAGTTGGAAGCGTTACAAGACAACGGTAAACATTTCATGTTCGCGCATGCGCAGACAAAAGTTACAGTACGATTCCAATGAAATTCATTTGGAACTATCAAAGTATTATTCCTGATCGGCCTTCTAAGTTTGAACTCATTTCAACGATATGTAGGGTAGTTATGTGCTTTTCAAGTATTTTACGTTTGCGCATGCGCAGCCGAAAGTTACTGTACTTTTTCAATGATTTTGGTATGGACCGTCTGTGACCCAACCCGCACCTACCCCCCAAATTCCAGCCCATTTCGACCATTATTTCGGTTAGTTATGGGCGTTACAAGGAATTACCACAGACAGACAGACACAGAACCAAAAATGTTCCTCAATATCTGAAACGCTAAAAGGAAGTGGAAATTTTCATTTTGGAAGACATACATTTTTTCTACTCAATCACGAATCCAAGGCTTTCCCTACCCTCGGTAGTGAGGGAGCAAAATATGCCAATGGGTCTAACATTATTTCTATGTTTACTAGTAGTTGTGGAGTCGGAAAGTGGTTGAAAGTGAGGTTTCTATGCAAGTATATTATAATATTTCCATGCTTAGTATTGTATATCCTCATGATCGGCCTGTCAGGTCAACATGAGCAGCCAGTCGGGCCAACCTGTCTTGCTTACGAGTCGAACGCTTTAGATATGTCCGGTTAAGTGATTAGGGCGATCCGATGAATGTCCCGGGTAAGCCGAAAGAGCTCGTCATCCAATCGTTAATCGTAAGCATCATCCGTAAGCCAAATTGTCTGACAACAGTAACAGTGTCGGCTGTTCTCGATACATTTTTTCTTCCGGTGGAGACGGGATCGGTTTGGGGAAGCCTAATCGATATCCCTTCTTACCCGGTGATAATCTCGCTGGTCTTGGAGGGGGACTCTCGAGGGTCCATCCCCACTGTCACACTCTGTCACATAGTAGCAGAGCGTGGTTCGGTAGTAGGTATGTGCTGAGCACTTCACCATACTCCATCCACTTTTTGTGGGCTTACCAGAAGGATAAGCCCAAAGGTTTCCCAAAAGGATTCCTTTACTAACAACCTGTCCCTTTGATAATACATACATCTATTGGCTTCCCCACCCCTTTCCTCCCTTTGGAGTGTCAGTATAATTAAAATATACTGAGCTCATTAGAAGGCGATTGATGCCGCGTCCCAATTGACGTCCCAATAGTTGTTCCATCCCAACGATGGAGGTTGATCACCTAGAGGTTGCCCTGATGAGCACAATTCACTGGAAAACAACCTCTGACGACATTATCCGCCAATACTCGTATGTAGGAGCTTTGTTCTCCACCAGTAAAATATTATTGAGGTAGTACCAATGCGATGGAGGTCAGTCACCTTGAAGTTTTTCAGATGTCTTTTCCTGAAGGGATCTATTTTTTTAAGAAGGGATCTCGATTAGGCTTCCCCAAGCGATCCCGTCTCCACCGGAAGAAAAAATGTATCCAGAACAGCCCACACTGTTACACAACAAACCACGCTCCTCAAGATATGCGGAAACCCACCCTTTCACCCACTTATTGTAGGTAATTTCCAGGATCATCCCTCTCACCACCCTTAAATTAATTATCTATAAATTATTTATCAAGTTGTGTTGAGATGGTGGGTTGAAGGGGATAACACCCGTGAAACTGATTTCTGTCATATAAAATGCCACGCATAGTAAACCCCCTATGGCACTTGATATGAGAGATATCAGTTGCACGAGTTGGCCAAGCTGTGGGGGTTAAAAATAGGGGTTGGAATTTTCAGAACGCCGTGGCTCGAAAACTTTCAATAGAAGGGTATGGTTGCTTTTAAGTTTTTAAATTGATCTTAAACTAAAGAATTTTTTTAGACCACCCGGAGCACTGGACGACCTGTTGACGAAAAGCTTCGTCAACATGATCGTGAATCAAACTGTATAAATCCGGTGGTTGGTTGTTCTGCGATATTACTGAATTGGAAAAATGATGGCCCTTTTGGATTTTGTTGGTAGGTACTTTTGCAACTTGAACAAACGTTAAAGTATTATTGGGTAAATTACTATACAACGGTAATTTATTACACAACGGTAAATTATTACGCAGCGGTTTATTATTTACCTTATGCTTCATGAATAACTGCAAATAATTAGGCCGGCTCCAGTACTCCATTTAGCGCTTTCCTTGGGGGGAGCTCGAGGGTATTGACCACAGAAAACAGTGATCTACGCAGAAGGGGCATCTATACAGGTAAATAGTAAACCGCTGTGTAATAATTTGCAGCGATTTTTATCATAAACCTCCTTTTATCATAGTACAACAGTGTTCATAGAAAAGAATCAAATACCAAGATACCTAAAATGTAGTAAAGCCCCGAGCCGTTTCACCGTATACACCAGAAGCAATACTTATGTTCTCCACATAGTCCATAATCACGTAACACCGAAGCTAAGGGGATTGATTTTGTTGAGTTTGTCGTGGTGATTTGTAACTACGACCGAAGAATGTTTACTTTCATATCTCAAGAGTATTTATAGATTGATTGGGTTTATTAGATTATATTGATAGACTGATTTATAGATTTATAGACCATGTATAGATTGATAAATTATATCTATTGGGTACGTTTGCCCCGGGCAAAACTATACAAAATTATGGTCATAAGGAATTGAAATTCGGAGGATATGTGCGGATTGGGACACAGATGGTCCCCTATCAAATTCATTGGAAAAGTTCTGTAACGTTCGTCTGCGCATGCGCCAACGTGAAATCCTTGTAGAGCCCACAACTATCCTGGAAATCGTCTTGAAGCGATGAGTTTTGGAGGGTAGGTGGGGGTTGGGCCATAGATAGTCCCACATTGAAGTTATTGATAAATTACAGGAACTTTCGTCTGCGCATGCGCAAACGTTAAATTCTAGTAGAGCCTGTAACCCCCCTAGAAACTGCCGTAATGTGCTGAGATTTGGGGAGTAGGTGGGGGTTAGTTGTCGGATTTTGTTGTCTCAGGCAAAACCGCAGAACTACTGACCCATTTTAGTGACATTTCCAGGGACTGTCCGGGCTTACCCCCAGACGGTCCCCTATGAATTTCATCGCCTTCGGGCCAATGGTACCGTGTGAGCTTCCTGTAATCATATTACGCATATTAGGTAATTTGTTACTACTCTATTTATTGGTGCCTGTTCAATAATTTTGACTCATCTGTTTTTACTGATTCTATACGTCCATGTCGTGTACAATTAATAAGTGTGAAAGCTATAATACAGCGCACCCAACTTGGTAGACTTTTTTTGAATACATTCCTAATGTAGGAGGGTGATTCTTGCCCAACAAGCTGAGGCCTGGCCTGAAGTTGGGCAATATATTCACAATTGGTCTTTTTCGATTTATGAATAAGAAATATTATTTTGGTTTATTATTTTCAATAATGAACCATTGGAATCGAGCATGAAAAAAAAAATTCTTACCCCCCCTCAAAATTTGATGGTTTACGTTTCAAGATATGTAGAATCCAAAACTGCAATAAAAATATTTCTGTCTGTCCGCCGTACGCCGTACGCCGTACGAGCCACTTTTCTTAGTTACCATGAAAAAAAATTGATGAAATTCGGGTTATAGGTTCCGTTCGGCGTCTAGTTGGTCCTCGAAGCTCGACGTTACTGTGAGTCATCTCTAAGGGGTTCAAAATAGGGGTTGAAATTTTCAAAACGCCTATACCATTTTTTTACGTAAATATTTTTACGGTTTTAAATAGTTCTTGAACTTGCGAGTTTTTTAAGACCATCCGGAGCATCGTACGTCCAGCCGTTCGTTCACAGTAAGGCCCCGAAGTTTGCATCGACAGGCATTTTCGACTCCAGTGTGAATGAAATTGTATACAATCCAAACCAAATCTCGTAACCAGAGACGCGCCCACAATAGGAATTTGTGAATACGGCCAATCATTGGTAGGGATCACCTGATTATATTGGCGGAGTATGAAGTCGAGTTGGTTGTTCTGTGATATTATTTCATTTGAAAAATGATGGCTCTTTTGGAGTTTGTTGGTAGATAGTGAAACTTGAACAAACGTTGAAGTATTATTGATGGGTAAATTATTACTACGGTAAATCATTACTCAACGGTAAATTATTACACAACGGTAAATTATACCATCTACGTAGAAGGGGCTGGAGTTTGTTGGTAGGTACTTTTGCAACTTTTTTCACTCCTCATCAACAATTTCTTTTCAGAACTTCATTATGTGTGTTTCTTTTTGTTAGGTACTGTTTGTCATCGGCAGAATTATTTTAGCAACATTTAACTCGTGATTTAGGTAGGTACCTAGTAACGAGTACGGGGTTAGGTACCAACCTAAGGAGGGTCTGCGATCTACATAATATGTATAGAATAGTACATATCATATTATATAGACGGGTTATCTATACATAGAGCTGTGATCTGTAACAGAAGGGTATTCTATACAAAATAATAAACCGTTGTGCAGGGATTTGCAGCGTTTTTTAAATTTAGTAGACTAGTAGCATGTCAAAATCCTTGAAAATTCGCTCATACTGTCATGCTGTATGAATAATTTCGTGGTATCCTCCCAGAAATATAACTCTGTATACCTATTTCAGATTGCACAAATAAACTCTCTGTGTACCTATTTTAGATTGCACAAATAAACCCAACGAACGCATCTACGTGACCAACGCGGGGTTGATCACCCTTCCCTCCAGTAGTCCTACAACGGCCTTGAAGGACTGGGGGAGGGTGGAAAGGGTTCTATAAAACCTGCCGCTTTCGCCCGATTCTCCATTCTACGCTCAAACCTCAAGTCCACGACCTCTCTCTCTCTCCTCACACCTCCTTACCTTTCTCACCAAAAAGAACTCGGAGTGGTGGAACCGGTCCGGTGATAACCGACCAGGTGGTAACCTTCTGGGCATTATCCTCTAGCGTTTTTAGTGGTGGTAACCTTCTTGGCTTCGCCATAGGTGTTAACCTTTTAAACGCTAGCTCCATCACCTTCTCTTCCATCTAACAACCTCACCTATCCAAGCCTCACCTCAAACCTCTAACCACCACAACTACGAACTTTTTTGTACTCATGTCGTCACTAATGATCGTACATTATCGTCTCTATCACCCGTCAGTCTAAGGCAAAAATCTATTAGCTCTCCAATAAATAGGTTATGGCTAAATGAATAGGCCCCCTCCGCAGTGTTGGCTTCGCTTTCAAAATTGAAATGGGAGTTTCGCCCGGGAAATTGTCCCTCGGTCAGAGGCGATAAGGCCCCTTTTCCCTCAGAGCGGTCAGATAGGGCAACGCGCAGTGCTATGAGATAAAACATGTCATAAAACAACGTCACCCCTCCTACAGAATTCACCCGCGAGCACGACTTCGGTGCTTTTCCGTTAAATATTAACTAGAGCTCCTCCCGTCCCGCCCTATCTCAGGCCAAAACTCGCGCCAGCCATTTCCAATCAGTTATCCAAATACATAAATAATGCGAGTCACCCCCAAACCAGTCCTTCCTCCGTTTCGTTTTTCTTCTCTAATTGCGTTCCCGCAGAACTCTACTCTCATACTTCCATCCTTTCGTATTCCTCCATTGGTATATTGTCATGACGTCACGCAGGTATCAATCAATCATCAATCAATACAATTTTTATTCGCAAACAATTCAATTACAATCAGACAAATACTCATATGGCATATATAGGCATTTATCACTTATTACATTTATATTATTATCTCTAAGGTCAAAGACTCGTCCAGGGACTTGTTGACGTTCATCGTCTATAACATCTTTGTACAAACTACAGTTTCATAAATATGTGTCTCTGTTTTCTTCTGTTCTTAACGGTTGATGGGTCGCGGAAAGTCGGGTAAGATGACTACGAATTAAATCACTCGCGAATTTCTTGATCTTTCCATTTAAATTTCTTGATTACATTTCGTTGAATAATGGAAAACACGAGTGTTCCATAATATAGGAAAGATACTTATAGCGATATTACCATTCCATCCAGTAGTCCACAAACAAGCTGCTTCCCATAGTACGATTAACAGAGCTTTAACAGATATCCCTTAGCCCTTTCATCCCCTACTTTCACGTCCATTACTCGATTTCCTCCATTTGGATCATGCGTGAACAATCGCAGGTTTCCTTAGGAGTAGTGCGTTATGATTAGAGGACTTCAAAGCATGGCATTTATTTTTGCCAAATATAGCACCAAAAACGCTGCAAATTATTACACAAAGGTTTATTTTTACCTGTATAGATGCACCTTCTGCGTAGATCACTGTTTTCTGTGGTCAGTATCCTCGAGCTCCCCCAGGAAAACCCTAAATCGACTACGAGCCGGCCCCGTTATAAAAGTTTCATACAAATGCGCGGGGAGTTTCAATAATTACATCATTCATCATTTTTTGTAGTTATTCATGAAGCACAAGGTAAATAATAAACCGTTGTGTAATAGTTTACCTGTATAGGCGCCCCTTCTGCGTAGATAGTTTAATAAACCGTTGTGTAATAATTTACCATTGTTCAAGAACTATTTAATACCGTAAAAAGATTCACGTAAAAAAAGGTATAGGCGTCCTGAAAATGTCAACTCCTATTTTTTACCCAGAGATGACTGACAGTAACGCCGAGCTTCGTGGACCAACTAGACCCCGAACGGGACCTATAAACCGAATTTCGTCAATTATGGCTCATGGTAACTAAGAAAAGTGCTAAGTAAGGCGGACGGACAGAAATTTTTTAATTTCATTTTCGGAATCTACTTACCTTGAAACGTAAACTATCACATTTTGAAGGGGGGGTTAAAATGGTTTTTTTCATGCTCGATTCCAAAGGTTCATTAGGTACTTATTGAAAATAGTAAACCAAAATAATATAAACCGCTTTTGTGACCCATGCAAATAGCCCATTAGGCTATTTAACCTGTAAAAACTGAAAGGGGCCAACGACCACCTCGGGGGGGGGGGGGGGGGTCAACGACGAACGGTGTATGGAAAAGAAACTTCTAATAATAATTAGGTATTATTAATTTCTTAGAAAATAAATAGGTCAACATTGGACGTTCGTTAGAATTTGGTATCACTTTCTTGAAGGTGGTTCTCTAGTACCAATAAACAACGATTATGGAAATTACTTTCCAAGTTTGGGTGTCCCCCCTTCGCCATTGAATACAACCGATTTTCAGATCTCGACTTACATCCAACAACATGTTTCACATAGCTGCGTATTCCCGGTGCCTAACACAACTATGATATTTCATTTCCCCCACCGCTCTGGCCCTAAAAGCGTATAATATTATAAGCTCGGCAAGGCGGAATACGCCGAGGGAAGAGTTCTTGTAGTGCAAGCACCATTCCCCTCAACGCCACTCACTGAACCACCCGCTCGATGCTTTCGCGCCGAATTGCCAATAAATGTAGTTTATTCTCTTGCTCCTACTTTACATATATATTGCGCATTAGAGTTTTGCATGCTCACCCCCCCCCCCCCCCCCCCCTCCACCAGCAGGGATAGTGGCGAAAACCATTCGTCAAGCGAAAGCATATTTACCAGATGACGAGAACACTTTGTCTTTTCCTCTCAGTATGGTTTTACGTCCCTTTTCAGGGTAAGTTTCCGAGTATCAAGCAGGAAAAGTCTTTTCGCATCAAGCTTTCACTTTTATGGAGCGCTCTATTCATAAGCACAGGAAGTACTATAAAAGTCATTGGTATAATAATTATCTACAAAGATCAGTGAATCCCCCCACCCCCCCCCCCCAAATCCCTCCCCCGAAATACCCCCCCCCCCCCCACGATAAACCCCTCCTACCCCCCCCCATAAGTTATCCCTCCTACGATAAATTATAGTTTTTATTCTATGATTTTTAAACACCACTCTAAGCAAGGGAGTCCCGTCCAGGTGGGACGAGTGCAATGACGTCACTGGTGTACGAATCTTGAAAACGCTGCAAAGTCCATGTGGTTCATGTGCAATAATTGAAATATCTATATTTTATGGTTTCCACCAACTCGGGCACCCAAAAACACGACTTACGCGCTTTTTTTTCCAAATTACTTTTCTCTCATCATTGGTAGCGCCATGTCATGATTCAACTCTTTACACTTTTTCTAGTGTTATTATTTCCCAGGTTTTTGTCTCACAAAAAATGAGTTTTGGGAGCTGAACCTTCGTTACAGCCTAAATTCTACACTCTTTGGTCAAAATAGACTTCATGTTTGGTCTTCTCGCTCTAAAAAACATGGAAAACGATACCTCAAACGCTCATTTTACTAAAATACCAAAAAACCCTATTTTTACACCCATTTTTCACCCATAACACTGGGTGTACTCCGATCGGGCTGCAATGTTTCAGGACACAACTAGGGCCCAAATGGAGCCAGTATGCGAAAGATCGAATTTTTTTTAGATGGAAAATGAAGTAGTTATGCATGGTACGGCGGACGGCGGAGGGACATTGCATTTTTTTAATCTACCTACGCACCTTTTGAAACGTAAAAGAAAAAAATCTGAGGGGGCGTTATAAAAATTGTTTGCTGAGCGAATACATAGGTGTATTATTCGAATTATTAGAATAATAAACCAAAATGCAATGTCCGTCCGCCGTATGCCGTATCATGCATATCTACTTTCGCACACAGGCTCCATTTGGGCCCTAGTTGTGTCCCGAAACATGGGTGTAAAAGTAGTGTTTTTTGGTGTCTCAATAACATGAGCTTTTGAGGTATCGTTTTCCATCTTTTTGGGACGAGAAGACCGAATATGAAGTCGATTTTGACCAAAGAGTGAAGAATTTAGGTTGTACGAAGGTTCAGCTCCCAAAATTCATTTTCATGGGCCAAAAACCTGGAAAATTGTCTGAAATCACCATAAATTTGTATAACACTAGAAGTAGTATCAACAGGTGAATCACGAGAATTGAATGACACTATCGATGATCAAATATAATCCTATTTCCTGTTTTTAGGGGCCCAAAATTGGTGGAAACTATCAAAAATAGCCAAGTGTTTCAACTATTGCACATGAAAGAAACAATAAATGAACAGCCAACATTTCTGTACAATACAACATTCTGTCCAATAGAATAATAAACCCATGTGACAAGGACTTTGCATCGTTTTTTATGAGTAGAGGGTTTTTGGGGTTTTTTTTGAGCGGATATTGAATTAAACTGTAAAAAAATCTGCATCTCAGTTATCACAGTGATAGCGAAAAGCTCGTCTGTTCATTCCGACAAAAATTATCTAATTGTGGATGCTTGATATGAAGTTCTCGGTTGATGAAGTCCTACTTTCGATGTCCACCTACTTAGAATTCAGTACCTGAAACTCGTTGGGTTCGCTAAAACTCATGGTTTATTCGCGAAACGCAGGAACCCATCATCGTGCCGATTTCCAGTAATCTGGACAGGAGGTGAACCGCTACTTGCAGAATTCGTTATCCTGTCGTTATGCTATTGCTGGCATGCAGAACCTGGCTCCCCTGTTCACATTTTTATTACACCATGGAACTATCCCGTTGAATTTGTGTTCAGTAATCCTTTATTGATTAATGAATTTTCCTGTAGATTTTCCTGATGGTGATGTTCTTTGTTTCTTGTTTCCAACTCAACTGACAATAAGGCTCTTGTTATTTAGGTATATTTCCTTGTTTTTCTTGTTGTTTTTTTTGTTGGTTTTATTTTCAATAAAATGTCTTGTCTTGTTTCAGCGGACCTGGGTGCCGAGATGGTTCATCACCACATCAAGAGATTCAGCGGACTTTACACGGGCCCTTACTTCGATCCTGCGACCACGACAAATATCACGACGCAGCTGGGGACGCACGCGTATCTCCCGTGCAAAGTTAAACAGCTTGGAAACAAATCCGTAAGTTCTTACACACATTGTTACGAAATCAGCCAAGATTTTATAAACAAGGCCAGTGAAACAGACGAGACGTTCGGGATCACGTGTGAGCACTCCCGTTTTCCACCCGCACTCCAGTTTGTTAATCATTGCGTGCGTTGTTTACACTGAAAAGTTTTTTGGAAGGTAGGCGAAATATAGTTTTTACAATATTTTCGAGTCAAATACCAATACTGGATTTATGTGTCAATATTGTTGTTGTGATAGTTTATCTTTCAAGACATCGATTCTATTTTGAATTTATTTTGTATATTATAATATAGTGAGTTTTCCTCTAACTGTTGCATTGTTTCTCAAGACTGGAACTGATAATTTTTTTAGTTTCCTCGCATTTGGCTTAATTTGGCAAAAGGATTCATTTGCTTTGGAAAACGATTAATTTGATTTGGAAAAGGGTTCATGCAAGATCTGTAGAGCATGAGTTAGATTTTAGAAGGATTTTTTTTGTAAATTACCGCGATATTTGAAGGGAGCTTAAAAAAACGAGATGTATCAGAAGAACTAGTCTTTATTTCCACGAGAATTACTTACACTTGTAGACCGGTTTCGGATGTTAAACAATACAATCAATACAACATACTGACACAGAATGATGTATGTTGTATTGATAATGGTTTAACATCCGAAACCGGTCTGCAAGTGTAAGTAATTCTCGTGGAAATAAAGACTATTTCTTCTGATACATGTCGTTTTTGAAGATGGATTTCCACTAACTCACCGCATCTACCCTTCGTTATGAGCTTCAAAAATGTTCAAATCTTCAGGATCTTCAAATCATCGCGAGTCTAATTTTCGACACGCACCCTTAGATCGGACTATAATTGTTGGCAGTGAACTAAGAGACAATAGGTAGATAGCTTTGTTGGGAAGGGGCGAAAAGTTGAAGTGCGGCGGTAAAAGATGAGGGGTGTGGGCAAGCAAAAAGCGGAGTTAGCTGTGAACGGGTATGCCTAGATGGTGGGTATTGGAGAAGGAAAACGGGAGTGCTCACACGTGATCCCGAACGTCTCGTGTGAAACAGGGGCGCTGCGTCCATAATGTCACTTGGGCCACTGCCCCGGCACCCAGAAACACTAAGAGTAAAAAAAAAACTCCAACCATGTGTTCAGTTTGCTTTTGAATTTCCCTCCGTACGCGTACCTAGCATTTTTCACAAAGTTCAGCAGCGACTCGACAGAGTTCTCTGGCTATGGATATTCAATATGTGGTTCCGTCATGTTGGCTCCCCAGACGGAGCATGTTGTCAGAATATAACGACAGTAATCGATGTCGTGCAATCCAAATCGAAACCTAGGCTCCTGAAACTGGCAGGTAGGTCCTGGGACCTAGTATCCCCATGGCAACCGAGAAAAGTGGCCGCTCGGCGCATGCTCAGTCGAGTGAAAATGTTGTTTGCCACGCCCGCTTTGGGCCCTGTCGCCAGAATCTGATTTCCACCCCAAAATCGTTCCTTTTCACAATCGATTCGGTCCCTTCGATTCAGTTTGTCATCTCGATATGAGATGCTTCTTCTTACTTTCTCTGTCAGTTTTCAATTTTTTGCGTCAAATTTTGCGCGTTTTGCGTTTGGTCCGGTTCCGATGACAGATTATTGTATTTGTGGTACCTACGTGCGTTTTGTCCTGTTTGCTGTTTGTGGTTTGTGGATTGATCGGCATCAACACACAGATAACTATCTAGCTTCTAGTCAATAGCTTCTCCATGCAAGTAGGTACCAGCCGACCGGCTCTCATTGTTTGTTGTATTTTAGTTTACTATATTTTTGTAACACATGAATTCGGTGGCTAATTGGTGGCCTCCGTCCACCAGGTGGGGCCGAATGACACCGTCCACCAGGTGGGGTTCGCACGCACCCCATCATCCTTACAGTGGTTATTTTCATGAAAAGCAAGGGAAAATCACATTACAGTTCGAAATGTAGGTTGTTAATGTTGTATTTAATGAAAAAATGTAGCAAAATTGTTTTTTACAAAAATATTATCTTTTGTATAGCATATTATGAGAGAAAATAATGTATTCTTCAAAAAAGTAAATAACGTAGATTTTTTAGTAAATACATCAAATATACAACAAAAATTAAACTCAGAAAACTTCAAAAAACGTTTGGTGTGCAGGAATAGGCCTATAAAATAGAAAACATAGGTAACAAGAAATAAGTAACCTTTCCAACTCAGACTTTGGGAACATTGGTGTTGAATGCAATGTTTCTCGTTTACGTTGGTGCAGTACCTACGATCACAAAAATTCAGTCTTCTCCACTTTCGGACTCACTTACACTATTTGTATCACACAGCAGACATGTACGAATGATCTTCTCATGTTCCTTGCAAACCGGTCGGTTACACTTCAAGCAGCTGTTGTTAGTTTTCCGGTCATTTTTCCTATCACACATGTGGCACCTCGCTTTTTTCTTCGGTGGTTCCGAAATGGACGGAAGGACATTACTTTTTTCTGTCCCAAGAATTACTTCAATTTCAAAGCGAAGGCTTCTGCTGATCCTCGAATTACAGGCCCTCCTTTTCATCTGTGGTTCAATCAAGCTGTAGGCAACAGATTTCAAAAAGTCGGCTCGACCACGATAATTATTACTGCGCCCAGCTAAGCTGCTCAAAATGTAGCTGTTTATACCCATTATGTCAAGCATACCATAAAAGTATCTCATTGGCCAACGGCGAGTATATCTTTTTGTTGTGTATGAATGACACATTTTGTCCATGCAGTCAACGCCGCCTTTGGTGAGATTGTAGAATTCGACGACTTCTGGTTTTCTCGTGTCCGGATTTACCATTCCTGTATCATGCATCGTTGAAATAAGGATAACATTCTCGTTCTTTTTCTCGGAGAAGGACGTCAGCATTTTGTCGGGTTGGTAAACGAATCTGGAAGTCATGGGTGGTAATCCTTTCACAGCTATCATTTCAGGAGGTATTTCACGCTTGTTTTTTCGTAAGGTACCTACGTATGTCAATTTTCGCTTCATAAGTTCCTCTGCTAATTCGTATGATGAAAACCAATTGTCAGCTGTAACGTTACGACCAGATTTTGGTTTATTATTTTCAATAATGAACCATTGGAATCGAGCATGAAAAAAAAATGCTTACCCCCCCCTCAAAATTTGATGGTTTACGTTTCAAGGTATGTAGAATCCAAAACTGCAATAAAAATATTTCTGTCTGTCCGCCGTACGCCGTACGGGCCACTTTTCTTAGTTACCATGAAAAAAAATTGATGAAATTCGGGTTATAGGTTCCGTTCGCTGTCTAGTTGGTCCTCGAAGCTCGACGTTACTGTGAGTCATCTCTAAGGGGTTCAAAATAGGGGTTGAAATTTTCAAAACGCCTATACCATTTTTTTACGTGAATATTATTACGGTTTTAAATAGTTCTTAAACTTGCGAGTTTTTTAAGACCATCCGGAGCATCGTACGTCCAGCCGTTCGTTCACAGTAAGGCCCCGAAGTTTGCACCGACAGGCATTTTCGACTCCAGTGTGAATGAAATTGTATACAATTCAAACCAAATCTCGTAACCAGAGACGCGCCCACAATAGGAATTTGTGAATACGGCCAATCATTGGTAGGGATCACCTGATTATATTGGCGGAGTATGAAGTCGAGTTGGTTGTTCTGTGATATTATTTAATTTGAAAAATGATGGCTCTTTTGGAGTTTGTTGGTAGGTAGTGAAACTTGAACGAACGTTGAAGTATTATTGATGGGTTAATTATTACTACGGTAAATCATTACTCAACGGTAAATTATTACACAACGGTTCATTATAACTTCTACGTAGAAGGGGCTGGAGTTTGTTGGTAGGTACTTTCGCAACTTTTTTCACTCCTCATCAACAATTTCTTTTCAGAACTTCATTATGTGCGTTTCTTTTTGTTAGGTACTGTTTGTCATCGGCAGAATTATTTTAGCAACATTTAACTCGTGATTTAGGTAGGTACCTAGTAACGAGTACGGGGTTAGGTACTAACCTAAGGAGGGTCTGCGATCTACATAATATGTGTAGAATAGTACATATTATATAGACGGGTTATCTATACAGAGAGCTGTGATCTGTAACAGAAGGGTATTCTATACAAAATAATAAACCGTTGTGCAGGGATTCGCAGCGTTTTTCGAGTTTTTCAACCAAGCGAATGACGTAGCAAGAGGGCAAGAGAAGGGTACCTACTCTCTCCAGTGTATCTTTACCTATGTAGGGAATCCCACTGCAAAAGTAAAACGTGCGGGCGTCGCAAAGAGAAACGATTTTCAACCCATACTTATCGGGTTTATTTGGAATGTACATTTTGAAGGGACATCTCCCTCTGAAACTCAGGAGGGTTTCATCGATGGTGACCTATTCAGATGGCGTATAGTTTTTATCGCAATTGGCAGTAAAAATGTCCCATACTTCTCGGAATGCTGCAAATTTATCAGTACGCTTCCTCTCCACGCGTGTTTTTTTGGAATCGAACCTCAAATGAGACAGTAGAAACTCAAACCTGTTTTTCGAGATAGTGCACCGGAAAATCGGCAGTCCAAATTTACGGAAAAAAATATCGAGGAGAGAAACGTCGGAGTTTTTGGTAGCCCCACAAACAAGGAAGAAACCAATAAGTGCTCTTATCTCGATATTGTCGGTAGGTCCAGTGTACCACTCTGAACTCGGCTTCTCAGATTTTCTGATTGTAATCTCTTCGTTGGTGTGAATCACGATTTTTTGAATATCATCGCTCATGAAAAGTTCAAAAAAAGAGACAGGAGTTTGGCACGTTCGCGCATTTCCTTTCGCACCTGGAAGATGGGTAACAATGTTCTTCTGCGGAATTTTGGAGTTCTTCTTCCTAAGCGTCACTGTGGTCCAAATAGTTTCACCATCCTTTCCTAAAAGGAAATTCCATTCTTCTTCACTTTCTGAGGGTGATTGGGGTGGCAAAGGATCATCATGTTCTTCCTCGACAGAAAATTCCTCGTCTGAGACATCGTCGTTTGGTAATATATCATCTTCGTCTTCACTATCCACCTCCTGGGTCTCCTGCCTCAACAGCTCTAATCTTATTTGCTCTTCAGAAACGAAGAGATCTGCAGAAAAACGGGACATCGTAGGAATCTATAAGGGGGAAAAAATAGGATGCTCAAACACATGAAAAATAGAGAAACAATATTCCAATTGTAGAATTTTGTTGTGACTTAAACCACCAGGTGGGGTCCAGAGGACCCCAAACATGTTTCTTGGAAAATATCCTTGAATAAAATGGACCAAGTACCTTGCAGCTCGATGCTCTCTTGCCGCTTTCTCGAGCACAACTGAGAGGGAAGATACCCAAGACAAGAAGCCTTAGGTGCACGGTGGCGCGTGCGCAGAAAACAAATAGCGCACGTGGGGTCCACCGGGACCCCACCTGGTGGACGGAGGGTTAAAAGAGATAAGCTTTGCTGAATATCACTGCTATCAGTAAAAAAGGGAAGGGTGTTGTTGCCTTGGGGTATTTTGTAGACATGTCTGTTGGTTTTGTGTTCTGGTCTGGTGCCCCCACGCACCGCTACTGCCAGTGAACGTTGAGGAAACACACACTTCTTGGACCTCATGTTAACTAATTAGAGAGGCTCATAGGTTCTTGGACCCAAGCGGTATTGTGTGTGTCAGTCTTTCTGTCTGTTCTTGTATCCTTAGCTACTATGGCAAGAAACTCAACCTCCCTCCCCGCCCTCTACGCCCGAATGCTTGTCTTAGCATGCCTTGAAACTTGGAGGCAGTTTTGAGAGCATTACTCACTGTACCTCCAAGCAGTGTAGTAGGTGTATATACGATTACAAAAATATCTTAATGTTTATTAGCAAAACAGTTCAAAACAACGTGTTGAATTGAAAGGGTTTTTCTACATATAAATGAACAGCGATTAGGAAAAATAATATATTATACAATTGGTACTTTTGTGTGCTCATTAAGAGAAAACTGTCGAGTAAATTTGGAATTTAGTGAAAGGACCTGCATAGAAACACATTATGGAAATAAGTAGGTACCTACTTAGTTTTGTTAATTTGCTAATATTGTCAGCATTTATTTATTTTTTGGTATCGTGTACCCTGTGCTTAAATCCGCCCCTTCTTCCAAGTGCATTCAATAGTTTTAGTGGCGACGTTTCCGGCGCCGTTCCGCCGCTCCCTGGCGCTGTCTTGAACCAAAAACTGTAAGATAATTTTGGTCGGTCCAATGAGTAGGTCTCCCAAAATAATTTCCATTCGGAAGTTTTATTCTGAGGGTCGCTTTTCGCCGAACAGACACACAGACCGTACAAATAATATTGCACTCAACCACTTGGAAAGTTAGAATACAGCAAGTTAGAAAATCAACGCTAAGATCTATCAGAATTTAGCGGCAGCTTTCAACGTTAATTTTCTAACTTGCCAAGTAATTGAGTGCAATATTATTTTCTCAATATGTTTTTTTTTATATGGCGCGATGGGCAACGTGATGATAGAACGTTTATGATAGCGGTTTATTATTTGATTCATTAGATCATTTTTTAATGAAACCAGATTCTATTCTGAGACCTTTTACACCAACCGCACTGTCTAGAGATACGTATTTAGTTCTCTTTCTGTGATTTTTCAACGTTTCCAGAAGTTCTGACGTAACAGTGAGCAGGGGAGACCCGCCCGGGCGAGATGGGTGCAATGACGTCAGAAATTCTGGAACCTTTGAAAAATCATAGAAAAAGAACTAAATACTTATCGTAGGACAGTGCGGTTGGTGTGAAAATTCTCAGGATGGAATATATTTTCATTTACAAAAATAAATTATTCTCTCTGCATGTACACCTTCAAAGTGAGGATCTAATCAGACTATTCAAATAAATTCATTATGCTTAATGAGTTGCGTATTACTTGTAAAATACAGAATGAAATAATTTGCTCACGATTATTTTTGTTTGTGACCTCCGAATACAGACAAGATAACAGTAGATGTTGATCTGAGTTAACGGCGGCAGGGTTCAAATGCGAAGGGCGGGGAACGATGACGGAAAAAGTCCCTCCCTCCTACTGTAATATGCACCTCATTAAGCTTGATAAATTCAGTTTGAATGAGATGATTCGCTTTTCAGTTTATTATTATTTCAGTTTATTGTTCATCATTGCGGACATACAACGTATAACAAAATACGTCTTGACTAACTAACAAAAATGTTAAATAATATTATTAATAACAGTGTAGTACGTATCAAAGAAAAATTCGACTGAACAGTTTAGAACAGTGGTTCCCAACCTAGGGGCGATCGCCCCCAAGTGGGCGATTTGGGTTATCAGGGGGGCGATAAATAAGTGGGGGGCGATTAGGGGGCGATGAGTATTCAAAGGGGGAAAAATTAAAATAGTACTGTACAGTAGAAGTTGTCGGGTAGCACGAGTCACTGGCTGGTCTCAGCCGACGAGTTCACTCCACTCTCCACAGAATTATTTCATCATTCATCGCCAAGTTAGATATTCATAAGGTAAATATTGGCCGTAAAGAGCTGATTCAGTTCCCGACCCTTAAAAAGTGTTCAGTGTCAGATAACGAGACTCCTGAACTCCCAGAAGACAAAATCCTAATTTTTACTGATCACCTTGACCAGTTAAAAACTGACATGGAATCAAGATTTGAAGATTTGACCAAGTTACAAATTCCGGATTGGATTCTAGATCCATTTTAGTTTGAAGCTGTGGATAAGCTTGATAACTCTTTGCAGACGGAGTTTCTATATCTGAAGTATGACTGTGAGGCGAAAATCATTTTCAAGCAGAGCGGTTACGAGTTAGCCTGGGTGAAGCTTATGGACACTTATCCACAACTGTGGGAAAAAACTGAGCCACTTCTCATCTCGTTCCCGTCAACATATTTAGTTGAAAAAGGATTTAGTTCTGTTGTCCAGCTCCTCACAAAACCAAGAAATAAGTTGGACATTTGTCTCAAAGGAGACTTGCGCCTGAACTTGACGAACATAAAGCCAGATATTCAAGCTTTAACTAAAATCCACCAAGCACAAGGCAGCCATTGAAAAGGTAAAATAAAACAATAACAAAGTTTTCAAACTTTCATTTATTTTTTTTTTTAATTTTAGCTGCCAACTTTCTTATTTTTTTCAGATTCCTATTTAAAAATGAAAACATGTACTCCTGTTTTTTAAATGTACGTCAATGATCTTAGTTAATTATTTCACTTCTTTGTTCTTTAAAAAAACTGTAAAGAATGCACATTTTAATTTTTTGTCTATTTTATTTAAGAGTGACCGGATAAAATGCTTTGGTTGTTTTTATATACGGTAATAAATTTGTTTAAAATGAGAAAACTGCTTTATTATTGACACTTTACTTCAAATTAAAATTAGGCATATACCTAATGAAAATGAAAAGGGGGGCGATAGGTGTTGGTCAATCTCCAGAAAGGGGGGATGGGCCACAAAAGGTTGGGAACCACTGGTTTAGAAGGTCAATAAAAAATGCTGCAAAGTCCTTGTCACATGGGTTTATTATTCTATTGGACATACCTACAGAAATGCTGGCTGTTCATTTATTTTTACTTTCATGTAAAATAATTGAAATAGCTATTTCTGGTGGTTTCCACCAATTTTGGCCCCTAAAACTTGAATTCGGTACGCTCCCTTTTTTTTTTTTTTTTCAAATTATCTTCGATCATTGGTTGTGCCATTTAATCTTCTTGATCCACGTGTTGAAGCTTTTTCTAGTGCTATTCTACAAATTGATGTGATTTCAGACGATTTCGCAGGTTTTTGACTCATAAAAAATCAAATTTGGCAGCTGAACATCTGGTACAACCTCAATTTTCCACTCCTTGGTCAAAATGGACTTCATATTCGGTCTTCTCGTCCACAAAAACATGGAAAACGATACCTCAAAAGCTCATTTTACTAACATGTTACTAATAATACAAATGAATTAGTCGTAGCTCAAGAAGGTACGTGTAGGTACCGAGGTGTGAACTCCACTTGAACGAGCTAACCCGAGGCACGGAGGATTCCTTCATTCCCAAGTTTACAGACTGTGAATTTCTTCGAGTCCATCAATGCCAAAGGCTTGAGGAGAGGTGCCCCGCACACTTGCAGCATTCCCTCGCTGGATAGCAAGGGAAATACGCTGCACGAGGAAGGCCTTGGCCCGGGCGTCCCCTGATTTTGCGTTCAGCATGGTCCCCACCTCTGCGACGAATACCTTAGCCTCCGCACACCATGGGCCAAGGGTCTCGAAGGCGAGACCCCTAAAGGTGAAGTTGGAAGCTATTAGCCGAGAATACTTGTCGCGTTTTTTCCTACAAGCCAATTCAGCCGCCGTCCCTGCTGTCGTTGAAGTTCTAGGCAAGTTGGTAGGCGCCAAGGTATCCACACTGGTGACGTCCCACAAAAGGCGTTGGCCCCTAGACCAAGGTGCAAGGGTAACACCATCCGGGCGCTTTCCGTCATCACGGCTCAGATTGCTGGGCTCCAGAGCTGAGAGGATGTCTGCTGAAGCGAGTGCCCTATAGATGATCCTGTTCAGTTCATTATGCCGGGACAAACGGCCCTTGCTCCTGGCGCAGCTCAAGCCATGTACCCCTGCATCATCGGCTGCGGACCCACAGATGCAGACGTGCTCCTGATACAGACGACAGCCCAAACGGAGAGCGATGCATGCCTGGAAATCCTGAGAATCCATGACTGTCCCAATGTTTGGTGAGGGACAGTCTTTGTTGCTCTTCTTGCAGAGCAACAAAGCGGGCTCTATCCCTATCAGAATCAAACGACATATCCCTCACCAGGCGAGTAAGATTAATGGTGTCCCAGCACCTCTGCGAATCCCTTATGGTTGGAGTTTCTGTATTGACCTCATCCCAAGCTTCCATAGCTTCATTCAAAAGGCAAAAGGGAGCATCGTTGTCCAAATTAGGAAACAGGGTAGACCCCCCAGCAGGAGCCTATGAAAGCAGGCAGTGCAATATCCGCAATACGTCGTATTCCCAAACCCCCCAAAGAAACAGGAAGTGTAGCTTGGACCCACTGCTGTTCCTCCATGGAGATATTGAGCAACCCCCCCAAGCAGTCCCGAAGGTGCGAGTCTATGTTGTTGAGCAGAGAGGGGAACTTCCAAAGAGCACAAGTCCGAACGAAATAGGTCAATTTTGGGATAAAGAGACAGTGTCTCAGGAGAAAATACGCTACATGAGGGTTCACCTTCCTTAGTCGGGAAGTGAAGAGCTTCAGCCGTTCCAGACGGGCTTCGAAACGACGTGCATATCCAGCCTCAAACAAGGGAGAACCTAAGACCTCAATCACTTCTGGAGCTATAATTTTTATCCCAGGGCATAATGCTTGAAACTGGTGTGAGAGTGACTCATCCCCTACTTGGGAGCAGAAATAAAGTTCGCACTTGTCGGTATTCACCACCAGACCCAACCTTGTCGCCATGGACGTTACTCGCTCTAGACCACTCAAAACAACTGATGGGACATCTGCCAGGGAGGCGTCGTCTAAATATCAGACATTGAGTTCCGACTCCAATGATTCAACAATGGGTTGAACAGTGAGGCTAAAAATGGTTGGGCCACATGGATCCCCTTGCTGCGCACCAACTTCAGAGGATATCACGTGCTTGCCAAAAAACAGTTTGGAGGGATTTCTGTATGCTTGGAACATGAATGGATACATGTCAGGCACTTTAGCCTTGACCTCTTTGAGCATGGCATCCCTCTCGATTGAATTGAAGGCGTTTGCAAAATCGATTTTCAACAGTACTTTACCCTGGTTGATTGGGTCAGCGACATATCTCCGCACAGTATGTATGGCGGCTTCGCAACCTCTGCTGGTTGCCACGCCCACTTGGTGAGGGTGTAATGCATTTTGTATGCTGGCAATAGACTTGGTGCATGCCAATTTCCCTGCAAGACGGCGAAACACACAACCCACTGCGACAGGACGAACTCCTCCCCCCTTCTTGTTGAGCGCACACAAGGAAGCGCCAAAGAAAATGGGAGCTACTACCTCCAAAACTTTCCCGGTCAATATGAGATTGCATAATCTGGTGATGACAGTAAGTGCCCGGTCACCCGCCTCCCCCGCCGACGCTGAAATCATATCCTTCAAATACTGAGGCCGCATACCATCTATTCCGGGAGCAGAGCCTGGGCGGAAGCTATTTATAGCCTTTCGAACCTCGCCATCAGTCACAGAGAGTTTGGGATGGTCGTCCGCAGGATGGTCAGGGAAGGTAAGGACCCTTGAAGGACAGGGGTGCTTCGATTTCAGAGCCTCAAGCGTTAGGTCGTCGTGTGCGGCCAATGTGCTATCAGAACTCAAAATGCGGACTGCACCTTTGAGATCGAAGTCCGCCACCTTTGCTTCAATTCGCTTCTCAAAGCTTGATGAGCCAACACCAACTCTGGAGGTTCCTGCACCGCCAATATCCAGGTCAAAGCGCTCAATGTTCTCCTTTATTTTAGTTGTCAAACTTGTTTGCTCGTGACCGTCGATGTTAAATGAAATGTAAGAGAACAACAGGAGGTTCTCCCATGCCGTGATAGAGCCCTGACCAAGGACGTCCGTGATCAACGCGGTTAATTTTTCAGCAGCCGCACGCCTCACTCCTTTGGGAATACGACGAAGGGTTCGTATGTTGGTGTGGGCAGCGGCTAGCTTACCCTCAAGGGATACTGGAGGTGAAGTGTCCCGGTCACTGCTCCAACGATGTTTCTCATCAATATGTTTTTGCAAGCGAACCAAAAGAACATACGTCTTCGGACAAGACGGGCATTGGAGGCGACCCAAAACTCGGCGAAAAGGTTCCTCCTGGGCTGCGCCTGTCTGACTGAGCACTGCTGATCCGTTGTGAGACTGTCTCCGTGGCATCCCGACGTAGTAAAATTCACCCCCACATACTGAAGGAGAGGTGGAGCTTCAATTTTAGAGTCCTCAAAACATGAAACGGTCCTGTCCACTATTGACCGGCCAAACCAGCCAATAACAACATGTAACCACAACAAACTAATTCCCAATTTTCCAACAAAACTTTAAAACGGAAAACCGATGAATTTTGCGCCAGAAAAATTGGACGCGATGAAACCGATTTTTGAAGTCGATAGAGCAGTCACTTTTTAACGTCCTTGCCAAAATTCACAACCCCTCGGGCCCAAAAAACCGCCTAAATCAACAACTTTCTGAGGACACTTTTGACACGTTTTAACATTGCCGCAAATTATATGAAGGTTACTTAAAACACAAAAAGTACCTACTTTTTTTCACATTTTCATTAATAACACCCCTGCGTATATTCCGATCGGGCTGAAAAGTTTCGGGACACAACTAGGGCCCAAATGAAGCATGTGTGCGAAAGAACGAATTTTTTATACCGAAAATGAGGCCGGTACACGTGATACGGCGTACGGCGTACGGCGGACGGCGGACGGACATTGCATTTTTGGAATCTACGCACCTTGAAACGGAAAAGAAAAAATTTTGAGGGGGTGTTATAAAAATTTTTTGCTGAGCGAATACGGTAGGTGTATTATTCACAGAATAATAAACCAAAACATTGACATTTTGCATGGGACTGTAAGTACCGATGTGCAGAAAAATGCTCAAGACTAGAAGGCAGTATGCAACAAATCCTTACTTTACAGCTCTTTTTTTCTAACAAATTTCAGATAGCTCAGCTAATTTAGTAGGAATGGAGTTATAGAGTTCAAGTCCCCAGTAATTCAGAGTATACCGGGATTTGTTAGTCCTTAAAAATCAACCGGCAGTTCACCATGATTTCTTAAAGAATAGCTATGCTGGCAAATAACAAAGACAACAAGATGTAAATGTTAATATTTTGAGGTTTGTGAAAGCTTTAAGTCAATCAGCACTAAAATCGATACCAGCCAATACTTCCGTCTGCATCACTAAAAATGTTATCGAGTCAGGATATTGGAAAACTTATGTGATCTCAGGCGAAAATCACAGTTTCTGTTTTTGATTGATTAATTAAAAATGTATTTTGGGAAAACCAGTTTGCAATCATACTAATAGAGGCACTCTGTTCGTTCACTAAACTATTCACTGAACCATGACTACTCAGAATCAAGGTGTCATCAACAAATAGATAGTAAAGATAATGAAAAGAATGCTGAACAGTGTTGAGAAGATAAAATACTGTCATCACAGAAAAACGGAGTTATTGAAAAATAGTCTATTTCCACTAATACACGAAAAAAACGCTGCAAATCCCTGCACAACGGTTTATTATTTTGTATAGAATACCCTTCTGTTACAGATCACAGCTCTATGTATAGATAACCCTTCTGTATAATATGATATGTACTATTCTATACATATTATGTAGATCGCAGACCCTCCTTAGGTTAGTACCTAACCCCGTACTCGTTACTAGGTACCTACCTAAATCACGAGTTAAATGTTGCTAAAATAATTCTGCCGATGACAAACAGTACCTAACAAAAAGAAACGCACATAATGAAGTTCTAAAAAGAAATTGTTGATGAGGAGTGAAAAAAGTTGCAAAAGTACCTACCAACAAACTCCAGCCCCTTCTACGTAGATGGTATAATGAACCGTTGTGTAATAATTTACCGTTGAGTAATGATTTACCGTAGTAATAATTTACCCATCAATAATACTTCAACGTTTGTTCAAGTTTCACTACCTACCAACAAACTCCAAAAGAGCCATCATTTTTCAAATTAAATAATATCACAGAACAACCAACTCGACTTCATACTCCGCCAATATAATCAGGTGATCCCTACCAATGATTGGCCGTATTCACAAATTCCTATTGTGGGCTTTCGAAATAGGGGTTTTCGAGGGATTTTTGAGGTTTTAGTGAACATGAGCTTGTGATGTATCGTTTTCCATGTTTTTTACGGCGAGAAGACCAAATATTAGGTTGATTTTGCCCGAAACGTGTTGAGTTGAGGTTGTAACGCAGGTTAAGCTCCCGAAATTCATTTTTTATTAGTCAAAAACATGGGAAATTGTCTGAAAAATCACCATAAATTTGTATAATAACACTAGAAGTAGTATTAGCTGGTGAATCAAGACAATTAAATGGCACTACCAATGTTCAAAGATAATCAGTTTTAAAAAATAGAAAAAAAGGAGCCGAGGTCTTGTTGGGGGGGGGGGGGGGGGGGGGCAAAATTGCGGAAGCCATCTAAAATAACTGTTTCAATTATTCCGCATGAATTGAACAGCCAACATTTCTGTAGGTATGTCCAGTAGAATGATAAACCCATGTGACAAGGACTTTGCAGGGTTTTTCCGTGTATTAGTAGAAATAGACTAATTTTCAATAACTCCGTTTTTCTTTGAAATGGGTTTCAACGATTTCTTCGCGATTGATTTATTTCGTAGCGCTCACTGTCATCTCACAATGCAGTTCGGCGGTAATCTCGGTTGGGGGTGATCCGAATGCAGAGGACGGATGGAGCACTGAACGAGTTCGCGGTTCACCAAGTATTCACTCGGTGGATGGAGAGCTTTATATGGAGTAAGGACGAATCCATACGGTGGAACAGAAGGGGGATATAGGGATGAACGGGTGAAGGAAAGTCGCGGATAAAGTTGTCGCATATATCAAGGGAAAGAGTCCCGTAGCGAGGCCCTCGCTGGGGCCATCAGTATGATATTGGACGTAATCCGGGTCGGAGCCTCGTTCGCACGCTTGATGATAAATACGGAATAAGAAAAGTTTTGATATACTGAGTGGCTGGGGGGAGACTGCAGATTGGAACTTCGATACCGCTGATAGAAGCTAGCGGGCGATTTGATGCGAGAGCACGAGCTCGCGTTTCACCGTGCGCTGATGTGTCGTGGGGCTTTACGACTCAGCCTACGTTGCTCTCGTTATGTTTGTCCAACATTTCCCCCAAATATTGTAACTTATGTACAATTTCTATGTGTGTTTTGTACTTATGTCTGAGGAGGACTGGGGTTTCCGTCATGTCATCTTCCCACTATTCTTCGATGGAATTTCTTCGAGCGCAATAGCTGGCGAATCTGTCACGAAGATGAATATTTAAATGTGTGTAGTTTTTGTACGTGCCCTTCCGAAGTCCAAAGGTCTTCGAAACGATAATCAGATACATTTGTTTGGCGGTGGAGGGGGGGGGGGGGAAACAAACATTGACGACTTCGGAAGGGCACGTACAAAAACTACACACATTTAAATATTCATCTTCGTGACAGATTCGCCAGCTATTGCGCTCGAAGAAATTCCATCGAAGAATAGTGGGAAGATGACAAGACGGAAACCCCAGTCCTCCTCAGACATAAGTAAAATCTATGTATAAATAACCCGTCTATATAATATGATATGTACTACTCTATACATATTATGTAGATCGCAGACCCTCCGTAGGTTAGTACCTAACCCCGTACTCGTTCCTAGGTACCTACCTAAATCACGAGTTAAATGTTGCTAAAATAATTCTGCCGATGACAAACAGTACCTAACAAAAAGAAACACACATAATGAAGTTCTGAAAAGAAATTGTTGATGAGGAGTGAAAAAAGTTGCAAAAGTACCTACCAACAAACTCCAGCCCCTTCTACGTAGATGGTATAATGAACCGTTGTGTAATAATTTACCGTTGAGTAATGATTTACCGTAGTAATAATTTACCCATCAATAATACTTCAACGTTTGTTCAAGTTTCACTATCTACCAACAAACTCCAAAAGAGCCATCATTTTTCAAATTAAATAATATCACAGAACAACCAACTCGACTTCATACTCCGCCAATATAATCAGGTGATCCCTAGCAATGATTTCATCTCCGCCAAATTTCCTATTGTGGGCGCGTCTCTGGTTACGAGATTTGGTTTGAATTGTATACAATTTCATTCACACTGGAGTCGAAAATGCCTGTCGGTGCAAACTTCGGGGCCTTACTGTGAACGAACGGCTGGACGTACGATGCTCCGGATGGTCTTAAAAAATTCGCAAGTTCAAGAACTATTTAAAACCGTAAAAATATTTACGTAAAAAAATGGTATAGGCGTTTTGAAAATTTCAACCCCTATTTTGAACCCCTTAGAGATGACTCACAGTAACGTCGAGCTTCGAGGACCAACTAGACGCCGAACGGAACCTATAACCCGAATTTCATCAATTTTTTTTCATGGTAACTAAGAAAAGTGGCCCGTACGGCGGACAGACAGAAATATTTTTATTGCAGTTTTGGATTCTACATACCTTGAAACGTAAACCATCAAATTTTGAGGGGGGGTAAGAATTTTTTTTTTTCATGCTCGATTCCAATGGTTCATTATTGAAAATAATAAACCAAAACCCACATAGAAATTGTACATAAGTTACAATATTTGGGGGAAATGTTGGACAAATATAACGAGAGCAACGTAGGCTGAGTCGAAAAGCCTCACGACACATCAGCATCAATGTTTGTCCCCCCCCCCCCCTCACCACCAAAGCAGTGTATCTGATTATCGTTTCGGAGACCTTTGGACTTCAGAAGGGCACGTACAAAAACTAAACACATTTAAACATTCATCTTCGTTGCAGATTCGCCAGCTATTGCACTCAAACAAATTCCATCGAAGAATAGTTGGAAGATGACAAGACGGAAACACCAGTCCTCCTCAGACATAAGTAAAAAACCCACATAGAAATTGTACAAGTACAATATTTGGGGGAAATGTTGGACAAACATAACGAGAGCAACGTAGGCTGAGCCGTAAAGCCCCACGACACATCAGCATCAATGTTTGTCCCCCCCCCCCCCCCTCACCACCAAAGCAGTGTATCTGATTATCGTTTCGGAGACCTTTGGACTTCAGAACGGCACGTACAAAAACTACACACATTTAAATATTCATCTTCGTTGCAGATTCGCCAGCTATTGCACTCGAACAAATTCCATCCACCTCCAGTCCTTCTTATACATAAGTACAAAACACACATACAAATTGTACATAAGTACAATATTTGGGGGAAATGTTGGACAAACATAACGAGAGCAACGTAGGTTGAGCCGTAAAGCCTCACGACACATCAGCATCAATGTTTGTCCCCCCCCCCCTCCCATCTCACCACCAAAGCAGTGTATCTGATTATCGTTTCGGAGTCCTTTGGATTTCACCAGCTTTTATGGGCCATTTCAACAACCCCCTCCTAAGCCGACCATTATAAATATTGATAGAAGTGTGGGCCACATAGGGAGCTCGAGCTGTTACCCTGGTGTAATGGATAGATGAACGGTTTAATGTTGAACTGTAAATTAAGTCTTTTGTTTATTTTTCAATAGCACGGGCGGAAGCCCAATTACATCGTTAGTAACAAACAATAACTCATTGTTTACATGACTTGTTATTGTTTGTTGCTCACGATGGTTTGATCACCGTAACCTGTATAACGGATGTATTTTTCGCGTTTTTTCGTGCATTATGTAAATAGACAACCTTTCAATAACTCCATTTTTCTTTGAAACCCTACTTAAATGGGAGCTTTGCGGCATTGACTTCTTCAAGATTTGTTTTTTTACGTGCATAAAGCTGTGATTTTCTGTCGACCTCAGTGGTCTTAGGTGAAAGGCAATTTACAGTTTTAAATTGAAATAAAATTGAAAACGTGATAAGATCTCATCCTGTGCACATGTTTATTTTAAAAAATCAGTCCCTCCTCCCAGTTCCAGTTTTCGGATGTCTGAACCACTGCGGTGGTTGTTCCGGATATTGAGAACTTGCCCTGAGTCCTGCAATTTTCCGTTTACAAAGTTCGAATTTTCCATCATTTTGTGTTTGTTTTTTGTTTCCAGGTCTCGTGGATCAGGAGAAGGGACGCTCACATCCTGACGGTGGACAGGTACACGTTCATAGCGGATGACAGGTTTCAAGCGTTCCTCGTCGAAGCGACCGACACGTGGACCCTTCAAATTAAATACGTTCAAGCCAGAGATGGCGGTCAGTACGAGTGTCAAGTCAGTACTGAGCCCAAAATGAGTCATTTCATCACGCTCAATGTCGTCGGTAAGCTGTACCTACGAAATTCATTGATAATTTTTTATTGAGTTTATTTTCAATTATTTACATTTTACATGTGGTAGGTACACAATAATAAACCAAACATTACAACTCAGGGCCGTTGCATCCATAAGGCCACTTGCGTCCATAAAAACACTAAGAGTAAAAAAGACCAACCACTGTTGGCATCTGAATTTCCCTCTGTACACTGTAACTACCTAGCATTTTTCACCAGTTCAACAGCCACACGCCAGAGTTCTCTCGCTATGGATATTCAATATTCTAGTAGAGCATCCATGGTGGTTCCTTCATGTTAGCTCCATACACCAAGCATGTTATCAGAATAAAGCGACAGTAATCGATGTCCTGCAATCGAAATCGAAACCTAGGCTTCTGAAACTGGAAGGTAGGTACAGCCTATTCCGAGCCTCGGCCCCATAATCTGATTTCAACCCCAAAATCGTTCATTTCACAATCGATTCGATCCTTTCGATTCAATTTGTCATCTCGATACTCGATACGAGATGCTTCTTCTTCTGATTTGTTTCTTGTTGTCTCTAAATCATATGTCCGACATCGGCTTATGTCCGACATCTACAGATGACAGCTAAGCTGAGAACTTCACTCCACTGAATCACATTCGCTTTCTCTGTTTGTCCTTTTTCAATTTTTTTGCGTCAAATTTTGCGCGTTTTGCGTTCGGTCCGGTTCCAATGACAGATTTGTATTTGTGGTACCTACGTGCGTTTTATCCTGTTTGCTGTTTGTGTTACTATATTTTTTTAACACATGAATCAGTGGCGGCTCCTGATAGGAGCATAGGAGCATGTGCACCCCCAGCCAATAAACCAAACATAATAACCAAATTCCCCCATCCCATTTGAAGAGTAAGTCGGCTATTTACAGATAACAGGATTTTACTATTTGAATCGACGCGCGAAACCGAGCCCCACCGCCCCACTGGGCATCTGAGCCAAGAACCTATAATATTGAGAAAAACACACACACACTTGGAGCAGTTGCTCTCGTCCCCTCCCTTGACTCGTATTTCCTCATTGTTTCTGCCTGACATTTTTCGGTTTGAATATGGCGGGCCTGTGAGATTGACCAATCAAAAGCAGCAAAAATGTTTAGCTGGGTGCACAGACTGTTGTTGCACCTCGTCAGGTTCGCTGCAGTCGCTCGAGGGCAGTATCTTTACTCCTGCATTATCATCTGTTATCTCAATTCGGTTCCCTCCTGCATTATTATCTGTTATTCTCAATTGGTCTTCGTTTTCGTGGTTTCGTCCGTTGTTTTCTCTATAATTTATGTTCCGTTTTTTCTGAAGTGACAAAAGTTTTAAAGCTCCTGATTACTATACCTATGACAACATCAGAAAGTGAGAGAACGTTTTCATCTTTGAAGAGAATCAAAACAGTATTACGCAATTCCATGGCAGAGGACAGATTGGTGGCGCTTTCAATGCTGTCAATTGAGAAAGATTTGGTGAGATCCGTTCAAGATTTTAATGAGAACGTTATTGATATTTTTGCAAGTAAGAAGGAGAGGCGTGCTGATTTTATTTACAAGACCATTCATTGAAGTTACCATTTTGTTGGACATCCTAGTTACCATTTTGTGACAGATGAATATTTTATTCCTGGGTAGACACCTGATTGGTACCTAATATCTTTGTTCCTGGGGTAGACACCCAATTCGAGATATTTTCGTTCCTGGGGTAGACACCCATTGGTGTTGGTGATACATATTTTGTTCCTAGGGTAGACACCCTATTCGTGATATTTTTGTTCATGGGGTGTTATCGCCTGTTTGTGTACGATAATTTTATTTAATTTTATTTTTGTATTCCCCGTTATTTACCTCAATGATATCTAACCCCTCCCTTTCCCCATAAACCTCTCATCTCCCACCCTCCTTCCTTCCCCTCCCTGGCAAGAGTTGCTTTCACCTCCGCTTTGGTTCTTGTTGGGCAAATACACATTTCAGCTTTAACAATAACATGCATTTCTTGGGTTTACTCCTTCAATGATTATTTCAGAATTTCCTCTTCCATTAGAGAACATTTTTCATGTCTATTTACGAGTATGTATTTAGTCGCGTTTGTAATTTGAAGATGAGAAAGCTTACAGGATTTGTCCCATTTCCATATGGTTGAAATTAGTATTTGGCTGAGAAAAGCACCTCTCCCGTCCACTTCGCGATAGCCCCTCTTGATCTATGTGCACCCCCTGAGTTTCAGGACAGGAGCCGCCACTGACATGAATTCGGTGGCTAATTGGCAGTAGAAATTGCCGACGTTGTCCTACGACGGTAGAGTGTTAATTAAAAGAGATAAGCTTTGCTGAATATCACTGCTATCAGTAAATTAGGGGAAGGGTGTTGTTGCCTTGGGGTATTTTGTAGACATATCTGTTGGTTTTGTGTTCTGGTCTGGTGCCCCACCGTTTTCAGACCCCACGCACCGCTACTGTTACTGTAACCTTGTGCTAGGAGTTGGAGCCACGTTACAATGATAACCCACTTCAACAAAAATTCGTTAGGATATTTATTTGATACAAAACAAACTGAACAAATGAAAACACGATTTTGAATCTCGGAAAAAACAATAAAATTACGGAAAAGTTAATTTATTATTAACTTTGGACTTACAATACAGTTTTAATTTCTTCTTGAAGACATTCATTGATAACGGAAAAGAAAATATAGCTGGAGCCAGAGTATTAAATAAAATTACCCCGAAATAGGAGGAGTAATGGCTTGAGAATCCCTTGCAGTGTTCACTAGTCATGTTCAAACCACAATTATGGTGTCGGTGCGTTATTTTGACCCAGCCAAATAAATTATCTATTAATCAGTACGCTTCAAATCACCTCGCACTCACAATTCCGAAAAAACCTGACTTTTTAACGGATTTTCAAAAAAAATGCGATATTTGTTCTATTTGTTTGTTTCTTTTATTGTAATTGTCACTGGCAGATGCCCAATTACAATACAAATTACTTGCACATAATTATACATTCATACATTCGACAGCACTTATTAAATAGCAGACCATAAATTGCATGCAGTGACTAAATAATATTGCAATGGATCTAAAATTTTTAGTAAGGGCAGTTTTGAAAAATATCGTTTCTTTTCCGCCTCTTTTAATCCATCCCTAGCTTTTAAAATTTATTAAAGTTATTAAAATAATGGTGTAGGTTTTTTTCCGGTTTTTGTTAGGAATTGTTGGGATGACCAGACTACCTAGACTTGAGTTGTTGGAACTGTTTGGTTAGATTCCCCTCGACGTTTCGATGTAGTGTTTGGGTCCTAACAGAGTAGAATAGAATATTTTTTATTCGGATTACATATATGTACATAAAACATAGGGAAAGTGGAGTTTCCTCGTTCCTGTCGCATGCCGCCCAACATTTAGGCTTTGTCCGTGTCGTCGAGCGTTGAGCCGCTAAATTCCTCCAAGTTCTCCTGGTATTATTAATTCTCCTGGTATTGGTTATTCCTACGTTATACAATTATAACTTAAAGACTAACACCTTTTGTTAATACAAGTTCATGTACGCTATTTATCAAGTTATCAATACTATCAGGATGATCTGAAACGGATTTGCCTATAAAATAATTTCAAATACATAATATGTATTTGAAATTATTTATATCAACTGTTTGCAATTTTAGCCGTTTTTACCAACTTCTGACCCCTAAAAACTCCGATTTGGCCCCCTTGGAATTTTTGAAAATTTCCCATCTTCGAATTCATCCTTTTGTTTGGCTTATTCGCTAATAAGGTTTGACATTATAAACAAGGCTGAATTTAAATTAAATTTAACAAAGCACTAAATGTTGCAGGTAACGTTTGGTAAGATAAACTGATTAAATAAAACCGTTATTTTGCAACAATGTTCGCGAATTTTCAAGGAAAATGAAGCTATTAAGTACAATGGGTCCAAAATTTTCAGAACATATTATGAGGGAGGGACTATCTCAATAATAAAACTATTTTTCTCAAAAACAAGTGTGTCAAATTTGACTTTGTTAGGGTCAAACATCGGTAAAAATAGCTTAAATCACGAAAAACTATATAATTTTAAGAAAAGTGGTATGGTTTCTCGCCATATCATCTGTTTACACAATAGCAGGAATTTCTTTGAAAAATGCTTTTATCACAGGAACTTTTTTTCTATTTCCGATAACCCCCCCCCCCCTCCTCCATTCAACGATCCTGGCTACGCCACTGCGTACAGGAGATGATTTACTGAACCTATAATATTGTTTAATGTAATTCTCAAGTGGAAATTCTTGAGTGAAATTTTAAATGGCTTATAAATGTAATATATTTATAACCCACTTAAAATCAATTCAATGTACATAAGAATTTCATTATATTATGGTACATCATTATAATATAAGAAACTATATTAGGTATAGTTTCTTAGGGTTTATTAGTTAATTAGTCGAAAATAAATGGGGTGGCAGGCTATCTCAGTTATCCACTAAAAACAGCTTGCAGAGTATGTCGCGGAGAAAAGGTGAAACTGACTCCTTCCTTTTTCCAAAAAAGGTGGGCCGAATACGAGTTTTAGCGGGTCAAACATCTCGTAAAACCACCGTATTATTATATAAAATCATCCAAAGTGGTATAGAATGACAAATCGAGACTTAGATAAATTGAGGGGTAGGTACCTGCATTACCAAGAATACTCGATCGTTTATGGTCGTGCCGCATGATTGCAACTTGTTTAATTACGAACACCGCTTGAAAATGATTATGATTCCTCATACTGGCAGTCGAGTAATCAATAATCATCACAATTTAATTTTCACAGGTGAGTAGGCAGAGTTTGGGACTTGGGCAGGAAAACAACGATACAGGGGTTTCTAGTAAAGGCACCGGTCTTCTTTGACTCAGGCGGCTAAATGACAAAACGCTGCAAATTATTACACAACGGTTTATTACTTACCTGTATAGATGCCCCTTCTGCTAGATCACAGTTTTCTGTGATCAATACCCTCGAGCTCCCCCCAGGAAAGCCCTAAATCGAGTACTGGAGCCGGCCGCGGAATTAAAATTTGCTACAAATGCGCGAGATTCAGTAATTCAAACATTAATTATTTTATAGTTATTCACGAAGCATAAGGCAAACAGTAAACCGTTGCGTAATAATTTACCTGTGCGTTGCATAGTAATTTACTCCGTGAATATAATCAGGTGCTCCCTAGCAATGATTATCTCGGGCCAATTCCCGGTTGTTGCCGCGTCCCGAGTGTTGATATGTTGGATGGTTGGATGTATACAATTCCATTCACCCTCCTGTTGAAAATGCCTGTCGGTGCAAACTTCGGGGCCTTACTATGAACGAACGGCTGGACGTACAATGCTCCGGGTGGTCTCAAAAAACTCCCAAGTTCGAGAAATATTTAAGACCGTAAAAAAATTCGAGATAACAGCGTCCTGGAGATTTCAACACCAATTTTTCACCCCTTAGGGATGATTGACATTAACGCCAAGCTTCGAGGACCAACTAAACCCCAAACGGGACCTATAAACCGAATTTCATCAATTTTGGTTCATGGTCACTAAAAAAAGTGCGAAGTACGGCGTACGGACAGAAATTTTTTTATTGCATTTTCGGATTTTACGTAGGTACCTTGAAACGGAAATCATCAAATTAAGAGGGAGGGGGGGGGGGTAAAAATTTGTTTTCATGCTCGATTCCACAGTTGCATTATTGAAAATAATAAACCAATTAAAAACATCGGCCAATTCGAGTAGGCAGTACAGCTTCCTCACTTTAATCACATAATGTATAGAATAGTTGGGTAGGTTCATTCAGTGGGTGCACTTGAGACCATCCAACACCTCACCAACATCTATCTTCAAAATTTCACCGCGGTGCGGTTATTTACAGGGTAGTATGGGCGCTACGAGGGTCTGACGGTTGCGCACGCGCAGACGAAAGTTACGAAACGGTTTCCATGATGTTGATATGGGACCGTATGTGCGATTCAACCCGCGTGTACCCTCAAAATTTCAGCTCTCTACAACTATTTTTCGCGTAGTTAGAAACGTCACAAGAAAACGGTCAACATTTCATGTACGTGCATGCACAGAGGCGAAAGTTACAGCAAGATTCAAATGAAATTCATAAGAAACTATCAAAGTATTATTCCTGATCCATCCTGCAATTTTGAACTCATTTCAAAGATATGTAAGGTAGTTATGGGCGTTTCAAGTATATAACGTTTGCGCATGCGCAGACGAAACGATTCCCATGATTTTGAAACGGGATCACCTGCGATCTAACCCGCGTGTACCCTCAAAATTTCAGCTCTCTACGACTATTTTTCGCTTAGTTAGAAGCATTACAAAGAAATGGTCATCATTTCATGACCATGTTCTCGCATGCCCAGACGAAAGTTACATTACGATTCCAATGAAATTCATACGAAAAGATGAAAGTATTATTCCTGATCGACCCTCCTAATCTGAACTCATTTCAACGACATTTAAGGTAGTTATGGGGGATTCAAGTATTTCACGTTTGCGCATGCGCAGACAGAACGATTTCCATGATTTTGAAACGGGACCATCTGCGACCCAACCCGCGTGTACCCTCAAAATTGCAGCTTTTTATGACTATATTTCGCGTTAAAAGGAAATGGTCAACATTTCATGTTCGTGCGTGCGCATACGTTCATATGAAACAATCAAAGTATTGTTCCTGATTGACCCTCCAGTTTGAACTAACTTCAACGATATTTAAGGTCGTTATGGGCGTTTCAAGTATTTTCCGTATGCGCAGGCGAAAGTTACTGTAATTTTGCAATGATTTTGGTACGGGACCACTTGTGACCCAACCTACCCTCCGAATTTCAGCCCATTTATACCAATATTTCGGGTAGTTATGGGCGTTACAAGGAATTTACCACAGGCAGACAGACAGATACGGAACCAGAAATGTTCCTTGATGTTTGAAACGTAAAATGCGAGTGGAAATTTTCATTTTGGAGGACATACATTTTTTTTTACTCTTGCGCGAATACAAAGCTGCCTTCGGTAGTTAGGAAGCTTAACGAAACGAATTTCGTCCAGGTCTCTCCGTCAAAAACGATCTTCAGAATGGGTCGCGACTTCAAATTACGAGTGTTCATCAAAATTTATCTGCTGTATAGTTTTTGAAACCACTACAGTGCCGGAATGTGACGCCATAAAAACATAAAATCCAAAGAACAGCCGATTCCACTTGGTACGACATGAAATGATGAGATAATATATTATAATTGTACTCACAGCACCAACAGAAATGGCTGTATTATGTTTTTTGTTACGATGGCTCCGGTAAGAAATTCCACTATCCAAAATATGCCTAATTCTCGATCTTACAGAGTGAAATTCGGAAAGTAAGAATGCCATATACCCCAAAAATACACCTGGCAATGTTCGACGCCACCAGTAGCGCAACTGGTGCCAGTTACGGCCCCAGCAGGGAACGTGCATGTTGATATTCGGAATTGCCAAAAGTCAAATGTTGTTGAAATTGATAACACAATCTGGTTGTAATTACTGGTAGGATAGTTTTTGTTGGGCTTGAATCACCTGGTTGGTCCGGTGGAGACAGGGTCGTTTGGTGAAGCCTAATCGATATCCCTTCATAACCGGTCTCGCTAAAAATCTCGCTGGTCTAGGAGGGGGACTCTCGAGGGTCCACCGTCACTCCAAGAACTAAAGAACTAGTAACTCACGCGGCGTCTGAGTTCTTTAGTTCTTGCAGTTCACAGGAGCAGTTGGGCTACATGAGGAGTTGATAGTATTCTCTGAACGATACTTCCTTTAGTTCACTAGAAATCATTCAGTTGAGGGTGAATTAATACTATTTGAGGAGTTGATAGTATCCATAGAACGATAGTTCCTTTGCTACATGAGGATTTGATAGTATCTACTGAATGGTAGTTCCTTTAGTTCACTGGTTGTTAGATGGATATATAAGGAGTTTATAGCATCACGAAACGACGGTTCAAAGGAATGAGGAACGAAGGTGGATTCGTCCGGTCGAACCAGTAGTTAATTACTGCAATGAAGACCAAGGTTTTTGTGGTAAATACACAACAAAAGTCGTATAAATCGGACGACATACACACATATTATCATAGTGATCCAAGAGTTTGGTTGAACCCATCAACGCGAGTTCACTGGTCGCTCAGCAGTAATTTTAGGTCCAGTGAATCGGCAGGAATAATTTTTCACGTAAAATGCGCTCCCAGCTTGCAACCTCACTCTGAGGCCTAATCCCCCAAGTAGGTAATTGATGGTGGCCAGAAATAGCCTAATTGTTCAGTGCTCATTGAGTGGGAGTCAAGTGTTTGGAATTGAGCATTTATATCCCCCACCCTCTCATCACGAGTACCCCCTCTCCTTTAGCAGCCTCCCTAAATGGCTGCTGTGATTTATCGCCTAATTGATTCCGTTGTGCGCACCATTACCGGATTGATTGTTGGGACGATTCGGGGAGTAACGCGGTTGGCCGCACAATGGGGCGATGTGAGATAAAATCAGCAACAATTTAATAACTGAATGATCTACCTTTCAACCTAATAGTTATTTATCAATTTTTTTTTCAACCTAATAGTTATTTTAAAAAATTTTTTTTTCAAGAGGCCGGGCCCTTTGCCAGTAAATATTGTTTTTGACTAAATAGCGACGGGAACACGGGTAAAGAATAGTGTTGGTGCACTAACAGTCCCAACACTTGGTATCTTTCTACACGGTAACTAATCAGATCATTCATGCCATCAGATCATGATGATTTTAGGCTTTAAATATAAAGAAAATACGATGTCACCGGGTACGGGTTTATTCGCAAACGCACAGAACAATACAATAATTGGCTAGGCGACTTGGACAGCTAGAGGCGGCAGACCCGCACAGTAGTGCCAACATTATAACATCAAATTTCCTTAACAGATATAAATTATCATCAGCAGCAATCTAATTCATTTTTTTTGTTCATGCAGCGACAACCGTTGTTGAGTACGTTTTTCTGGCATGATTAGGGTCTTGAACATTTCCTGCGACAGTCAAAATCCAACTTCAAATGGTTTATTAGCATTCAATTTTTTTGTTATTGAAATTATTGTTAGTGGAACCAAATGACAACACTTCCCTGTGTATAATTATGTCGATTTTATGAAACTTACTGTCCAGAATACCACTCGAAATGTACATACTTAGATTGTCCTAAATAAAACAAGTGAATGGAGGGCCTACGTGGCACAAGTGGAATAGATAATCCTCTCCCTCCATCGATCCCCCAATGGCTCCTAACGACCGTTGGAGGACCGGGGGAGGGTAGAAGAGCTCCTAACCCGCTCTTCTCACACAGCTCGCCATTCTACGCTCAAACCTCAAGTCAATGACTTCTCTCTTCCTCCTCATACCTCCTTACCTTTCTCGCCTAAAAGAACTCAGAGTGGTGGAACCGGTCTGGTGATAACCGAGGTGGTGGAACCGTCTGGGCACAACCTCTAGCGTTTCTAGTGGGGGTAACCTCCCTGGCTTCGCCATAGGTGTAACCTTTCACGCTAGCTATCCAAACCTCAACATTCATATCTCAACCTCACCTATCCAGGCCAAGCCTTAACCGTTCTATCACCACACATACCTATCACTATTGCCATAAATTTTTGAGAAGAAAATCTTCAGTATTTCAGTACCGTTTTGAACCAGAAATATTGTTGGTTATTGGAGGAGAGGGGGATTTTTGATTATGAAAGTTTTTCGCAATTTTTGACACAAAAACTAACCCAGTCTCTATATTTCTCTATATTTTTTTTATCAAGAGCTTAGGTCAGATTACTGAGGATGCAACAGGGGCAGCACCAGCAAAATCAACTCAAAACTTCGAAATTCGGTAGGGGTCGAAATTCCAATGTACCGCAGCACAAAAACTTTCAATAGACTTTATCCGAGACTGAATTGATTCCGATCTCAAGTAATTTGCAGACCATCCGAGTTTGACCCGAAAAATACCATCAATATGAGCGTGAACAAAACGGTATACCCTTTGGTATGCATGGTGGGCCATTACTATCTCAGCACTCCGGCGTCCTAGCCATACGTCAGAAGAGATTAGATAGCCGACTACTGAACAATAACTCAGGATAGCTGCACTGATAATGCTAAAACTAATCCGCGCATGGTTCCGAACTGCACTACAAACCGAGCTTATATTAGTATGCATAACAAGTTCTTTCGCCAAGCGATGAAACCGCACCTATAATGGCACATCAACAACGTTGAAAGCAGATAGGCCATAGCTCCTCATGTCATTCGAAGGATTCATAATTTATTATACCTCTAGTCCAGTTATCATTTTAATAGGGAATAGGGGTGAATTATACTTCTAGTCCAGTTATCATTTTAATAGGGAAAAGGGGCGGATCGAGCAGAAGGGGGGCCTCAACCACCCTAATGATATATATCTAATATAGAACTGTAGCGGCATTACAGTAGGTTTTTCGTGTGCATAATTTCAATTTTGATAATTTATTTTATCAAAATTCAACTCACTTCACATTATCTTCTAGAGTCAAATTCTTTCATAATTTGTAGTCTGTGACGGTGGCTGTTCTCGAGTTGTTTGTTTTTCCGGTGGAGATGGGGCCGTGCTGGAAGCCTAATCGATATCCCTTCTTAACGGGATAATCTCGCTGGTCTATGAGGGGGACTCCCGAGGGTCCACCATCACACTCCTCTCACTCTGTCACAAGGCAGCAGAGCGTGGTTTGGTAGTATGCGCTGAGTGATTCACCATACTCCGTTCACCTTTTGTGGGCTTACCAGAAGGATAAGCCCAAGGTTTCCCAGGAGGATTCCTTTACAAACAACCCGTCCCTTTGATAATACATACATCTACTGGCTCCCCCCCCCCCCCTTTAGAGTGTCAGTATAATTAAAATATATTGAGCTCATTTGAGGCGAGTAATGCCGTGTCCCAATTATTTACAAGTCCCAATAGTTGTTCCATCCTAACGATGGAGGTTGATCACCTAGAGGTTGCCCAGATGTCCACAATTCACTGGACAACAACCTCTAACTACATTTTTTTTTCTCCACCAGTGCTCGTATGAAGGAGCTTTATTCTCCACCAGTAAAATATTATTGTGGTAGTACCATTACGATGGAGGTTAGTAGCCTTGAAGTTGTTCAAATGTCCTTTCCTGAACCAGAGCTCCATAGTGCTTTTCAACCCCCTTTTCCCTCTCATCTTTCTGCTACCCAGAAGTCTGTCATGTGTGGAGGAGTGTGACGGTGTGTCTGTTCTCGAGTCGTTTTCTGGTCCGATGATGATGGGGTCGTTTGGTGGAAGCCTAATCTATATCCCTTCTTAACCGGTGACAATCTCGCTGGCCTAGGAGGGGGACTCTCGAGGGTCCACCGTCACTCTCCTCTCACTATTTCACAAGTCACCATCTAAGTACATAAAAATTGTATTTATGGTGATGTTATGGAGACAAGAAGGCCCTGTACAAAACCTTAGCAGAGTTTTTTCAGATTTTTTCAGTTGATGTTACAGGCTGCTTAAGTATTGAAAGTACCAAAAATTAAATAACAGTTCTCGTGGACTCCAAGATTTCAACGGAATGAACCGTGTGATAATTATGTTGAAAATCTAATTAACGTACCCACCTAAAGACGGTAAAATTTATGATTTTATTTATCCGTAGGAAATGAACGAAAATGACTCCCTCGTTTGTGTTTAATTAGTAACCATAGCCTGTTAATAAGATCAGGTCATTCCAGATTGACATTGATTTTTCGAAGATCGAGAAAAGCCTTCAAAGATCAGTGTACCTACACCGTAGTTTCTATAGAAGGAAAGTGGGAGGAAAACAGCAGTGATCGGTTAGCGGAAACTGATTGATGACCTCACCTATATTGCGCCCAAACCGAAAAGAGCTCAACTTTTCTTTGTCTTGGGCTCGTGGAATGGAAGCGATAAAAATAGGAAGTTTAATATTGCGAGTGGCCGGGTACAGTTCGAAAGCGGCCCGGGAACCGTGTCGGAACTGCGGAAGGTCTTCAGAAACTCAGAAACTTGGATCCTCATGAGCCGTTAGTCTTCATTATGACATCCTCTCGCCTCCCCATTACTTTCTCTTAAGCCATCATCGTGATGGCCCATGAAACTGCCAAGATTTTGTTTTCATGGAAACAGAATAAACAGCTCTTGTCGGCGAATTATCGACAACCATTTAGACAACAAGTGGCGATTCCCTTCTAGCTATACTAAATCCAGTTTTATGTTCAAAGTTTTTATGTTTAATATTTACGAAAATTTTAAATAAAACCGATTTTTCATAAAAAATTAATTTTTGATTTCTCACAGGTACCTACCTAGGTTTGCTGCAATCACACAACGGTTTATTGCTTACCTGTATAAATGCCCCTTCTGCGTAGATCACTGTTTTCTGTGGTCAATACCTACCCTCGTACCCCCCCCCCAGAGATCCCTAAATCGAGTGCTGGAGCCAGCCGAGCAATCACATTATTTCATAATTCATTCATTCATTCATGAAGCATAACGTTTGTTCAGCTTGAAAAAGTACCTATCAACTGAATTCAAAATAACCACCATTCATCAAATGTAAATATATCACGGAACAGCCATGCATGATTATAATGAGGCTGGTGTTCCCTATCAATGATATCTGGACCTGATTTATACCGTTTCATTCACGATCGTGTTGACGAAGCGTTTTGGTGCAAAAAAACGGCTGGACTTACGGGTTTCACAAAAAATCGTTAGTTCGAGATCATTTTAAAACGCTGCAAATTATTACACAACGGTTTATTATTTACCTGTGTAGATGCCCCTTGTGCGTAGATCACTGTTTTCTGTGGTCACTACCTACCCTCGTGCTCCTCCCAGGAAAGTAATTTCAACCTCTATGTTTCACCCTAGTCAGACGGGCGGTAACGCCGAGCTTCGTGGACCAACTAGACCCCAAATGGGACCTACAAACCAAATTTCATTAATTTTGGTTCATGGTAACTAAGTAAAGTGAGAAGTAGGGTGTATGGCGGAAGACAAATTTTTTTAAATTCCTTTTTCGAATTCTACATACCTTGAAACGGAAACCATCAAATTTTGAGTGAGGGGGGGGGGGGGGGGACTTTTTCCCCCATGCTCAATTTCAGAGGTTCATTAGGTATTGAAAATAATAAACAAAAACTGGAATTTGGTTGTGGACTGTGTAAAAAGGCATGGGCACATCCCAAGATTTTAACAAAAATTTATACGTATATTATACATATATATTTTTATGTGTCACTCCAGACGCTATCTGACCTTGGGTACGTGATAAAAATTCCGAATTTCGCCAAAATGTTCTTATTGCCAAACAAAAGGTTGAGCAATTTTCAAAAATTCGAAGGGGGTTAAGTTTGTGAGTTTAGTGGTCAAAAATGTGTAAAAACGGCTAAAATTGATATTTAAAATCACTGAAAGTGGTATGGAAGGATGAGTGAAGACAGAAAAATACCATTTCAGTTGTTTTTCACACAGAATAGGGGTCCAATTTGGATTTTTGTGGGTCAACAATTGGTATTAAGGGCTAAAATCAATATTATTCTCGTGAAGTGTGGGATGATGGCGGTGAGGGACTATTTCGATAAGCGCTTTTGTCAAAAAGAGTGGGTCAAATCTTTGGGACAGATCGTTTGTAATCAAAGAAACGTAATATTATTTAACCGTTTAATCATGTTTGATTTGCCGTTTAATCTCTTATTTTTGTATTTGTTTGTTATTTTGGTTTATTATTTTCAATAATGAACCATTGGAATCGAACATGAAAAAAAAAAGGTAACCCCCCTCAAAATTTGATGGTTTACGTTTCAAGGTAGGGTATGGAGAATCCAAAACTGCAATAAAAAAAATTTCTGTCTGTCCGCCGTACGCCGTACTGGCCACTTTTCTTAGTTATACTGAAACAAAATTGATGAAATTCGGGTTATAGGTTCCGTTCGGGGACCAGTTGGTCCTCGAAGCTCGACGTTACTGTCAGTCATCTCTAAGGGGTTCAAAATGGGGGTTGAAATTTTCAGAACGCCGTATCTCAAAAACTTTCGATTGACGGGTATGGTTTTTTTTACGATATTGAATTTGTCTTGAGCTAAACAATTTTTTAAGACCACCCGGAGCACTTTACGTCCAGCCGTTCGTGTGCACCAAAAAGCTTCGTCAACACGATCGTGAATCAAACGGTATAAAATCGGCCGGGATATCATCACTAGGGAGCACCTGATTGTAATCAAGGATGGCTGTATGAAGTCGAGTTGGTTGTTCTGCGATATTATTTCATTTGATAAGCGATGGACTGTTGGATTTTGTTGGTATGTACTTCTGAAACTTGAACAAACGTTGGAAGTATTATTGATGGGTAAATTTATTACACAGTGGTAAATATTACACAACGGCTAATTATTACACAACGGTAAATTATTTTATAACGGTAAATTATTACTCAACGTCAAATTATTACACAACGGTTCATCTACCAAGAAGGGGCTGGATTTTGTTGTTCGGTACTTTTGCAACTTGAACAAACCTTGAAGTATTGTTGATGGGTAAATTATTACACAATGATAAATTATTACACAACGGCAAATTATTACACAACGGTAAATTATTACATAACGGTAAATTATTACACAACAGTAAATTATTACGCAACGGTTCATCAACCAAGAAAGGGCTGGATTTTGTTGATCGGTACTTTTGCAACTTGAACAACCTCTGAAGTATTATTGATGGGCAAGTTATTACACAAAAGTGCATTATACTTGACCAGAGGGTTGGTACTGACCACAGAAAACAGTGATCTACGCAGAAGGGGCATCTATTTCACTCCACATCAACAATTTTCCTTCAGAACTTCATTATTTGCGTTTCTTTTCGCCGTTTTAGTTACTGCTCGTCATCGACAGAATTGTTTTAGCAACATTTAACTCGTGATTTAGGTAGGTACCTAGTAACGAGTACGGGGTTAGGTACTAACCTACGGAGGGTCTGCGATCTACATAATATGTATATAATAGAATAGTACATATTATTATATTATATAGACGGGTTATCTATACGGAGAGCTGTGATCTATAACAGAAGGGTATTCTGTACAAAATAATAAGCCGTTGTGTAGGGATTTGCAGCGTTTTTGTGATTGCTATCATTCTTGAGATTTAATTTTAATTTTTTGTTTTCGAGCCACTGGGTGGGGGGGGGGGGGGTATTATGACCCCTCTAACACACCCCTGGCTACGCCACTGCCTGTACGGTTCTCGGTCCTGGATAATTTGAATATCTCAGGTAGAGATCCGCCGGCCGCCAAAATTCAGGACGACAGACCTCCGAGGGCAAAAGCTGCTGTGTACTGTAGCTGTAACGGACAGACGAAAGGACAAGTTTCGTTGTCTCTTTGCCATAAGCGAAGGATGGACATTTCAAAGCCACTCGTATCGCGAGTGTGTCAGAGGCAGTCTCCTTCGAGTGCGTGCACGGCCGAGACTGTCAACGATCTCGAAACCACTTGCGACAACTTCCATCGTTCCCGCATTACATTTTCATTGGGTTTTGACGTGAAAATCGATAGACAGCGAGGAGGAGCGTCGCGTGATGTTAGGAGCAATTTACAGCCGTCAGGCTCGGGTTAATTGTAACGAAGCGAGGCAAGAAGTTGTTAACAATTGAAAACCGTTGGCGTACGAGTACCCAGTCGGCCTCCGTACGGAGCTCTCCTCCGATGGTAAACTATTTTGGAGAGCTTTGACGTGCAGTTTAAGATGAGCTTGTAGTGAAGTGTGCTCCGCAAGAACACTCGTCCAGGTATTCATCTTGTAAAGTTCACCCGTATCATCCGATCACCAGTTTACATATAATCATCGAGGTTTATAAGCTCGTCTAAAACATAATATACAATATCGTGTAACAACTAACCGGAACAGGAGGAGCTCAGCATGTAAACTCGTCTAGTAAGGGAAAAATACCAAAACTCGGCGCTGCTCCTACGGCTAAAATTCAAGAAACATGGAACATGCTTTAGCCGCGCTTTTGGTTTATTATTTTCAATAATGAACCATTGGAATCGAGCATGAAAAAAAAAATTCTTACCCCCCTCAAAATTTGATGGTTTACGTTTCAAGGTATGTAGAATCCAAAACTGCAATAAAAATATTTCTGTCTGTCCGCCGTACGCCGTACGGGCCACTTTTCTTAGTTACCATGAAAAAAAATTGATGAAATTCGGGTTATAGGTTCCGTTCGGCGTCTAGTTGGTCCTCGAAGCTCGACGTTAGTGTCAGTCATCTCTAAGGGGTTCAAAATAGGGGTTGAAATTTTCAAAACGCCTATACCATTTTTTTACGTGAATATTTTTACGGTTTTAAATAGTTCTTGAACTTGCGAGTTTTTTAAGACCATCCGGAGCATCGTACGTCCAGCCGTTCGTTCACAGTAAGGCCCCGAAGTTTGCACCCACAGGCATTTTCGACTCCAGTGTGAATGAAATTGTATACAATTCAAACCAAATGTCGTAACCAGAGACGCGCCCACAATAGGAAATTTGGCGGAGATAAAATCATTGGTAGGGATCACCTGATTATATTGGCGGAGTATGAAGTCGAGTTGTTTGTTCTGTGATATTATTTCATTTGAAAAATGATGGCTCTTTTTGAGTTTGTTGGTAGGTAGTGAAACTTGAACAAACGTTGAAGTATTTTTGATGGGTAAATTATTACTACGGTAAATTATTACACAACGGTTCATTATACCATCTACGTAGAAGGGGCTGGAGTTTGTTGGTAGGTACGTTTGCAACTTTTTTCACTCCTCATCAACAATTTCTTTTCAGAACTTCATTATGTGTGTTTCTTTTTGTTAGGTACTGTTTGTCATCGGCAGAATTATTTTATCAACATTTAACTCGTGATTTAGGTAGGTACCTAGGAACGAGTACGGGGTTAGGTACTAACCTACGGAGGGTCTGCGATCTACATAATATGTATATAATAGAATAGTACCATATCATATTATATAGAAGGGTTATCTATACATAGAGCTGTGATCTGTAACAGGAGGGTATTCTATACAAAATAATAAACCGTTGTGCAGGGATTTGCAGCGTTTTTATGATTCTGTAGCCCCACTGTTATGATTTCACTTCGTCACCAGGATACAACCAAGTGACAACCAAACAAGCGTCATTGTTTACTATCCATTTATAACATCAATTTATATAGTTATAGTATGAAAGTACGAAATAAATACCAAGAACAAATACGAAATAAATTCGTGATAAATCAAGAGCTTTCCAACGAATGGAAAACGATTTTTGTCCGATGAAAATGAAAGAAGCTTCATTTCCCTAGCAACTACTCGGTTGTACGTGAAAATCATCGTTAAAATTTCGTGACACTTCCGCGTTACCCATCCCGCGTGACATTTTTCGGATAGTTAGTCCAAGGCTAAAGCATGTTCCATGCTAAAACCAGAATATCGTGGCCAACCATATAGGTATTTTAATAAATATAGTGACAGTTCGAATGTCAATTTCTGAGAAATATCGTCATAACTATGTCACATTGTCTATTGTTTTTCTGTGAATTGGTGGCTGTAGTAGCCAGACAATATTTTAACAAGCTTCATCCTGTCTATTTCACCTTCCTTTCGCCTGTTTATCTGAGTTTTTATAAAATTTGATATCGTGATTTTTTTTTTTTTTTTTTGCAGGCTACCTTCACACGAGTAATGCTTGAGAGTGTCACGTAGATTTCAATTGGCCTTTCGAGTACCCTGTGCGTAAAGAGTGCGATAGAAGGGTGGGCACAATAAAATTCCTCAGTTTCGCACTGAGAAGACATGGCAACAACAATAGGTGATTCCGAAGCCGGGGACGGTCAGATACTGATTAGGATTGGGCGAGTCTACGTGTTTGCTGACGGCCTGCGAAATGACTCTCAGACGAGATAACACTATGTTTTCTGGAGCGTTTAGAAAACATGTCGAAGAGATTTCTAAGGGAATAAATCGGATTTGAGGCTTGAAATTTCGACTGTAGCTGCCTTAGGGTGCGTAGCTGCCACCCTATGAATGTCAAGAGTTAGCTGTATTCTAAAGTACTTGTAAAGCTATTTTTCCTTCAAAGGAACCCGACTTAGTGATTTTCACTTGATTATAAAAATCATGAGAGGTAATGACTTATCGTTTTTCTCTATGAGTGTTGCTTCTTATCTTGATTAAAATTGAGGAGAAGAGTCTTAAGAATAATTACATAAACCAAAAAATTCCCCGATTGAAATTCCTTTTTATTTATTTTTTTCTTCAATTATATTACAATAAGATAAAGTACCTGTTCTAAAATTTGGCTAAAATTCGGCAGCTATCAGGAAAAAAAATTATCTTAACACTGAACTGGAATCCTAGTGGTTTTTCATTGAATGTAACGGTTTTTATAGAAGTTCAATATCCTTCTGACTCATCTAAAGCTGCTGGTTCCGGAGCACTATCTTGAACTGCCCCGTTGGTGGGTAAATCCAAGTACTACTGGTGCAGGCTTTTCGGTATGACGGCCTTCCTGCAGAGAGTACCCTGGGCATTCTTTTTAGCTACTGAAATCGGGAGCTGTGTACTAATAGAAAGGAGAGTGAGTTGAGACCCGTCTTTTCCTTGCTTCAGCGGTTCCAAATAGTTTTATTTTACTGTAGTCATCTTGATAATTGTATTTATATTCCATCAGTGCTGGCTCATCTCTTCAGTATTGAAAACATTTTACTCTCTACCAATTAATTCTTCGTCCCTCATTGTCCACATTCCTGTTGCACACAGTTGTTTGCACCAGTTTTTTCAAATCCTTGAAGTCTTGATCCTGTATCTGTTTTTGTGTGGTATTGTGCCTTACTCTTACGCGCCATTCGAAAAATGTTTTCCCATTCATGAACTGATAAAACATCAACATTCTTCTTCGCGGTTTCAATTATTGTGCTGTGCATCGAATCGACTTCCATAAAGGAAAGCCCGCTCTTCATAAGCTTCAAGCCAGGGTGATTACCTACGCACAGCATACAACAGTAGTGCCGACAAGTGACTGTTGCGATTCTGGCTACTCGTACTTCAGGGGGGAGTCGGGGAATGATGACTGAAAATTCACCTGCTAGGCATTCGTAATAAAGATGACTTAGAGGATTTCACTTGTAAGCCGACGATATTTCATGAGATATGCGGATGAGCACTGTGCCATTGTGAGTGGAGTAGGCTTATAATTGTTTCAAAATGAGACAGTTTTCTTTTAGACGGCAGATCTTAAACAACATTCGATTCCTTATAATTATTAGAGAAAATATTCGAAGGGAACTTCCCGTCGTCATGCAGCATGATCGTATTTGTGGGAAATTCAAGGAAGCAACATATTTATCTAAATTAAAATATCGAACAATTCCCTTAGTTGTATCCTCAAATTTGAACACTCTTTTGTCACCGAACGTTTTTTTCCATTCAAAATCGTGTATATTGCGTTGAATTACTATCTCTTATTTTTGTTAATTTTACTGAATTTGTTTCAGTTATGTGCGATATTTTTTCTCAGTTTTTTTAATCAGAAAAATTCAAATTTTACCCATTTTTGTGGGGGCAATATATTTTTGACTATTGAAATACTCCTTTCCTGGCCTCGAGCACCGTTCTGTAAGAGATGAAATGAGAGATTCTTAGCAATATCTGACTCACAAATGTGTCCCACATATCCTACCTAAATACATATAACCAAATTTGCAAATGAAAACGTTAACATTTAGGGGCCGATTCAAAATGTTATAAAACGGAACAGACCCAAAAATGTTTCCGAAAATGCATGTATGCACTCGAAATAGCAATAGCGTACATATTTTCTCCAAAAATTCGCCTAGATTTCGAGCTATGGACGTACTTCCGGAGATGGGCGTTTGGTGTGGTGTGTTCCACAAGGTCGATAGGTAACGATCAAATAACAGGTTCATCCTCATAACTCATAACCCTACTGTTCAAATTTTAGACATTTTTCTGGTTGTCAGTAGGTCTCGAACAACAATCGATTCCCCCACACCTAAGGGAGGGAACGAAGAGAGCTTTAGATATATTATGCTTGTCAAAAACACGATCAGAGAGAAGCTAACATACCGTACGGTAGTCATACTTCAGGATCAGTTGGCAACCGGAGTCTCTGGGCTTTCGGCCAATCTGCTTCTATCCCCCTTCCTTTTCTCTCACACACACACACATACACACTTTCTCACTCTTCTGTCTCTTTCACACTATATTATATATATCGTAAAGCACTAGAACCTCATCCCCACTGGGTTGAGCTCGAACTGCTACGGAACTCCTTTTCACAGTGAATTAGTTGGATGATAATTATTGATCTTTGAATCCTATAAATAAGTCTCATTTTCCACGAGTGGGGGGGGGGGGGGCAAAGGGACCGCGGATCCCCAATTGGGTCGTACGAGAGGAGAGTGACGGTGGACCCTCGAGAGTCCCCCTCATAGACCAGCGAGATTATCACCGGTTAAGAAGGGATATCGATTGGGCTTCCACCAAACGACCCCATCTTCACCAGACCAAAAACGACTCGAGAACAGCCACACCGTCGCACTCTTCCACACATGACAGACTTCTGGGTAGCAGAAATATGAGAGGGAAAAGGGGGGGTTGAAAAGTAGTATGAAGCTCTGGTTCAGGAAAGGACAAATGAACAACTTCAAGGTGACTAACCCCCATCGTAATCGTACTACCTCAATAACGTTTACCAGTGGAGAACAAAGCTCCTACGAGCACTGGTGGAGAAAAAAAATGTAGTCAGAGGTTGTTGTCCAGTGAATTGTGATCATCTGGGCAACCTCTATGTGATCAACCTCCATCGTTGGGATGGAACAACTATTGGGACTTGTAAATTGGGACACGGCATTACCCGCCTCAAATGAGCTCAATATATTTTAATTATACTGGCACTCTAACGGGGGGGGGGGGGGGGGCAGTAGATGTATGTATTATCAAAGGGACAGGTTGTTTGTAAAGGAATCCTCCTGGGAAACCTTTTGGCTTATCCTTCTGGTAAGCCCACAAAAGGTGGACGGAGTATGGTGAATCACTCAGCGCATACTACCAAACCACTCTGTGCTACCACTCAGTGAGGAGAGTGACGGTGGACCCTCGAGAGTCCCCCTCATAGACCAGCGAGATCACCGGTTAAGAAGGGATAACGATTGGGCTTCCACCAAACGACCCCATCTTCACCGGACCATAAAACGACTCGCGAACAGCCACGCCGTCAGCTAATCGCAAGATGGTCTTTCAGAATTTTTTTTTTTCTGTTCAACAGTTTATTCGTTCAATTAAATCGTTCGTACCCATATCGTGATTCACTGTGTACGTTGTTCGTTTTCTGTTCAGCTGTGCTTCTACTTGAATCGTACTTCCTACATTTTGGTTCACTATGCATGATGTTCACACGTTCAGCTGAATCGTTTTCAATTTATTTCGTTCTTTGTTCTTTACCATTCTTTCTCTCTTTTGATTACATTAATTTGAATCGAATCAGGTATTGGTAAATACAGTGAAAAGTGATTGTCCTCAGACATTGAAGTTAACTCCTTTTTTTTCCAATGTTTTGAGCGTATGATTGTCTTAACCTGTTGTACCTGGATTTTTTTTAATGTTAGGCTATCTGACAAAAATCTATGCAATTTACATTTTTCATGGGTTTTAAAGACATTTCACCTAATTCAGATGATGGGTGGTTTTTTGCTATTATGAAGCCGAAAACCGCTTTTTTAAATTCAGGCTGGCTTTTTAGCGTGGTTAGAATGAACTTTATGACCAAAACAATTTATTTGGATCAAGAAAAATGCTCTGTTCAAAGATACTCGGGATGAAGAGGTAAGACTAGTACAAATTAGAATTCCTCCCATCCCCTCCCTGTATGAGACAGCGGAACCGCTGCAACGCCATTTTAAAGCTGAAATATATGTAGCTTTCGTTTGATGATTTATTTTATTTTATATATCTTGAAAATTTAAGAAGATAGGTACAGATGAACATAATATGGGAAAACTGTACCAAAGTAACCCCAGTTTATGGTAGTGTGATTGATATAGTGCTCTCCCTGTTTCAGTTGTGTGGCAGTGGTGGTTCTCGAGTCGTTTGTTTTTCTGGTGAGGATGGGGTCGTTTGGCGGAAGCCTAATCGTGATAATTTCGCTCGTCTAGGGGTGGGGGGAGGGGACTCTCGAGGGTCCACCGTCACTCTCCTCACACTCCGTCACAGTTGTGGTGTTTCAATTTTGATGGCTTTGGCTGAGGCCTGTTTTCCCCCATCCGCGCACCCTCGGATGGCTGGTCGTGAAACATCATCATCGGGTCACTAGGCACGTATTTTCATCACGAAAAATACGACGTACCGTCATTAGGTGAAACGTGAATCATTTTCCCTCCACTCCCCGCACTCAAATTATCCTCGGCCTTCGACTCTTCAGCGGTAATTCACATCCAAAGTAAAATTGGATTTAATTCCGTAACAATCACCCAAACCCCCCCTCACACCATCACCAGCCTGCCAGTGGGAACTTGTACAGCGTTGTTTGCACTTTCTGGAGAGTGCTCAGCTACGAATGAAATTATTCCAATTACCACCCGCTCTAGATCCCTCACAAGTGAGCACATACAGTCGCAGTGCCGTTTGATAATCAATAGGCTAATTGGAATCGTTAATTAGGGAAAGGGCTATCCAATTAGCAGGTACTCAGTTGTTGTCCTCTGAGAATACACTAAAGTTGACTTCGCAGCCCTAATGATGCCACAGGCCGCGGTGTTTCGCTCCGCAAACCGTTTTCCCGATCTTCAAGTTTGGTAATTGAGTTGCCAACGTTTTCCTGTAAGATCGTCGTTGGCGACGAGGATTTCCCTCGTTCACACGGGTCTGTTTGGCTTCCTCATGTCTGGTTCTGTTCAAACGGTACTGATGAAATTTCGTGGGATCTGCTGCAGACAAGGTATAGAGAAATGGGTCAAACGAGACATTTAAGTACTGCCGAGCTTTCGACATGTACATGGCCATTTTCGAAATAGGTTAGGGTGAACACACAATGTGTTCTGCCTGAACGAATGAAGGCGGGTAGGAGACAGACTGGGTTCTCGCGATCTTCCTTCTCGTCAACCAGCGGTGGCTGTGATCGGTCAGGGTTGGTTAGACAAAAATTAATTGTTGCGCGAATTGAAATAACAAATTCGTACAGCCTTACGTTATGAACCAAACAAAGCTTCAATGGGGAATTCGTCTCAGTAACTGTGTCCTCATCTCCTTCTGGCACTGTTTCCACTCGCTCGCTTCAATCCCACTTTACTAGCGACCGGGTTCTTCTTGCGGTCTTCATGAATGGATGCATGTCATACTGAGTCCATACGTCATCACGTTACCCCGTCTTATCTTGTCAGTTTAGTAGGATGAGTGACCATGGCGTGTTACCAAAATAGATACTTAGGAATCCTAATAAAAAACGCTTTAAATTAGTACACAACGATTTATTATTTACCTGCGTAGCTCACTGTTTTCTGTGGTCAATACCTACCCTCGACCCCCCCCCCCCCCCCCCGGAAAGCTCTAAATCGAGTTCTGGGGAGCCGGCTCGGGAATTACATTTTCATAATTTTATGAGGAGGAATCAAGAATTCTACAATTAATAAATTGTTTGTTGTTATTCATGAAGCATAGCGTTTGTTCATAATATTGAAAAACTACCTATCAACTTAATTCAAACTAACCATCATTCTTCAAATGAAATAATATCAAGGAAGAACCAACTCGATTTCATACAGCCATCCTTCATTATAATCAGGTGCTCCCTGTCAGTGATAATATCTGGGCCGGATTCAAACCATTTCATTCACAATCATGTTGACGAAGCTTTTCGGTGCAAACGAACGGCTGGACGTGCAATGCTCCGAGTGGTCTCAAAAAAATGCTCAATTTTGAGATGAATTTGAAAAGGTAGAAAAGACTATTGAAAGTTTTCGAGCTAAGGCGTTCTGAAAATCACCCCTTAGAGATACTGACAGTAACGCCGAGCTTCGAGGAGGTTTCATTAATTTTGGTTCATGATAACTACAGTCTAATAATATATGAGACATAATACAATAGTATTTCAAAAGTGCCGAATCAAGTTGCAATACATTCCAGGTTTTTATGCTGAAACAAATGAGTAAAACTAATTAAAATTGAGAGAAAAATCCAAATACGTGTGGTTTTAAGTTTATCCAACATGTCATTTTCTAGGGTAGTTACGGGGCTCTACTAGGATTTGCGTTTGCGCATGCGCTGAAGAATGCTACTGTACATTATCAGTGAATTTAAACGGGACGATCTGTGGCCCAACCCCCCTCTACCCTCCAAATCTCATCGCTTCTCGACGAATTCAAGGGTAGTTGTGGGCTCTAGAAATATTTCACGTTGGCGCATGCGCAGACGAAAGTTACAATACTTCTTCAATGAATTTGATACCTACTGAACTATCTGTGGTCCAACCCGCGCCTACCCTCCGAATTTCAACTCATTACGACTATTATTTCGTACAGTTTTACCCGGGACAAGGAATTGACCACAGAGAGACAGACACGGAACCAAAACTGTTCCTTGATGTCTGAAAAGGTAAAAACGCTGCAAAGTCCTTGTCACATGGGTTTATTATTCTATTGGACATACCTACAGAAAGGTTGGCTCATTTATTGTTTCTTTCGTGCGTAATAATCGAAATAGCTATTTCTGATGGTTTCCATTAATTTTAGCCCGTAAAACACAAATTAGGTACGCTCCTTTTAGCGAATTTTCGAAGAAAAGGAAGCTATTGTTCTCGGTCCAAAATTTTTAAAACTCGAATTTCCGAAAGATTTTTATACCAAAATCCGTTTCAGACTATCCTGAATTCCCTGCCGAAAGACACCAAAAATTATATGTATATATATACATATATTTATATATATATTTATATACGTATGTGTCATTCCAGACGATAACTCTCGAAAGAATTGAGATAAAAAGTTCAAATTTGCACGAAAAATCTGTCTTGGCAATCGACAGGCTAAGTTCGAAGATGGGCAGAATCGGGTCACCCTAAGGGGGAGTTTTGGGGAGTTTAAGGGGGGAAAAATTACCCATAAATTCCCAAAATGAAAAAGTCTGACAAGTGACACCTCATTTTAAAGGTTTTTGTACGCTGAACACGATGGTGAAATCAGAATTGCGATATCTCATTCCGTTCTCAAACTGGAGCACTTTGAAGATGAAGGAACGTGGTTATTTCTTGAGATGTTCTTCCTGGTTCGTCTGCTCTAATCTGATAACGGAATGGGATATCGCAATTCTGACTTCACCATCGTGTTCAGCGTTGGAAAATCTACAAACCGAGGTGTTACTCGGCAAAAAATGGAACAAAAAATTTGTTACGTACCCAATACCTACTCTTCTGGTATTCAAAACATTTTTGATTTCCCCTCCCCCTCCTTCCACCCCAAATTTTACTTTGCGTAAAACTACTCCTGTTTTAATTTTGTATCAAGTTGGGAAAACATTGGCCGAAAATTAATTTTCAGAAAATTTTAGGCGGAGGAGGAAGATGCCGAAAACTTCGAAAATTCGCTCTTATAGCCATGCTGCATGACTGTGGTTTTTTTTATATGTATATATATATTTATATATGTGTCACTCCAGACGATAACTCTCGATAGAATTGAGATAAACAGCTCAAATTTGCACAAAAAATCTATCTTGGCAATCGAAAGGCTAAGTTCGAAGATGGGCGAAATTGGCCTACTCTAAGGAGGGTTTTGGCGCATTTAAAGTGCGCAAAAATTACCCGAAAATCCCCAAAATGTTATTTTCCAACAAGTGACCCCTCATTTTAAAGGTTTTTGCACGCTGAACACGATGGTGGAATCGGATTTTAGATATCTTGATCCGTTCTCAAATTAGAGCATTTAAAGTGCGCAAAAATTACCCAAAAATCCCCAAAATGTTATTTTCTAACAAGTGACCCCTCATTTTAAAGGTTTTTGCACGCTGAACACGATGGTGAAATCGGATTTTAGATATCTAAATCCGTTCTTAAATTAGAGCATTTAAAGTGCGCAAAAATTACCCAAAACTAGGATAATCTTTAAACTCTTACCCCCCCCCCCCCCCACCCCCTTAGAGTGGTCAGCGTAGCACCCACATGTTCTTCCAAGTGATCCTTCCAGAAACCACATCCTTCCTTCATAGTTTATTTCAAGATTGAGCCTGCATGAAAAACAACCTGCACTTGAAGCACTCATGATTTTCTATAACAACTCCTTTACCTACTGCACTCTCTTGAGTAGGTAAGTCAAAAGTCCTAACTACCCTATCCTACCTAATATGAACCCACAGCGATCAAATAAATAAGCACTTAGTACAATTACGTAATAAACAAACGGTAGAATCAGGATGGACAAAACGTACAAATTAAAATAAATACGAAGAGAATATACATAGAAAACCAAATTTTAGACCGAAGTTTTCCTTTATTCAAAACCATAGCCATTAATTCGAATATTTCTTTGAAAATTCGCTCATTAAGTCATGCTGCATGACTGGTTTTTTTTTCTTTTTTTTCAACTATCTTTGAGCATTGTTAGTGCCTTTTAGTCGTCTTGATCCACATGGTGGCACTTTTTCCAGTGTTATTATACAAACTGATTGTGATTTCAGACGATTTCCCAGGGTTTTCACTCATAAAAAATCAATTTTGGGAGCTGAACATTTGGTAGAACTCAATTTTCCACTCTTTGGTCAAAATCGACTTCATATTCGGACTTCTCGTCCCCAAAAACATGGAAAACGATATCTCAGAAGCTCATGTTACCAATATGTTGCTAAAACGCAAAAAGTAGGTAGGTACCTATTTTTACACACATTTTCACTTATAACACCCCTGGGTATATTCCGAACGAGCTGAAAAGTTTTGGGACACAACTAGGGCCCAAATGGAGAATGTGTGCGAAAGAACGAATTTTTTAGACTGAAAATGAAGCCGGTACACGTGATACGGCGTACGGCGGACGGACATCGCATTTTGGTTTATTATTCCGTGAATAATACACCTATGTAATCGCTCAGCAAAAAATTTTTATAACACCCCCTCAAAATTTGTTTTTTTACGTTTCAAGGTGCGTAGATTCCAAAAATTCAATGTCCGTCCGCCGTATCACGTGTGCAGGCTTCATTTTCGGTCTAAAAAATTCGTTCTTTCGCACACATGCTCCATTTGGGCCCTAGTTGTGTCCCGAAATTTTTCAGCCCGATCGGAATATACCCAGGGATGTTATGAGTGAAAATGTGTGTAAAAATAGGTACTTTTTGTGTTTTAGTAACATGTTAGTAAAATGAGCTTTTGAGGTATCGTAATTGGTGGAAACCACCAGAAATAGCTATTTCAATTATTTTACATGAAAGCGACAAATAATGAACAGCCAACATTTCTGTAGGTATCCCCAACAGAATAATAAACCCATGTGACAAGGACTTTTCACCGTTTTGGAATCTACGCACCTTGAAACGTAAAAGAAATAATTTCGTGTGGGTGTTATAAAAATGTTTTGCTGAGCGAATACATAGGTGTGTTATTCACAGAATAATAAACCAAAATGGGAGTGGAAATTTTCATTTTGGAGGACATACATTTTGTTCGACTCTTGCGCGAATACAAGCTTCCCTGCCTTCGGTAGTGAGGAAGCAAAATAAAGAATCAGGTCCGGTTCCCTCAACTCGAAATTGGTTAGAAATAGCTCGCTACGAATTTTCAAATCCCTACTTCGGGTGGTGTTATCTTATGAATGTGTAGAGGTATATAAATGAATAAATACCTCTTTATACACAGATGATCTTTACAAGCGATAGTAAGGAAATTAATGTAGCAACATACACAATAATGTAACATAACCTACTTGAAATTGTGTGTTAAAGTGCCCAAGGTGGAGATACTGGGGGAAGCTGATATCTACGTAAAGGCTGGAAGCACAGTCAATTTGAAATGCGTCATCACACAAAGCCTCGAAGAACCAGCTTATATATTCTGGTAAGTTTACGGTTATATTTTTGCCTTCGTCTTTCCAATCTGACGATGGTCGAGGAACACCATTTATTTGTTCTGTGCCATGAGGAAAATTCATATGTATTTATAATATCGTAATTTTACCTGTTTATAAATTGATTTCGTATTTTTTAAATTAGAAGGTGGATTGATGTTGCTGCAGAGTAGTTCCGCTAGGCACCGGAAGGACCTAGTAGAGATCATCTTCAAATGAAGCTAGCGGAGAGGCACTTTGAAAAGAACAACAATATTGATCAGAATGACAAATTTTTGTTATGGATAAGTCCGGCCACAAATTTTGGGCGTGTAGCTTTCTACAGCCCCGTTCGCAAGGAGCGCCAGTGCGTCCCATAACTAAACATACCACCATAATAAACATCAACATAATAAATTAGTGCATAAACGTCTAATAAATGATATTTTAATCTCGTTCATGCGAATACATGCAACAAATTCGCGAATCCACAATAAAACAGGGTCCGCTGGTATAGTCAACCAGCACAACACGGTATCATTAGTCGCACCTTGCCTGTCGTTTCCCAGTCTTCCGCCTCCTCCACGCCATACGGCTCAATATTTTCCTCGCAAATTATAAATCAAATTGAAGCTCTTTTCTCGCTCTACAACTTTTACGAAGAACGAATTTTTGATACGCACAGCCGTTTCTGATATATATGCCAAATAAGGAAACATTATTACTAAGTGAAGTCGGAATTATTACTAAGTGAAGAAGTATGTGTGAAAAAATACTTAAGTGGCAAAAAACGTGATTTTTTAAAATAAATTTAATTTTAAAAAATCACGTTTTTTGTCACTTAAGTATTTTTTTCACACATACTTCTTCACTTAGTAATAATTCCGACCGTACGAATCAAAACTAGAGTCTTTATAGAACATTCTGGCGTTGAAAGAAATTTCCTATCTCGTCTGATTCGAAAACTATGAATTTAAAAAGAAAATGCCTTCCCCCACTCCTTTCAACCGCCGCCATTTTTGAAAGCTATCGATCTGTGATGGCTATCATAGCTTATTACACTTCATTTGACCCCCCAAACATATTCTGAAAGTTTGGTCTGGTTATCTCTTTGGTACTCAAATCCCAAAATCAGGGGTCTGGCACAACTAACAGGGAAATGCCTGCGTGCCAGATGACGTCGCGGGTTTTTCTTTAGCTAATTTCCGCCAAGTTAGGTAGTTACTTGGATTTCGGAGCATAAAATCGGATTACAGGGCTTTTCGAGGGTGCTGAATCCGATAATGACGCAGTAAATTCCGACCCAAGTCCATTCGTCAATGACGAAGCATTGCCTGTATGCAGTTACGCCACACAGTGCCGCTCCATTTGAGACAGGGTTCGGTATGAATGACCGTATAACAGAGGGTTAAGTTAGCTACATTAAATTATGAAAGTTGTTCAGTTCATCGAATTTGATCAGGCACCTTTTGTGGTAAGCCATCTCACTCACTGTGAGTACCTGAGGATGCTCAGAATTGGAGCGAAAAGCTTCGTTTTAAATAATAAATTGGTGGTAAACTGGAAGTTTATTTATTGTTTGAGAAAAGTTTTAATTTAAAAGTCATTTACTCCTTAGCTCTGCTGTGGAACCTAGTAGATGAACACACCTCTTTGTCGCTCAAATTCTGAGCATCCTCAGGCACTCATGTGAGTACCTGAGGATGCTCAGAATTTGAGCGAAAAGCTTCGTTTTAAATTTGAATTGGTGGTAAACTGATGTTTTTTTGTTTGTTTGAGAAAAGTTGTAATTTAGAAGTCATTTACTCCTTTACTCCTCTGCTGTGCACACCTAGTAGATGAACAAATCTCTTTGACGCTCAAATTCTGAGCGTACTCATGTACCTACTCACAGTGATAACCTGAGGATGCTCGGAATTTGAGCGAAAAGCTTCGTTTTAAATGTAAATTGGTGGTAAACTGGAAGTTTATTTTTTGTTTCAGAAAAGTTTTAATTTAAAAGTAATTTACTCCTTAACTCTGCTGAGCAACCTAGTAGATGAACACACCTCTTTGTCGCTCAAATTCTGAGCATCCTCAGGCACTCATGTGAGTACCTGAGGATGCTCAGAATTTGAGCGAAAAGCTTCGTTTTAAATTTGAATTGGTGGTAAACTGAAGATTTTTTGTTTGTTTGAGAAAAGTTGTAATTTAGAAGTCATTTACTCCTTTACTCCTCTGCTGTGCACACCTAGTAGATGAACAAATCTCTTTGTCGCTCAAATTCTGAGCATCCTCAGGCACTCATGTGAGTACCTGAGGATGCTCAGAATTTGAGCGAAAAGCTTCGTTTTAAATGTAAATTGGTGGTAAACTGGAAGTTTATTTTTTGTTTGAGAAAAGTTTTAATTTAAAAGTCATTTACTCCTTAACTCTTCTGTACTACCTAGTAGATGAACAAATCTCTTTGTCGCTCAAATTCTGAGCATCCTCAGGTACTCAGAGTGAGTGCCTGAGGGTGCTCAGAATTTGAGCGAAAAGCTTCGTTTTAAATGTAAGTTGGTGGTAAATTGGAGGTTTATTTATTGTTTGAGAAAAGTTTTAATTTAAAAGTCATTTACTCCTTAGCTCTGCTGTGGAACCTAGTAGATGAACAAATCTCTTTGTCGCTCAAATTCTGAGCATCCTCAGTTACTCACTGTGAGTCGGTACCGGAGGATGCTCAGAATTTGAGCGAAAAGCTTCTTTTTAGGTAAATATAAATTGGTGGTAATCTAAAGGTTTATTTTTTAGCGAATTTTCGAAGAAAAGGAAGCTATTGTTCTCGGTCCAAAATGTTTAAAACTCAAATTTCCGAAAGATTTTTATACCAAAATCCGTTTCAGACCATCCTGAATTCACTGCCGAAAGACACCAAAAATTATATGTATGTGTCATTCCAGACGATAACTCTCGAAAGAATTGAGATAAAAAGTTCAAATTTGCTCGAAAAATCTGTCTTGACAATCGACAGGCTAAGTTCGTAGATGGGCAGAATCGGTTCACTCTAAGGGGGAGTTTTGGGGAGTTTTAGGGGGGGGGGGAAATTACCCATAAATTCCCAAAATGAAACAGTCTGACAAGTGACACCTCATTTTAAAGGTTTTTGTATGCTGATCACGATGGTGCGATCAGAATCAGAATTGCGATATCTCATTCCGTTCTCAAACTGGAGCACTTTGAAGATGAAGGAACGTGGTTATTTCTTGAGATGTTCTTCCTGGTTCGTCTGCTCTAATCTGATAACGGAATGGGATATCGCAATTCTGACTTCACCATCGTGTTCAGCGTTGGAAAATCTACAAACCGAGGTGTTACTCGGCAAAAAATGGAACAAAAAATTTGTTGCGTATGCCCATATTTGATGCATACCGAATTAACCGAATAGCGTCATACTTGAATACCTATAATTACCCAATAAGTTTAAGATTGCCCATATTTGAATGGGATTTCCCAAACATCACATTTTACATAAAATCAGTTATTTCTTCGAAAATTCGCTCTTATAGCCATGCTGCATGACTGTTTTTTTTTTTTTTTTTTTTTTTTTAGAAAAGTTGTAATTCAAAAGTCGTTTACTCCTTAGCACTGCTGTGCGACCTTGTAGATGAACAAATCCTCTTTGTCCAGGTACCACGATGGACAGAGGGTTCTGGACTACGACCGATCCCTCTTGGACATCAAAACCGAGCGCGTCGGCTCGGACACGACTGTGGGAACGCTCACAATCTACGAAGCGCGCCGGGAGAACTCGGGCAACTTCACTTGCCACCCATCGAATCTGGATTCTGCCAGTGTCCTCCTCCACGTTCTTAATGGTTAGCCTCGCATAAAACCCAATTCTCTAGAATATAATAGAATAGAATAGAATTCCTTTATTAGCAACAAACAGAAAATGAAAATACAACTCCTGGGGGAAACCCCGTATATAAAAAAAATATATGTGTAGCATAAATTATACTTAGGGAAAATATAAAAATGAACTATTGATTCTCCAATAGAATTCAATTAAAAAATACTGTATGTAGGTATTCATCAATAATACAGTACTTTACAAAAAATATAAAACATAATAACTGTTTTTTGCCCACCGCCTCGCGGTGGAGCCTTACTTTCTAGAAAAAATTAACAGATATGATACCTGCAATGGAAAACAGTGAGTTGAGCCTTATGTCTTTTAAAATTAACAAAATTGAATTGAAAAGAATTTAAAAACCAAACAGAGGAGAGGAAAATTTACATGGGAAACGACCATGATGGTCAATCAATTCATAAATAAAAAGAATACCCGATAAATGGAAAAATACGAAGTTACTTATAAAACGACAAGGTTCGATCTGATAATTTTGGCTAAGTGGGCCTTGAATAATCTCAAATTAAGAAAATTCCTAAAATTTATATTATATTTTCAAAGTAAATATAACGCCTTAACGTACGCATTGCGCTTATAAAATTCCGTATGGACTTTGGGGAGCAATATATTTGGAAGTTCAGAATTCCTAGTGAAATGCAGATTGGCTAAATTTAAATTAATCTATGTACCATTTCACAAGATTCCATTAAAAAGATGTTATCAACATTACATACATTAAATTCCTTATATAAAAGATCAGTTGAGAATCTAATGGTTTCTTAAGCAGTATCTTAATGAGACAATTTTTAAAGGTTTTAAGCATGCCCCCATACAACAATACCATGCTTTAACAAAGAATAAGCCAAACCGTAGTACAAAGTCCGAAGTATATTTTTAGGTAGAAAATCTCTGGCTATTCTAAAAACATAAAACAATTTACGAAGTCGGCTAACCATTGAAGAAATGTGTAATTTAAAATTGAGATTACGATCAAATATTATACCTAAATATTTAACGCTACCAACAAACTGAATAGAAGGACACGTACAAGCAAGGCCGACACTGGAACAGGTATACTCATGTATCATCTGACTTAATTTTACCGGACATGGTGAAATGTGTGATGTGAGTTTTATCCAGATTAAGGTGTAACAAATTAGAAATCGAAACGTAATTCTGAGCCAGCAGTTATCAAAAGAGTATCAAAATGTTTATGCCACAATACCAAGGCCGTATCATCAGCATAACCGAAAATTTCCCCGGAAAATATTCAATAAATCATTAATATATATAATAAAAATAAAATTGGGCCTAAGTACCCTGGGGGACTCCACATATTACATCACAAGGTTGGCTGAAAATGTTACGCCCTAGTCTAGTAATTTGCGTTCGACCTATTAAATATGATTCGGTAATTTTTAAAGGTAATCCTCGAATACCTTATCTATAAAGTTTTTCTATCAGACGCTTATGTTGGACGCAGTCAAAGGCTTTTTTAACGTCTAGGAAAATACCCAATACGTGGAAACCTTCATCACACTTTCGGCTAATCAGATTATTCAACTCAAATAGTGTATGTTCAGTACTAAGACCCTCCCGAAAACCAAACAGCCTATTTGAGAAAATATTATGTTTATTATCTCCTTTTCAAACATGTCTCTAAAATTTTAGCTAAAGTGTAAGTTAACGCTATCGGCCTATAATTAGTCATATTACTTCTGTTGCCACTTTTAAAAAGAGGTATGACCGTTGTATTCTTGAACAAAGTTGGGAATTTACCGGTTAGGAATACCAAATTAAATATGAAAGAAAGTGGTGTGGTTATATCATTTGAAACACTTTTTAAGACACTGTTCGTGTTGTTCTCCCAGCTGAAAGAAGAACTTGACTTCACTTTAGACAAATGACCTTCAATTTCAGACGGTTTGACAGGAGTTAGAAATAAAGATGATTCAGAGGAAGGAATGGATCCAGTTCTCTCTTTTAAATTCGTTAATACAGAAATCGGTGGTGGATCTATTTCTTCCAATATGTTGGGTCCAACGTTAACGAAAAAATCATTAAAAATATTACAAATATCAAATTCGTCCCTCACTTCACTACCATCAGGTCTAGTGATTGAAATAATCTTGAAGTACCTATTCTTAACATATGCCGCCAATTTTATATTATCCCACACTAGTTTTGGATTTCCTTTAGCCTCCTCAATCTTACCTTTGAAATACAATTTTTTTGCTTTTTTATTAATAAATTCAACAAGTTTCTATATTGATATAGTATTCCATCAAGTCTACATTGGTAGGCAACTTTTTTGATCTGACTCTTATTTTATCACTAGCTCTAATGGAAGTTATTATGGTTATCCATGGCTTCAATTTCTTAAACTTTTTCTTTACTAGGTACTACATTTATTGTGCACCGCTTGATGTTTTCATTCAAAGAATCCATGAAACACCAGCAAAGCTAAGGACATTTTTTTCGTGTTGCAACAGCATGCACACTTTTATAAGAGCAAACACCGATGCACAGGTACCCTCAAATCTACCTTATCGAGAGTTAGCAGTTGCAAAATCGTGTTATCAGCGATCCCATCGTATTAGGGCTAGACACGAGGCCATATTGATACCACACCGTGTCGATCCCGTTGGAACTGCATCATGAAGTACCTAACCTGCCATGCTGCTCACAATTTTACATTTGTCTAACAGCAATTAACTGGGTTAATAACTAGGTTTCCTCTGCGGCTTTGTCCCGTGTTTACAGCAATCTCGTTCTTTGTTGAAGCATTTGAATTGAATTGAAATGTTTAAATAAAATAGTTAATATTACCTACGCACTTCTGGATTCGTTTATAACAGTGGTTCTCAACCTTTTTAAACCTGCCGCCCCCTTTAGGAGTTGAATATTTTTCCCAGTCCAGTCGTTTAGAAGTTGGGCACAACTTTGAACCTTGAATCGTCTCATTATCGGTATTTTGAGCAAAAACACGTACACACCATGTTTCATAGTTTCATTCAAACGAACTACATCACTCGCGGCGGAATCGTGGAAACCCATTTCAAAGAATAAAAACGGGGCTATTGAAAGTTTGTATGTATCAGCGTATTTTTCGTGTATCAGTGGAAATAGAAAACCTTTCAATAACTCCGTTTTTATTCTTTTTCATTCGAAGTAAGTATAGAGGCATCATCCGGAGTCAAGGGGTGGAGTTTTTGTTGTTGTTTTAATAATTATTAAGGAAATCAGTAACAGTAATGAACCCTCGATCGACAAGGTAGAATAGGGAACCAATTGACAGTTTTTTTAACGACATTCCGCACTCCAGCGAAGAGGTAACTGATATTAGCTTGAAGCCAAAATTCCGTGAGCCTACCACCATCCTGGAAACTGGCTTTCTCCGTCTCACTAGTCGATAGTTCAGTCAATATTTCCTGAATCTCAACCTCTGTTTTCTCAATGTACACAGAGGATTCATGACCCATTGAGGACAAATATCCTCAAAACGTTCGGAAAAGGTCTTATGCAAAGACTCCAGGTGTTCACAGTAAACTGTTTCATCAAAAAGATTTCAGTATTCTTATGAAAGGTACTATTCACGATGCTTATCCGACAGGATTGAAACTGGCAAATCACAACTTCGTTGCGGCCAAAACTCAGCTTGCAAGTGAGATTATTTTGGAAGGCAGAAATAACAGATTTCGTTTTTATTAAATTGAGTTCATCACTTTGAAGTTGCGAATTGATTCCATTGAATTTGGTGAATTTATCGGTCAAGTAAGCAACATCGATTATAAAAAATTATAGCTATCGGCCTCTCAGATGTACCTAAATACATCTCAAGCACTGAATCGAAAAGATTCCTGAACCTGTTGAAGTGTTCAGGAAGGTGCTCACCGCCCCCCTACCGCCCAAAACAAGTTCGCCGCCCCTCAGTACCCCTCTACCGCCCCCACGGTAGGCGTTATCGCCCCCGTTGAGAACCACTGGTTTATATCGTATATCTGTTAAGTCTTCTTCAGTTTGGTATGTTTGTTCCCCAAGCAAAAAGCTCCCGCCAAACGGGAGCTATTTTAGGCTTGTCTTGAAAAGAAAATAGAAAACGCCCGTTTTACACATGCGCACGCGCGCAAAATTGTGGTATTTGAATTATACACAGGGGGTTACCGTTTGAAACGTTTTTTGAACCTGCATAATTGAATAAGTTGATAAGGTAGTGGAAGGGGGGGATCTGGGACACTCTGAATAGAAAAATATTATGCTGAAAGATGTATTTTTGTTGGGTTTTGAATACCAAACCCACATGATTGCCGAATGTCACTGAGGCTTCTTACTTGGACATTTGCCGGTATATTTATGTCTGTACTGCGCTACAAGCCGCAATTTTGGGTATTTTGACTTGAGTTTTGATGGGTAGACTCGTTGAGCCTTCTGAATTTGCTGTACAGTTTTTGGTGTCTCGATGAGAGGCGCCACAGCGCTGAGAGTGACGCTGCAAGAGCCGACCACAGATAATAATCGGTCCTACGGCATACAGTTTTCAGAGTGTAAGAAGTACTCGTAGGACTGTTAGACATTTAGGTTCCGAAAACAGGTTTTGGTACTATGACGGCACTAGTAGGTGCTGGCAATGGCACCACAATATCCAAAACCAACTAATTTGGATTACACGTTGTATTGGTTTTACGGGAGATACTTGAGGCTACTGGTAAGCGGACCCACTATTTAATGTATTTTGGGTATGTAGTAGGTACTCATAAGATGTGAAGAGAGCAGCAATCAGAGGTAGGTATTAGCGTAGAAAACGTTCTGGCCCTTTTATCGCTGCTGTTATTGTCGAGAATCAAAGAACGGCAGTGTACATAATGCAGTGTCCTGTCCAAACTCTGTGTGCTGCGACCTCTAAGCTGGGCACACACCATGCGTTTTCCAACGCCCGTTGGTGCAGTGCAGCACCGCAGGAGCCAATGCGCGTTGATTTTTCTCAGCGGCTACACGATGCGTTTTCCATGCGTTGGTGCGGTGCGGTTCCGCAGAAGCAAACGCGCGTGTCGAAATGCAACTGATGCAGCCACACAATTTAATTCTTTGTCTTCTGCCTCCTCCCTCCAATGCAAGTTTGTGCGTTGCTGCTGCAACTTGTCGACAGTAAAAACCTCTAACGGACGCTGATTTCAACGCAACGCAGAGGTGTAGTCCTTTGCTTTGCTTAAGGCTAAATGCATCGAGTTTAGTTGTAAAATCCGCCACCACATGGCAGCACCAAAATGAATCAATTTTCAAATCATCAAAAATTATAGAAATTTGAACAATCACCTACTACTAAGAGTTTATGAGCATTGGGCAAACATTTGCACACTTTCTGAACCAACTAAGTAGTGTTATGTAGTTCAAGTAGGTGTGAGAACACTTTCCAAATATGATTACCATGTGAACAAATACGTGCACAAATAACAATTTTGTTAACAGTGGACAGAAATTTGCACACGTCCTGTGCCAGTTTATTACTGATCCAGTTCATTCAATGTAAGGACAGGGAAGTTGAAAAATGGGAAGGTTTGAGGTGGCCAAGATCTCTCCCCTCTCCCCCCCCCCCCCGCAAGCGGCCAGAAGCTCTCCATCTAGACCCTTGTACCCAAAATCCTGGAAACGAGAATCCGACAGCTACAGTCGACTTAGAAAAATTCTGAAAACGGATTCGTATTCTCTAGACTCCAACGCAAGTGCCTATTAAGCCATTTTTTTAATGTTCATAATTTTAACACAATCTTTTGGAACAGTGAGCAAAAAATGTGCCCACTTTTTGAAACAATTACCCGGAATTATACGTGAATATTGATGAGAAATCCGTTTTCCGAATCGAAATATCACGCTCCGTTCTCAGATGAGAAGTAGACAAAATTTGGCCCCGATGGCGCTGCCATCTCTTATCACAGATTCTCACCAAAACGTCGTGACATTTAGCCTTAAGCTATGTTGTGGTAGAAAGTTTGGTACCGCACCGCACCAACTTGCGTTGTGTAGCCCCTGCCTTACTCTGTGGACCTTCCCAACATACATCTACGGACTCTCATGTTACCTATACTGTAACCACTATGTGTAGGTTTACACCATACACCATCCGTTTTCACCCTTCCGTTGCGTCACCCTCCAGTTAGCGGTCAATGACCAACACCTAATCTTTTATGGGCCTGTTGGGATTGACCGTTTTGTTCCATTCCCGTCATCCCTTCGTTTTGCGGGAAGGAGGTCACCGCACCATGCGCCCGGTGGAAAGGAATGCGGGAACGTCAGAAAAAGGGAAGGAGCAGGGACAACAGGGAGTCGCCAATGGTGTTGTTGCCTCCTGCCAGTTGTACTCCTCCGTTTCGTGTTCCATCAACGATCAGTTTCATTTTCTATCAGTTTCAATTTCTTCCATCTTTTTTCACGACCACCATGGACGTAGATAAGTTCATTTCCCTCATCCACGAGGAGCCCAGCCTATGGGACAAACAGTCATCCGAATACGGAGATAATACCGAAGAATTATCCTCGTAGTTTCGAATGTCGTTGAACCACGCGTCGAAATTGTGTGATTCGTCTCGCTGTTCGTGACAAGAGTGCACCCAATATATTCTTTTTGTGGGTGGGGGAGAAAGCACACCCTCGCTTTCCATAGCAGCACCTAATATACTTAGCTAGCCACCTCCTTCTCAATGCTTCACTCATATTCGCGCGCCAAATCCTCTCCATGATTCAGTGTAGGTTTACACCATCCCTCAGCTGTGCTCCATTCCGTTACGTTTCCGTTTTTTCATCCCCCGGGCTGCCCGTTTAGTACCACCGAGTCTGCTCTACCGACCAGTTCGTCTGAATCATGGAGAGGATTTCGCACACACGAATATGAGTGAAGCATTGAGAAGGAAGTGGCTAGCTAAGTATATTACGTGCTGCTATGGAAAGCGAGGGTGTGCTTTCTCCCCTACCGACAAAAAGAAGATATTGGGTGCACCCTTGTCACGAACAGCGAGACGAATCACACAATTTCGACGCGTGGTTCAACGAAACTACGAGGATAATTCTTCGGTATTATCTCCGTATTCGGATGACTATTTGTCCCATAGGCTGGGCTCCTCGTGGATGAGGGAAATGTACTTATCTACGTCCATGGTGGTCGTGAAAAAAGATGGAAGAAATTGAAACCGGTAGAAACTGAAACTGATCGTTGATGGAACGTGTAACAGTGTGGGTTGTTCTCGATACATTTTTTCTTCCGGTGGAGACGGGGTCGTTTGGGGAAGCCTAATCGATATCCCTTCTTAACCGGTGATAATCTCGCTGGTCTAGGAGGGGGACTCTCTAGGGTCCACCCCTCACTGTTACACTCTGTCACAAACGTTCAACGGAGAGAAACAGAGGAGTACAACTGGCAGGAGGCAACAACACCATTGGTGACTCCCTGTTGTCCCTGCTCCTTCCCTTTTTCTGACGTTCCCTCATTCCGTTCCACTGGGCGCATGGTGCGGTGACCTCCTTCCTGCAAAACGAAGGGATGACGGGAATGGAAAAAAAACGGTCAATCCCAACAGGCCCATAAAGGATTAGGTGTTGGTCATTGACCGCTAACCGGAGAGTGACGTAATATAAGGGTGAAAACGGATGGTGTGAACCTACTCTCGGACGAACTGGTCGGTAGAGCAGACTCGGTGGTACTAAACGGGCAGCTTGTGGGATGACAAAACAAACAATTCAAACGACCTATCCCTTCCTTCCGTTTCTTGAAGAAAACGGAAACGTAATGGAACGGAGCACAGCTGAGGGACGGTGTAAACCTACACTATAATGCTCCTAATTATGACTGGAACTATTATAATTATTCTCGTTTGGATTCTTTCAGGTGAACACCCTGCAGCTATGCAGCGAGGTAAAAACTCGGCGAGTCCGATCCCAGGAAGGTGGTGGGGGCCACTGAGCGCGGGACTTGGCCTCAGCGCTTGCCTCCCGCCGAGGACAGCAGCCACGGCCGTCCTCCTCATAGGAGTTGCTGGCCACATCCTCTTCACATGAACCCCAAGCCCTGCATCGCAACATCCCCGCTCTTGCTCACTGACAGACTGAGTGCCCAGTGTAAACGGAACCCCCACAACGCACACCCATCATACCCATCAGCCGGCAATCAGAACCTGCCCCACTCCGAGGAGGGTTGCTCATGGCCCAGCCACGTCCTGGATTGGCGTTCCATCAGAAGGTTCGTTCGCAGCGGCTTTTTTCTGACGGTTACCTGACTCCTAGAACACAGCAGGGAACCATCCACATTCCAGTGCCCTCTTGATAAGCGTTTGACAATGGTTGGGAATCGAGAAGGCAGTGCATGACCAGTTCTTGTCCTCCGGATTCACTGTGAACCGGAATGACGATCAGAAAACTGGCTTTTGATATTCAGGAAAACACTGTGAACACCCGATCAGTGGACACAGTCAGAAAAGAGTTCGAAAATCACTGTGAACGGCCCAGCGCCTTCCTGACGGTCAGATAACCGTCGGACGGTCCTGCGAACAAACCTCACGTCACAAATTCCGCAAACCCCCACCGCAATTCCCTCACGACCACTCAACCTCTACCGCTCGACCCAAAACCATATTTCACTGGGATATTGTAAACTATATGTTTAAACAATAAAAATAGGCTAGTTTGAAAAAAAAGGATATACTTCCAAATATTTATATAATGATATATTTTTTGTCATGCAGTCCAAAAAAGCAAAAATAAATAAAACATTGTGACACCTTGATTTTAACCATGTAATAAATTTATCTTCTGTGGAACCTGTAATAATTCAAACAGACCACTCTTCATTTTGTACATACTTTTTACTATTACAAATATAGAACCGTACTAATTTTGAAAACCTACAAAAATTAATATTTAAAAAATCAAAACTAATTCTCTTTCTAACTTTGAAATGTGTACATTTATAATTTAGAATGTTTTGTACTATTCATAGATTTATTAAAAAGGTTACCCAAAAAAGGCTAAACATACTATCGATGTAAGTTAATGTTAAAGCAGCAATTTGATGTTTTCTGCATACCTACTTTCATCTTTAAAATCGATATATTTTTGTGTCCTTACGTAGAAATGTTGGTGATAAATCGAGTGAAGACGTCGTATGTGTCACGACGATCATTTTCGTGTATATTTTCCTTTTCGGAATGTTTTTACGTAAACGAGGAAGAGGGGAAAAAAATGTGATTTCTTTCATGAGAGTTGAGAGTAAACTAGAAAATTCTTGGATTATTCAAGAGAAGATCAAAAGTAACACTGGGTTGTAATTACGTAATTTAATCCACACAAAGTGGCCGACGAGTTACAGTAAGTTCCCTGGAAATTTTTGAGGATGCTGAATCCGAAAACAATTGTCGCTTATTTTTGTTTAGAATTATTCTGCGTACCTATTCATCAACTAGGGTACCTACGTCTATGAACGTGTAACACCTCGAATCAGTTGTACGAGATTGGAAAACTATAAAGTTTTTGGTTCTTGTTCTGAGTGCTCCTGACCTAGCGATCCGTGTACAAATTAGAATATCGTGAATAAAACCTTCCGAGGTGAAAATACCACCGGTTTGGTTTTGCTAGACATATTTTTATTTAGCTTTGTATATTATTATTTTGCGGATTTATTTAGGTAACCGTTTCTCATTTAATTTTCCCAGCCGGTGCTAACTAGATACCTAAACTCAAATAACCCCAATAGAGGTCACAGTCTTCGTTACGTATGTTATTTTCAACAATGAAACGTTAGAATCAAATTCGAATTATATATTAGTATTGTGAAAATTGTTTTACATGGCAGAACAAGATAGAAATACTATTAAATCATTTTTATGCACCCTTCAATTTCCTAATGGCGAATAGACATGACCCGGGATGATACGTTCACTAGACAATACAAGTATTTTCACTAGATTTTCCACCCATTCTATTTCTAGCAGAGCCCCTTCATTTTTTAAAATGCTCCAAATTCAGGTCTTGTAATGGAAGATTGAACATCGGAAAAACCGTTGCCGCCCACAATTCACCAATCAATAGCCCCCCCATTCAATTTCCACGATAAGTTTACGTTTGTACCTACTGATTGTTATACAAAAATCAAATCAACAATTTATTACTGTTGATCCAAGTGGCCAGGAGTTTTGAAACCGTTGTTTGCTCATTGTGAAGCCCTACGTGGTGGGCCACTTGAAACGGAATGATTGGCCCGGTCAGCTAAAGACAGTCTAGCGAAGAAATAACCAGGCCAGCAATGATAATGTTTGGTACCGGTTACTCTAATGAAAACATTAAACAAGTCCCAGCATTGATCTTCTTCCTTAGCTGATTTCTCACTTATCTTACTTACCTCCCACGGCTGTTAGGGCAGTGCAAACTAATTATGTCGTGTGGTTTTATCAGCTAAAAACGAGGTTTCGTCGTTGTCCCTTGTAGACAAGCCTGACAATTTTAAGGTTTTACATCCCACTTTTGACGTGAATTTGAACAACACGATGTTTGAACAACAAACGACAACTGAACCTAAAATTTGGTTCGGTTGGAAAAAATAGCAATGAAAATCGGATGGAAATTGTGACTTGGGCATAGCGCTCGAATTTCGTAATATTTACACTAACATACACCGAGTCACATCCATGGTTTCATTACATGGATTTGGCTGTAGGAACAGATTTTTATGTGCTTGGTTAACCTGCCGTCAGAAGCAGAAAAGTTGTACCGATCTGAATTTTTGTCCAAAATGAGTTTATGGCTCATTATCCTCCGTTTTGGGTGGGTGGTTTCTACCAAATTCCGAGCATCGGAGCGGTATCTGCGCGAAAAATACATCAAAACGGGCTTACGAATAATGGGATAATGTACTTTCAGGTGGATTTACTAAGCGAAAACTCGAAAATATATTTTATCGGAGATAAGTCGTATCTGTCAGCAGATACAATTTTTTCGTCTAGTATTTTGCACGTACAGGTTAATAAAATGCAGATGCGGGTAAAATTTCGTAAATGTCCGTTTCTATCCAAAATACGAGAGTGAAATTCGTATACCTTTTTTCGGTATCTTCTGATCAAAAAACTCTTTTTTTGATTTTGCAAATCGGTTCAACGGGAAATTCCCTTGAAAAATAGTGTTCAAGTTCAAGAAAATTCCGAAAACGAACGCTCATAAATTGGCAAAGTTCAACTCGAAACCTAAAGGTCAATTTTTCCAAAAGTCAGGTTTATTCAGATACGGCTTTTTTTCTTTCTGACGGAAGTATTTTCCAGGGTTCAGGTTGCGTGTTCCCTCTTCTGGTAGCCTGGGAGGAGCGTCCCTATATTTTCGGATTCAGTACCTTCAAAATTCACCAGTTGTTACTGCGAGAATCACCTTCTCTATAAACGTCTAAACCAAAATTTTGGGCCGCTCTTGTATTTATTGCTCAGCCCTATTTCATCCAAATTGGAAATGTAACGGATATACTTCACATTGTATTGTTACAACTTGTGATTATAGGCAAGCAAGTTGCTGAGGATGAGTCACCTGCGATGGAAAAGAAATCGACGGAAAATACCGTCGTATTACGCTTCCCCAATTGAGAAGAAATCTCATGAATTTCATGAGTGGGTTATTACTGAAACGCGAAAAAATTGGTATTTTCCCTGAAAAAAAAAGTCCTCTGCATTAAGCGAGGTGTACAGAACAATGGTAAACCTTACCATGTGATGGAACTAATGAGTAATGTATGTAGATACCTACAAAAAAATATTTACCCCGTTATCTATTTGTGTATTGAATGTATTGTAAATATTATAACATTTCCTGTGTCTTTTGAAAAAAAAATTATGTATGAATGAATGAGAGTGAAATCAAGTATTGAAAATGAATCTAAGTTTAAGGTGAATTTCAACTCTGCTTACAAAAGTGCTATATAAATAAGTACCTACTTAGAGTGAAAATTCCTTTTGTAATTCAAAACCATACCTATTGAGGATATTTTAGAACAAAGCTGGTAGCTGACATGAATGATTTGTTGACGTGCCGAGCGATCTAATCCTGTTTTTTTGTTTTTTTTTTTTTTTTCTTTGAACAATATACTTAGGTATAACTAGTTAAAACGAAATTTTGAATCGGAAAGCGTTACATTAATCATCAGACACGATGAATTCCGGTTAATCTTTAGTTTGTTGCGTCTGATTTATAGTGAATGATGGCTGTTTTCAAGTTCATTGCGTCGTCTCTTCAAAAAAAAAGGACTTGTCAAAAACTATGCAGTGATATTGGCGAATGTAAGCGATGGTTGCTTATTGGATGAATCTCATTTTACAATTAGATGTGATCAAAAAAATTTACATACCTAGCAATTTTTAACTTTAAGATAAGTACCCGCAATCATTTGCCTCCCCCTCTCCATCATTACCTACCATTGTTATGAAATGTATTCTTATCCCATGATGAAGGTTGGTTTTGTTATGTAGGTTGATACCTACCTAATCATTGTTGTTTAAACTGTTTAATGTACCTATTTATCTATTTATTTTCCTCAATAATTGTCTCTGTTTAAATTCATAAATTACCACCGATACAATTATTTTGAAGATTTGAACAAGGATGGTAGGTTATGTTCATTTGGATTATGAATATGAAATTTTTAATCGCTCCTAAAAATATCGGTTTGTACACCCCTGTTACAAAGGAAAAGTAAGGTTGACTACAGGTTGCCTAGAGATGGATCTAAATTTAAAAAATTTGATGTTTCACATTTCAATGTACCTACGTAGAATCCGGAAATCAAATTAGAAAAAATTAAACGTGAGAAATGAATAAAATTAATGAACAAATCCGTCCGTTTCAAAGAAAGGGAATCATCTGGGACTCAAGCCAGCAAACAGACACTACATACCTTAAACTAGGTACGTTCCAGCGCACCGAAGTGCAGTAAATGTTCTACGCAGTCGCCGTCTGTAGACGCATTCCAGCAGTTCTGAGTAAATACAAATTTTGGCTTGAACTGTGTTTCTGCGAGCCGAGTGTTGCATTGAGTTAGTGCACCAGGGTCTTTCACTGAACTGGAAAGGTAAACCACCCTTATTGCAATTTCTCTGCTGCCTCCTAATGTGATCACTAGCCTCCGTCCAACACCCACAAACTCTATAATCATCCCTATTCATCAGGTTATTACCATTATTGGTTTTCACCCTCATTCGCAGCCTGTCGGAATAGTTCTTGGCGTTCCAGCAATTCAGTTCACGCACTGATAATAATATGAATTCATCCCCACTTTTTAAGTTCGTCCATTGAACTCGTGCATGAAATAATTGCTGCACTGTAACGTACCTACTGAGAATATGGGGTCCATCTAAAGGTAGAAGTGAATCCAGAATCCAAATCTACAAGCTGTAGTAAACGAATCTGGCTGCGGGTTGAGCCACAGCCCCTCCTGTCACAAATCCCATGCCCTAGTTTCAGTTCTTCCATAGTTACCTGGATTTAAAGTTAGAATTAGGAAAGCCACAATTACTATATTCTTCTTCAGGTGTTGTAGACGGCGACCATCCATAGGGGTATGCTCTTCTAAAGTATGTTCTTTGAAAAAGGCGATCTATGGGCTAAAGCAAGCCGAAAGACAATGGCTTAAGAAATTCGATGCCAGATTATAGGAGATGGGATTTAAATCTTCTTTTTCAAACCTCTGCTTGAGAAAGGGAGGGACAAGATCCTTCCTGCATTTTATGTCGATGACATATTAACTGCATCAAGCAAGAAAACCCTAATAGAAGACCTGAAGAAACACTTGACTCTTACTTTTAGGCGAACTCAAATACTGCCTAGGTATAGACAAAGAAAGAACAAATTCAAAAGACAAAGACAAAACAAACAAAGACAAATTCGAGTTATTGACAATGAGCCAAAACAAGTACAAGGACAAACTGTTGGACAAATTCGACCCACTGTTTATCCAAGTGCAAACCACCAAAGACTCCCATGGAAAATAAGCTTAAATTGGAGAAGCCCTTCAGCTGGAGAGCTCCCCGAAGTATCACCCAACCAAAATTTATTGGGGTCGCTAATGTACATGGCCACTGCAACCCGACAAGACATTGCAATTGCAAAGTGTTGGCCGGTGAAGTGTAGGCCCTTCACCAATACAGGAGAAAATATCTGACGTGAACTGTGGCAACTGTATCGACGGGAAGTCCTACACTGGACACTGTTTCAAATTTGTTGGTGCTACAATAAGTTGGGAATCCTGGAAGCAACGTCCTAATCGACAGCCGAAAGTGAATATAAATATGGCGTTGTCTGAAGCGGCCAAGGAAGCTGAACACTTGAAGAACCTAGCCAAAGATATTGGACTTCACCATTGACAGACAGTAGTGGTGCAAGGGCTCTGAAAACAGTGGGGCACCAGTCCTGAACACAAAACCAACAGATTTGTCTACAAAATACCCCAAGGCAACAACACCCTTCCTTTATTTACTGCAAAAACGTCGACAATTTCCACTGCAAATTAGCAACCAAATTCATGCGTTACAAAAATATAGTAAAATAAAATACAGCCAGCACCTACTTCAATTAGTAGCTATTGACTTGGAGCTAGGCTCCATCTGTGTGTTGACGCCGATCAATCCACAAACAGCAAACAGGACAAAATGCACGTAGGTACCACAAATACAAATCTTTCATCGGAACCGGACCGAACGCAAAGCACGCAAAAAAATTGAAAACTGACAGACTCAAAAGAGAAAGCGAATGTGATTCAGAGACAACAAAAACAAATCAGAAGAAGAAGCATCTCGTATCGAGATGACAAACTGAATCGAAGTGATCGAATCGATTGTGAAACCAACGATTTTGGGGTTGAAATCAGATTCTGGGGATGAGCCCAAAGTGGGCGTGGTGAACAACATTTTTACTCGACTGAGCATGCGGACGGGCCACTTTTCTCAGTTGCCATGGCGACACTAGGTCCCAGGACCAGGTCCAGTTTCAGGAGCCTAGGTTTCGATTTCGATTGCAGGACATCGATTACTGTCGTTTTATTCCGATAACATGCTTCGTCTATGGAGCTAACTTGAAGGAACCACCGTGAATGCTCTACTACAATATTGAATATCCATAGCCAGAGAAATCTGGCGAGTGGCTGTTGAAATTCGTGAAGAATGCTAGGTAGGTACAGTGCACGGAGGGAAATTTAGATGCCAACTGAACAATGGTCTTTTTTACTCTAGTGTTTTTGGGTGCCGGGGCAGTGGCCTTATGGACGCAACGCCCCTGTTCACAGATCAAAATTAGAACTGACAACCAATAAGCACAGAGTTGGTCTCAAAATCCAATTGTCAATGCCAAGTCTGAATGCATTTCCATCAAAGAGCATTTTATAGACAGTTGGTTGAAGCTGGAGATGGACGGGTGGATACTCGAATACTGCCCGACAGAGGAGACTGTGGCGGACATGTTCATAAAACCCCTGGTTGGACCAAAGTTCATTGTTTTTTGTTGCTCAGCTGGGACTACTCCGAATTGCCTCGTACGGGGGGGGAGTGTTGAAATGGATATTTACTGAGTTACGAGTTGCTTTAATTGAGATTCTGAGAAAATTTGAAAAAACTTGTTTCTGATCATTCGTGTCTGAGATTTCATAGTCACTGTGTTTATTTGCACCCACATTCGTTGAAGACTTGGGTAGGTAGAAAAATTAATAAATGAAAAACCATCTCGATTCGTGACACAGATCCCGTAGTCATAAAACCCTCAGCTAACAGCCGAAACCAAGATGGTTTTCGAGGTGATGACTCGAGGCGCGTTGGGGAGACTGCAACCCAAAAATGAAGGAAAAAAGAAAAAACTTTTTCAAAAAACAAATCTATTAAACCAGGATAAAATTCTTCCTGGTCATTTAGGGGAAAAAATCAAATCGGACCACGAAGTGGGGGAAACAGAAGAGGAAAGTTTAAAATCAAAATGCGCCCACTCGAGTCCTTCCGCTACGCTCTTTTTCACAATTTCTTGGCTGATATTTCCCAACTTCAAAAAAATAAAACTCGTAACATTAGCGTTTTTACCGTTGGGTTGCACTCTCACGGATAGGTCGATGGAAAATTGTATTTTAATTGAAACGTTGGATTTGGGATGTGAGGACATAGCTGCAGCCTGACAAAATGGCTGTATATTCCTGTCCATACTTATAGTTGAGGTAACTGAAGAAACGCCTGGTATGTTAGGTCTCCTGGTATACTGCAGAATGGTTACAAGGGCCTAAAGGGCCGGTATAATATACCCGAAGGTACATGGAATTGACCAATGGGAATTTTGGCCAATGAGAGAAGTGTCTGAGGGCCCCTGGTTCACAACAGTGGGCCCTTTGTTAACATGAACTAGAATATGCTGGTTACATCAATAGTATTCTAAATCAGCAAAGTGTTGGGTACCTGAAATGGAAATGCCAAGATTGTCACGTTATTCACTGTCTAACCTACGCTCTGATTAAGGAGTCGGACGAATCTGACAAGGAAGCCTTTCCGTACTTACATTCCATACTTTGCTCACTAGGCAGGTTTTGTCAGTCCCAAGGCATGTGTCATTGTTATCGTAAAGGTGTTTATTTACATCAATGGAAACGTAGGAAGAGAGCCTAATTGAGGAGGTCCGGCACAAAACCGACTTTCTCACTAATTTTTGAATTTGAATTTTTGACTGCATATCGATCTGCACGTTCAGGGCTGCCTATTAAACCATGAAATGCAATGCAAAACCGAATTTAAAGAGTGAAATCGACGTCAGAGCAAAACCGACTTTATCCACTGGTAGTTTCGGGCCAAAATCAACTTCCTCAAATCGGAGAGCAGCATCGGTGTTGCCGCTCAACAAGGTCATAAAAGTTTGTAGAGGACACGTTTCAGTCCACGGCCTTTGTTGATAAATGGAGGAGGTGAACAGAGCAGTATTTTTTGAGTTGAAAGAAAAAAACGCTGCAAAGTCCTTGTCACATGGGTATATTATTCTACTGGACATACCTACAGAAATTTTGGCTGTTAATTTATTATTTCTTTCATGTGCAATTATCGAAATGGCTATTTTTGATGATTTCCACCAGTTTTGGCCCCCAAAAACACGAATTAGGCTCGGCTTTTCCTTTCAACAGATTATTTTTGATCATTGATAGTACAATTTAATTGTCTTGATTCAACTGTTGCTACTGCTTCTAGTGTTATTATACAAAACTATGGTGATTTCAGACAATTTCCCATGTTTTTGACTCATAAAAAATGAATTTCGGGAGCTTAACCCTCGTTAAAACCTCAATTTTTCACTCTTCGGTCAAAATCAACCAAATATTCGGTCTTCTCGGCCTAAAAAACATGGAAAACGATACCTCACAAGCTCATGTTCAATAAAACCTCAAAAATCCCTCGAAAACCCCTATTTTTACACTCATTTTTCTCCCATATCACCCCTGGGTGGTATGCCAATCGGGCTGCTGTGTTTCGGAGCACAACTAGGACCCAAATAAATGAGTTCCCAAATGGGGGACCAAACTGTGTGCGGAAGAACGACGATTTTAGACCAAAATTTAACGTAAATTTAAGGCTAAAAGTCCTTAGAACCTCAAATTTCCATTCTTTGGTCAAAATCGACTTCATATTCGGTCTTCTCGTCCCCAAAAACATGGAAAACGATACCTCAAAAGCTCATGTTACTAAAACACAAAAAGTACCTATTTTTACACACATTTTCACTCATAACACCCCTGGGTGTATTCCGATCTCGCTGCAAAGTTTCGGGACACAACTAGGGCCCAAATGGAGCATGTGTGCGAAAGAACGAATTTTTTAGACCGAAAATGAAGCCGGTACACGTGATACGGCGGACGTCGGACGGACATTGCATTTTGGTTTATTATTCTGTGAATAATACAACGCCGTATCACGTGTACAGGCTTCATTTTCGGTCTAAAAAAGTCGTTCTTTCGCACACATGCTCCATTTGGGCCCTAGTTGTGTCCCGAAACCTTTCAGCCCAATCGGAATATACCCAGGGGTGTGTATGTGTACTTTTTGCGTTTTAACAACATGTTAGTAACATGAGCTTTTGAGGTATCTTTTTCCATGTTTTTGAGGACGAGAAGACCGAATATGAAGTCGATTTTGACCAAAGACGCGGAAATTGAGGTTTTACCAAAGGTTCAGCTCCCAAAATTGGTTTTTTATGAGTCAAAAACCTGGAAAACTGTCTGAAATCACCATCAATGTGTACAATAACATTGGAAAAAGTGTAAACAGGTGAATCAAGACCATTAAATGCCACTACCAATGATCAAAGATGATCTTTAAAAAAAAAAAAAAAAAAAAAGCGTACCTATTTCATGTTTTGGGGGCCAAAATTGGTGGAAATCATCAGGAATATCTATTTCAATCATTCCACATGAAAGAAACAATACATTTAACAGCCAACAATAATCTCTAGAACTCCAATAGAATAATAAACCCATGTGACAAGGACTTTGCAGCGTTTTTGGAATATACTCACCTTGAAACGTAAAAGAAAAAATTTTGAGTGGGTGTTATAAAAATTTTTTTCTGAGCGATTACATAGGTGTGTTATTCACAGAATAATAAACCAAAAAGGCTTTTAATTTTGACTTTTTGGATCATTTCGGGACAGGTTATATACCTATTTCTGGCTGGAACAAAGCAGACTTTGTGTTTCGAATGGTGATGCGACTTTATCAATGTACCTAATAAATTGCTACGTCTACCCAGTACATTTACATACCCCCCCCCCCCCCCCCTCAATAAGTTCACTTATCCTCCCCTCTCCCAATACGTTTGAGTTTTAAAACAAGTAGAATCCAAATAATAAAAAACGCTGCAAAGTCCTTGTCACATGGGTTTATTATTCTACTGGACATACCTACAGAAATGTTGGCTGTTCATTTATTGTTTTTTTTTCATGCGTAATTATCGAAATACCAATTTTGGCCCCTAAGACACATATTAGGTACGCTCCTTTTTTTCAAATTATCTTTAATCATTGGTAGTGCCATTTAATCGTCTTCATCCACGTGTTGACACTTTTTCCAGTGTTATTATACAAATTGATGGTAATTTCAGACGATTTCCCAGGTTTTTGACTTATAAAAAATCAATTTTGGGAGATGAACATTTGGTAGAAATCAATTTTCCACTCTTTGGTCAAAATCGACTTCATATTCGGTCTTCTCGTCCCCAAAAACATGGAAAACGATATCTCAAAAGCTCATGTTACAATAACACAAAAGTTTTTATACACATTTTCGCTCATAACACCCCTGGGTATATTCCGATCGGGCTGCAAAGTTTCAGGTCACAACTAGGGCCCAAATGGGGCCTGTGTGCGAAAGAACGACTTTTTTAGACCGAAAATGAAGCCGGTACACGTGATACGGCGGACGGACATTGTATTTTTGGAATCTACGCACCTTGAAACGGAAAAGAAAAAATTTTGAGGGGGTGTTATAAAAATTTTTTTCTGAGCGATTACATAGGTGTGTTATTCACAGAATAATAAACCAAAAAGGCTTTTAATTTTGACTTTTTGGATAATTTCGGGACAGGTTATATACCTATTTCTGGCTGGAACAAAGCAGACTTTGTGTTTCGAATGGTGATGCGACTTTATCAATGTACCTAATAAATTGCTACGTCTACCCAGTACATTTACATACCCCCCCCCCCCCTCAGTAAGTTCACTTATCCTCCCCTCTCCCAATACGTTTGAGTTTTAAAACACGTAGAATCCAAATAATAAAAAAAGGAAATTTTCCACCACGAAGTTGTTGAATAGGCTTATCTATCTCAAAAATGAGAGATTTTTATGAAAAGTCTGTGACTCTAGAAAACATCAATAGGTAGGGGACGGTCTTGGGACGATATTGGTTTTTTGACTCCTGTGAAGTCTTGAATAGAAAGTTTGGAACCCTGATTGATTTTCTTGTAATTATATATCTAATACTGAAGCTCCATGATTTATTTCAGATTTTTCAGAACACTCTAAATATTTTTAAAATGCATTTTTCGAAAACCATTTTTCGTCCCGAGGTACCTGACCACTCATGTTCCATGGGACACCCTGTTCTGTACCTCGGGACATGTTTGTACGTTGGGACGGGAAGGCTAAATTATTCAAAAAAGCTTCGAAACTTTTCAAATCGTGTAATAAAATATAAATGCAATAACATTCACTATTTTAGGTCAGTATATCTTTCTTCAATCACATAAAAGGTTCGAGAAAAATACAAGCTTGGTACGGAAACTGAATGTAAGAGATCGAGAAACGAAATGGCTTGAGGCAAAGTTGTTCAAACTTCGCAACAAAATGGGAAAAATGCTATCACATCAAACCCTTTTGCCTTAAAAGTCAGGCTCTCCTCCATGAAATCACAATCAAGTTTCAAGAGATCAAATAACGAAACACCTTTAGGCAAATTTATTCAAACTTTGCAATAAAAATAGAAAAAATGCTATCACATGGGTAAGTCCTGTTGTCTTAAAAATCAGGCTCAAGTAAACGAAGTAGGTAACGAAACAACTAAAGAAAATTACAAATACAAAAGTTATTGAAGAAGGAATTATAAAAGTAAGGAAGCACGTAAACCGAACTGAATTCAATTGAACTAATTCTGTTTGGATTCTATAATCTATTTCACGTTGAAATTGGTAAAATCAACTCCAAAATCAAGGAGCTTCTTTTGCCGTTCGGAAGCTCCCTCTCAATTTCGGAGGCGGTAGCTTCCGAACAAAGAATATTCCTCAGCACCATCCTCTACGAAGAACTTATTTTTTATCTTTGATTTCTGTACTGTAACTTTAGTCGAAAAACGTTTTTCGTTAATTCAGTGTTGTGGGAACAAGTGCAGGAGCACAGGATCAGGTTTTCAGGACCTACCTGCTAGAAATGAATCGTCGAGCCCTCTGCAGTCCGCGAATGACGGGAAACCTACTTGGGAAATTAATGAACTTATCAGTGGGCCAGTTCCAATCTACCCACTGTATTTAGGCACTAGTTGAAATTTTAAGGATGCTGGCGGATTCCTTGGCGAATTGTCAGATAAATCCGTCTGGGGACCAACATGCAATTGGGTACCTTCCCTCAATGTTTCAGCTCTCCAAGACCTTTCCACCAGTTGGTAGGTAATATTGATTCTTCATGAAGAACCTTTACACATAGATCCCAAAAAGTGATCCGGACAGAAGGGGACCTGTACATACACAGAAAATTATACTGCGTGGTGGAAAATTTCCTTTTGGTTTATTATTCCGTGAATCCTATGTATTCGCTCAGCAAAAAATTTTTATAACACCCCCTCAAAATTTTTTCTTTTCCGTTTCAAGGTGCGTAGATTCCAAAAATGCAATGTCCGTCCGCCGTATCACGTGTACCGGCTTCATTTTCGGTCTAAAAAAGTCGTTCTTTCGCACACCGGCTCCATTTGGGCCCTAGTTGTGACCTGAAACTTTGCAGCCCGATCGGAATGTACCCAGGGGTGTTATGAGCGAAAATGTGTATAAAAATTTTTGTGTTATTGTAACATGAGCTTTTGAGATATCGTTTTCCATGTTTTTGGGGACGAGAAGACCGAATATGAAGTCGATTTTGATCAAAGAGTGGAAAATTGATTTCTACCAAATGTTCATCTCCCAAAATTGATTTTTTATAAGTCAAAAACCTGGGAAATCGTCTGAAATTACCATCAATTTGTATAATAACACTGGAAAAAGTGTCAACACGTGGATGAAGACGATTAAATGGCACTACCAATCATTAAAGATAATTTGAAAAAAAGGAGCGTGGTACCTAATATGTGTCTTAGGGGCCAAAATTGGTATTTCGATAATTACGCATGAAAAAAAAACAATAAATGAACAGCCAACATTTCTGTAGGTATGTCCAGTAGAATAATAAACCCATGTGACAAGGACTTTGCAGCGTTTTTTATTATTTGGATTCTACTTGTTTTAAAACGTAAACGTATTGGGAGAGGGGAGGATACGTAAACTTATTGGGGGGGGGGGGGGTATGTAAACGTAACGTTCTAAGGTCAGTCATTCAGAACTACTTAACTGAACCAGTGTAAATTTATTGTGGGTTAACAACCGTTATAATGCGTCAAAACCGGTATTTTCCGAAATACCTAGGCAAAAATTTGCAGGGTGGTGACACTGGGCTAAAATGAGTTATTTCCGTATACAGCATAATCTTCGTTCACGAGTCACATATGGAGTTTTTTTTAACATAAAAAATTGCTCAATTTGGGAGTTTTGTGGAATCAACAACAGGGAAGGTGTAATTTATTATATTTCGGTCGGTAGAGATTTGTTAATAACCAGCAGCAGCTCCTTTCTGCGCTTACAGCAAAATTTTGATGTTAAAAAATTAATCTCTTCCCTACCTGATATAATCACAATCAACCTGTGCCATCAGATAGGTTGATTTTTCCAATTATTTATTTGAAAAAGGAAAAAAAAGTGTTCGATTTTTATGGTTGAAATGGTTGAACAACGAGCAAATAATAGCTTAGGTAGGTGCTTGACAGATTCAAGGGTAGTGCTTGCCCAGCTCAAGTAGGTAAGTACGGGGAAATCTGCCCACTGAATCATGCTGCACGGTTGAGATTTTTCCATCCTTTATTCCGTGATCTTATAAAATAGCCGCCTACCGACCTTGTTCCAATCTTCAAGAAAATATAACAAATTAATATTCATTACGGGTGTCATGAAACTGCATAAAAGCTTACATTTTTCAAATTTGTTGACTTCAATTTCCATTCCATTTACGAATAATAATGATTGGTTCCAATGTCTGATGATTGTTTTCAGTTAACCCTTATCTTGGCAAGGGCGCACCTGTGTCTCCATTTTTTTCTCGATTTTAAAAATTTTTCAGATGCATCTAGAAAACATGGGGGTGACATAAAATATCTTTTTGGCGAATGTATTTCGAAGAAAAACAGAACTATACCGTTGGGGTGAAAGAGTATTCAAATTTGTGGACTAAACAGGGGAAACACTATTTAAGTAAGGACAAGGAACATTGGTTCATAAGGTCATGTTGAATGACTCTCACAACCCTATTCTAAATAGCTATATTCTATGTACTTATATATAGCTACTGGTAACATAAGGAGAGATTTTTATTCCCCTCGACATTTTTTGAAGGTCTCCATGAAGCAAGATGAGTGTAACTAAACCAGTTCAAGGGAACCTCATTTCCACAGTTATAATAACACGTTTTTGAAAATTATTGATTCCGACCTTCAGTAAATGGTCAGTTACCGAGTTTTCAGAACATGAATTTTTGAAATTTATAGGCAAATTGTTTTCAGAGCATCCCGAATTCATCCCTAGATTTTAACAAACACACAAAAAAAATACATATTTATTTATATTTATATCACCCTAGACAATATCTGACCTTGGGTACATGACAAAAATTCCAAATTTCGCCGGAATGTTCGTATAGCCAAACAAAAAGATGATCTGCCCCATCCCAGACCTAATGCCAATTGAATTTATTTTTTTTAACGCTGCAAATTATTACACAAGTTTATAATTTACCTGTATAGATGCCCCTCCTGCGTAGATCACTGTTTTGTGTGGTCTGTACCCTCGAGCTCCCCCCAGGAAAGCCCTAAATGGAGTACTGGAGCCGGCCCGGGAATTAAAGTTTCATATAACGACGCTTTTCCGTGCAAACGAACGGCTGGTCGTACAGTCCTCCGGGTGGTCTCAAAAAATTCTTTAGTTCGGATTCTACATATCTTGAAACCATCAAATCTTGAGGGGGGGGGGGGGGGGTTCAAAAAAATTATTTTTTTTTTTTCATGCTCGATTCCGAAGGTTCATTAGGTACTGAAAATAATAAACCAAAAATGAATTTGAAGATGAGCAATTTTCAAAAATTCTAAGGGGGTCCAGTTTGAGTTTTTAGAGTGGTAAAAATGTCTAAAATGGCGAACAATTTATATAAAATCACTGGAAGTGGTATGGATGGGTGAGTAAAAACAGAGAAATACCATTTCAGTTTTTTTTTTTTTTTAAATAGAGAATAGGGGGTCGAATTTGGATTTTTGCGGATCAAAAAATTGGAGGAGGCGGACGCATGGGCCATTGAATCTTCTTTGCCATTATTTTGGTCGCGTATTTGACAGTTGCCCAGTTTCTAGTACAGAAAACTGAACTGCCGAGTCCAGAGAGGTATCAGTTCCTTGGTACTGGAGAGCCATCGTGCAAACTTGTCAAACTGTTGTGTCATGGGCAGGAAATTTATACGTGCTCAGCGATTTTTTTCCTCTCCGCACTGTCACACCGGAGTTGGCTGCAGGTTGAACGCATGCAACCTGGTCACTTGCACCAGTTCGGTACTGAGGCAAAGTGACGGCCGACGTCCACAAAACCGACCGACATCCCATCATGTCGTTTGGCCGGATCCTGTATGACATATGAAGACCACAGGGACAGAATGGTGTTTGTCCAATGTTTGTGAATACTGAGATGAGAACGGTATCTGTTGCTTTTCTTTCAGTACTAACGAATGGTGATACTCCTAAAGGTTCTCACACACTATGCGGGAGCAGGACAGCAACACGACAGGAAACGCCGTGGGTAGGACACAGGATGTCAGCCAGCCGCCGCTGTCCCGTCCTGCGCCTATACCCACATTAGGCAGTACTTTCCTCAACTCTCTTTCCCCCACCGCTCACCATACTCCCCTCGTCACAAGCAAGGGTGTGAGGGTGAACGTGGGGAAGGTAAATATTGGACGGCGGAGGAAGAACGTCCCGTGCCAGGAAACGCCGTTATTCGCTTTGAGAGCCATCGCGGCGGAACCTGTCCTGTTCCTACCCCATGCCGTGACCGCCGCGTCCCATCTAGTGTGCTTATCTCCATTCAAATACACAGAAGTGAAAAAATACGGCCCATGTCCCACGGCTGTTTCCCGTCCTGTTCCTGTCCTGTTCCCACCTAGTGTGTGAGGACCTTAAAGGGGAAAAACGGTACAGTTGTGAGTGTTTACAAGAAGAAGATAATCCATACTGGGGAAGAATGGTTCCATCCCGCGCGCCTGGAGAAAAACGGTTCTTGTCCAAATGTGCTTGCCTCTGTGTCCTTCGAGCCACGCTTTCACAGCCTTCTTCGTTTCCCCTTCATTTTTGTTTACTTTTCGTGTTTTGCTACACATTTGTCCCGAGTTAGTCTTTCATTCTTGGATTTGGAAAATTCAAAAGTTATTGCTCCCATGAAGAGACTTTATACTTCAAGGATACCTTTTAAGGCAGCCAAACATCTAGATGTGCAGTTCCTTAAGGACTTTTTGGAGAAACCAGCTTCCAGGGAGTTCTACGATAATCTTACTCAGAAGAAAGGCTCATCAAACAGAGAGAAAACGAGGGAGCAACATGCGGAGGACGAAGATGGCAATTTCAGCGACGACGTGCTCGTTGGTGAGGAGTTGTAGGAAAAAATGGTTGGTGTCCGGACCGTCCTTCACATTTTTTTTTTTTTTTTTTTTTTTCGTTACGAAAACTGGGAAGTTGTTGTTGAAATTTTGTAAAATTATTAAAAATTGCTTGCATCATTTGCTCATATTTTTATTTTCTTAATTTTACCAAACCCTTGGCCTCAGGAACGTTTTGAACTTGAAATATTGCTTTTTCTCGAAATCAGCTTTTTTGGACATGTATCATTCTTACCCTGTGGTCTTCATATAGGACCATGATATATACCACCCTTTATTCGAGAGATCCCATCGTCGCTGCCATTCGTCGAAGCACCACCGCTCTATCTCAGCTGTTTCCAGGTTTGGGATGAGGCAGGGCCTAGATGGCGTCCGTAGATGGTTTCCTGTCACCGGAAGCAGCACGCTACGTTGGCAGCTGAGCAGGTGGAACTAGTGCTTGGTTTTGACATCCTCAGAAACCATGCATCCATCTTTTCCACTAGTCTTGTGCATTTTTCGTCACCCGTTCTTCCTCCACCGACCTCCAACACTGACACATCAGAGGTTCCTGTAGTTAGAGAGCCAGTGGCATCCAGATTTAACCGGAAGATGTATAGCTGGAATCCCCTAAATCGAAGGGGCTTGATGCCCTGAAACGAGATCCGCGAGTCAGCCACTCCCTACCCGGGAATTTTATTTATTTATTAAATTAAATTAAATTTAAAATAATGAATTAAATTTTCAAAATTTTGGCAACTTATTCAACCGAGAGATAAATAGTTGGAATACTTTCAAAATGTAGGTTTTCGATTAATGGGGTTCAGGTCAACTGACGGCCGATCCCGGGCCAATTTTGAAATGACGCATTAAAACTTTGTTAAATTTTGCATCCAATTTAACCGAGAGATAAATGGCTGGATAAATGGCTGCCTTTTCAGTGGCCTCCTACTACCAGTACCCCACCCCCCTCGTCCATCTTCCCACACCCTCCCCCTAGGGAATCTGGGGTGGTGTGGGTGGGTGCGGGAGAAGTTGTGGGTGTGATTAGGACTTTAGAGAGGAGGGTGGAGGAGTTGACGACAACCCTGGTGGGAATGAAAGAGGCCTTGGACCAAGCAAATGCCACCAATACCTACCTGCACAACCATCTTGGTCAGGGTCTAACCTCACTGGGTGAGAGATTGGAGTTCCTCTCTAATGCTATGGAGGGCCAGTCTGTCAACCAGCGGTTAATGAGAGAAACTCTGGACCGGTGGGAGGATGCATTTGTGCGGGACAGAGAGGCCCAGGGATTTCCTCAACAGGAGGAAAATCAGCTGAATAAAGAAGCCTTTCCCCCAGCAAGTACCCCTTTTACCCAACCTCAAGAAAGAAGGGTAACTTGGGGTCCCACTCCAGTACCCTACATGCCTTATAGACCGAGAGGCACAGAACACTCCCACCAGACACCAGTCATTAACTCCCACGAACTACCACCCACCATCCATTCCTCAACAAACCCCCTTTTGAGCAACCATACCATACCATCCCGTCGCAATAGGCCACCCACCTACTTTGGTACCTTCCATAAGTCAGGGGTAGGCCCTACCAGCACTTCCCAGTACCCTGTCCCGGCAAGATACGAAATTAGCGACTTCCCAGAGTTTGGCGATTTGGGCTTAAAGCTCAGGGGCAAGCTACCTACATTCAGTGGAGGGAAAAATGAAAAGCTGGATGACTTTTTGAGAGCCATAGGTGATGCCAGTCGCCTCTACAGGGCTCCTGATTGGTTTTGGGTTGAAATTGCTCTTATGCAACTCGGGGGTTGCGCTCGCTCTTTCCTAGAGCTGCGGGAACAAATGGACAACCTCAGCAACATGGAACAAGTTGAAGAAGAGTTGAGGAAAAGGTTTGAAGGACAACAAACTCGTGGCCGTATGCTCCATCAGTTGCATTCGTTGGAAATGGGCAAAAATGAGTCAGTGGAAAGCTTTGGAGCAAGGGCGAGGGAGGCAATGATTAAGACGGTTGTGGACCCCAATAATCCTGCTCTGGTTGAGCAAGCGGAAGTCCATGCCATAGAAGTCTTTATGATTGGATCGGCCGTCAAGCCAGGTTCACATGGAGATGCAGCCGGACGGCAATCCGGTACGGCAAGTAGTTCTGCAATGCTATTGGCCAACGCAAAATGGATTATTGCAACGCAGTGTCATGAATTCTATATCAAAATCTCCAGATATTTTCCACTGTAGGATCCATTGCCGTATCTGCGCAGAGGTTACTGCACACACCTCTCCTGTTTGGTTGTTCAGCCATACCTATTGCAATTCGACATTCCTGGTTGATTTTGCCGGTTAGATTTCCGGTTATTATTCTGCTGCCATGTGAACGCCTCTGTGGCGCAAATTATGCCGAACGCGTTGCCGTACCAGGTTGCTGTACGGGGTTGCCGTCCGGCATCGCGTCTCCATGCGAACCTAGCTTCAGTTGCCCTGAATCATGGACCAGTAACAGAAAACCTACATTTTGAAACAAAATTCAACCATTTCTCTCTCGGTTAAGTTTCGGTCAACCGAAATATAAGTTGTCGTCATTTATGAAATCTGCCCAACTGACGCCGTCAGTCGTTGTATATTGTTGTATAGGGTTGCATGCTGGTAATTTTGAAACAAATTCCATCCGTTTATCCCTCGGTTAAATTGGATGTGCAATTTAACCAAATTTTAACGCATAATTTACAAAATTGGACCAGGTTCGGCCGTCAGTCGCTCTGAACTCTAAACCAGTGATCGAAAATCTACATTTTGCAAAACTATTCAACCATTTATCTCTCGACTGAATCAGTTGCCAAAATTTTGAAAATTTAATGTTAATGTCCCTGGTAGGTAGTGGCTGACTCGCGGATCTCGTTTCAGGGCATCAATCCCTTTTTATTTAGGGGGGATTCCAGCTATACATCTTCCGGTTAAATCTGGACGTGTGGCTCGAACCACAATAATTATGTACTTAATTAAAAATCACATAACCTGTGCTTCATGTGCTTCGATGATGAAATATGGCGCCCACCTATCGAGGTCCTGCAGAGGCCAGAACCAAACTTTTCCTGTACCTATGAATATCTGCAATAATTACATACATCTGCATTACTGTGAAGCAGAACAGTTTTCATGAAGCACAGGCAAGAAAAATGTTCGCACGCAGAGCCGGTATCATGGAAGGGTGGATGGGGGGGGGGGGGGGGGCTCAGAGAAAATTGGTCAGTTGGCAAATTCGAGTGCAGAGACAGAGTTGGAAAGTGATAGTTAAGTACGCAAGGCGAATAAAACAATAGTGATATTTTTGAAAAATGAAAACCCCAGTTGGCGTTTCTGGTTCTTGTGGATCAGCATCCACAACATGTCTAGAGTGAAGCTTTAGCATTGGCTGCGCCCCTAGCGGAGCATAAATGAAACTTCATTAGTCCTCCAGGACTCACCTCATTCTCCATACGTGAGCGCTCACATCGGGTCCATTTGGGCCTCAACGTGAATAAATTTAAATTCCGAAAACAAATTAGTCGAAGCATAATAAAATAACACATGTATTCCTGACCACATATATCCCTGATCATGTATATCCCTGATCACGCAACATTACATTCGAAAAAGATACTGAAATAATAATATTTCAACTATCGCTGATACTAACTAGAATAATTGTATCATATCAGTACTAATGATCCTCACCTTTATTTACATTACTGAACCTACTTCCATTTTTAGGGGTTCCCAAAACCACAGACCAAGATACTCCCCGAAACTCAGAAATACGATCGAAATTATACTCCAAAATTAGAAAAAATGGAATATTATAATATTGACTGGGTAATCAAGAATTCGAAAAATTACAATTATATTTAAGAAACATTATATGAGAACCTACCATTATGTGGGTAAGGTTTTGTACGTTTTTAATATTGTAATTTATTTATAGCTAGGTATTTCGTATTTGTTTTGTGATTACTTACTTTGTTAAATTAAAATGAGATTAAGTACATCCTTGCTAGATTTGCATTTAGGTACCTAGGTAGCTATTGGTTCAGGCAGGTAATATTGGAAGAATTTGGGGGCAAACGCCCTAATTGAGGTGGAACATTATTTAATTAAAAAATCAGCTCAAAAACATTTATTTAGGTAAAGAAAAAAAGGAAAGTAAAAACGTCAAATAATATTATAGTTATAGTTAAAGAAAATAAAACAAGCGAATGCGCGGGAATAGTGTAATAATATCCATGGAAGATGGAACGCCAAGAGCAACATCAACAGCCTATGTTATAGACTCTCTGTTGTTAGGTTAGGACCTATTACCTAGTTTAACGTCAATTTCGTTTAGATACTGCATACCTACTTTTTAACGATAGGTAGGTATAGATAAATATCGATCGCCCAGTATCGAATACAAATATCGGAAGTATCGAAAGAAAGTGTCGATATGAGTAAATATCCCAAGTATCGAAACGTCGCTAGTCTTAGTCTCCATATCATCGATATCTTCCTTCATTTTCAGCCGTTAAAAAATAACTCGTTCTTTCGCACAGGGCTCCATTTGGGCCCCCCTAGTTGCGTCCCCTATTTTGGCAGCCCGATCGGAAAACACCCAGGGGTTTTAAGGTTGAAAAGTGGGTGCAGAATTAGGTATTTTCAGTAGGGGTGAGTGGCCACCGGGGCGCCAGACCAGAACACAAAACCAACAGATTTGTCTACAAAATACCCCAAGGCAACAACACCCTTCCCTTATTTACTGATCGAGTGATATTCAGCAAAGCTTATCTCTTTTAATCAACACTCTATCGAATTCATGTGTTACAAAAATATAGGTACCTACTTGAATGGAGTAGCTATTGACTAGAAGCTAGGTAGTTATCTGTGTGTTACAACGCCGATCAATTCACAAACCACAAGACTACAAACAGCAAACAGGACAAAACACACGTAGGTAGGTACCACAAATACAAATGTGTCATCAGAACCGGGCCGAACCCAAAACGCACAAAATTTGATGCAAAAAACTGAAAACTGATAACAGACACAACAGAAAAAGCAAACGTGATTCATGAGACAACAAAAACAAATCGGAAGACGAAGAAGCATCTCGTATTGATATGACAAATTGAATCGAAGGGATCGAATCGATTGTGAAAAGGAACGATTTTGGGGTAGAAATCAGATTCTGGGGACGAGCCCAAAGTGGGCGTGGCAAACAACATTTTCACTCGACTCAGCATGTGCGGACGGGCCACTTTTCTCAGTTGCCATGGCGACACATGTCCAAGGACCTAGGTACCTACCTTCCAGTTTCAGGAGCCAAGGTTTTGATTTCGATTGCAGGACATCAATTACTGTTGCTTTATTCGGATAACACGCTTGGTCTATGGAGCTAACATGAAGGAACCGCCATGGATGCTCTACTAGAATATTGAATATCCATAGCCAGAGAAATCTGGTGGGTCGCTGTTGAACTTTGTGAAAAATGCTAGGTACAGCGTAAGAAGGGAAATTCAAATGCCAACTGAACAGTGGCTTGAGTTTTTTTTTTATTCCTAGTGTTTGTTTTTTTTTGTGCCGGAGCAGTGGCAACGTGGCCTTATGGGCAACGTCCCTGGGTATTTTTGAGGTTTTAGTGAACTTGGGTTTGTGAGGTATCTTTTTCCATGTTTTTTTCGGGTGAGGAGAGCCAAGACAATGCAATGAAAGTTTCACTGATCAAAAATAATTTGTCAGAAATAGCAACCTAATATTCGGGTTTAATTAGCTTTGAGGGTCTCTTGAGTGAGGTCCCAATCGTGCCGTATTCACACGAGAATAATAGGTAAACCCATGTGACAAGGACTTCGAATAATTTTTGATGGTTACCTTACCTACCTACAATGGTTACCTATATTCAACAATGTATAATAAAACCTTTGCTTAATGTAAGAATTGCATCAGTTATTTTCTTCATCCTCCAGCAGAGGAATCTCGGCAAAGTGAGGCATTTATTAATTCCTGACGTGATTGTTTACCTATACTATAAAATCTTTAAACACACCAAACAACCTGAAACTCCAACAAATTCTTCATTTAAACCCTAATTAAGTAAGTTATAAAAAGAACAGAGAAAAACAACAATTCTCCTCATCCATTTCAATTCTTGCTAAGATAAGGGATTCTCTCTTGCTTAACTCAATGTACCTACACCGATTTTGAGTAATAATATTGTTGTGGAGTTTTCCCGGTTTTGCAGTCTATTTCCCTGTGCTTCGTGCGTTAGAAAGTTAATTTTATTGAGCAGTGTGTTTTTGATTTTTTTGCCGTACAGAACGTGGGATGATGGCTTTGTTACTGTCATCAAGTTTTGTTTTCTTCAGAATGTATAGTGGTTTTACTTTGATCTTTTGTCATACAGATCATAGAAAGATTTATTTATTTCATATAAAGTTTGTCATCCTCGAAAGTCGAGTGGTTTTTACATTGTAAATCTTGTGTATATCCACTAAATTATGATCTTATTCTGCATCATGGACATAACAACTATTACACTACTAAGCCATTGTTGAAACCTTTAAAAAAATGAATTGTATCTATTATTAGGTTTATATTGATAATGGAATTAATGTCCCACGAAGAGACTATCGAAGTGATTCTACGTAAAAACTGATGATTGAGGTGTTATTGTTCTGTTCTGATTCATTGCTATTTTCAAAGAATGGTAAAAAATACCTATGGAGTTCATTTTATTTATTCTTGCACCCTCTGCTTTATTCTGATGCCAGTTATATTGTGAAAAGGGATGGAGGGATTTTTTGGTTAAAGCCGATCAAAATTGCCAGCGCAGGGCAGCTGCGTGATGACAAGTAACATCGAAGCAAATTGTGTACATAGTAATTACTTAAGGTGGCGCAGAAACTGGCTTGGGTTTGGAGCGAAATCTTAAAAGAGCTTACTTGATATCTCAACTAGAAGTGTATTTTCAGGCCAGAGACACCAAAACGGTAATTTTTTGAGAATGACCCATAACACACTTACATGCATGAGTAATAACAACAACGCCCAGCTACCTGTAGTAATGAAAAAGTAAGTTTTAGAATGTGTGAAGTAAAGTCTATGAGTAGTATTTATAGAGTTTGAGAAAATACCTGGGGATCTGAGAATTTTACGAGATTATTAGGCGTCCCATTGATAGTTTTTATTCCTGAACGACCAGACAAAGGCCCAAAATGTCGAAAGGAATGGTCATTCAAAAATAATGGTCATTCGTTTAGGTCATATCGGGCATAACGAGGTCCTTAAAAAAATAAAATTAGAAGGTGTCTCCCGTAATACCCATATATCCAGTTACTCATTTCTCGCAGAAGACCTGTACCAAAGGTAAGTACATTAATATTAAGTCTTCCACGTCACGCAAAAAATAAATAAATAAATATATAAAAGGTAAGTGCTCAACCAACAGTTACATCAAGTTTTTCCACAGGAGAAGGCACAAGTGCCCAAAATACTGAGTCAATATTGAGTAGGTAGGTATCTACCTAACCAGCTGTACATTGTGTCGCTTCCATTGTAAAAAATGTAAATAGCATTTTTAAGCAGTCTCTTGAATGACAGACTGTTCTGATAACCGAGATATAGATTTGCAATATTCTATCGTAGTTAGGTAAGTAGGTACCTGCCCAAACCTTAGCGTAAGCAACAAAATGAATGTCCTAAAATACCGTCGTATTCACCATCATCAGAAACAGGAATATGTTAACTAGGTAACATCGCTTACAATGCTACTTTGGGCGAAGGACTGCACCATCAATAATTAAATGATTGTAAGCGCATATCAGTGGAATCTGTCTCCTGTTTGTCGGGGGGGAAATACTCTTTCTGAAGGGACGATGAGGGAACTCTGGGAAGGCTGGTCTTAGTTCACCTATCTCTCGCTAGATATCACTCGCAGAGGATCCCGCCTCCCCTTCTCACACGTGAAAAGAGTGGCTCAGCCGTATCCCTTATATAAATTTAAACTTGCTTACCAGAGCATGATGATGTGTTAGCCAGTTATTCAGTTGATATGGAATTTCAGTCTGGGTGGTACCTGTAATAATTCGCATATCAATAAAATGTTTTTGAAGCAAAAATCAGTTAAGAAAATTATGCTGTTCCTGCCTCGTAGGAACCCTTTGCAGGAGGTACTTGATTTTGCGAAGGCCAGTAGGTATTCGGTATTCCTCAGCCGTATTGAAGGTTTTGCTCCTCTTTTGTCATAAAACCCCTCACGTTAATTATGATAAGCAGCACAAGAATACCCTGCCGCAGTACCAAACTCATTCATTCGTTCATTCATTCATTCATTCATGCACTCAAACTCGTTTTGTTACAGGTTTAAACCTTGCCCCCCCCCCCAGACCTAGATTGGTTCTTGTTGTATATTTTCCAGAGAAACGTAAATGAAAATACGAAATTGCCCAAATTCGTCCAACTAGGTACTTGAGAACAAAAATTAAAGGCATGGACAGTATTCTACCAAATGTTCAGCTCCAGAAATTGATTTTTTATAAGTGAAAAACCTGGGAAATCGTCTGAAATCACCATCAGTTTGTATAATAACACTGGAAAAAGTGTCAACACGTCGATCAAGACGATTAAATGGCACTTCCAATGATCAAAGATAGTTTAAAAAAAAAGGAGCGTATACCTAATTTGTGTTTTAGGGGACAAAATTAATGGAAACCATCAGAAATAGCTATTTCGATTATTGCGCATGAAAGAAACAATAAACGAACAGCCAAAATTTCTGTAGGTATGTCCAAAAGTCCAAAATAATAATAAACCCATCTGACAAGGACTTTGCAGCGTTTTTATTATGAATACTGTAGTGATCGGCTGCTCCCTACCTAACAATGTAACTAGCGTCACATAAGGTATAAGCCGCGTCTTGGCGGCTTCCCGGAGCGGGGTTCCCCTACCCCCCTCCGGGTCTGTAACCAGGGGTATAAAAGGCGTTGTAATTACCTAATAAACATGCATTCATCAAGTCACAAACCGACTATCTAGTCTCGTGTACTTCTTCATAGCTTTAGCTCCCGCTGGATCATCACACTGGTCACCCCCAACGACGAACACGCAACCTTCACCGGCTACCGGCTTCTGCGAACAGCGTCTCGCCTTCTCGCTTCTAGCGACTGCTCAACGCGCACCTTCGCTGGCTTCCTGCCCTCCGCGAGCAACATCCCGCCTTCTCGCCTCTAGCGACGGCCCGATACGCACCTTCGCCGGCTTCCTGCCCTCTGCGAGTAGCGCCCTGCATTCTCGCTTCCAGCGACCGCGAAAAACGCACATTCGCCTTGACCTTCAGCGGATTTACAAAGGTCCTTTTCAGGACCACTGTCCGTTTCAGCCTTTTTTTCAATTTCAGCCACATCGGATTTTCGCGACCGCAACATCGTCAGAGCAACTTACCCTTGCCCCGACCATCTTCGGACTGAACCGATTCTTTAAGAACCATCGTCCTCTTGCGACCAACAGCGAACCCCCCACCACTCGTCACGACCAATCAGCGTCCTCTCACAAGCGACCAACCAGCGACCAGCTCTACAGCGAACCAATCAGAGAACTTCTCATCGTTCCCGCTGCCTACTTAACGAGAGCGACCACCAACGGAGCACACTCGCATCAGATCAACCACCAAGAGAACAACCAAGAAGAAAAATGGAAACCAGAGCTACGAAGACACTTGAGACGACACAAGCACCTCTCAAACTGCGGCCTTTCGACCCGGATTTCCCGCACGTCTGGTTCGCGCAGCTCGAACTAATTTTCGCCCAGGAAGGTTTGAAAACATCTGAAGCCCGCTTCACCCGAGCTTTCCTCGCGCTCGAGCCCCGCCAAGCGGACATCTGTACCGACATCGTCGCCTCACACTCCGCAAGCTACCAGACGCTGAAAGACCGGCTTATCGCAGCTCACGCACCCTCGGATGGCTCCCAGCTCTCAACTTTGCTTCAGCCTTCGGTGACAGACGAACTGCCTTCGGCCCTCGCCAGACGCCTTCAACGTGCTCTACCCTCGGAAACTCCGACCTCGCTCCTCCGACAACTCTTCTTACGATCTCTACCTGAGAGCCTTCGCCTTCACATCGCAGCCAGCGTGAACCTGATATCACGAAGCTCGCGGCGGCCGCCGACCGCCTTATACCCTTCGTAACACCTCCTCGTGTGGCCACAGTCGACGAGGAAGTGCAAGTGATCCAGCAACGCCAACGAATGCGGCCTTCTACGCACAGACAACCATCCCCTCAGCGACCGAACAAGAAGTTCTGTTTCTACCACAGAAGATGGGGATCCCGAGCGAAGAAATGCGTCAAACCATGCGCCTGGCGAAACCAGCCGTCGGGAAACGCCGACGCACGGCCCCAACAGCCGTAACGGCCGTGCGAACTCACCTCAACTCTCGGCTTTTCCTCCGATGTAAGAAGACTGCAGTAGAATTTCTTGTAGACACCGGCTCGGATGTTTCAATTGTACCTAACTCGATACTTCGAAGAAAAACGAAGAAACCCGGCTTCCTGCGAGCAGCCAATGGCTCGGAGATCAACACATACGGCAACCACTCCGCCTCGGTACACCTACCCGACCTACCGCCATATGAATGGACATTTGTAGTAGCAGACGTCTCAACACCGATCCTCGGCTCAGACTTCCTGCAGTACCACGGCCTACTAGTTGACCTACCGAACGCCCGCCTCATCAACGCAGCGACTAGCACCTTCATCAAAGGCACAATCAACCTCGTACATCCGGGAAACTCTATCTGTTCAACCACAGATAATTCGCCACGTTTTCAAACGCTCCTAGACGCATACGCTCCTTCTAAAACGCCCTGCGAAGCACCGATCGAACACCACATAATAACAAAAGGCCCACCATGTCATGCTAAACTCCGACGACTAGCTCCGGCGATCTACACAAAAGCGAAAGCCCACTTTACAGAACTTCTAGACGCCGGCATCATAGAACCATCGGAAGCTCCTTGGTCAAGCCCTCTACACGTAGTACCGAAGCCAGACGGAGACATTCGCCCCGTCGGAGACTACCGTGCCCTCAACAGACTCACCGTCCCCGATAGGTACACGGTACCTCACCTCCACGACTTCACAACCGTACTTTTCAGGACGACTATATACAGTACGTTCGATCTCGCCCGCGCCTTCTTCCACTGCAGAATCAGCAAAAACGACGTCCCGAAAACAACGATTCTCACCCCGTTCGGCGCCTATCAATACAAGAGAATGAATTTCGGCTTAAGAAACGCAGCACAGACCTGGCAGAGATACATGGACCACGTTCTCCGAGACCTACCCTTCGTTTTCTGCTATTTAGACGACCTTCTAGTAGCCTCAAGAGATATTGAGGAACATTTTACTCACGTAAAATTACTACTCGAGACTCTAGCGAATTACGGCCTCCAAGTCAACAAGGCAAAGTGTCAACTGGCCCGCACATCTGTCAAATTCCTTGGCCACATCGTATCGCCTAACGGAGTAGCACCTCTACCCGAGCGAACGGCCCTCATCGCTAAGTTTCCTCGCCCTACTACGGTACAAGACCTCCGTACGTTCCTCGGCTTGATAAATTTTTATCACCGTGCGATACCTCGTGCTGCCGCCACACTCCGACCACTGATAGACATGATCCCACCCGACGCTCGGAAGAAAGATAAACGTCTACTTCAATGGTCCAGTAACGCCGAAACAGCATTCCAAGAAGCGAAACACGTCCTCGAACGAGCAGTAACATTAGCGCATCCAGGCCCCACACAACCACTAGTCCTACACACAGACTCCTCGGACTTCGCCGTCGGCGCTGCCCTCCACTTCCTAGACGGTGACCATCTTAGACCACTAGGATTTTTCTCAAAATCCCTCAATCAAGCACAAAAGAATTACAGCACGTTCGACCGAGAACTCCTCGCAATATACCTCGCCGTAGTACATTTCCGCCAGCAAATAGAGGGACGTACACTAACCGTGTACACAGATCACAAACCTCTCACCACAGCCCTTACTACACAGTCGAACACCGCTCCCCCGACCAGACTCCGTCACCTACGATTCATATCAGAATTCACCACGGATATAAGATACGCCGAGGGATCTTCAAACGTCATCGCCGATTATTTGTCCCGTCTACCACCCACAGAAAATAACACTGGCCTAGACACACACGCAGTCGACAAATACAGACCTCCCTTCTCAACAAGAGAACTCTTCGAAGCCCAGTCCGCCGATGAACACACCCGCGAGATGAGCCTTCAAAGAAAAATGATCAACGGGTACGAAATCTTCTGCGATCTGTCAGATTCAGCACCACGACCGTATATACCTACATCTCTACGGCTCCCAGTTTTCCGGCACATACACGGACTATCACACCCGGGAATTAAAGCCACCACTGCCCTGATACGCGCCCGATATTATTGGCCAAATTTGACCTCCTCGGTTCGCCTCTTCACACGCGCCTGCCCTAGCTGCAACCGGGCGAAAATTACCCGGCACGTTCGAGCACCCCTAGGTACCTTCCCGGAATCAACGCCGCTCTCACATCTACATGTTGATATCTTCGGACCACTTCCACCCTCTAGATCATATAAATTCGTCCTCTCGATGATCGACCGAGCAACTGGATGGTTCGAATGCGTCCCGCTATCAACAATAACAACAGAGAGCATAATCAACGCCCTTCACGATAACTGGATCACCCGATTCGGGTCCCCGGCACACTTAACCTCCGACCAAGGAACTCAATTCACATCAAACACTTTCCGCCTATTCTGCGAAAAAATGGGGATAGAGCTACATCACACGAACACATATCACCCGCAAGCCAACGGCCTCGTGGAGCGCCTACACCGTGTCCTTAAGGACGCTATCATCGCTACCTCGACGTCAAAAACCTGGGCATCGGACCTCAACGGCCTCCTCCTCGGCCTACGCAACAGGCCCGGCCCCGACGGCTACTCGCCTTCACAACGACTGTTTTCGGCCACTCCGAGGCTTCCGGGGGGCCTGTTCACACAACAACCACCCACTACGGTGCCACTCCTCACACATGACTCCTACCGAAGATTCGCAGAAGCCTATTTGCCGAACACGATTCAACGAGCGACACACATATACGTAAGAGTCGATACACCGAAAGGTAAACTCGACCCCCCTTACGTAGGACCTTTTCGAGTTCTCACAAACGATGGGAAGACTATTTGTTTCGAAAACAATGACTCTACAACACCAACAGTCTCCATTGATAGATGCAAGCCGGCTCCGCCTCCCTTAGCTGTGATTGGTCAAGAAAGCTCGCTCCCTATTGGCCAACCTAATTCATCCGCGGATTCCGCGGGTATAAAACGCGAACCGCGACCCGCGAAGGTCATTCACTCTCACGATGGCACCGAACACGCCTTCCAAAACCATCTCGAAACAGCAGCTGTTGAAGGACCTCACGCTGACACCTTCACCTCCGGGCCATCAAGACTCGCCAACAAAGAGAAGAAAGACGAAGCCAGTACTCCCGGGGAGGTGTCCCCCAACCACCACGATACGAGAAGCAATGGCGATCACACGGTTCAACGCAGCCCCGATACAACCTCGGCCATCCATCAACCAGATGAATCAGAAGATGAAGCCACCACAGGGAATCACCCCACTTCACGCCAGCGACCCGCAGGACGCCGCGGGGATACCCTTAATGACCTACACGGCCACTCACAGGCAGACCATCACGCTGATGCTCCCGCCTTTCGCCGGGAAATGCTCCGACTGCTGCACACACGGCTGCCGCCGCCCTCAGCTCCAGAGCATCGGGATACAGGTGTCCCCCGACACCATTACCACTGGGACCCAGGCGACAAACAACAAGACGGAGCCGCCAACCGCTGCAGCCACGCCGCAGCTGAGGCCCACTTCACCGGTTCCAGCGCCTCTTGCATCGCCGCCCCGAAGGACCACGCCTGTCTGCCGCACCTCTCAGAGGTCTCCCAGACGCTACCCCCGACATCACCAGCGGAACCACCTCCAAGCACGCTCCCACTTACGAGCACGCTCCCGGATCCCGCACCGCAGCCGCCGCTAATGCAGGATGAAACCGCACCGGCATATCAAGACAACACGCAGCCTCTCCTACCTTCACCGACGCCTCAACACGTTTCACCGTCAAGAAACACATTTATAATTGCAGTATTTAACTTCAATTCTGGGGGGAGCAGTGTAGTGATCGGCTGCTCCCTACCTAACAATGTAACTAGCGTCACATAAGGTATAAGCAGCGTCTTGGCGGCTTCCCGGAGCGGGGTTCCCCTACCCCCCTCCGGGTCTGTAACCAGGGGTATAAAAGGCGTTGTAATTACCTAATAAACATGCATTCATCAAGTCACAAACCGACTATCTAGTCTCGTGTACTTCTTCATAGCTTTAGCTCCCGCTGGATCATCACAAATACCTACCTACTTAATTGTACCAATCAAAAATAATCATAATGACGTCACCCCACCCCTCCCACCGTCTTGGAATTCCGTTTTGATTATGAATATCTACCTACTTAATTGTATCAGATAATCGTTATGACGTCCCTCGGAATTTCTGAATACCTACCTACCTACTTGACACTCAAAACAGTGGACTTATTATAATAGCCACCTACTTACGTAAATATTAAGGTTAATGTTTGAAATGTTGATTCTCACCCAAACATAATGGGGAGATATTAATCTACCTATGAAAATATTTCATTATGATTGTAATTAAAAATGATCATCTCCAACCAGACAGGAGCCAGCGTGTATCGTTATTATATTTGTCTTGAGCTAAACAATTTTTTGAGGCCACCCAGAGCATTGTACGTTCAGCCGTTCGTGTGCACCAAAAAGCTTCGTCAACACGATCGTGAATCAAACGGCATAAATCCAGCCGGGATATCATCGCTAGGGAGCACCTGATTATAAATCAAGGATGGCTGTATGAAGTCGAGTTGGTTGTTCTGCGATATTATTTCATCTCATAAGTGATGGACTATTGGATTTTGTTCGTAGGTAGGTACTTGTGAAACTTGAACAAACGTTGAAGTATTATTGATGGGTAAATTATTACACAAAGGCAAATTATTACACAACGGTAACGTTTTACATAACGGTAAATTATTTCACAACGGCAAATTATTACACAACGGTTCATCTACCAAGAAGGGGCTGGATTTTGTTGATCGGTACATTTGCTTCTTGAACAACCGTTGAAGTATTATTGATGGGCAAGTTATTACCCAACGGTTCATTATAGGTATTGACCATAGAAAACAGTGATCGACGCTGAAGGGGCAAATCTTGTGTATATCCAACTAAATTATGATCTTATTCTGCATCATGGACATAATAACTATTACACTACTAAGCCATCGTTGAAACCTTTAAAAAAATGGATTGTATCTATTAGTAGGTTTATATTGATAATGGAATTTATGTCCCACGAAGTGATTCTACGTAAAAAGTGATGATTGAGGTGTTATTGTTCTGTTATGATTCATTGCTATTTTCAAAGAATGGTAAAAAAGACCTATGGAGTTCATTTTATTTATTCTTGCACCCTCTGCTTTATTCTGATGCCAGTTATATTGTGAAAAGGGATGGAGGGATTTTTTGGTTAAAGCCGATCAAAATTGCCAGCGCAGGGCAGCTGCGTGATGACGAGTAACATCGAAGCAAATGGGGAATTTTTGTCAAAAAAAAATTTTTTTTTCTTTTGCAATATTCAGAACTTTTGGAAAAACGAATAAATGAGGGTGACTAAAAGTAAAAAGGTGGCAAGTGACGTATCAGGTTTATAGACTGTGATTGATGTGATTGGCTGTTGGCCCAAGGAGGGGGAGCAAACCTTTGGAAGCGAAGGTTCTCAGTGCTGCCAACAACCCAACATTAGAAATGGCAAACCTTCCTGGCGTCATCCTTCTTCAAGAACCAACATTTGCCGTGAACTGCCGTGAACCTCTTCTCGCTTTGATTTTGAGGACCTTTTTTTTTCAATGTATTTATAAATTTGGAGTTCCATCCATCCATTGCGGCTCTGCACGTCGTTTGAAGTGCTACACCAGCACTCTAAACGGGCTGATACTTTATTTTTAACGCGAATTCAAATTCCACATTCGTTTTCTGCCTCAACTTTCCTACATAAATACCTCGTTATGTGGTCACTAAGTGTTAATTTCCGTTATTGAACAAAATTTGGTCAAAACAATGAGAATTTTGAATCCACAAAAATTTCCCATTGGAGAGTCTGTACAACCGTGAGTTTTGGTTTATTATTCTGCGAATAACACACCTATGTATTCGCTCAGCAAAAAAATTGTATAACACCCCCTCAAAATTTTTTCTTTTACGTTTCATGGTACCTACTTAGATTCCAAAAACGCTGCAAAGTCCTTTTCACATGGGTTTATTATTCTATTGGACAGACTTACTACAGAAATCTTGGCTGTTCATTCCTAGGTATTGTTTCTGTCATGTCCAGTGATTGAAATTATAGCTATTTTTGATGGTTTCCGCCTATTTTGGCTCCCAAAAACACGTAGACTCCTATTTTTGACAATTATCTTTGATCATTGATAGCGAAATTTAATTGTCTTGATTCACCTGTTAATACTACTTATAGTGTTATTATACAAATTTATGGTGATTTAAGACTATTTCCCAGGTTTATGACTCATAAAAACTGAATTTTGGGTTCTGAACCTTCGTTACAACCTCAATTCTTCACTCTTCGGTCAAAATCAAGTTCATATTCGGTCTTCTCGCCCTAAAAAAAACATAGAAAACGATACCTAACAAGCTCATGTTCACTCAACCTCAAAAAACTCGAAAACCCCAAGTTGTACACCCCTTTTTCTCCCATAACACTCCTGGGTGTATTCCGATCGGGCTATCGAGCTTCGGAGCACAATTAGGGCTCAAATGGAGCCTTTGTGAAGAAGTACAACGATTTTAGACCAAAATTTTATGTACATTTAAGGCTGAAACTTTGTTAGAACCTCAATTCTTCCCTTTCTTCCACCTTGTGTACATAGTAATTACTTAAGGTGGCGCAAAAACTCGCCTGGGTTTGGAGCGAAATCTTAAAAGAACTTGCTTGATATCTCAACTAGAAGTGTATTTTCAGGCCAGAGACACCAAAACGGTAATTTTTTGAGAATGACCCATAACACACTTACATGCATGAGTAATAACAACAACGCCCAGCTGCCTGTAGTAATGAAAAAGTAAGTTTTAGAATGTGTGAAGTAAAGTCTATGAGTAGTATTTATAGAGTTTGAGAAAATACCTGGGGATCTGAGAGTTTTACGAGATTATTAGGCGTCCCATTGATAGTTTTTATTCCTGAACGACCAGACAAAGGCCCAAAATGTCGAAAGGAATGGTCATTCAAAAATAATGGTCATTCGTTTAGGTCATATCGGGCATAACGAGGTCCTTAAAAAAATAAAATTAGAAGGTGTCTCCCGTAATACCCATATATCCAGTTACTCATTTCTCGCAGAAGACCTGTACCAAAGGTAAGTACATTAATATTAAGTCTTCCACGTCACGCAAAAAATAAATAAATAAATATATAAAAGGTAAGTTGCTCAACCAACAGTTACATCAAGTTTTTCCACAGGAGAAGGCACAAGTGCCCAAAATACTGAGTCGATATTGAGTAGGTAGGTATCTACCTAACCAGCTGTACATTGTGTCGCTTCCATTGTAAAAAATGTAAATAGCATTTTTAAGCAGTCTCTTGAATGACAGACTGTTCTGATAACCGAGAAATAGATTTGCAATATTCTATCGTAGTTAGGTAAGTAGGTACCTGCCCAAACCTTAGCGTAAGCAACAAAATGAATGTCCTAAAATACCGTCGTATTCACCATCATCAGAAACAGGAATATGTTAACTAGGTAACATCGCTTACAATGCTACTTTGGACGAAGGACTGCACCATCAATAATTAAATGATTGTAAGCGCATATCAGTGGAATCTGTCTCCTGTTTGTTGGGGGGAAAATACTCTTTCTGAAGGGACGATGAGGGAACTCTGGGAAGGCTGGTCTTAGTTCACCTATCTCTCGCTAGATATCACTCGCAGAGGATCCCGCCTCCCCTTCTCACACGTGAAAAGAGTGGCTCAGCCGTATCCCTTATATAAATTGAAACTTGCTTACCAGAGCATGATGATGTGTTAGCCGGTTATTCAGTTGATATGGAATTTCAGTCTGGGTGGTACCTGTAATAATTCGCATATCAATAAAATGTTTTTGAAGCAAAAATCAGTTAAGAAAATTATGCTGTTCCTGCCTCGTAGGAACCCTTCGCAGGAGGTACTTGATTTTGCGAAGGCCAGTAGGTATTCGGTATTCCTCAGCCGTATTGAAGGTTTTGCTCCTCTTTTGTCATAAAACCCCTCACGTTAATTATGATAAGCAGCACAAGAAGTAATAAGTCATGGACGTCAATGTTTGGTTTTTCAGTAGTGTTTTCAGTTTTGTCCAAAAATTCCCTCAACATGAATTTCCCTTTGTAACTGGATGTCAGAGAAATCAAATTTAGAAATTTCAATTTTGACTCTGATTCTATTATTTGAGTTAGTGACGTGGTAATTGCAGCCACTCATTTGTCTGTACTGGCCAAAACGGCCCTCAAGATCGTCAGTCTGAAATTTGCCGTATTGTATATTAGCAGCACGACACACCGAATTACCGCCCTTTCTTCGTTCCATTGCTTTATCCTTACCTAGTCTCCACCCTTTGCCCCCTTCTTTCTGCTACACCCCTTCTTTTCCTGAAAGCAATTTTTCGTACTATCTAATATTTAAGTCAGTAGGTGTCCAAAAATGTACTGTTACATGCGATATTCTGCTAAATGATCTGTACTTCTCAGAATTACTTATATTAATTTTTTTTTCCTTTTAAATAATCCAACAAATTGAACCATATTAATGTTCGGATTACTTCACACTCGGTAGGACTTGTTTCCTCTGCGGTTGTATAATTAATAAATAAATAAATGAAATAATACCATGGAACAACCAACTCGATTAGGTAGGTACATGCAGCCATGCGCGATTATAAAGAAAAGTGCGAAGTACGGCGTACGGCGGATGGACAGAAATTGTTTTATTGCATTTTCGGATTCTACACACCTTGAAACGGAAACTATCACATTTTGAGGGGGGTTAAAAAAAAATGTCATGCTCGATTCCAAAAGGTTCACTTACTGGCATTAATTAACCAAAAATTTCTGTCTGCCTGCAGCAGCGCTGCTCGCTGTACTTCGCACTTTTCTTAGTTACCATGAACCAAAATTGACGAATTTCGGTTTATAGGTCCCGTTTGGGGTCTAGTTGGCCCGCGAAGGTAGTCACATTCTAAGTAACTAAGTACCTTATTTTAATAATTATGATTGTATTTAGGTACAAAACACATTGAAAACCTATCACAATGTGAAAAAAATTCTAAAACTATTTTACTTTTGTATTATGTATATAGGCACAAAACAAATTGAATAAAATTTGAACAATGTCCACAAATAACTTTAAAAACAAAGAAAAAATTGTTTTAAAAAGTTGAAAAATTGTTAAAAAAGAAAAAAATTGTTTAAAAAAGAATTCTTCCCTCAGTGAACCAAGGAACAGAAGTTTGTTCTATGTCTCTCCAGTAAGTCAGTTTCTGCTTGGTTTCTCCGTTTACTGACTTCGGTTTACAAAATGTCAACCTAATTTTAATATAATAATCTGCGGCTTACTTTTTTTTAATTATTTAATTTGGTATTTCAATTTCTTACGATATTTCTTTTGATAATTGATATTATTTTTCATCCGATATTGTATCATATCGATTCTTTTCATTTGACATACCAATTTATACCAATATCGATATTTTCTTTCGATATTCCATCCCTACAAGCTGAACGAGGTGTTTGATGAGTGCCCTCAACTCGCTGGCTTTCGAAGGAGGGCGGTTGCATCAGGTAGGTACCAGTGTTTCCTCATTGCGGGTAAGTTCCCTTTTTGAGGGAAAGGGAAAAAAGGGAAAAGCCATGAGAGGGAAAAATGAGGGAATTGGGCCCTTTTTGATGGACAAGTTGCTAATATTTACCTAGAAGTCACAAACATCTTTATAATCATAAATACGTACCTACTGATGTTCACAAAGGAAATGTTCCCCTCTCCCATGGTAGTTCAATAATATCAACCCGAAAATATAATTCCATAGCCTACAACCCACATGGAGCATTCTCCGTGGAGCATTCTTGCCAGCGCAATAATCCATCGCCATTATATTATGGAACATGGATATTATATTATTTATAGTTGGAGGTCGGAAAAGTATAATATATTTATCTAGACTGACGGGCATCTAGACTGACTGGCACTAAGACTGAATCTTAGTTTTATAATAACCATTAGGTATGCACTAGAAGTGAGTTTTGAACATACCTACTGTAATATCTCATTGATTTTCCTTCAATTGCACTGTTACCTATGGATTCTTAAAGTTGAGGGGCTTTGAAACGTTGCTACGACCTCTCATAATTTCAATATGGTTCTTTTCCTCTTTTTCTTCATTTTCCTGCTCTCATTTTCGATATAATTTTCTCTCAATAATACAAATTTTTAGGTACTACTAATCTTGTGCGCCAATTACCAATTAATTTTGCCATTGTGTACGCTAGGTGGGACCCAGGTCCTCTGTACACTTATCAATAAAGACTAAAGACTATGGTGGGATAGAAAAAAACCACAGTCATGCAGCATGGCTATAAGAGCGAATTTTCGAAGAAATAACCACGTTCCTTAATCTTCAAAGTGCTCCAGTTTGAGAACGGAATGAGATATCGCAATTCTGATTTCACCATCGTGTTCAGCGTACAAAAACCTTTAAAATGAGGGGTCACTTGTTAGAAAATAACATTTTGGGGATTTTTGGGTAATTTTTGCGCACTTTAAATGCTCTAATTTGAGAACGGATCAAGATATCTAAAATCCGATTCCACCATCGTGTTCAGCGTGCAAAAACCTTTAAAATGAGGGGTCACTTGTTGGAAAATAACATTTTGGGGATTTTTGGGTAATTTTTGCGCACTTTAAATGCGCCAAAACCCTCCTTAGAGTAGGCCAATTTCGCCCATCTTCGAACTTAGCCTTTCGATTGCCAAGATAGATTTTTTGTGCAAATTTGAGCTGTTTATCTCAATTCTATCGAGAGTTATCGTCTGGAGTGACACATATATATATAAATATATATACATATAAAAAAGTGTTAAATTTCAGGAATCGTTTTAGAATGGTCTGAAACGGATTTCTATGAAGAAAATTTCCAAAAATTTATATTATTTAAATTTCGAAGCCATTGCAATAGCTTCATTTTCTTTGAAAATTCGCTAAAAAAGGCAATCATTTTTGGTTTATTATTATTATTTTTTTTTTTTTTGGTTCTATATCCGCTTTGGTTGCTAGGTACCCTGCCCGCCCGTCCTGAAGTTGTGATGGTTTTTATACCCTAAGCAAATTAGTTCATGAAACAAAGTTAAATTTTTTTTTCTTTCGCACACATGCTCCTTTTGGGCCCTAGTTGTGTCCCAAAACTTTACAGCCCGATCGGAATATACCCAGGGGTGTTACAGGTGAAAAAACCAGTCATGCAGCATGACTTAATGAGCGAATTTTCAAAGAAATATTCGAATTAATGGCTATGGTTTTGAATAAAGGAAAACTTCGGTCTAAAATTTGGTTTTCTATGTATATTCTCTTCGTATTTATTTTAATTTGTACGTTTTGTCCATCCTGATTCTACCGTTTGTTATGAGTAGATTCCTTGTTCCTTCTGAATGGCCTTTCCTCTTGACTACGATTTCAGGCCTGGTATCTAAAACCAGTTCAAGATTTGCTCTACTAGGTAGGTAGATCCTTCCTTCTTCATTGATATTATTTTTATCATGTTAAGTACCTACCTACCTTTGAATATCAAATATTCGTATGATACTGATAATAAATTGATAAGATACCTACCTAACCTTCTTCCTCCTACTGTTAGTACCTAAATTGAATGATTTGAAATAGATTTTTTCTTTCGTCTTCCTTCTAGTAATACGTGGGCCGGTACTTGTCTATCTATGAAGGTATCATAACAATAAATTATATGTCAAATGGGAAATTCAAGGAGTTGTACTAATCGTTTGCCTCCCCCTTTTTTGCTTCGAACTCTCGTCTTCAATTAATACTTCTCACATTTTTCAATCTGACCACTCTAAGGGGGTGGGGGGGGGGGGGTAAGAGTTTAAAGATTATCCTAGTTTTGGGTAATTTTTGCGCACTTTAAATGCTCTAATTTAAGAACGGATTTAGATATCTAAAATCCGATTTCACCATCGTGTTCAGCGTGCAAAAACCTTTAAAATGAGGGGTCACTTGTTAGAAAATAACATTTTGGGGATTTTTGGGTAATTTTTGCGCACTTTAAATGCGCCAAAACCCTCCTTAGAGTAGGCCAATTTCGCCCATCTTCGAACTTAGCCTTTCGATTGCCAAGATAGATTTTTTGTGCAAATTTGAGCTGTTTATCTCAATTCTATCGAGAGTTATCGTCTGGAGTGACATATATATATATATATATACATATAAAAAAAATCAGTCATGCAGCATGACTTAATGAGCGAATTTTCAAAGAAATATTCGAATTAATGGCTATGGTTTTGAATAAAGGAAAACTTCGGTCTAAAATTTGGTTTTCTATGTATATTCTCTTCGTATTTATTTTAATTTGTACGTTTTGTCCATCCTGATTCTACCGTTTGTTTATTACGTAATTGTACTAAGTGCTTATTTATTTGATCGCTGTGGGTAAATTCAAGGAGTTGTACTAATCGTTTGCCTCCCCCTTTTTTGCTTCGAACTCTCGTCTTCAATTAATACTTCTCACATTTTTCAATCTGACCACTCTAAGGGGGTGGGGGTAAGAGTTTAAAGATTATCCTAGTTTTGGGTAATTTTTGCGCACTTTAAATGCTCTAATTTAAGAACGGATTTAGATATCTAAAATCCGATTTCACTATCGTGTTCAGCGTGCAAAAACCTTTAAAATGAGGGGTCACTTGTTAGAAAATAACATTTTGGGGATTTTTGGGTAATTTTTGCGAACTTTAAATGCTCTAATTTGAGAACGGATCAAGATATCTAAAATCCGATTCCACCATCGTGTTCAGCGTGCAAAAACCTTTAAAATGAGGGGTCACTTGTTGGAAAATAACATTTTGGGGATTTTTGGGTAATTTTTGCGCACTTTAAATGCTCTAATTTGAGAACGGATCAAGATATCTAAAATCCGATTCCACCATCGTGTTCAGCGTGCAAAAACCTTTAAAATGAGGGGTCACTTGTTAGAAAATAACATTTTGGGGATTTTTAGGTAATTTTTGCGCACTTTAAATGCTCTAATTTGAGAACGGATCAAGATATCTAAAATCCGATTCCACCATCGTGTTCAGCGTGCAAAAACCTTTAAAATGAGGGGTCACTTGTTGGAAAATAACATTTTGGGGATTTTTGGGTAATTTTTGCGCACTTTAAATGCGCCAAAACCCTCCTTAGAGTAGGCCAATTTCGCCCATCTTCGAACTTAGCCTTTCGATTGCCAAGATAGATTTTTTGTGCAAATTTGAGCTGTTTATCTCAATTCTATCGAGAGTTATCGTCTGGAGTGACACATATATAAATATATATATATATATATATATATATATATATACATATAAAAAAGTGTTAAATTTCAGGAATCGTTTTAGAATGGTCTGAAACGGATTTCTATGAAGAAAATTTCCAAAAATTTATATTATTTAAATTTCGAAGCCATTGCAATAGCTTCATTTTCTTTGAAAATTCGCTAAAAGTGTTAAATTTCAGGAATCGTTTTAGAATGGTCTGAAACGGATTTCTATGAAGAAAATTTCCAAAAATTTATATTATTTAAATTTCGAAGCCATTGCAATAGCTTCATTTTCTTTGAAAATTCGCTAAAATGGATGTAAAAATGGTTTTTTTTTTGGTGTTTTAGTAACATGATCCCTAGAGGTATCGTTTTCCATGTTTTTTAGGACGAGCAGACGTTGATTTTGACCTAAGAGTGGAAAATTGAGGTTCTAGCGAAGTTTCAGCTTCCACAGTTCATTTTTTTTATGAGTCGAAAACCTGTGAAATAACTCTAGAAGTAGTGTTAACAGGTGAATTAAGACACTTTAATGGCACTATCAGCGATCAAAAATTTTTTTAGTGTCTTCTATCTACTTCTTTCCTTAATTTTCATCTATCTTCTTTCTATTTTGTTTCTTTCTCATTTTTTCTCTCTTCAGTCTTTTCCCCGTGCTACTAGCATTTTTTTGTTATTTTACCTTCAGAATTTTATATATGCCCATCAGGCTTTTATTTTTTTTAAATATATATTTACATTAATTTCTCTACCTACTGGTTGCTTTTTTTTTATGTGTGTATGATGCGCGAGGTGGGACCGTGTAATGCCCTATGCATCAATAAATATATTACTATTATTATTATTATTATTATTATTATCATTATTATTATGATAATTTGTCAAATATAGTAGCCTAGTTCGAGTTTTTGGGACCCAAAATTGGTGGAAACCATTAAAAATAGCTATTTCCATTATTTCACATGAAAGAAACAATGAATAAACAGCCAACATTTCTGTAGGTAGGTATGTCCAATAGAATAATGAACCCATGTGACTGCAGCGTTTTTTCTACAGCTTAGGTAGGTACAACATCTGTGTTCACCCTTCACATTGTGTTCATTGTTAACAATAAAGATTTCTTGTCATTAAAATATATTGGGGAGGGGGGGGGGGGGGGGTCGTTTGGAAAAAAATTTCACTTCCAACGGAGGGAAAAACGGGGGAGAAAATTATTCACGTTTGGAGAGGAAAAAAGGGAAATTTCGCTCCCAACTGAGGGAAATTGACTGCGGTGTGCGGGTCGTGTAGGAACACTCGCACGTACAGCCCCAGAAGTCAGGTTCTGGACACTTCTAGAAGGACCCCTCGGAGCAGTTCGGGTGAAATCGGCTTAGTTCGGTCGGCTCGAGGAGAAGTGTCTGGAACCCGCGTCCTGGGGACGGAGACTAGCGCGATCTACAGGTCACTGAGAGAGTCAGAACCGCCGTCAGTTTTGCCAATCTCACTGTTTTTCCGGATTCTGGTAGATCTACCGAGTTTTTCACCCATAAAATTCTACATACCCAACTGTTTTCTACATTTTTTAATTTTCCTTCAGATTTCTTCTGTGTTGTGCATTACACATTAGTACCTGTCTTTTTAGGACATACTGCCTTAGTAAGAGACCCAAACCCATCAAACCTATGGGTAACTCTACATACTTCATACCCACTTTTTTTTACCGCTGCAAATTATTACACAACGGTTTATTATTTACCGGTATAGATGCCCTTCTGAGTAGACCACTGTTTTCCCTGGGTCCACCGTACGGCGTACAGACCGAAATGATTTTTATTGCATTTTCGGATTCTACGTACCTTGAAATGTAAAAACCATAAAATTTTGAGGGGCAAAATTTTTGATTATCAACAATGAAGAAGTTCCCTAAACCGGATCGCCATACTTACTTTTCAAAATTGTCTGGGTTCCTCGGCAGAAGTCCTTGAACTGGGAAGAGCACTACTAAAAAGACATTTGCGCACCGATTAACGCGAATGGAAAACTTGACCTCAAAGGGCGGACGTTTTGATGCGCTTTAGAATTTGTTTCATACAATCACGCTGTATGACGGATTTTTTACCCCTATGGATAGTTTTAGGTACCTACCTACATTATAAGTTTGTTTTACTTTGGTTATCATTATTGAAATTATTTTTCATTAGTAAGCAGGAATAATGTTTAATTTTTTTTCAAACGATAGATTTTTGTACTTGTTGTTATAAAAAAACTAATGTTTCTGTTGTGAATCTACATAATAATTGTTACCATACACACAGAACTTGAATCCCTTCTTAACACTGCATAAAATGGAAAACACCATAAATGAAATACCATCAATAAATATGACTGATGTGTCCAAGCTTATTATTAAGAGAAAGGCGCAACTGATAAGTAGCAGGTGCCTATTAAAAAATACACAAGTAATAGTTCTTGGTCATTTTTAATTCACATTTTGTAAAACAGGAAATTTAATACCTAGTGGTAGTGGTGAAAATTACCTTGGTAATTATGTTTTATAACATCGTCTCTATATATAAAAATGAATGTCTGTCTGTGTGTATGTTCCCTATAGACTCCTAAACTACTCGACCGATCGGGATGAAACTTTGGGAATATGTTTTGGGAACACCGGGGATGGTTTCTGACTAGGTTGCATTCTCGGTGGAGACTTCCTTCAACGGTTTTCAGGCTATTCCTAGCAACCCCGATCTTGAAAAGTTGTTGTCGAGAATGTCGTTGTCAAGAAAAATGGGAAAAGCAGTTTCGTCGAGTTTTTCATCTCGGGTCGTGAGTGGTGTCCTCGGCTAGGGCAAATTCCCCTCTTTCCGAAAAGTGGCGAACGATTTTTCTAGGACCACAACTTGCCGAGTTATTTACATATTTACAATGTTCGCAGCAACTCGCCGAGTTATTTATTGGTACCTATCAACACGGCGTCAAATCTTTTTTCAAAGTTGTTTTCACAAGGAAAGTTCACTCCATTTTAGGACAACTCGATTTAAATCAGATGTTCTACTGTGTATTTTTTCCTTCTTCGTGGTTGTATAAAAACGCTGCAAATCCCTGCACAACGGTTTATTATTTTGTACAGAATACCCTTCTGTTACAGATCACAGCTCTATGTATAGATAACCCGTCTATATAATATGATATGTACTATTCTATACATATTATGTAGATCGCAGACCCTCCGTAGGTTAGTACCTAACCCCGTACTCGTTACTAGGTACCTACCTAAATCACGAGTTAAATGTTGCTAAAATAATTCTGCCGATGACAGACAGTACCTAACAAAAAGAAACACACATAATGAAGTTCTGAAAAGAAATTGTTGTTGAGGAGTGAAAAAAGTTGCGAAAGTACCTACCAACAAACCCCAGCCCCTTCTACGTAGATGGTATAATGAACCGTTGTGTAATAATTTACCGTTGAGTAATGATTTACCGTAGTAATAATTTACCAATCAATAATACTTCAACGTTTGTTCAAGTTTCACTACCTACCAACAAACTCCAAAAGAGCCATCATTTTTCAAATGAAATACAGAACAACCAACTCGACTTCATACTCCGCCAATATAATCAGGTGATCCCTAGCAATGATTGGCCATATTCACAAATTCCTATTGTGGGCGCGTCTCTGGTTACGAGATTTGGTTTGAATTGTATACAATTTCATTCACACTGGAGTCGAAAATGCCTGTCGGTGCAAACTTCGGGGCCTTACTGTGAACGAACGGCTGGACGTACGACGCTCCGGATGGTCTTAAAAAACTCGCAAGTTCAAGAACTATTTAAAACCGTAAAAATATTTACGTAAAAAAATGGTATAGGCGTTTTGAAAATTTCAACCCCTATTTTGAACCCCTTAGAGATGACTCACAGTAACGTCGAGCTTCGAGGACCAACTAGACGCCGAACGGAACCTATAACCCGAATTTCATCAATTTTTTTTCATGGTAACTAAGAAGAGTGGCCCGTACGGCGTACGGCGGACAGACAGAAATATTGGTTTATTATTTTCAATAATGAACCATTGGAATCGAGCATGAAAAAAAAAATTCTTACCCCCCCTCAAAATTTGATGGTTTACGTTTCAAGGTATGTAGAATCCAAAACTGCAATAAAAATATTTCTGTCTGTCCGCCGTACGCCGTACGCTGTACGGGCCACTTTTCTTAGTTACCATGAAAGAAAATTGATGAAATTCGGGTTATAGGTTCCGTTCGCTGTCTAGTTGGTCCTCGAAGCTCGACGTTACTGTGAGTCATCTCTAAGGGGTTCAAAATAGGGGTTGAAATTTTCAAAACGCCTATACCATTTTTTTACGTGAATATTTTTACGGTTTTAAATAGTTCTTGAACTTGCGAGTTTTTTAAGACCATCCGGAGCGTCGTACGTCCAGCCGTTCGTTCACAGTAAGGCCCCGAAGTTTGCACCGACAGGCATTTTCGACTCCAGTGTGAATGAAATTGTATACAATTCAAACCAAATCTCGTAACCAGAGACGCGCCCACAATAGGAATTTGTGAATATGGCCAATCATTGGTAGGGATCACCTGATTATATTGGCGGAGTATGAAGTCGAGTTGGTTGTTCTGTGATATTATTTAATTTGAAAAATGATGGCTCTTTTGGAGTTTGTTGGTAGGTAGTGAAACTTGAACAAACGTTGAAGTATTATTGATTGGTAAATTATTACTACGGTAAATCATTACTCAACGGTAAATTATTACACAACGGTTCATTATACCATCTACGTAGAAGGGGCTGGAGTTTGTTGGTAGGTACTTTCGCAACTTTTTTCACTCCTCATCAACAATTTCTTTTCAGAACTTCATTATGTGTGTTTCTTTTTGTTAGGTACTGTCTGTCATCGGCAGAATTATTTTAGCAACATTTAACTCGTGATTTAGGTAGGTACCTAGTAACGAGTACGGGGTTAGGTACTAACCTACGGAGGGTCTGCGATCTACATAATATGTATAGAATAGTACATATCATATTATATAGACGGGTTATCTATACATAGAGCTGTGATCTGTAACAGAAGGGTATTCTGTACAAAATAATAAACCGTTGTGCAGGGATTTGCAGCGTTTTTTTATTGCAGTTTTGGATTCTACATATTCTTGAAACGTAAACCATCAAATTTTGAGGGGGGGTAAGAATTTTTTTTTTCATGCTCGATTCCAATGGTTCATTATTGAAAATAATAAACCAAAAAGAGTCAAAAGCAGCAAGGGTTGGAACCAAAATGACAGACTAAAAAAACTAAACGTGACTAGAGAGAAAGCCGTGAAATGTCCGGGTCTAAAAATCGAAAACGAACGCGAATTAAATCTAGATAAAATAATGAAAGAAGGCAATACTAAGACAAAACTAGGACCGGGTGGTAGGTGTGATATTGATCGTGGTTGGCGGGTTTATTTGAGATAACTGATAACGAAACGAGGTTCTGACTCTCTCAAGTGACCTGTAGATCGCGCTAGTCTCCGTCCCGTCCCCAGGACGCAGGTAGGGATGGGATATCGAAAGTAAAGTATCGATATTGGTATCAAATGATATATCGAATATGAATATCGATATCCGATATAATATCGAATCAAAAATATCGATATCCGATATTATCGGCCAATAATATCGGAAAATTAGTTTTGATCATTTTTAACTCTTCCCACTAGGTAACTCTTTCTAAAGTGACAGAATAATCTTCTATTATCTGGCAAGTATCTGGGGGCAGCTTAGAACCTTTTTCTTCTTCTTGTTTCTCTACAGGTGACCGTATCACGAGTGATGTGTGGTCATAGCTTAGCACCATCAAACGGTACTTGTCCGCCACATCAACGTCCGTTCCATCAGAGAGAATTTTCTCTCAAGCGGGGAACATCATAAGCCCTTCGAGGAATCGGCTTAAAGGGGAATCCCTGAACAAACTTATGTTCCTCCATTCAGTCGGAGACGAGTACTTTTTTTGAAAATGTTTGCTCTATTCTTCATTTTGTAAACCTAAATCAAGTGCCTAATAAAACTGTCTAAATCAAGCGTACATTAATTGATTTTTCAACTCATCCATTCATGTTTTTTAATACTTACCTACCTACCTAGCTAATTCATTTTTTACTTATGATAAAAAAAAACCGATAATATCGACGAAAAAATATCGATATTCCGATATTATCAAAGTAAAAATATCGATATTGAAATATCGGATATTGAAAGAAAAATATCGATATTCCGATAATATCGATATCGAAATCCCATCCCTAGACGCAGGTTCCAGACACTTCTGGCTCGAGGCGCTCAGATCTGAGTTTTTCGCCAGTCCTCGTCTCCTCGTGACTCGTGTGTTGTTATGGTTATGTTGTTATCTCGGCCCGAGTTGGTTCGTCGAAGTTGATAGTTACTTAGTGCGCAGTTCTCTCTAGTCAAGGAATGCAATTAGTATATCGGAATCAAGCTCCTTCAGATGACGTTTTGGTGCAGGTATATTGCTACAGATACTTCGACAGTGAATCTGCGAAATCTTGTAAGTAGAAAAACTCAACTTTTACAGGAGGCGAAAAAAAGCGTCCTACTCAACTTGAAAAGCTCCCCATCGTTGGGTTATTCTATTACAGAAATACGATTTTTATGCAGTTTTGTTGTAGGTAACTCACGAGGTATTATCCGAAATCTGATCCTCACATACGAGGTTAAAAATGAAGAAATAAAAATTCTTAGGCAACGTTAGAACAGTCTAAATAGGTACAAACCTACCTGACAATAGTGGAGCAGTTTCTATTAGTTTTAAATCGAATGAATAAGTCGCTACGACTTGTTTTATGAAACTCTCTTGGTAAATTACGCAAATCACAGTAAGGTAGGTTCGGGCTGCCACATAGTTTTACAACATTCGAAAAAGAACCGATCTATTTCTACCCACTGTAGGTATTTATTGTTTGCATTGGAAAATTTAAATGGCAATTTTTCTTGTTCAGTGGGTTCGTATACAATAGGTTTCTGCAACAAACACATTTTTACAACGTGATGTATATATTTATTTTTAACCCTTTAAGGGCCGACACGGGGATATCAATGGTACATTTTTTTTTCTGCTGCAGGACGCCTTAAAAGATGCCAATATACTTTCCTTTTTCGCAAAAAATCGTTTTACCCCCACCTTTTGACTCATTTTTCACTCGTATCCTGGAGGATACATTGGCTCTTCATCGAAAAAACGTGTGTGGGTCATTTTCAAAAAAAGTGACACTTTGGCGTTTCCAAGCCTTATCGTGTTTGGCATTATGAATTTCGGTTTAGAGACCCTACAGGAGTCTTAAAATATTGTTTAATATGTTACCAATAAGGTTTCGAGCATTATTCGTGAGTTTTTCCATTACAACTATTTTTTATGTTATTTATAAACATAGAAGGTCGATTTTTCTGGTCCTGTTAGAAACTATGTTTTCTCGTTTCAATAACTCTGGAAATTAAATCCTGACCCCTTCAGTGACTTGTGCGCCTACAACAGTGTAAACTTAGTACGCATAACCAATTTTCAAAAAATGTTGTCATGGGTTAAATTAAAATAATTTTAAAATTTGTCCTGTTAGTAACAAACGGCCTATCTTAACTTCATTTTCTTACCACAAAACAAAATTAGTGTGGCTAGGCCAGTATTTTTTCCATAAAACTTACATACTAAACTTAAAGTCTTGAAGTTAGATTTTTTTTTAAATACACCTCAGATCGATTGAAATTTCCATTTAAAAGTTTCTAACAGGACTTTCTAACAGGACATTGAAACATTATAGCGTTTCTAACTGGACTTAGCTCATTACTAACGGGACTTTACCTGTTACGCTAGTTTAAATAAAACAAACATATTATACATACATTGATTTAATAAACATTTAACCAGCATAAACAGACTAGTAAAAAATAACTTGACATCACAGAACAGTAAAAGGCAGTACAAATATCAGTATCAAAATCATATCACTTCAGTGTCAGCCAACATGGATCACAAAACAGAATATATAAACACGTCTCAATCAGCCTCATCAATTTCTTATTCAGTCTTGATAAAATACTTTAAATTCGGAACAGTAGTAAACTTTTATAAAATGATAATGAAAATGTATATTGAAAATTAAACTCAAAGCACAAAACAGCAGTGAAATAGGTATATTGAATATTCAAATATTTAAAAACTCAACGCACAAATCGGCAAGTAGGTACCCATTTGTATAAACATGGAGTCTCATCTCTCTGTAGTCTTAACACGACTAAAATCATCAAAAAGATGACAAAATAACAAAGTTGCATACCCTCTCTTATTAACGTTTACAGCTTACATTAACTGACTTAGGAAACTTATAGTAAATTCGGTCACCCTTCAATTTAATTAAGGGATCTGGAAGCATAGCAACTACTTGACTAGTTGTTATATAGCATTCGTCTGTCTCATTCATAGAAAAAAGGGTGTTGTTTTCACCAACTACATTCAGGAATGTTACCAAAATATCGCCATCCTCGACCGCTGTTCTGCACACTCCGACATAGTGGAATTTAGATTTTTTACGCTTGCCCCCCAAAAATTCAACAAGAACGTATTTTCCTGTTTTAATGTTGCTCAAGTCGACCGTTTCCATTTCCACTTCCTCTTCACTGTCCATGTATTCAATGTCACTCATGTGCAAGGGCGAAGATTCGTCGTGGATAGACAAGTTGTCATCATCGACATCACTTTCTTCAGGAATATCCCTGAGTTCATCACGTGGCTCCAAACTTTCATGTTGGAGGAGAGTAGACATCGTGTATTTAAAATTACATTCACAAAACTTATTTCGCAGGAAGTTGTTGTTTTCGCAGTAGCAAGATAAAGGGCGGTGGGCAATTTCGTACTGGGTCCAAGCTGCTATTTGATGGATTTGAAATGTGCCTTTTATTGGTTGGAGACTGTTGGGAATTTTCTTTTTAATATTCACTACCTCATTCTCTGATATGAAAAACATCCGAATTTTGCTGGTAGGCGATAGTAGGGAGAAGAAAGTTTGAGCATCTGGAATATCAGTACCTCTAGCAACAAGACCATTGGCCGACCTTTTCAGTGCACCACCTATGCCATCCGCAGCACCCTTTCCATGACCCGCTTCAAAAAATGACCAAGTACCACAGAACCCTCTCTCAACCATTGTTTTTGTGAAAAGATAGAAATTACCTTTTTGGCGGTACTGAGTAGATGGTCCATCGGAGTAGAAATGTATAATTTTAACGTTGGGATAATCGTTTTCTATCATTTTCAGAACAGGTTCAAGATGAGCCCAGATAGCATGAGGGCCGTGATCCAAGCAAGGTGAAATGGTACTGAAAGGGATGGCTTTTTCATCTCTCAAGTAGAGAACTCCAGTGTGAATTGTAACTTGATTTCTTGCTGCACCGAAGTGGAATGACTGCACCTCTTCTGCGAGTTTACAAGCAAAATTTTCAGAAAAGTCTATCTGTATCACAGCAGTGGAGGAATCTAAAGTCGCTTTAACGTTTCTGAATTCTTCATTCTGGTTCTTGACGTTGTAGATATGCGTTCTAAAAGCTCGGAGTAGTTTGTTGAACTCATCCAGTAGATTATCTATGGTCCCCTTTATTTGACATTTACGTGACACAGTGTACGATTTTTTTACTTTCTCGCCATTCACTATACCCTCCTTCTCCTCAACTACTCTTCCCCACTGTTCCCAACTGATCGACTGACTGCCATCACGCTCCACACCTAATTCTATCCCTTGCTCTTTGCAGTACTGGCATCGATTATACATGCAAGGCACACTTCTTTTAGAGCAGACAACAGATTCCACAACTTCATGAGGGTCCTCACTATCCAAAATGCCAAGGTGTTTGAGTTTTGAAGCGATCAAGTTCATATTGGTATGTTTCTGACACAAGCAAGTATCCCGATCATTGATCGTCGGTTTGCACACATAAAAAGGTCTATAACGAGTGAATGTTGTATAAGAGACTTTCAGATAGCTGTACCTTTGCTTAAATTTGACGAACAGTTTTTTCATCGAACCGATCAGATACCTCTTCTGCATCTTGACTTTCCGTCTTGTTACTGTTTCTTTCATGCCTGCGGTATTTCTACTGACATCATCACAAAGAAAGAAGCTTTCAATCACAAACCTGGTTTTGTTTTCTTTGATAACAGGATTCCTAAGAATTTGCTTCTTGCGAGTCAAACCCATCAATTTACCAGCTCTCTTCAGCATGCGGTATTTGTGGTAGTGTGATGTAAGACTGTTGACAAGGACATTACTGATAACTTTTTTATGTTTTGGAGGGGCCTGTTGAATACATTCGCTCACTACATTACAAAATGTTAACTTCTTGGCAACTTCGCTTGACAAAATCTTCTTCCGTTTTTTGGGAGTAGCATTTGGAATCAATTCAGATAGTTCTTTTTTTGCTGCACTTTGTGGAGTTAACAGACTCTTACTGGTATGGTAAACTTCTACTAATTTTTCCGATTTCTCAAGTCTGTAAGCTCTTTTTCTGTATTTTTCGCACTCAGTCTGCAGTTTTCTGATTGTTTCTTGATTATCAGCAATAATCTCTTTTAATTTAAAATTCTCACGAACAGAAGCTGATCGATTTTTTAAAACAACGCGCCTACCTCTTCTCTGGTTTCCTGATGGCTCAACTTGAGGTGGTGAATCACACTCTGGAGGGGGAGATGGAGGACGAAAGTTCGCTGCTTTTTCCTTGGCTCTGCTTCTTCTTACTTTCCTTCCAAATTTTCTTGGCGCGCTGGTGCTCCCTCTTGCTCATTTCTGAGACCTTCTTCCTCTTGGCCGCAACGTAAGCCCTCTGTTTTTCCAAATGCACGGCATATTTCGCAGGATCTTCTTTCAGCTTTTGCCGATGCTTTTTCAATCGTTCACGTGCTGTCATGGCCTGTAATTGACCAGAATAATGTTGAAAAAAAAAAAAAAAAAAACTCAATGAAACAATGTCCTTTCGTTTCCTGCATTTTATACTTCAGAATACATAATTTTTATACTCTGCAGTAAAGTAGGTACCTACCTATAGCACGTAACACACCAAAAAAAAAAAATTGTTTCTAACTTGACTGTCTCTACAAGTCCCCTTAGAAACGACAAAAATGTTAGAAAGTTTCTAACCAGACATGTTTCTAACCAGACATTTAATCGAAAAAATGGTATTCTGAATTCACTGTTTAGGTTTGAAGTTGAATAACTAGCTTCTTGTGATTGTGCTTTCAAGGGCCATAACAGGATACTGAAACGGCGATCAAACTATAAAACGAAGTAATTTTACAGGTAGTTTCTAACAAGACATAGAATAAAAATACGCACCATGGTTAGCAGAATTCTCGGTCCCCTTCCGTCCACACACCGCAGCACGTGGCACCAAACTGGAAGGTTACAAACAATTATCACAGAAGAGCAAGTCATGGCCCAACCCCCCCACCGCCAAGCCTAACAGCAGTGCCAACATAAACGTTTCTAACTTGACAATACTAACTGGACAGAACTCTGGGACAACACGTTTTTATTTTTTCATGAAAAATAGGTTCTAGTAATTGGTTCACGATTGTCAGTATGAAAAACTACATCTAATTTCCTATCAAAACTCATACCTGGATTTTTTTTAAAATAAACTTTTAAACCATTTTTGACGGTCGGAAATTAGGTGAAATGGCCCCGAGACAGTTACTAACAGGACATTTTCAAATTTTGAATTTAAAATTCTCCCACCCAGAACGAATATTAAGTAATCTAACTCAACATAATTTACAACTTGACTATACAGAAGAGTTTGCGCCAAGGATGATTTTTCTAGGTAGATTGTAGATTGTAGATTGTATTTGGGATCGCTCAGGGGTGGGGATTTTCTAGGTAGAAGATTTTGGGAGGTATGAATTTTCAAACCTCCCGGACAGTCAAAGTGTCACTTTTTTTGAAAATGACCCTTGAAGGGCTTCCATATGACTAGTGATATCATCAGTCACACAGATGGAGGAATTGTATTCTTAACGCGGAAATGTTGCATCGTAACAGTTTTTATTGTTATTATTAATATATGACTGCGTACCACCTGAAATGTCCCCGCGTACCACTGGTGGTACGCGTACCACCGGTTGAGAACCACTGGGTTAGAGGATTTATTTCTTCCACAAACGGTAATGTAACATCAATTACCATGGGCGATTGGTAACTCAAGTCTTCGAAAGTGATTGCAGGTTTAGCGTTGGTCCTCAAGACTGGGTCTTCAGTCAAGATTTCAATAGTGTCATTGAGTTCACTGGTTTGTGGAAGATTCGTGACGTTCGGGAAAAGGTTGATTTCGTCACACGTAGCACCCTCATAGACTTCTTCAAAATCGTCTTGCAAGTACTCAAAATACTTATCAACTCTGTTGGCCAGTTGGACATCATCTTCTGCATCATCATCGCCGCTGCCCCCTTCGTCATCCGATGGTACATTACACTTTGGTACTAACGCCAAAATTTTGTGACCACATGACTGCAAAGAAAGATAGAAGTTATTAGATGTGGGTCCACTAACAAGGGAGGAAAGGTGTCCCTAAAGAAAATTGTAGTTGAAAACACCATGTAGCGAATGAATTCCGATTTTGTAAATGAGTTTACAACCGAATTTCAGGTCGACAGACCTGCAAATGTGGTCTAAAGGGCGGTTTTCAGTAGGAGGAATACGTATCCTGCAGGATACAATGGCCCCAGCTCGAACAACTGTCACGAAACAATGTGAAGACTTGAAGTGCGATGTAGGGTCAATGTATCCTGGAAGATACACTTAGTTATAGGTCAACATATCCTAGAAAAACCACTATTCATTCAATAGACGTTTTCAATTAGCTGATAAGAGTTCGGGTTTACGCTCGGGAATGTTCGGTCACGTTCGGCTCCGCCATGCCGGGGGCCCGTGATAAGAGTGTGATAAGAAGCGTCGGGCAAACAAACGCGTCGCATTGCCTACATTCTATGTGTGCGACGGATTTGGGTACGTTTTCTGTCCTTTTTTTGCGATGAGAAAGCTTCATTGTATTTATGGTGTTTGTAAAAGTGACAGTAGGCAAGGTTTGAGTGGATATGACCCCACTGTGATGTTTTTTAAGTTTCTGAATCCGTGTTTGGAGTTTCGGAAAACTGAATTTTCGAGGTTCTGGCGGAATCCTTTACCTCTGCCTGAGCCGAAATTGGTGAAAAAATGTATTAAACACCACATTTCTTCGTGCAAAACATGCGAAATTTGTGAAAAGTGGGTCCTGAAATGCAAGAGAGAAGACGGCAAATTTTCAACGATAAGTGATATCAAGAAGGACACTTACATTATGTTCCAAGCACTTTCCTCCTTCAACCATCAAACTTGATTTGTTCGTTCATCTTCCCGGTGAAACAGTAAGTTCCATTTATTTTTTTAAATTACAATTTCAATATCCTACCTACTTAGTTAGGTAAATATTGTTCACTTTTATTCTGGTATGGGTACCTACACAACTTCAAAATTGTTGGTTTCAAATTGTAACAAGACCCTTACGGGTAGGTATGTAGGTATAATGTTACAGGCCGATCGCAATAGTTTCCGTTACCTTTTGGAGTACTTAGGTTACCTACAAAAAAATTATCATTGCGTGATAATAATAACTAATTTAAGCAATAGATCATAGTAAAGCAAGTAAGTAAACTCATCTGGTACGTCTATTTCATAGAGTTGTGAGACTATTGGGTTGTCCTGGGACTATCAGGACTCAATATTGGCTTCTGAAATAACTTTATGAATTGATTATATTCCTCAAACCCAGCGTGTTCAAAATCATGCCAAACATGAGTGCGAGACCACAAAATACCTACACCTACCTACTTGCGTACCCACCTATATAATTTACTTACAGAAATATGTAATACATTACAGAAACCGAAGAGGAATAAAAGAAAACGTCCAATATTAGTACTTGAAAGCGGGTTACAGGAATGTGTCAGCACGACTCTAGGACCCCAGAATGTGGTGTCACCAGGATCCCAGAATGAGGTGTCACCAGGACCCCAGAATGAGGTGTCACCTACCTTCAATGATGGTGGGTAAAATAAAACAACTGTAGGTACCTAACTATCCTCAAAGCAATAAGTATTACCTACCACTTCTTTCCCTTTTAGCGAATTTGTGAAAAAAAAGCTATTGCTCTGGGTCCAAAAAATTAGGAAGAGGGGGTTTGGGTGAAAATATCTTCATACAAATCCAATATGGAGTACCCTCATGCATACCCTAAAGTTTAACGCTTTTATATGTATATATAAAAAACAAAACAAATCCCCCCCTCCCCCTTCTAATCCTCTTCCGTAATCCTCTTCCTTGTTCCGTAAATCCTAGGGCCGGCGTCTGGTAGTCTTGGGTGACCTCCCCATTATTTTCAACCTTGAGTTTTTGTTTCGTTTTATGGCTTCCCCCTTCCGTCTTTGAGGGGAGTTTGGTAGGGGGAAAAATAGAAAGAAATGTGTATGTATGTTTGTGTCATTCCAGACGATATCTGACCTTACAAACGATGTAAAAAATCCCTTGTCTACAAAAACAAAAGAACAATTACATTTAAAACAAAATAATATAACAATAATTCAATAATAATAACAATAAACAATTACAAAAGAAAATATGAGGTCGAAAACCAGCGATTTTGGTCCATAAAAAAGCTTTTAATTTTAAAAGTTTAGACATCCAACTAGATTTTTTTTCTTTGTGCAATGTACATTTTTATTAAGTAGGTATTCCTCCTTACTTATTTAATTTTCGTTTTTCAGACGCAATTCGTTCAAGTGAGTAGGATACTTTCAGTGAAGTTTCGCAATCGCAGCTCATATTAGAAGGTACCTAGTATGTTCTTCCTTCTTACTTTAATGTTGTATGTTAATCCTCCTTTATGTTCTTCTTCCTTTCAATCTAGTTACGGGGATGGTATGGCTAAAATCAGCTCTTAAGATGGTAGGTAAGTAATTATAGGTGCTGTACCGGCAAATTAACCCAAGTTGCTGGAAAATACCTTTTTCTTAAAAAGTGTTATTTGGATTGTTTTTCCCAGAAGCCTTTGATACTGATAAAATTCACATAAGTAGATAGTTATACTCTTCATGCAAGTAGTACTACTCCTCATTGCGTTTCATTAGAAGCGTGGTAGTTATTTTTTACGTTTTTGCCTTGACTAGCCATTTTTATGCTTTCCGAAGTAGGTAATGCCTGTACTTTTTTTTTACAGAGATCATCCACGCCCATGAGGATCATTCCGCCCCCCAGAACAACACAGCTCATCAGCAGACTCAAACTTTGGGAGTGCATACCTTCTCTCGACCAACTCAAACAACGCCTATAAAGGATAAGAAGTCTAACAAGATGACTCAGACTGTTCCAGGCCTCCTCTCTGCCACTCAAACAACATTAACGTCATCCACAATCAATGATATGGTTCAAGAACTCGAAACTCTTCGCAAACAAAACGAAGCACTCCATAGGGAAAACGTGTCATTGTGTAGCCGTTTGGACCATGGCCTATTTGAAAGGTTTGAAACCCAACTCAAAGACAACGAACGTATGTGCCAATTTTTCTGTGGTTTCAATTACTCCCAATTGAGTGGCATTGTTAAGTTTTTTAGGGACGGAAAAGATGTACATCATTGGGGTTCCTCTGAAAATGGCAATTTGAATGAAAGCCGAAACCTGCAGGAGTTTATCTTAACATTGCTAAGATTAAGGGGTGGCTTGTTAATTGAAGAACTTCATCATTTGTTGGGGCTCTCAACGGGGCTTATTAGCAGTACGAGACTAAGTGGATCCAGTTAATGTATGCCAAATTGTTGTCCCTCAGAACTGACATGTTCCCTTCAAGAGAGAAATTTTCTCACTTCCGATGAGCTTGCGAAGGACAGTAAGGGCTGATTTTGCTTCATCTTTCCCTGAATGCTGACTTGCTTCTGTGGCTTGTGAATCAACTTCGGGAGTGCTAGGCGGCACTTCAAAGTTTTCTTTCACTTGCAAAGTTTTAACCACTTCCCGAGGGTTCCATGGGTAAAGGCCAGACTTTCTGAAACCGTTTCGAACAATTTCCGGTTTAATCTTGCTTAAGGTCTGTTCCAAAACTGATGCAAAATCTTTTTTCTTCACTAGAGGCTGGCCATTTTCCAGCCTCCACTCATGAACCATCTTTCTGTACGCCGCTTTCAATGGACCAAACACTGATACCTCCATTGGCTGTGTCAAATGCGTAGAATTGGGATGAAGTGATACCAGGACAATTCCGTTTTCACTGCAAAATTCACTCACGTGAAGCGTATGGCCATCCAAAAACAGAATTACTGGCAGCTGGACTCTTGTTTGTACAAGCCAAGGATGGAACACATTGCTTATGTATTCGAAAAACGTTGCCCCCGTCATCCATCCGTTATCCGACAATCCGGTTCCCCATTCTGGCGGGATGCTGCATGCAACCTCAGCAGGCAAACGCTTATACTTCAGCACTAGCAATGGAGGCGCAAAGACTCCTCCAGCATTGGCAGTGAGCAGCACAGTTATGCATTCTTTCTCGTCCGAGCCTGCTTGTTGGTATATCGTTCGATCTCCTTTCGGGGCCAGAACTGCGTCGTTCGTCGGGTTCAAGAAGAATGCGGATTCATCACCATTGAAAACCCGAAAGGGGTCTTCCAGGATGTCTTCACACCCGTTGTCAGTGAGGTACTTGAGAGGAGTAGTCCAAAAAAACCTTCCAAAATTCAATTTTTCGTTTTTATTTTTTTATTAAACTAGATAATATTATACGCATTTTCCAAAAAGAAAAATTAAAATTGGATGCTTACAACAGGAGATATAATTTTTTGAGTCTGCGGTCTCCCATGCGCTGCCAGGCCATCGCCTAGTGCCCTCCTGGTGCGTATGCTGGTTCATCCTCTTCCTCATCCTCCCATTCGTCCTCTAGCTTCCTTCTAGGCAACGTCCTCTTCTGTCGTGCTTCCTTGGTTATATCCTGGCTAGCTTTATTGGTTTTTTTTATACGGAGGATATCCGAACGCTTGCAGGCAGATATACAAAATGCTCCAGGGTCAATACCCAACGCCCTCAGAAATCTGCATATTGCTATTTCGCCATTGTTAAAAGTGGAAACAGCCACGTGCACTCCAAACTTTAGTGTAGTGAGACCTACAAAAGTTCTCTTAGGCAGTTTAGACCATATTACATTATTGAAGCTCTCGTTGTAGTTTTGCGTCCCTCCATGCAAGCATTTTTTGAGGAGCTCTGGTGCTGACAGGTCACGAAATATAGGTTTCATTTCCTGGACCACTGCAAACGGTAGATGGAAATGCTTGCTATGCTCATACTGCATGTTATTATGCTCAGCTTTTCTGTACTTGCACCATGAGTCAGGTCCAGGGGGACAAACACCATGAGTAGGGTTTTCGTCGTTCGATGAAAGATGAAAAAATATGGCCCAAAAGGCTTTTCTCATCTCTTCCAGTGAACCATTTGTATTTCGACGAATGGCAAGACCATAAAATTTTTGAATACGGTCAATACTTACGTCTGTCAACCTACCTCTCCCCCCAAGAGGTTTGTTGTCCATCAACTTTTTTTTGCACTGTTTTTCTTCAGATTCCGCAGTCTAGTGCCCATTCTCTTCTGCATGTGGCCAATGCATTCCAGTTTCTCCAGATTTACATATGGACCATAGGGTTTTTCAGAAGATATGGTCTTGAAAGAACTAGAATCCCCACCTCCTAAATAGCAAAGGTATCTCAAGTTTCGAGATTTAGAACGCTCATATATTTTTCGGGCCCCGGCCACCTCCATTCACCCACTGGTCCCTGAATAATTGGCTGTGCACACAGCTTCATGCTCATTTTTCCCCCTATTTGGGCATCTACAAAACTTTGTCATTATTTCAACGTCAATTACCTTACCACTGTCTCCACTAGTAGTACTGACAACACCATTCAGTGAAGTATGGCCTCTTTTGGTTTATTATTCTGTGAATAATACACCTATGTATTCGCTCAGCAAAAAAATTTTATAACACCCCCTCAAAATTTTTTCTTTTCCGTTTCAAGGTGCGTAGATTCCAAAAATGCAATGTCCGTCCGCCGTATCACGTGTACAGGGTTCATTTTCGCTCTAAAAAAATCGTTCTTTCGCACACATGCTCCATTTCGGCCCTAGTTGTGTCCCGAAACTTTTCAGCCCGATCGGAATATACCCAGGGGTGTTATGAGTGAAAATGTGTGTAAAAATAGGTACTTTTTGCGTTTTAGCAACATGTTGGTAACATGAGCTTTTAAGGTATCGTTTTTCATGTTTTTGGGGACGAGAAGACCGAATATGAAGTCGATTTTGACCAAAGAATAGAAAATTGAGGTTCTACCAGATGTTCAGCTCCCGAAATTGATTTTTTATGAGTCAAAAACCTGGGAAATCGTCTGAAATCACCATTAATAATTTGTAGAATAACACTGGAAAAAGTGTCAACAGGTGGATCAAGATGATTAAATGGTACTATCAATGATCAGAGATAATTTATTTAAAAAAAGGAGCGTACTTTATTCGTGTTTTGGGGGCCAAAATTGGTGGAAACCACCAGAGATAGCTATTTCAATCATTTTATATGAAAGATACAATAAATAAACAGCCAACATCTCTGTAGGTATGTCCAATGGAATAATAAACCCATGTGACAAGGACTTTGCAGCGTTTTTGCCAAGTACCATCAAAAGTTGCCGTGATGTCTCTATTGCCATCATTCTGTTGCACTGCTTCTTCCAATGCATCATTCATGCTGTTGTTACACACGTGCTCAGCAACTACGTCAAGGGTCCTTTTGTAAGGAAAAAACTTAGGAGGTGCAGGCAAGTTCATGATCGCACTGAAATTCATCGCAGCAGTTTTTCCCTTACCTATTATACTCCGCATAGCGTAAGCGAGCCGAGTATTGATTTCGTAGGGCCGGGTGATTAGGTTATTAGTTGGTATACGTACTGACAGTTTGGGGGAGTTCTCAAACTTGGAGGAATTACCACATGCCTGGCAATAAATCACAATTTGAACGGCCCATCCACTTCGTTTGCCAGTATCGATATTGACATCACCGCCGCACAAAATGCACTTGCAAGACACAGAACTGAGAATGTTTGCAACAAACTCTTTGATGTTGACAACATCGTGCATGTTGGAGCTCGCAAATTCGTCGTATTCATTCAAGTTGTCATGCAGCTTTTTCTCCGAAGACGATGAATGCGACGACAAAGAGGAGCCACAAGAAGTTGTTGACATTGCGTCATCTGTACCGATGTCAGGGGTTTCTTGATGTGCGAGTCTGAATGCAGAATTGTGCACAGGTGGTACTGTTTTAATTTTTTTAAACACTCGTCGATTTCTACCCATTTCGTATGAAATCAATCACGATCAGGCGCGTAGCGTCAGGGTTACCGGCGCTACCCTACACGAAAAATGAAAAAAATTACATTCCGTAGGTAGGTAGCAATTTGAATTGTCCACTCATAACTCCATCCTCCATGACTCTCCCTCCATGAAACTCCAACCTCCATGTCTGCCAGTCATGGACGAAAATCAGCCAAGTATCGATTAGTCGATTAGAATCATATGGTTTTCGGCAGGTTTCGAATATTTGAAATCTCAAGGTCGCTGGGGTACCGCTACCAGTCCTGTGGAGGCCCAGAATCCGATGTGTGTGTGTCTACATCGTCTGTGTGAGTGTGTTTGCGTGTGTGAGTGAGTGTCTTACACATCTTAAGGAGACTGTGTTAGTAAGTTGGGCTAGCGCAAATATCCAGCGTATCCAATCTTGGTGAGGAGGGATACTGGCGTATGGATCGATTGTAGCTATCAATTAAAAACTCGAGAAAAAAACTTTGACAACTTCTAGTGTCGCTGTCATCCATTTTGCTTTTCGGAAGCTATTCTTACGACGGCCTGTTTTCTCATAATTTTATTACTTGTAGTTTTCACAATAATTGTTCCTAATTTCAGGTTTAGTTGTTTGAATTCGAATCTTTCCTAGTGTCCTAGTCTCCTCCTAAAATGGATAGTTGTTGCGTTAATTGTTCCGTGGTTCGGCGTTCGTTTAGTTCTCGTAGTTTTAGCGAAAAGAACGACATCATCAGAGCCGGCCGGTCAACCTCAGCGTTGCCTGATTTCAAGAGAGTTGTGAAGGAACGTAACCGTGAGTACACTCGGCATTTCACTGTTGAAACATACAATAGGTACCAATGGTTATCAGGCTGTAGTTCGAAAAACCTTTTATTTTGTTTGCAAGGGAATGTTATGAATTATTTCTAATGAATTTGGAAGATCAATTGTAGTACAGTCAACTACGGTTTAGTTGCTGTTAGGTAATAGTATCCAACATGTGTTATTAATTACATAGAAATACATTCATTCTATGTAATTAATAACACATGTTGGATACTATTACCTAACAGCAACTAAACCGTAGTTGCTGGTTAGGTTACATTGACTATACTACAAGGAGGAGGTGTCCTCTTGTCACCAAATGTAAGGACGTCACTAACAGAATTACTGAACTGAAGGAATTCCTCATTGAGCACCGAAAATCTTATTTGAGTTTGGAACCAGATTACCTACAGGGGAGCGGCTCAACTTCCATGGCGGACAAGGAGAGAGACAAAGTCGATGCCGGGGCCCAAAGTATTATAAAAACATCTTCACAGCTTTTGCATGACCTGAAAAGAGATCTTTATTCCAAAGAAGATTGTGGTCAGTCGTTGGAAACGCACAAAGCTATCGTCGATTTATTGGAAACTTACCTGAAATCGGTTACTACAAAAATATTCACGGAAATGAAGGCCATACGTGTGAAGTGGACTATAGAAGTGCAGAAGATGTCAAAGTTCGAAACAGCTTTGGAGAAACCTTTGGAGCTCGTTGAAGGGGATGTATCAAAGTTTGACGAAAAAGTACCTGAAGGGACCACATTTTCTCCTTCAACCACTCCATATAATTATGAGGATGATGCGCCTCTTTCAGAAGAGGAGTTACAAATGTTCCAAATGGAAAATGATCATTTGTACAATGAACTCAATAGCTTCAATGACGAGGTAAAGTCCATCCAGAGCAAAGTGGTCAAGATAGCAGAGCTCCAGGAAGTTTTTACTGAAAAGGTTCTCGAACAGAATGAGGACATTGAAAGAATATCATCTACGTTAGTTGGTACGACCGAAAATTTAAAAGATGCCAACAGTCAGATCCGAAAAGCTATCCAGAGCAATGCTTCATTCCGAATTTACGTCTTGTTTTTCATTCTTATGATGTCATTTTGCCTTTTATTCTTGGATTGGTATTGGCTGAAACATTCTACTAGTTCCGCTAGCATGAGTAATACTAGGCGGTGAATCAGGTATCTCCTCTGAAGGGGTTGATACTAAGTATGCGAGACACGTTTCGGTATATAGGTCATGATTGACCTCATCGAGAGAGCAGTGGACATCTATAAAATAGAAATGCTCACAATGTAGAGTCACAGATGCGTAATAGTAAGACGTACCAGTGGCTTTGATAAGAACGCCTTTATGTACGCGTGACGTGACAATGGGTATGTGCTCAACAGGTAAAGTATGTCCTGGAGTGGCATCCTTCTCTGGCGCTATTGGCGGCGTGGTTCCATTCGATGCCGATGTACTATCCGGTATTGGTAAGCCTATTTCCGGAGATTGTGGCAGATGGGGTGGAGATAGGAGATTCTCTTCGACTTCAAATTGTAGCCGTCTTGGGACATATGTTGGTGCCGTAGGACGTAAACGTACGTCGACTTTTGTTGGAGACCTAATTCTACTGTCTTCAAAACGGACCAAATGGCTTACAGCTTCAGTTACATGCTGCAATGTTATGTCCATTAGGCTGGGGATGTCGAGGCGAGATCGTCTTTTGGCCTGACGTCCATCGTCATGTGTTATACGTGCTCGTTTTAACCCAAATTGTGCATTAGGGTAAGCTCTCGTAGCGTCAATATTTACACTACTGCGCGGTTCAGCATCAGGGAAAGAGTTGCGTCTTCGTTCGGCCCTGCGCTGGCGTGCCCGCTTGCCTCCACGACGATAATTCTCATTTTGATTCATCGTGTTCATTGGCGGTATCGGTACAAGAAATTCTAGAAATGCCTGACTTTTCAGTCCAGCTTGAGTTTTCAAGAAAATTCTATTTGTACTTCTAATATATTTCTATATTAGTCTGACTTTGCAGTCAAAATCGGATGCCCTATACTCTCCCATATACGTCGGCTAATCACTGACTGGTAAGCTCCTGAATCGTATAACATTCTTATCGGCTTACCATTGATCTTTATCTTTAACATTACCTTGTTACCTCTCGCGAGTTGCCTACAACCCAAGTCCGAGTTTTCATCACTGTCATCACTGTCAGAATCCGATCTTGTGACTTCGACATCTTGTTCCTCGAGACGATTCGCTAATCTTCTTCCCCCGGCCTCATCCCTGGCCGGAATTACTGATCTTCTCCTGCAGACTCTGGCAAAGTGGTTCTGCCCTTCACAGATGTTGCACTTTCGCCCCTGAGCTGGACAGACATCTAGGTCCTTGTGTTTCTCCCATCCACATTGAAGACAACTGTTCTTGGGATCCAATTTTTTTCGCCACTCCTCGTTTGTTCGTCGAGAGTGCCTGAAGCCTTCGTTTCGATCATTACCCCCATTCCGGGAATTCCGACTGGGATTACCCTCAATTTTATTGATGAGCACTTCCTTCCCAGTTAACAGATCCAACCTCTTCTTGGCTGTGAAACCTTGTTCCAGTTGACTGGATAAAGCTTCCACTTGTGCAAGTGAATGTCCATTTCCTGGGAAAGCCTTCAATAATTCGTATTGCCAATTGGAGTTATTTATACCCACTATGATTTGATCTCTGATTCGTTCTGTCAACGAGTTTCCAAAAGCGCACCTTCCCGCCAGCGCCCTTAGATCATTCACGAAATGTCTGATGTTCTCATTCTTTTCTCTCCTCCTCAAAGTAAATGCTACTCTTTCTGTCGTAACACTGAGAGCTTCCTGGTAGAATTCCTTCATTGTTCCTAACAATTCTGAATATGAACACTCACGTAGCGTCCGTGGTCGGTAGTGGTCAAGGAGCATTTGGAAACTCTTGGGCCCCACTTTCCGGAGGAGAGCATCTCGTCGTCCACCTTCTTCTCCGATATTCGCTGCATCTAATTCCAATTCAAAGTATGGTAAGTAATATTCCCATTTCTCAATATCTGGGTCAAATGGACGAACCTTCAATTTCGCGCCGTCGTTCAGCCGTCGATCCACCGAACTCATCCCTCTTCCCTCATCAAAAACTGTCGAATGTCTCACTCGTGGCATATTTATGCGTGGATTTCTATTTCCGTCGCCAGTTTTCTAGACGACATCATGGTCACGGCAAGGAACCGGGAGGACCACCTGAAAGTCATCAAGTTAGTCCTGGAGAGGTTGGACAATGCAAGAATGCGGATCCGGCCAGAGAAATGTAAGTGGCTGAGAGATAGCGTAATATATTTAGGCCACAAAGTGGACAAGTTTGGAATTCATCCTACTGAGGAACGAATCGAGGCACTGAAACAGTTGAAAGAGCCAACAAATGTGAAAGAGTTGAGGTCGTTCCTCGGGTGTATTAATTATTATCAAAAGTTCATTCCAAACCTCCAGGGTGACTGTGCTACTCTACACAGGCTTCTGCAGAAAGGAGTTAAGTGGTGTTGGACGGTAGAGCACAGCAAGATTGTTGAACGGTTGAAACATACTCTAACATCCGCGGATACACTGGTCCATTATGACCCGAAGTTGCCACTAGTTTTGTATACAGTTGCGAGTGAGACAGGAGTGGGGGCTGTTTTGTGTCATAGGGTTTCAGAAGGAGTGGATCGACCGATTGCATATTCCTCGAGGACCTTAAATAATTCAGAAAGGAAATACTCTGTTATTGATCGCGAGGCACTGGCAATAGTAGGCGCTGTCCGGAAATTTGAGCGCTATTTATATGGCAGGAAATTCATCTTAAGGACAGACCATAAACCTCTGATGTTTATATTTGGAGAAAAAACGGAACTGCCAATACTGGCAATGAGCCGAGTGAGCAGGTGGGAGCTCATGCTAAGGGAATTTGATTTTGACATTGAGTATATTCCGGGAACACAAAATAGTCCAGCCGATGTACTTTCCCGGTTGCCTGTGGGTATTTCGGATGCAAGGGAAGGCGATTTTGGACTAAAAATTGCGCATACTAGGTTAAGAGATATTTGTATATCCAAAAGGCTGATGACGACAAGGACATCGGCAGATCCGCTGTTGTGTAAAGTGATAAGGTTTGTCCAAGAGGCTTGGCCACAGAAAGAAGCGCTAGAAGAAGGGTTGAGAACGTATTTTGAGAAAAAAGATGAGCTTTCTTTTGAGGAGGGTATGCTGATTTGGAAAGGTCGGATAGTAATACCAGCGTCACTTAGGGAAGATGTTATGGAAATCCTGCATGAAGGACACCCTGGTTCCTCAGTGATGAGGTCTATTGCGAGGATGCACGTATGGTGGCCTGCAATGGACAAGGAAGTTGAAACCTTTTTGAAAAAGTGCAGCGCGTGTCAAGAGAATCGTCCTTGGGACCCGGAGTCTCCAATATATTCATGGAATGTGTCGGAAGAACCATGGTCGCGGCTCCATGTTGACTTTGCTGTTGCATTTGAGGGGCATAATTGGCTACTGGTCGTAGATGCAACAACGAAATGGATTGAAATAGTGCCAATGAAGATCACGACAGCAGAAAAAACTATTCAAGCCCTGGAGGAAATGTTTTCGAGGTTCGGGATGCCTAGAATGGTCGTTTCTGATAATGGACCACAGTTCATTTCACAACAGTTTCAGGATTACTGTAAGCGGAATAATGTGAAACATGTGACGTCCACTCCATACCATCCGAGAACCAACGGCCTAGCCGAAAGGGCGGTACGGACCTTCAAACAACGGTTTGCAGCATCTAGAGCTTGTGGCTTGGATCTTAGGACTCGCCTGGGACAATATCTAAGATGTTATCGGACGTCCGTACACTGTACAACAGGAAGAACTCCTGCATTCCTCATGTGTGGGAGACAATTACGCACTCGACTATCCCTCTTGAAGCCAAGTCTTGCAGAGCATATTGACCGAAGATTGGACCAGCAACAACATGCAAGAGGAATGTATAAGGAGTTTGCTGTAGGGGAGGTCGTATGGGTAAAACGACGGAAAGAGGACCAACGATTTCAAAAGGCGGTGGTGCAACTCAAGACCGGTCCGCTTTCGTACGTAGTGCTCCTCAACGGCCAGGAGTTAAGGGTACATGCTGACCACATGAGGAAGGGGGGAGAAAATGTAGTACAGTCAACTACGGTTTAGTTGCTGTTAGGTAATAGTATCCAACATGTGTTATTAATTACATCAATAATATCATAAAATTCCTTTGACAAACAGCTTGCTAAGAACTGCTTCACATTTACATTTTTAGAGTGTGTGAGGAAGTGTGAATGTTGGTGGGGGGGGGGGGGGGTGGAATTCGTTGCGGTACTCCCGTCACCAGAGGCACGCTACGCTCCTGATCACGATGTACCTAATCACAAATGAACTTAATATTGAGCAACAAAATATCCAACGCCACGTATCTCCAGTAAACAACCTTATCATTGATAACCACGTTCTTCTTCTTCTTCTTTCTCTTTTATTGCTTGTGAAAACATTCAGAACTAACACATGGAATAGAAAACACATCCATAAAGAAATGTTACATCCTAAAATGAAGAAAAAGTGGACCGTGTCACAAGTTCAAGCGAAGCCTAGTTGCCAACGCCTCGTCGCGGTCGTCACCTGTCCTACCGAAAAACCTCTCTCCTGAACAATAATTAGTTTTGTTACACTAAAGTGCACTTTTCTCTGGAACCACTCGACCGATTTTCCTTAAACTTTGGAAATTTACTCACATGGATGTATTTTAACTTTACCGCCGAGGAAATTTAGATTATTCCTTTTCCTTGAGAGTAAGAGTTTTTCTCATCCAAAAAAAAAAGAAGCAAAATGTGAATATCCGATTTCACATTCAGCTGACTTGATCCCAAAAATCAGAGGATGATGTTTTTGAAAAATCCTCGGCGGAAACGTTAGTGTATATATATACACAAACATTGTCTCAAAATCTGAGCGAAATTGGTCGAGCAGTTTCTGAGAAAAGTGCACCTAAAAATACCCTTTTTTTCACCAACAAAAAACCTGATTTGCCGATTTTTGATATTTTCTGTAGAAGGCCGATTCAAACGAAAATTTGACGAGACGTACTATACTATGTGAGGAACAACACCCAAAAATTTCAAGTAGTTTTGTAAAGAGGTTTGGGAGATATGAGGGTTGAAAGGAGAAAAAGGCATGCTCGGAGTGGACTACTCCCCTTACCCTTTCACTACCGCGTAGAGATACGAATTTTTCCCCGCCGATTTTTGGGTTGTAATCGATTTAGGAGTGCTTCAGTATGACACACATCAAATTTGAACTCATTCCGATCATTAGGACGAATTTTAGAGGGCCGGGACAGAATTGTCCCAGTTGTAGGGCACGGCACCAAATGTTGTCCCACTGGTAGTAGAGATATGTCCCAGGACCTGTGCCTCTGGTTCGGGAGTGCTATCCAATGTCCCATTAGTATTTTCAAGAATGTCCCGGACCAGTCCCTTTGGCAATACAAGTGAATAAAACAGTAATATTCGTTCGAAAAAATTTAATAAAATCAAGTATACATACACATAGGATTTTACATAAAATTTTGGGAGGAACAATACAATGAACACATGGATTCACAGAGGAAAACGAAGATAGGTACTCCAAAAACATGTAGATCCATGAAGGAACACGTAGAAAGATCCAGAACATAGAACTGCTCAAATACCACATTCCTAATCGGACAAGAACACAGATACATACACATAGGATTTCACATAAAATTTTGGGAGGAACAATACAGCTGGGACAAATTGGGACTGACCCCAGATAACCATACGATACCTGGTATATTGGTGTATCTGCGGTTATCGGCACTCAGTAGTATGTAATTAGCTTCTAAATGACCAAAACTACCTACTTTACCGTCGTCTGTCTAGTAATTAGCTTCAAAATGACCAGATAGATAGACAATATTGCAAAGTAAAGAGACAACACAGCTAACAGGTTCAAGGAAACATGCAAAATCGGTATCAAGAACCCCCGGGACAACAACTTTTTTTAGTTTTCGTAGTTAGTAGTATAGATGGACTTGCCAATCGTTCAGTTTTCGGAAAGGGAAAACGGAATTTCACCCTGGGTGAAGCTTTGCAAGAACGGGGTACTTTGTGTTGACCTTCCTCGCAGAAAAACACAGCGTGACTGATAAGAATTACCCTGCCGCCACGTGTGGTGTACTCTGGCGGCCATTCGATTTACTATCGTGTTTGTGGGACCTGTCAGTACAGCTGGGACGTGGAAGCACGGAAATCGGAGTATTTTTCACTCCTCTACAAATTTTCAAAGGTAGAATGTCCCGATTTGTCCCGATGGTAGTGAAAGGGTTAAGAGTGTTTTCTGCCCACTTGATATCATTACTGGTTACGGCACTCCGGCAAATTGTCAGGTTTTGAGGGATTCTTTCGGACAGACCAGGATTCCGTTGTAAAAATGATTTGTACCATGATCTGCCAGGGCGTCCCTCAGTGAATGGGTTGGGCCTCTTCAAATCCTTGAGGTTTTTTTTTGGCGCTGTCAAGTAGGTCGTTTTTTTGGATGGGGAATCCAGCTCTTGCAGAGTTTGTTAACCATGACACCATGTACTCTTCCTCTTCCTTCGTAAAAATGCTGCGAGGGCCCATTTTTTCTCAATCGGCCGAACACCCTTTGACTTGTAGAGAAGGGATACACGAGGGACACAATTGCTACGAGCAGCAGCTGCTACCGATATGCCATTCTTCACATCCTTGATTGCCTTCATCATTTGCTCTTGGGAATATTTCAAAATAGTCCGTTTCCCCTTTCCACCATCATTCTTCTTTTTCTTGATTTTCTTTTGGGTCCTAGTCAAATAGAAACAAAAAGAAAAGATTCAAGATGACAGAATAAAAACTCATCGTGTTCATCATCAGTAGTGAACATTCACAGTACCAGTAGTGGACACCCCCTGTCCGCCTTTGGTGCAGGGGTTGAACCAAAGGCGGACAGGGGGTGTCCAGGGGGGGGGGGGGTGAAAAGGGGTTTTTCGCCGTACTAGTAGTGGACAGGTACAAATCACATCAAAATTCGAGTATAATGAAACTTATCTGCAAAAACTGAATTCATTTTTTCAACTTTGACGTGTATGCTCATTAACACGAAATAGTTATGAAAAACGTCGATTTACGCTTAATAATCTTACCTCAACTTCTTAGACATCCTGGGAAGACACACGGCTCAGAACACCAAAACTTGAAGTAAGGTAACTGTTAGGTTTCCTGCTTCTTGTCATTTTGTTATTACTACCCACTTCTTCTTCGTCTTGCTTGTTCTTGAATACTTACTTGGTGGGCAGAAAAAAGAAAAACCTTTCTAACTGGGCTTATATCCTTATTTTATTAGTTTTACCATCGAGGTGTCCGCTTCTGGTACCCTGTCCGCCATTGGTGCTTTTTCCTTACATAAATTCTTTTTTTCTAACATTCCTGAGTTAGAACCTGTGTTCATATTTTTTTTATGGAATTAAAATTAAATGTCACACTTCAACCCAACTTTTACTATTGTCTCCCTGTGTTTTCCTAATCAAAATTTCCTCTGCATTAAGCTAAGTAACAACTATTCATGCATTGACGCCCATCCCATATTTTTCACGGTTTGCTTCTTTGTTTTTTCATTTTTTCCGCTTTTTTCAAGTTCTTTATCAATGTTCTCTACGAGCCGAAGGAAAAGTAAAAACAATGAATCAACAATTGCAAGTAACATTCCGTATATTTTAATTTTAAGAACATAGCATTTAGTGCAGCTGGTGGTATCATTGTCCTTCGAACATAGTATTTCTATGCTCGTTGAGAATAAAGGAAATATTTGACCACATTTCAGGGTCTTAGCAAATTACTATAACATAGGTATCTCTATAAATATCACAATCGCTTTGAGCACCAATAAATTGCCACCTCGATAGCTACATATAATTTATTATGTATGTACCTGTTGACTATGACTCGGGCATAATATTGTAGGAACATCCACAAAATAAGTTATTAAAAGTGTCTCAACTCGAGTAAACTAGGTAATTAAAATAACACAGTAGGCACAGTAACACATTAAAGAAAACAAAAACACTAAATTTTTGCAAATAAACTTGAGACGTAATAAACGAAGCCAAAAAAAAAAATTGTGACGATAAGTTGAACGAAATAGAAGACAACAGAAACGCAGACAATAAGAAACGCAAACAAAATTCAAACAAATCTGTTTAATCAGAACAAGAGTTTTAAAATTTCTCACATTTGGTTCGTTGAATATTGAGGGGTGAAGAGATTATTTATTAAGTTACAGTTTCCATCTTACTCAAGGCATAAGGGGGTTAAATTTCTAACCGTTCTCATCTCAAAAAATTCAATAGATAAAAATCTATGGTGGTAAGATCTGAGTTTAACTGACAAACTTTGCCACAGGTTTTCATCGAAAAGAATCCTCTCATAAACCAACCCTTTTTTCGACCAAACAACAAAATCACCCCATTTCGCCCCCTACAATTCCCATTTGCATCTGAATTTGTTTATAGTATTGGTGAGAACTTGATTTCTTGCCCTTCTTGTTGCAGACAAAAAGATGCCAATTGTTTTTTGCTCAAATTCATGAAATCTTGTGGGTGCAAGTTTCTTAATTTATATGGGCACTTTATCTCTAATATACCAATATTGGTTTGATTTTCACTGCCGTAAACTATGCCGTCAGGAGACGCTGCCAGACCAGGATATGAGGGGTTGATCCACAAACCAGTTTCTTCGACGATGTTTCCAGTCAAGATGGAATAAGCACGTTTTGCCTCATTTTCATGTGCTTTCCCATAGTCTGTATACTTGGAAGAGAAAGGGAGGGGGAACCACAAGTGATCACGTAATTTGATGTAGGCATTTTCCTCGGTCACATTTACAAAAGAGGAAATTACAGAAGCTGTCACCAGCAGTCGCCGAATGTTCACCCAATACTCACTTAAACTTTGAGTGACAGTATTGTGTACAACACCTGGGGCATTTAGCCCAAACTTCAAACTTTCCTCCAGTTGACATCTCAGTGACTTCAGAACTTCTATTCTTTCTTCTTCCACGGTGTAATCACTATATGAGTAAGAAAGTGATGTGTCCCACTTGGTTCCATCGGGGAACAGCGAACGATCCAAAGCTAGGTCCAACATCAGTATCTTGTTTTCTTCTTGGTTCTTGCAGGCATCGAGTTCAATCTTGATAGTTCTTGTTGGGTCTCGCTTATTTCTATATTTGTCCAAATATATTTGAACAGGTGATTTATTGCAGCCTCCCTGATTCTACGAGCAGGTTTTGCTGGTAGGGGCTGTAGGAAAAAAAACCATTTTTCGAGGTGTAGGGTCCTCTACTGCGAAGAGCACAGCACCAACATGAGAACATCGTTGCAGCTCCTTAGCCTTACATTCGCTAGACGCATCGGACACTGTTCCTGATGACATCTCAAGCATCACAAGAACGTTATATATATTTTAGCATTATTGTTTTTCCCCATGGAAGACTTGACTTAACCTTTTAAACAAAATGACTTCTTTGATGTGGACAGCGCGTCAAGGAGATTCAAAACGTGACCACTTTGGAAGAAGATGCGGCCCTTGAGAAGGGGTTTGGAAGTTCCAAAATCCCGAAACGATTCCTCTTCACTCTCACTATCCACAACAACAGCAGAATCAACCAGGTACTGCTGAATCAGCGATAAGTTGAACTTTGGGGGAATAGGCATTGACGGGAACTCTTTCCATCCAAGCGCAGGGTATACATCGGGAGGATTTTCTAATGCATTCAGATCCCTGTTCCGCAAAGCCTTTGCACGTTTAGCCAAAATTTCAGCACAAGTTTTGTCCTTGGACGGCGACAAACGCACTTGATGTTTAGAAATACTAGCTGCACTTGCCAACAGCTTTTCTCGACGCATACCAGAAGTCTTGCACCCGTGGCATTTCAGGAAATCTTTCAGTTGTTTTACAGTCGGATTGTCGGGTAAACGCGACACCGGGACGCAGTTTTCGCTCAAACGAACTTTCTTAAATGGAATAAACGGTATCATGATGTAATTCGCGAAGTGAAAACTCAGAAAGGCATTGACTGTATTACAGAATTCACATTGACGCCGAGGGGTTTAGCAGGTTTGTTTGCCCTCCGCTGATAAGAGAGATAACAGAGATAACGCGGCCACAGAGAAGAGATTCACGTTCACATGGAAGCTTTGAGGAGCGCATGCGCATTACGCTTGCTTGAAAACGTCTATTTTGAATGATTTCTAACAAGTTTAGGAGCAAAGGAAGTAGGAGAAAAATTGAGGAGCTTATAAAACAGATATAACTACGAAAACGAGTCAAGTAAACTCACCAACATTATCCTGAGCTCAGCTTCAGGCGGCAAACCACGATACCGCAAACTCAAAGTAACGTGTTGTGACTGGAGTAACGCCATTCAGTTGGTTAGTTGTGTATAATTTACTAGTCAATGAATAAGCCATGGTGGATGTATTTGCTGGATGGGGTTTATTTTTTTCAGAGCGGGTCTTTGAACTTGTGTATCCTACAGGATACAATGGCCGTTAAAGGGTTAAAAAACTTGAAATATCTATTCGAAGGGTCCAGTTACTCCCGAATTTTGGGGTATCTGGAACCATCCCGTCTATTTTCCATGTAAATTGCAATTCGAACCATTCAGGCATGTGGGCCCATTCGACAATGTCATCTATCTAGCATCCTAGGACTATTTTTAAATTTTTTTTTCTAGAAATTAAGGTAGTAAACGATGTAAGCAAGGATGGCATAATGCTCTCAGGAGATAAAGCAATGAATACATCTGCAATAAACTTTGTATTTAATGTAGAAACCCTGATACAATTAAAAAGTGGCCAATAAGCAATAAACATGAATAAAAATGGTCAAAAAACATTGAAACTTGAGTTAAACAACGTACATAACTTCTTATTACCTAAGTAGGTAAGGTATCGGAGGGTATTATGGCCCACCTAACGTTTGGGTATTTTTCATGCCTCAAATTTGAGAACTTTCCACAACATAATTACGTCACGTTGTAACCTACTTATCCAAGTATTTAAAAAAACCAGTGCCACCCATTCTCAAATCACCATTCTGAACGAGAAAATCGATTTTCCAAACCCTTACCTGAGGGCCATATTCCCATCACCCGATGGTAATATGGCTCACCATTCTGTTTCGCAACGAATTTGATATTTTATTGAATAATTAGGTAAAACGACTAAAAAAGAATAGATTATATAGTGTTCAAAGTTTTAATGGATCATAAATTGTTAAATTATGAAATTTTACAGTAAGAAAATTAAATTTAAAAAAGTAAAAATTTAGAATTTGATTATTCACAATCGTAGCAAATGAACACTTTTTTATCCTCTTTTGTGAGTCCCAAACACTCTTCATGGTAATAAATACCACATTTGTAGCATCTTCGCATGTCTTTAACTTCGTCGGCTTGACACAGTCGGCAAAACCAACTCTCAGTGGCGCTATTGGTCTTCTTCGGACGGCTGTGCTTTTCTGCCTTGTCTTGAGAGGTAGAACATCTGCCGTTCTTCTTTGCCTGCTGATTTTTTTTTCGATTTGGGCAACTTATAATCTTCACTTTGGCTGGTTCTGGAAAGAGCCGTTTCTTGAGCAACAAACCGCGTGAGTTTATCGCAGGCTTCCGATTTGTGGTGGTCTTTTTTTTAATTTTTGGTGTTGGGAACAAGTCACTGATGGAACTATGGAAGAGCTCCCAGTTGATTTTTCAGTAGAGGGCTGTTCACTAGACTTGGGTGAGTCTTGTGGGTTTTGATTATCAGAGCTATCTGACCAGTCGTCACTTTCATCGTCAGAGTCACTCGAAGATGACGGTAAGCGAGAACGTTTTCGAGGCTCAGGAGGGTTTTTATTGGGTGTCACTTGGAAAGAGGTTCCAGGCTGAGGTTCTTCGACGATAGGAGTGGGTACAGCAGCATCTTCTTCTGGAATGGTCGCTCACTGGCCATGCTAGGAGCAAACGCCTCCTGAGGTATAGCGAGAGGGTTAAATGGGTAAATCCCCGTTGCTTTAAATCCACTCTTTACGTTGGATTGGGACATAGACTTATCCCAGGTTGGAGTGTAAATTTCACCAAAATTTAGCTTGGATATCTCGCTCTCCCCCTTATGACTGCTAAGATACACAAGAGCGTTTGAGTCCCAAAATGTCTCAAAACTTTTAAAACAGGCTTTGTCAAAGGGCTGGAGTTCGTGGGTCGTGTTTGAGGGCAAACAGTACAGGATTATGCCTTTCTCCTCAGCCGCTTCACAAATTCTGTAGTCCAAATGACATTTCGCCCCATCGAAAATAAGGAGACACTTTCCATTTGGCTTGAATCTATCCAAGTGGTTGATGAACTCAACAAAAGTATTCACGTTCATGCTTCCTTTCGGTGTCATATGAATTTCGGACCCAGGAGGGAGATCTCGATCCCACCCAGGGTTCTTTCTCACCCCCTTGAACAAAAGCATGGGCGGGATAACTGTGCCCAAAGCACTTCCACATGACACGACAGTAGGGTGGAGCAAAAAAAATTTTCTCTGGAAAAGTCGTGCTCCCCAGGGCTTATATCGTGACATTTGCCACCAAATGGAAGACCTCAAAGTTTCAAGTGTGTAGGTGGTCGGGAAAGTTTGCCAGTCGGGGCTTAAAGTTTTTAAAATTTCCCATTTTTTGAATATTTTCCCCAATATTTTAAAACTAGTTTTTTCAACTCTGAATCGTTGTATCATACTCATAAACCACACTAGAGGGATTAGGAGTTTAAGAAATGATCAAATTAAATAATTAATCAAAATCAGAACATAGCTTCAAGAGAGGGAAAATTTAGGTTATCAATAAGAACCAACAATTTTACAACGAACCGTTTATTTGAAACTTGAATGATTTATATTACAAAATAAATACATGAGAATATATAGGTATCGTGATATTTATTGCACTGCTCACTGACCGATCACAATGAATCTTCGAGAGTACGTTTCTTGAAATTTGGGATTTTTTTCCTGTTTTCTTCTACAGACAAGAGTAAATTTTGCCGTTGGTCTTCTTTAGTGGTGACAATTTGGGAAAAATCTTGCATCAACTTTACCCCACGTTCGGCCACATCATTCACAACTTTCAAATTTGTGACAAAGTTCTTCATTTTATTGTAGTTTTCGTCTTCTTCCCAAGCTGAGGGTGGGTTCTTCAACCAGGAATGGTCTTGTTCGAACATGTCGAAAAGAAGTCGGGAGTTCGGCCCAACTAGATGTTCTAGTTTGGTACTTTGATTCAAAGTGGGGAACACCGGGACGCCTTCCGATAGCTTTAGCCGAGAGAATAAGCATTTTCGAACGCAGGAAGCAATTTTTCTCCTCTCAGGATCTGGTAGATGGGTCGAAAACAAGGAAAATGGTGCTACCTCCTCAGTCAGGTACCAAAAATGACGGATGAATGTCGTAAGGGCTGCTTGAGCAACAGTTTCGTCAATTCGGCGATACTCATTAAAGGTGTGCCAAAGTTCCAGGTCGTTCTTAGGACTATCCGCTGCTTTTGGGGCATTCAGCCAGCTCTTGATAAATATCAGAGCGTTAAATAAACAAACTCGTCTCAGATTTTCCACTTTCTGGGAATCGTAGTTCATCTTGTCACTGAAAGCGAACATTTTCGCTGCATATATTATCGTTGACATCCACCTGGCTTTGTGGAACGCTCCAGGCTTTTGCCAACGAATCCCTCTTGGCGGAGTTTCACCTAATATTATGAGAAGGACTTCGGCACATTCTCGATAATCTCCACGAAGAAGAAAATCTTGTTCTCGGCTAAGAACATGATTCAAAAACAAAATAGCTTCTTCTTTCAAAGTCTTCAGCCTTCTATCTTTGATTTCGAGTATGTTGAACTGTTCCAAGTTGGTGGAAATAGCTTTCCAGTTTCCTTGGAATTCCTTAAACTCCAAATTATCGGGGCTCATTGATTGGCCGAAAATGGATTTCCACGCACTGCCCTCAATCAGCTCAAAAATATGGTGTCTACATGCCAAGAAAAATAACTTCCGATCGATTAACTTTTCAAGTCGCACACATGCGCCGTTGGCCCATCCGCTATTGGAAGCAGTAGTATCAAAGCAGAGAGCAACGATATTATCAACAACACCCCAGTCTTTAGTGAGTTGCATTACGCGAGTTGCCTGAGACTCACCCGTGGAATCCGGTAGACTCGGGACGCCAAGAAGTTTTCCTTCTTTGTAATTGGGCATTCCGGATATCAAAATGGCCAGTCTTTCTTCAACTTCGTTGTTCTCATTGTTCATTTTCATTAGCTTGCCATCCCAATGCAACACGCAATACTCAGGTGGAATGAAATCCATCTTGGAAGAATTGGCGATTTCAGTACGCTTTGCGTCACAAGTACGTCTCACCGTGTCCCGACTGAGACTGAAATCTTCCAGACATAATAACCCTCCATAATAACTGAAGCAACTAATCCAGTTCGTTGATTCAGTGAAAGTCCCAACCGATCAGATATCTGAGATATTTTGCGAGATTTGAAAGGATTCTTGGGGAGGCATATAGGAAGTGATTGTGGCTTACTGGAAGAAGTTAAGGGCGTTGGATGAAATTCGGGATCATCAGCGCACGTTTCAGCACAATCTCTCTCATCTTCAGGGTTGAAAGTAGTTTGAACATTGGTGTCAACATTTTTTAATACGGTTTCCTCTTTATATTTCAGTATTCTCTTCAATTCCTGTTCAGTTCGTAGGGTTTTTTTAACGACTTTTTTTGTATACTTTTTATCTTCTGCTGCAATCTTAACATCTTTTCCCTCTATGATTGCGTTCAGGAATTCAATGTCTTCTTCTTTCTGCTTAGCATCTCTCAACTGATCAGTCTGTATAAGTTGCATGGCATTATCAGAGTGAATGAGAAAATGATGGTTCAATGACTGGAGGAAAATATCTTCCTTCGTCTTATTAAAAGGCTGACCTTTACCTTTTTGGAGAGATCTACATTCATCATAAAGCTTATTCAACTTACTTTTAATCTTGTCGTTCCTTGCTGTTGGGATGCCAGCTTTTCGCCACCGCTGAACAGTTTCATTGACGACTTCATCAGCAATATTTCCACATCCATACGCGTGCTTCACAGTTTTCCACGGACACTCTTGCTTTAAAAAAACAAAATATCTCAAAACATCGCCCCTGGTGGGGATGCGTGAAATTGGTAACTGATCACTTAACTTTCCCAAGAGCCAAACCACTGAATCCGAACGCAACTTCGGTTTTTCGCTCAAACTGGAGTTCATAGTTAACTATTAAAAGAAACGATGAAAAGAGATGCACGCACTCGCCAAAAGACAATGAAGGACTGAATATTTCTAACTCAGTGCTTCGGGAAAATCTTGTCGAAACATGTTCAATGTTCATACCGACATGATTAAACAAAACACGTTCGTCCTTCGACCACCTATCGACATTCTGGCTTTTAGGCTCGTTTTCTTATCTAGTACCATAATTTCATTCTAAACTCAAGATGCACATAAGTGGAAACCTACACTTTTATGCGTTTGTAAATGGTATTTACTAAAGGTATGACCTTTTGGAAGTTACACAATTCGTTTGAAAAATATTGGGAAAAATAATCAAAAAATGGGTTATTTCCTCTAAATCTCGAAACTTTAAGCCCCTACTGGCAAACTTTCCTGACCACTTACAGCCTTGAAAATTTGAGGCCTTCTGTTTGGGGGTAAATGTCACAATTTAACCCCTGGGGAGGACGACTTTTCAAGAAAAACTTTTTTTTGCGCCACCCTAGACGACAGTCACACTCTCGCCATGCTCTTTTGCCACTATGTGGACTCTTTTTGCCCCTTTTTTTTGCGAAAACTCTTCATTGTCTTTTGTCATGAAGTGACAGCCTGCAGCCCTTTTCATCCATATTGAAAATTCTTTCTAGTGAATTAATCAGGTTGTTTTCAATCTAGATTTTGTGTAAAGTAGAGAAGTGATGGCCCACAATAAATTTATTCAGCTTCTGCGCCCGGGCAGGGTTTAATCTCTGAGATTTCCTCCTGGCAACTTCAGGATTTCTCCGGAGAAAAGCCTTTAACCACCAACGCCCAGCACGACCCTTTGCGAATGAGTGAGGGATGTCATTTTGTTGACAGTATTCACAAACGTTTAGCTGCAAGACCTTTGTCGTAATGGGATAGCCAACGTCACAAAGACGGAACAGTCGGTAACAGAGTTCAGATTCTTGGGCAGGAGATAAAACTGGTATGTGTCCCAACTAATGTTTCACCACTTGTCCCTTCTCTAAATATCGGCGAAGTGTGCGTCTGGGAACACCATACTTTCTAGCGGCTTCCCTCACCGAAATGCTCCTTCTTCCTTCTGACAAACCCTTTACTTCTTGAAGCGATGCTGTCAAGTCCTCTTGGCTCCACGATCCTCTACGCACTCCTCCTTCACCATTTTTCTTTTTCCTTGGCATGATCACGATCTGAGAAAGAATAAGGAGGAAACTCACAAGTGTGTACATTAATCGGACTCAAACTAAACGTTCGTCGCTATCTCAACAAGAAAGGAACATATTCCCGACATGCTGTTAATAAGGCCCGCCCGGGCCATAAAAGCCACTTTTCAACATTTCGTAAACAGCCTTTCTAACCGATTTCTCATCAAATCTACCCAAAAACCAACATCACCAGTCCATTATTCGATAAAAACTGATGAGGAAACGGTATGGTTGGTTAGATATTTGTTTGAATTTTTATGAGTAAAAAATGCGGACTTACCTAGCTGTCATAACAAGGCGCCTCTTGAAACACAGAAACTACTGTTTAACGGCCGACGACGTCGACGGGAGTGCGATGGTGGCGCGTTAAACCCATTTGTTATCTCTCACGTGGTCTTGCCTAAGTTAATATGAGCGACATCTGCCGATTTCTCGGTCAACTAACCTGTACAGGGGGGGGGGGGGGGTGGGGCCATAATACCCTCTGACACCTTACCTAATGAAAGCAAAATCCTTAAAATCACAATCCACGTTCTTTAGTAGTAGGTACTTATCTACTTCTTGTCTGGTAACTACAAAATTAAATTTACTTGACCTAAGTACCTACTTTCAAATGAGATCTTCAGGTAAAACAAATAAGTCAAATGAATATTTTTCTTAGCAACTCACATAAAACCAGGAACGTCAGGGACACTAATAATTATAAAACGTTTTTAGTGAAATAAAAAACCAGGAACGTCAGGGACACTAAACGTTCCCCTCTTATTTACAGGAATAGGAGGTTTTATTATTTGCAGAATTTCATGGTCATTATACCATAACATATCATCTTCTTCAGGTCATTTCCAGTTTTTCACCCCTGCACTTTTTATGTGTCTCACGCGAACTCTATCTTCTTCCACTTCTAACACCTGTGCTGGATACGTGTGACCATCATATTCTACTGCAACAAAACCGCCTTGTATGACTGTGATGGATCCGGTGTCAGTCACCATCGTCAACACAACTAACGTCATCAGAGCTGCTGTCTGAATCAGTCTCACTATCCAGTTCCACTGAAGTTTTCTTACGGGAAGTTTTAGTAGGAGGTTGATTCGTTTTTGACTCCCGACATGGCTTCGGAATTTCACTCATCTTGCTGGTACCTGGAACATCACGTATATTGATGCATTTCTCCTCAGCTAGAGCCAATTTTCTTTTTTTCTCAATAAACTCAACCGAAGTTAAAATTTCAGCTCCTGAACAAAACCTCTTGCGACTTGGTTGACTGGTTTCTTCATTTGTAGGCTTCTTAGCGTGAAACATTGATATAATTGTCTGCTCAAAATCAATGTTGAGTGTGTTTTCAGCAGAAGGAGCTTCAGGGACTGAGACTTCACTTGTCAATCCATGCTGTGAATCGCAGTTGAAGGCTGTCCTGCAGGTGGCTGATCTGAAGATGACATAGGGGCACTTTGACACTCATTATTATTATCAATGGGTGGGTTGTTGTTATTAGAAACCACAGGATCTGGAGCTGCTTTGCCATTGGAGTGTGCAATAGTTTCTCTAGGGGCATCTTGTTGTGGAACAACAGTATTACGGGATTCAATCAAAGATTTTTTAAAGTTTTCGTACGCCAACACATCGGCTTGCTTGAAGTTGCAATTCCCAAAAGGTCTCACTCGGTTTGGACCACTCGATTCAACATCATAAATTCCTGTGCATTGAAAACCATTTATGATATTGCTCACTGACATCTCTTCAAAAACTTTGCACAAAATGTTAGCAAACTCTGATTTAGGTATCTTTTTTCGAGGATGATTCCACTGCCATTTTGTAAGTTCTTTGTCCCAAGAATCTTTCATACTTTTGAAAACTGCCACATCCAATGGTTGTAGAACATGAGTGGTGTGGGGAGGGAGTTTCACCAGAATAACTGTACCGATGGAAGTGCTGAGGTAAGCACCACGGCACTCCGCAGGGGGGGAACGAGCATCCGAAAACCCGTGAGAGAGCAGTTCCGATCGAGGCCTATGATGGCCAGGTCAGTTGGGAGGTCCACAACTAGGGTGTCTGCCATGCAAGATGGGCTATCGGCAAAGGCAAAAGAACAGGTAGTCTCCCCATAGGACACTAGTGGAGTTCCACACACTCCTTGTACGACGTGCTGGGTAGGGCGTAGGGCTTCTTGCTGTACAGCAGTTCTGTCTACTAAGGTCAACTGTGATCCTGTGTCAATGAGACATGAGCCTTTTATTCCATTAACAACGCCGGGAATGGTAAAGGCAGGGACTGACGTGAGAAGACAAGAGCTTGGGGGAATGAAGGGGTCCGACGTTGGGTCTATTCCCCCCCCCCCCCCCCCGTTACGCACTCTGCCTGTGGTAATGGAGCTTGCCCCAGCATGTTAATTGTATATGGAGGCACTCTGAAAGGCTGTGGAACTGGTAACGGCTGCTTGCCAGATCCTGTGACTGATTAAAAGAGCTCATCGGTTTAGAAGCTGACACAGGTGTTGGCTGTAGTAAAGGAATTTGTTTGGTTGATCTAGTGAACTTCTGGGTAGTAATCGGTAATGCCTCCTTCCCCCTCTTATCCCGTTTGGGGACTGGGCGCCGGGAGTCCTGTACCTGACCCGGGTGCCCAGGTTGGTTTCGAGTTCTGATATCTAATATACGTCCTGAAGGGATCTTCAGGTTTAAGGGATTTTACAAGCAAAGTAAATATTCTCTTGTCAGTGAATACTTTCTCATATTGATCCTCTTTCACTCGGGATCTTATTATGTACTGAATACATGGCTTTAAATCTTTGTAATTTGGCTGAAAAATGACTTTCATCCTTCAATTCTTTAGTCAGCGTTATGGGAGGTGTGAGTTTCGTCGGAATATATTTCAGAAAAAGGAGCACCGACGCTGCCTGGACGTCCAAGATGACAGGTTCATCCTGGACTTTCGTTCCAGAAGCAAGGTCGAACTCGTTAATTAGAGATAATACTCTATCTGTGCACATGCTGAAACCACATTCGAAGTAATGAGATATATATATTCATTCAAATACATTAGAAATTGTTTATAATTATCTTGTAGATAGCCGAAAAATACAGCTATTTGTTTGTCATTACTACGCAGTCTCGAAAATTCGTTCAATGCTGCCATGATCTTTGAGAATATAGGAATGGTGGTTATATCTGAGCTTGAAGCTACATTGAATAGCTCATGAACGCCGCCGTAAACGGGACGTTTGGTCACTCCTCCCCGGTTACTCCTTACCCGGCCACCCCGGTTACTCCTCCCTTGTTCTTGAGGTGGTAGGGCGGAGGCGTCGGGAGGCGCGACGGCCTGGTGGGGCCGGAGTCCGGTGGTTGAATGGTGGTGGTGGTCGATTCAGGTTAGCAATTGCCACCCTGATCAAACCGTCCCACTCCCTCAACCTACCTTCCACCAACCTCTCCTGCCATTCTGGGTGGGTTCTGTGCCATTCCTGAGAAAGAAAAATTATTCTTTGTTGGTGTGGTAGGTGCTTCCTGGCTGATTTCCGTTATTCATATTGTGGGTTGTGTTTTTAATAAAACCACCTTTTTTCAGCCAATAATTTTAATGGAGGGTGACGTTTCGGTCTCCAGTGTAGACCCTAATCATACCTATTGAACAATAAAGTATATACAAAAACAATCAACTCAGATTGACTAAACTACATGGAGAATTTACCTTAAGTGTTAATTATTGATTAGAGCTAGGCTTACCTTACAAGGTGATAAATTGCACTAAGATGATGGCGTTTATACACGATGAAAAATGGTTTTTACACGTTTATACACGATGAAAAATGGTTTTTTTACAAGAGGCGGTGAAGACTTAGATGTACGATGATGTAATTTACAAGATGGGATGAAGACAATATTTGTAGGATGTGAATGAATGGAAACCTCCGAGCAACAGAGTCACAGGATGGAGACAGGTTTTTCTACATGGATTTTTTTATGAAGTATCCATGTAGTCATAACCTATGTGTGTGATGTTGAGGATGATGATACAGTGAGGGTGAGTGAGCAGAGCATGAAGTACTTATAGGGTAGGTAGATGATTTGGTTAGGTACTAGAAAGTATGGTGAGACTAGAGGTTGTCTAACCTTTGAGAAGGCCTTGGTAGACAACACTCAGTCCTCTGACATCTTGCTTATAATTTACGGTGTTTGTCTGGTTATTTACAATATGGCACATTTCTTTAAATTTCCTTTTAAACGTGTTTTGGTCCTTGGACAGGATGGACCATTCATCAAATTGTGGATGGTGGTTGGTCTCAGCAATGTGCTTGGCCAGAGCTGATTTGTATGTGTTCTGTGGTCCACTTTGGTACACGTCTCTGGCGTTTCTAATATGCTCCTGTATCCTTTTTTTAGCTATCTGCTTTGTTTCCCCTATGTATATTTTGTCACAAGGAGGCCGGCAGGGTATGGCATAGACAACATCTGATGTTTCATCCTTATTCAGTGGTTTTTTTAATTTTGTGAACAGTTTTCTATTGTTGTTTGGGTTTTTATATGCTATTTTTAGGTTGTTATCAAACTGTTTTAATCTGGTACCAATTGATGTTGATAAGCTACCACAATATTGGATAGATGCAAAATATGGTCTATTTATGTTTTGTGTGTTATTGGTACCTGAAGGGTTTAATGTTGTGGTAGTATGCGCATGTGGTTGTAGTTGTTGGGGGTTGGCAGTTGGGAGCATAGTAGTGGATGGTGTTGGATTTGCATTAGAGTTAGATATTGTAGCAACAGTGGAGTATGTTAATTTTTTTATCAGTTTTTGTGGGAAGTTATTTGCTGCTAAGATAAGGTTGATGTCCTCAATGATCCTCTTATGAAATTGGGGATGTGCTAGATGTAGTCGCCTGTGAAGCAGGTTACGTGCTGTGTTGAGTTTATAGTGTGAAGGTTGGTTAGAGTAATAATTGAACGCCTGGCGGGAAAAACGTTGGATGTTACATATGCAAAATTTTGAAGGAGGCTGGTTTTCGCAAAACGAATTATTAAAAATTCTGATCAATGCTAAAGAGAACATCCAACGTTCTTCCATTTTTACTATTTTTCCTAGTCAAGATTTTAATGCTACTTACGAATCAAATTGTAGGTACCTACCTTGTTTAATCTCATTTTTCGGTACCTATTTTCTCGATATTCCAATCTTGGTCCCCCCCCCCCCCCCTATCTTACGGCATTTAAAAGAGAAAAATTTTACGTTTATACGTTTATTCTAGTATTTTTATTCTATTTTTATTTTTATTTTTTATTTATTTTTTTTTATTTACTTTATTTTTATTATTATTTTTTTTTATTGTTATACTATTTTTATTTTTCTCCTACGTTTATTCTAGTATTCAGGCACCTACTTACTTTGTGATACCAATCGGCTTATCTACCCCCTCTCTTGTGTTAAAGAACTTAGGATAGTTGCTGATATCAAACTTCAACATAGGTAGGAACTCGAAAAACTTTATTACAATATTAAAATAAAAATAGAACGTGAATAAAATGGTTAAAAAATTACATGAAACTACTTTTTTTAAACTGCAGGAAGGTTTTCATAAAACAATCTATGATCACGATCAGTTAGATACTTGCACATGTCCACCAGGTCAGCCTTTTTTTCTCTGGAAATAGGTAATGGAGATGAATAAAGAAGTGGCAACTTCTCGACATCGGTAGTTGGTGTGTTGCAGGAGAAAACTTGTTGTAATGTCCAAGGTCTCAAAACATTGTGCGTTTCTCTCGCATACAATGTTTTCGGGTCTTCAGAACTAAGTTTATACCAAACATACTTGGTAATTTGCAGTTTTGTTTTTTTGGTTGCTTTTGATATGACATCAAGGTCTTTGAAGTCAGTCTGGGCCATCTCGCACACAATAAATGGGTTGTTTAACTTCGCAGATGAAATTACGTACTTCCAGTCAGAAGGTACCATTGCTTTCTTTCTCTTTTTAGCACGTTCAATGACCGCAAAGTCGCGGTCACACGGTAAGAAACTGTGACCGCTGACCAAGAATTTTTGTTGAATTTCGGTGAAATACCGCAGTTTGATTAGGTACTGGTACATGCTTAGAATGTTCCAATTATTATTCTGACCAACACATCTGTCACTCCAAACTATCAATTTTCTTTCTTCACCTTGGGACAGCTTGTTGAATGTAAGAGTGATGTATTTGAGTATGCAAGATCCGATTTCTTTGGATCCACGTTTTGCGATGCACTCGTGCCACAAAAACATGCTGGCAGTTTTGGAAGTCATGTTGTGAATTGCAAGATTGTATGATGAATATTGACGCTGATAATAAATATCAGAATGTGCCAACGATGGGGTGAATAAAACCTGTTGTAGGTCGACACACAACGTAACAATACTTTGGTTATTTGAGTCCTCGTGGAGAGTAATATTTATTTATTTATTTATTTATTTATTTCTTATGTACATAGGAACTTTTGTCCCCTCATGGTGTACAATAATAAAATGCTATATATATTACACACTCAAATAAACAAATTGTTATAAATGAATAAGAAAAGTAATTCTAAATTCTAAATGAAACAATGGTTTTTAATTAATGCACGACTGTCGTAGGTTGACTGGATTTATAAAGTAAGAGAAATAGAACAGAATTCAGAATGTAAAGAAAGGAAAGAGAGAAAAGAAAATAATAAGGAAGGAGAAGGGAAGAGAAGAGGTTTACTGACTGTCAAGATGTCTTCTAGCACTTTCGGTGAAGGACTGGAGGGAGGTGAGCGCACGAATCCCCAGTGGAAGGGAGTTCCAAAGTTTCCCACCCGCCACTCGCAAAGAGACTTTGAATTTAGCAGATGTTGCTCTAATCAGCCTTACCGTGCAGAGACGACGAGACAACCCAAACTCGAAGAACGACATGAGGTACGGTGGTAGGTTGGATATGTTGGGGTGAAGGACTCTAAAAATAATCTTTAGGCATCGAACTTTGAGGTAGGTGATAAATCCACACCCCACTATCTTGGAAGCAAAACCAGATACGTGACCCCGCGGCTTGAGACCATATGAGTAGCGGACACAGTTGTTAAATGCAACAAGGAGTTTTCTTGTGCAGCAGCTATCCATGGATAAGGCAAATAATGAGTCTCCGTATGTTAGCAGTGGAATAATGAGGGACTTGACTAAGTTAATTTTTAATGATTCTGGCGTGAAAAAAGAAAGTTTCTTGAGGGAGTGCAAACCAGCATATGTTTTTTGGCAAAGGTAATTAATGTGAGAATCCCAGGACAGATCAAAATTTAAAAGAACACCTAGATTTTTAACAGTTTTTAAAAATGGAAGACTGACTGAATCAACTACAATGGGAGGAAGAGAGGATATCTGAAGTTTAGTTTTGGAAAAAATAATAGCTTGAGTCTTACCAGGATTTAATACTAACATATTGCTTTTGGCATACTGAGAAATAAGGGCGAGGTCCATATTAATAAGGTCAATGGCACTGCTGAGCTCATTAGGAGAGCACTCAAGGTAGATCTGGGTGTCATCCGCATATTGATGGAGTTTGGATGATCGTAAGTGCGTTGAGATGTCATTCACGTACAGTGAAAACAACAAGGGCCCCATCACCGAACCCTGAGGCACTCCTGATTGCAAAGGAAGGTCATCAGATTTGTTTAGGCCAATTTGCACACATTGAAATCTATCACTCAAAAAAGAAGCCATAAATCTAATAGCACTGGATGAAAACTTGAACTGTGAATAAAGTTTATCTAATAATTTTTGAATGCACATTGTCCCAAACGCATTCGAGAAGTCCAAAAGTACCATAATCATGACTCGGTTATTATCAAAACCCTCCCTGATCTCTTCAGTAATTTTTAATAATGCCGTAGTACAACTGTGGTTAGGTCTAAAGCCAGATTGGTTAGGATTCAGAAAATTGTTTTCATGAAGGTAAGTAGAAAGTTGTTTGTGAATTAGTATTTCCAATCCCTTGGACAATATTGATAACTTTGAAATTGGGCGCAAGTCATTAGGGCTCTTGGGTGAAGCAACTTTCTTAACAGGGGTAACAATAGCATGTTTCCATATGGCCGGAAATGTGGAGGACATTAAGCAAAAATTATATATGTGTGTTAAAAAAGGAAGGATAACTGACACAGTGGTAAATATAAAATGAAGTGGTAGTCCATCACTACCAGTGGCTGGAGATTTAATGGAAGCTAGAGCCTCAAGGACATCAATATCTTGGACACTTCTGAAAGAAAAGCCTTCGCTTGTGTGACATGGTAAGGATGACGACGAATTAGGAGTAAATGCAGAGGTAGAGGAGACAAAATGGGTATTAAGGACAGTTGGGCAGAATTGACTTAGATTATCATTTTCTTTCTTAGAGTGGAGGCCCAATTTCTTTATATTAGCCCACAGAGCCTTAGGGTGAAATATGGGTTTAAGCAGAGAATAGTATAATTTTTTCTTTGCTTGTCTTATCATTGATTTAGTTTTATTGCGCTGTATTTTGAAAAGCTCAAAGTCCTTGGGGTCTTTAGTCTTTTTCCATTTTTTATATAACAAATTCCGGCACTTCATCGCCTTGCGAATGTCAGGGGTGAACCAAGGTGTTTCAGATCTCTTCACTAAAACTTTATGGAGTGGGGCAAATTTATCCATTAAATGGGATAAAAGAAAATAAAAGTAGATAACCATATCATTGGCTTCAGTGAAGCTATAAATCAAGTCCCAGGGAAGGGTGGAAGCATAATCCAAAAGAGATATATAAGCCTGCTCTGCTTTTATATGATGAACCAAACTTGCCTGCTCAATTTCCTTGCGTTCTGTTTCTGTAGTTGCTAACTTGAGTCTAATGAAATTTTGATCGCATACTTTACAGGTATCAGAGCGAGGATTACCAAACCTTAAATTAAAATCAGATTTGAAAATTTTCCTATAAGTTGTGCAACTTATATCAATATGCGGATGCTTCTCTAGAAAAAGTTTTTGCATTTTTTGTACACATAGGTCTGGACTCAAACATTCTTTGGAAGTCTGTTTCCTTGAATAATGAGATATTTCTCTGGGGAAGGAATTGATGTGGTCTCGGATGAGTTGCTTTACATCTACTTGGGCAGCATGAGGCCGAGTGTTATGAGTACCCCTTTTATCTTTGGGAACAATGACACCGTCCTTCATCTTCTGTTGAAGCATCTGTACTCGTCTTTCAGTAATACTGAAGGTATTACAGAAGGTTCTTTGACAGACAAGTTGCCCATTTATAGTGTAATCAAAACCAGCCATTCTTGTTGAATTTTCATCAGTTTTACCACCTCGTCTTCTTCCTGGTTCACGGATAGCCATAGACTTGAAGATCAAGAGAGATTGCTCATTGTAATCAAGTTCGTAGAACTTTTTATGTAAAGCATAGACTGAAGCAATAGTAAGTGAAACACATCCTGTCTTTTTACACGTCACAGAACATCCACGAGCAGTCGAAGGGAGTACCTTTTCACTAACAACTTTACCCTTACCTCTGCAAGACACGTACTGTTTTCCGCTATCACGCAAAATCTTTCTCTTTTTGTCCTTCCACTCGGAAACATTCAATCGACGTTTTCTATTGTTCACTCTATCTTTGTCGCTTTCACTAAAACTCCACTTGCATGATATTATTACTAGGAAAAATCAAGCAAAACAATACACAAACAGCACAACTAAACAATCGTAACTAGGGACAACAAAAAACGAAGAGCAACAGCACGCGTTCCAGGTTCCAGTGTTGACGGGCAATCGCGCATTCACATCCAACGTTATTCCATTAGAAACAGTCACCACTATGTTCGTTTCTACCGAAATCAGAGCGCTCTATCGAGTCCTTTGGCAACGAACAACACCAGGAACACGTAACTAAAGACACAACCATCGTTATTCCATCGAAAAAAAAAATTCGAAAATATGTAACATCCAACGTTTTTCCCGCCAGGCGTTCAATTTATGATTCTCCCAGAGTAAGTATCCTTACAGTAATAATCGGTTATGATACTACCATTGCTAAGCTTTGTCAGTTTTAGATCAAGGAATGAGATGCTATTATTAACCTCATGTTCCACCTCAAATTTCATGTGTGGGGAGCAAAAATTATTGAATTCTTGTTGTAGGGCATTAATTATGGTTGAGTTTACTGTAAGGAGAGAGTCATCGGCATATTTTTTTGCAAACAAAATGTTATGTTGAAATTTGGGAATAATTTGGTTAAAAAAATGGTCCAGACATAAGTCTGCCAGGATGGGGGAAATTGGAGCTCCCATTGGGAGACCGTGCTTTTGCTTGTACCTAATACTTATCCTGGTGAGCACAGTAATTAGAACTCAAAACAAATTTTAGGATTTCTAAAAATAAGGTTTGACTCAATTTTGGATTATTTCTGGAGATTGTAGGCCAGTGTAATTGTACCACGTCAATAATGAAGTCTAAGGGGATGGAAGTGAACAGTGATACTGCATCCATGGAGATAAATTGATATCCTGGCGGAATTACAATGTTATTGGCTAGGCATTTTATTTGAATAGAATTTTTGACATTGAAATTGTCTTTTTCTATACACGGTTGTAAAATTGTGTTGAGGAAGCTGGATAATTTATAGTTGGGACTTTTCATGGAACTGGTGATAGGCCTAAGTGGTTTTGGATTATTAGGTTTATGTATTTTAGGTAAGCCGTAGATTCGAGGGGCCACACATGTATGACATTTGAGTTTTGATTTATTACTGAAATCAATTACTTTATCTTGGAAAAGGGTGTCAATAAGTGAATTTGCTTCCTTTTCGTATTTTCTGGTGGGATCTGAGACCAACACATCATACACTTGTCTGTCATTTAGTAGGGAACTCAAACCATCGACGTAGTCCACCCTGTCCATAATGACCGTTACTGCCCCCTTATCAGCTCTAGTAACAATTAAATCCGGGTGATCCCTTAGGAATCTAACAGTGTTTTTCTTATCTCTAGCGGTATAACTTACATTGTAACCATTATCCTTATTAATGAGTTGGTGATTCCTATCAATTCTATTTTTTTCATTTGTGATTAAGTTAACTATGTCATATCTTGTTGACAATTTTTCTGGGTTATCACTTTCAGTGTTGTCTAATATATATTCAACATCAGCTAGTAGGTCCATTGTTGGGATGGATTTTTTGTAATTAATGTTATCACAAAATTTATCCCCAAGTTTCAGAACATTGGTAACATCTTGAGGTATACTAGTGGATGATAAGTTGACTAACCATTTGGTTTTGATAGCTTCTATTAATTGCGGATTGGGGCCATCTGGGTGTTTTTTATATTTATGTTTCAGGTCCGCTAGTTTGTTGTTAAGGATGGCTAATTTTTTAATTCTAAGTTTTTCACATATGTGTTTTGAGAAGGTCTTAACCTTATCAAACAGGCGAAAGTTGAGCTGGGCTCTGAGTTCTCTATACAGACCATTGTTCCACCTATTGAATTCCTCTAGCTTACAGTAATTATTTTTGATTTCTAGGCTGAGTAATTTTTGAGAAAAAGTTGACATATGATTGTCTAATTTAGTCCTAATAGTAGGTTTCTTGTAAGGGAAAAGTAGATACACATTCTTAATTGAGTTCGCAATATGGTTAGGAATGCATTTTTCCTGTTGACATGACTTTAGGAACTTATTGTCTAGTTTCGTAGTGGTGATCTTCTTATTGTTGGAGATCCATAGATTAACTTGTTTATAAATATTTCTTCCATGTAGCTGCTGAATTGATTGAAAGAGGGGAGTTGAGGTGTCCTCAGATAAGTCATTGTTAGTGTGGTAGGTGCTTCCTGGCTGATTTCCGTTATTCATATTGTGGGTTGTGTTTTTAATAAAACCACCTTTTTTCAGCCAATAATTTTAATGGAGGGTGACGTTTCGGTCTCCAGTGTAGACCCTAATCATACCTATTGAACAATAAAGTATATACAAAAACAATCAACTCAGATTGACTAAACTACATGGAGAATTTACCTTAAGTGTTAATTATTGATTAGAGCTAGGCTTACCTTACAAGGTGATAAATTGCACTAAGATGATGGCGTTTATACACGATGAAAAATGGTTTTTACACGTTTATACACGATGAAAAATGGTTTTTTTACAAGAGGCGGTGAAGACTTAGATGTACGATGATGTAATTACAAGATGGGATGAAGACAATATTTTTAGGATGTGAATGAATGGAAACCTCTAAGCAATAATTAACACTTAAGGTAAATTCTCCATGTAGTTTAGTCAATCTGAGTTGATTGTTTTTGTATATACTTTATTGTTCAATAGGTATGATTAGGGTCTACACTGGAGACCGAAACGTCACCCTCCATTAAAATTATTGGCTGAAAAAAGGTGGTTTTATTAAAAACACAACCCACAATATGAAAAATTATTCTGTGAGTAACACAGCTATACTGTATTCGCTCAGCCCAAAAATTTCATAACACCCCCTCAACAGTTGTCAAACTCTTGTCACATGGGTTTACTATTCCATTCGACATACCTCTGGGGGCCTATTCACTAAAATAGACAGTGGAAAGAGATTATCTATTTTGAAAATCTCCCACGAGAGATAGTCTCCCCCGGGAAGACAGTCTCTTCCAATGTCTCCGGGTTCGTCTATTTTACAGAATAGCTCCAGAGACCTTGAGAAAGAGATATGGATCCTAATACACGAAAATGCCATAGTATCCATGAAGTGCGAGTGCCCCCGGGAGTTCAATTCCTTAATAATGAACGCATTTCTTAATACCTATTCATGGGTACCTACCTACCTCAATCCATACTTGGACGTTTTTACTGACGAATCGGATAAAAGTTTAAATGAAATTGAAAAAAGTCTCAATTATAAACAGAAAAAGTCGAATTAGGGGGCTTTTAATGCTTGTGTTATATCTACACCTAATGAACCTCTTAGGTAGGTAGGTACATACCTACCTCAACCCGTACTTGGACGTTTTTACTCATGAATCAATGATTATGTATATATTTTTAATTTAAATTGACTTACCTTTATGAAATGAAAGAATACACGATCAAAAGTACCGATGTGGTTGTGGATGAAGGAGGATATTACACGGATGAAGGAGGATATTACACGATCACTGTGAAACAAACGAGAAATAGACTCTCTCTTTCGAGGGAAAACACCTAATTAGGTGTCTCTCTGAAAGAGATCGAGAATGCCAAGATGGCCGCCAACTCTCTCTTTGAAAAGTTACTGAATAACCCTGTCATGGATACTATAAAAATATATTTGGCCCAAAGAGAGAGTCGGACCTGAAAGAGATGTCTCTTTGGCTTAGTGAATAGGCCCCCTGTTGTCCAACTGCAACAGTCGGAGGTCCTCCTGCACGTTCTGTTGTGCTTCGTGAGGGGCGGTGGGAGGGGAGTTCCCGTCTGCGGCCCACTCCCCCCCCCCCTTCATCTTCTCCCCAATTATTGTCGTTGTCCATTCTTGAGAAAGAAAATTGATAATGTCCATTGAGTGGGAAGTAGATTACCTAGCTGTGGTTTATTGTTCTGTGAATAATACACCACATTTTCTCAACCAAAGAATGTCATAACACAGCCTACCCTTATGGCCTACACAGTTCGAGCCATCAAGTAGTAAGTCGGAAATTTGCCATTTTCTGAAATGTTAAATTTACGCAGTGGCGTAGCCAGGGGGGGGGGGGGGTTAGTGGGGGGTTGTTGCAACCCCCCACTAACCCCCCCCCCCCCCCATTGGCTCGAAAACTTTATCACAAAATTAAATCATAATGATAACAATCACAAAAGTAACAAGCAAATACAACAATTACAGATTAAGTGTAAATAAAACACGTTTATTTGATTACTAACGATCTGTCCCAAAAATTTGATCCACTCTTTTCGACAAAAATGCTTATAGTCGCTCACCGTCACCATCCCACACTTCAGGTGAATAAAATTGATTTTAGCCCTTAATACCAATGTTGACCCCCAAAAATCTTAATTAGACCCCTATTCTTTGTGAAAAACAACTGGAATGGTATTTTTCTGTAGTCACTAATCCTTCCATACATACCACTTTCAGTGATTTTATATAGGTATATCTATTTTAGCCGTTTTCACCAAGTTATGTCCCCTAAAAACTCAAATTTGACTCCCTTCGAATTTTTGAAAATTGCTCATCCTTTTGTTTGGCAGTAAGAAAATTGTAGTGATTGGGAGTCGGATAGACGAGTCGATCGCATTTGAGAGAATGGTTGGTTTATTGGTGGCACCCTGGCTCTTTTATAGTCCCCTTGACAAGGTCAGAGGGGGGTCGGGGGGTCCCCACTCTGAGTAACAGCATGTTCAGACACAATTTGAGTTGTGGAGGAGCAGCCGATCACAACACTGCTCCCCCCAGAATTTAAGTAATTTTCAATTTTAATTAAATTTTGTTGATGTCGCTGTGGCTGTGGCCGGGCGTGGGAGGTGCGTGTGTTGGGTCCGTGTGGGCTGTCCGGGTGGCTGCTGTGGTCATTGTCGTGGGGTGGCGGTGGTTCGAGGCCGATTAGTGGCGTGGGTGCCGGTGCGGGCGCGAGGTATCCCGCCGGTGTCGTATGTGGCTCGTGCGGTAGCTCGGGCGCTGTTGTCGGGGGCGTTGCGGCGTCTTGATGGATCGTGAGTGGCGTACGGTAGATCGTTCGTGGTAGCGTTTTGTGCTGTTGAAATCTGCGTGTCGGCAGTCCACGTGAGCGTGCGGTCGTGATTCGATTGTGCTTGCGGCGAGTTGAAGACGTAGAATCGTAGCGGCTCGTGGAGTGGTTCGATGCTGCAAATTAGTGAGGCCACGGAACGTGCGTTGGTTGAGATCAATTTGCGCGGTGAGTCGGTAGTCCACGTGAGCGTGCGGTCGTGATTCGATTGTGCTTGCGGCGAGTTGAAGACGTAGAATCGTAGCGGCTCGTGGTGTGGCTCTATGCTGCAGTGATCTGGACCATGCAGGTTCGGAAGGTTTAATGACCCCCGCCGCTAGTAATTCGCCGAAATCCGGGGGTTTTCGGCGAAGTTTCGCATGGCACGGGGGTCCCTTCGTGACGATCTCGTGTGCGTGGTTCGGTGCGTCGCGTGTATTGTTGGAAGGTTCGTAGCCGTCGAAAAGGGCTGGAAACCGGGGCTCATTCGCTGTCGTTCTCGTCGGTGATCGCCGGTGTCGTCTACTGTGAATCACTGTTGTTTCTTCGGCGACGGTAGCCGCTTGAAGAGTTGGTGCGAATGGGAGAAGGCGATCAGCGTGTTTGGCGAGCCGGGTGATGTCTTGTTCTTCGTGTGCCGCAATGTGAAGTCGAAAATTCTCGTGGAGGGCTCGAAGAAAGACGTGTCGGACGAGTGGTGCGGGTGTGTCGGCCGGAAGTGCTCGGGTGAGTCGGCGAGCGAGGATCGACGGTAGTTCGTCGTCGGATGTCGGCTGTAGGAGGGCGGTGAGCCGTGAACCATCTGAAGGTGCGTGTGTCGCGAGAAGGCGTGTTTTGAGCGTCTGGTAGCTACTGGTGTTCGAGGGGCTGATGTCGGCGCAGAGGTCCGCTTGTCGAGGTTCGAGAGCGAGGAAGGCTCGGGTGAATTTCGCATGTGGCGTCGTGAGGCCTTCGTGTGCGAGGATGATCTCGAGTTGGGCGAACCAGACGTGCGGAAATGCGGGGTCAAACGGCTGGAGCTTGAGAAGTGAAGGAGCGCTCGCTTCGGGTGTCTTGCGGTTTCTGCTCGGTCATCTTCGTTTTCTTCGTAGGTGCCAGTCCGTTGAGGTGTCAGCAGGAAGTGTGCTCGGCGCCGGCGTCCGTTTCCTTATGTAAGGATCGGTGATGGTGGGGCGAAGTAGCGGGAGGCGCTGCGATAGCCGTCGAGGCGGGCGTCGGAGTGGGGCGCCGCTGTGGCGTCGGTGGGGGCCGCGCGTGGTGGGGCTCGTTGAAGCGGAGGCGGGGCTGCGTTGCTGTCAAACGGCGGGCGCTGGCGGTGGAGCTCACACGTCGGATGTCACCAGTGTAGTGATTGGGAGTCGGATAGACGAGTCGATCGCATTTGAGAGAATGGTTGGTTTATTGGTGGCACCCTGGCTCTTTTATAGTCCCCTTGACAAGGTCAGAGGGGGGTCGGGGGGTCCCCACTCTGAGTAACAGCATGTTCAGACACAATTTGAGTTGTGGAGGAGCAGCCGATCACAACAAAAATTTTGGCGAAATTTGGAATTTTTATCACGTACCCAATGTCAGATAACTGGAGTGACACATATTCTTTGTGAAAAACAACTGGAATGGTATTTTTCTGTAGTCACTAATCCTTCCATACATACCACTTTCAGTGATTTTATATAGGTATATCTATTTTAGCCGTTTTCACCAAGTTATGTCCCCTAAAAACTCAAATTTGACTCCCTTCGAATTTTTGAAAATTGCTCATCCTTTTGTTTGGCAGTAAGAAAATTTTGGCGAAATTTGGAATTTTTATCACGTACCCAATGTCAGATATCTGGAGTGACACATAAATAAATATATAATATACGTATACATTTTTGTTAAAATCTAGAGATGCATCAGGATGCTCAGAAACGGATTTGCCTGTAACACAATTTCAAAAACTTATTTTCTGAAAATTTTGGACCCATTGCAATAGCTTCATTCCTTGAAAATTCTCGAACATTGTTGCCAAATAACTGTTTTATTTCACCAATTTATCTTACCTAACGTTACCTGTAACATTTAGTGCTTTGTTAAATTTAATTTAAATTCATCTTTTTTGTAATGTCAAACCTTATTAACGAATTTTCAAAGGAAATGAAGCTATTGCTATGGGTAACGTTTTCAGAACATGAATTTTCGAAATATTTTTACAGGCAAATCCGTTTCAGAGCATCCTCAGTTCATCCCTAGATTGTAACAAAAATGTATGTATTATGTATGTATATATATTTATGTGCCACTCCAGATGATATCCGTCCTTGGGTACCACATTATAAAAATTCCAAATTTCTCAAAAGCGTTTGCGTTGTCAAACAAAAGGATGAGTTCGAAGATGAGCAATTTTCAAAAATTCTAAGGGGGTCAGATTGGAGTTTTTGGGTGATTCCTAAACTACGGGCAATTTTGGCTTCAAAAATTTTGAAAATTCAAGTTTGGATAGTTCCAAAAATTTTTTTACATTTTGTTCTTGGGTCGCTCCTGATGCTTTTCAGATGCACAGCAGTTCACTAACTTGAATATCCACACTGAATTCAAATTCAAATTTTGGTAGCCATGACAATGATATTTTCTGCTTCTTTGACAGCCATGGCAATGACAAAATTGTCATGACAGCGACATTATTCTTGTAATCTCTGTATTACTGCGGATAAAGGATAGAATAAAAAATAATATAAACAGTCAGGGCATTGTAATCAAGACTGTAGGTATGTAATAAACTTCAATAAAAAAATTCTGTATAAAGTAAAGTACAGTAAACATAAGAAATAGGTACAATTTAAGAAAAAACTCGGTACAAAATCCCTCAAACTCTAAAAATTGACTTCAGGTTTAAAAAAAAACGCTGCAAAGTCCTTGTCACATGGGTTTATTATTCTATTGGAGTTCTAGAGATTTTTGTTGGCTGTTAAATGTATTGTTTCTTTCATGTGGAATGATTGAAATAGCTATTTCTGATGATTTCCACCAATTTTGGCCCCCAAAACATGAAATAGGTACGCTTTTTTTAAGATCATCTTTGATCATTGGTAGTGGCATTTAATGGTCTTGATTCACCTGTTTATCCTTTTTCCAATGTTATTGTACACATTGATGGTGATTTCAGACAGTTTTCCAGGTTTTTGACTCATAAAAAACCAATTTTGGGAGCTGAACCTTTGGTAAAACCTCAATTTCCGCGTCTTTGGTCAAAATCGACTTCATATTCGGTCTTCTCGTCCTCAAAAACATGGAAAAAGATACCTCAAAAGCTCATGTTACTAACATGTTGTTAAAACGCAAAAAGTACCTATTTTTATACACATTTTCACTCATAACACCCCTGGGTATATTCCGATCGGGCTGAAAAGTTTCGGGACACAACTAGGGCCCAAATGGAGCATGTGTGCGAAAGAACGATTTTTTTAGACCGAAAATGAAGCCTGTAGATGTGATACGGCGTACGGCGGACGGACATTGCATTTTTGGAATCTACGCACCTTGAAACGGAAAAGAAAAAAATTTGAGGGGGTGTTATAAAAATTTTTTGCTGAGCGAATACATAGGTGTGTTATTCACAGAATAATAAACCAAAACTCCGTATAAAATAGGTCGGTAATACACTTTTGTAGAAAAAAACTAATTAAAAAAACATTTTAAAATGCAGCCAGCACTTTATAAGTACAAGAGGTACTTAATTAATATCTTCGGAGATCAAAGTATAGTCTCATTCTCAGTTTAAAAAAACGCTGCAAAGTCCTTGTCACATGGGTTTATTATTCTATTGGAGTTCTAGAGATTTTTGTTGGCTGTTAAATGTATTGTTTCTTTCATGTGGAATGATTGAAATAGCTATTTCTGATGATTTCCACCAATTTTGGCCCCCAAAACATGAAATAGGTACGCTTTTTTTTAAGATCATCTTTGATCATTGGTAGTGGCATTTAATGGTCTTGATTCACCTGTTTACCCTTTTTCCAATGTTATTGTACACATTGATGGTGATTTCAGACAGTTTTCCAGGTTTTTGACTCATAAAAAACCAATTTTGGGAGCTGAACCTTTGGTAAAACCTCAATTTCCGCGTCTTTGGTCAAAATCGACTTCATATTCGGTCTTCTCGTCCTCAAAAACATGGAAAAAGATACCTCAAAAGCTCATGTTACTAACATGTTGTTAAAACGCAAAAAGTACCTATTTTTATACACATTTTCACTCATAACACCCCTGGGTATATTCCGATCGGGCTGAAAAGTTTCGGGACACAACTAGGGCCCAAATGGAGCATGTGTGCGAAAGAACGACTTTTTTAGACCGAAAATGAAGCCTGTACACGTGATACGGCGTACGGCGGACGGACATTGCATTTTGGTTTATTATTCTCTGAATAATACACCTATGTATTCGCTCAGCAAAAAATTTTTATAACACCCCCTCAAAATTTTTTCTTTTCCGTTTCAAGGTGCGTAGATTCAAAAAATGCAATGTCCGTCCGCCGTATCACGTGTACAGGCTTCATTTTCGGTCTAAAAAAGTCGTTCTTTCGCACACATGCTCCATTTGGGCCCTAGTTGTGTCCCGAAACTTTTCAGCCCGATCGGAATATACCCAGGGGTGTTGTGAGTGAAAATGTGTGTAAAAATAGGTACTTTTTGCGTTTTAGCAACATGTTGGTAACATGAGCTTTTGAGGTATCGTTTTCCATGTTTTTAGTTTTTGGGGACGAGAAGATCGAATATGAGGTCGATTTTGGCCAAGGAGTGGAAAATTGAGGTTGTACCAGATGTTCAGCTCCCAAAATTGATTTTTTTATGAGGCAAAAACCTGCGAAATCGTCTGAAATCACCATCAATTTGTAGAATAGCACTAGGAAAAGTTTCAACACGTAGATCAAGACGATTAAGTGGCACTACCAATGATCATGGATAATTTGAAAAAAAAAAAAAAAGATCGTACCTACCTAATTTGTGTTTTGGGGGCCAAAATTGGTGGAAACCATCAGAAATAGCTATTTCAATTATTTCACATGAAACAAACAATAAATGTAGGTACAGCCAACATTTCTGTAGAATAATAAACCCCATGTGACAAGGACTTTGCAGCGTTTTTGGAATCTACGCACCTCGAAACGGAAAAGAAAAAATTTTGAGGGGGTGTTATAAAAATTTTTTGCTGAGCGAATACATAGGTGTATTATTCACAGAATAATAAACCAAAATTAGAATCTTAGTAGGTAGATATCACTTTTTTTAGGACGTTACATTTTGGTTTATTATTCTGTGAATAACACACCTATGTATTCGCTCAGCAAAAAATTTTTATAACACCCCCCCCCCTCAAAATTTTTTCTTTTCCGTTTCAAGGTGCGTAGATTCCAAAAATGCAATGTCCGTCCGCCGTACCATGTGTACAGGCTTCATTTTCGGTCTAAAAAAATCGTTCTTTCGCACACATGCTCCATTTGGGCCCTAGTTGTGTCCCGAAACTTTTCAGCCCGATCGGAATATATCCAGGGGAGTTATGAGCGAAAATGTTTATAAAAATAGGTACTTTTTGTGTTTTAGTAACATAGTAGTAAAATGAGCTTTTGAGATATCGTTCTCCATGTATCTGGGGACGAGAAGACCGAATATGAAGTCGATTTTGACCAAGGAGTGGAAAATTGAGGTTGTAGCAGATGTTCAGCTCCCAAAATAGATTTTTTATTAGTCAAAAACCTGCGAAATCGTCTGAAATCACCATCAATTTGTATAATAACCCTAGAAAAAGTGTCAACACGTGGATCAAGACGATTAAATGGTATGGTGGATGGTGGTCTGGTGGTTGATCATTATCAAAGGTAATTTGAAAAAAAAGGAGCGTAGTACCTAATTCAAGTTTTGGGGGCCAAAATTTGTGGAAACCACCAGAAATTGCTATTTCAATTATTTTACATGAAAGAAACAATAAATAAACAGCCAGCATTTCTGTAGACCAATAAAATAATAGAATAATAAACCCATGTGACAAGGACTTTGCAGCGTTTTAGCAGTACCTTTATGAAATTTTAGGCATTTTACTTTCCATTAGGCACATAGCGTGGGGCAATAAATGTCAAACGGGATTTTTAGTAGCTGTGTGCAGGGATTTTCCCCTCTTTGCTGGCAGCACTGCTTTCAGTGTTATCTCAGTTTGTCGATGGCGTCCGATGTGAATCTTTCTGTCTCCGTTCAATTATAATAAAATACGCTTTTGTAAGAAGTTCTGTGGCCGTTTTCGTCATTTATCCAAATAGTTTATTAGGTTATCGGGCCCAGTACGCGAGTTGAAGTTCGTTTCGGTTCGTGCGGTAGTGGATGGATGACGATAAATTTCGGTGAGAAGTTTCTCGGACCACCTGTTGCTCGTTGGGTCGGAAATTCGTCAAGCTTAAAATGGGTTCAAAAAAGGAACTCATTGCCCTTAATTTGCCAGTATTGTCAGCAGCAACGTTTGATAACTGGAAGTTTAGGGTTATGGCGATTCTGGAGGAGGATCAGCTGCACGGTTGCGTGACGGGCGAAGGGATCCCACAACTCGACCTGGAAGAGACTGACTCCGACAAGTTAGGTGATTACAAAAAGGTTCTAAATGAGTATAAAATTAAAGACTCAAAGGCTAAAGGGCTTATAATTAAATGTGTCCCGGACAAACACCTCGATGTAATAAAAGAGTCAAAAACGGCAAAATCAATGATGCAGGCATTAAAGGACGTTTTTAACAGGGATAGCTCCTTCTCCCGGGTTGCTCGGTGGCGTAGGCTGATTACCTTTCGTGTCAAATTCTCGGACGATCTCGGAGAAGCTTTCACCAGATTCGAGTCCATCATTAGGGACATTAATGAGACAAAACAAGGTCAGCCGATTTTCAGTGATTCGGACAAAGCTTCCCTTATTCTATGTAGCCTGTCAGACGAGTATCGCTCAGTTGTCACAGCGATTGACTCACAGCCGTCATTTACGCTCGATTTTGTCAAAAGCTTGATGAAGAGATGAAGTTAAAGGGTAGAGACAAGAATCAAAACCCTGAAAATGACATTAATGAGGAAGATTCTTTTAAGGCTCTCGGGTGCCACTTGTGCGGAGATCCCCAGCATTTCATACGGCATTGCCCTAAGAATAGAAATAATGGATCATCCAGGAGGCGTTTTGCTCGACGAGGGGGCCGAATTGGAGGACGCGGAGGTCGAAATGGGGAGCACAGCGCTCATAATGCCGAAATGGTAAGTTTCCATGCATACTCATGCGCGAAGAGGTTTGGAAAAATGGACTTTCTATTCGACTCCGGATGCAGTCAGACAATGGTTAGTAGTGAATTTGAAAGCAAAATGACTGACGTCAAACGCCTAAGTAATCCAGTCAGAATAAATATCGCTAACGGCGAATGTATGGTCGCTGAGAAAATAGGTGTCCTCCCAGTGAAGAGCCAGGGACGATGGATAAATATTGAGGCCCTACTTGTGCCTAAACTCCAGCACAACCTCATTTCGGTGTCAAAATTGGCGGACAAAAATTTTAAAATCATTATCAGAGGCCAGCAATTGAAGATTTTTGGCAAAAAATTTCGCCTTGACGTGCAACAAGGAATATGGCTTGTACGTCATGAAAGCAACTCAGGTTGGTCGGGAAGCAGAAGAAAGTGGTATGCTTGCCAAGTCAGAGACAGAAGGTATGCTCTGGCATAGAAGGTTGGGTCATCTTCATTATGATGGACTCTATAAAATGGGTCTACCCCGTCCAAAATCAATTTGCTCGGCCTGTATGGAGGGCAAAGCTAAAAAACTACCATTCAGACCAACAAAAAAGACGACAAGCAAAATCGGGGAACTTATATGGAGCGATGTCGCAGGTCCATTTAATCCTTCCACCGAATCAGGAGAGAGGTTCTTCCAAGTCATTTTGGATGACTATTCTCATTTCCTCGTTATTAAGTTGCTCAAGGCAAAGAGTGAAGCGGCAGACAACATTATGCAGTATATCAGGGATGTTGAGACACAGCACTCTGTTCATGTACAAAGGATTAGAACGGATTCAGGCGGTGAGTTCAAGTCAAGGGCGCTGATTAATTTTGCCAAGAATCGCGGAATAAAGTTGGAGTACACTATTCCGTATAACCCTCAAATGAATTCAAAATCTGAAAGGATGAACGGCGTGGTAGAAAATTTGATCCGAGTAAAACTGATTGAATCAGGGATCCCAAAATCAATGTGGGGGCAGGCAGCTCTTTGTTCCGGATATGAAATTAACCGTCAGCCCACTTCTGCTTTGAAAAATGATCAAACGCCAGCTCAAATTTGGTATGGGTCAACTGACCTGAAAAAGCTTAGAACTTTTGGATGTCGTGTCTGGTGCCTTACCCAACCTAGACAGAGCAAGTTGGACCCTCGCGCTAAAAAGGGTGTTATGGTCGGGTACTGTGGTGGTGGCTACAGAATTTGGATTCCACAAGAAGAGGAAATCATCCGAGCACGACATGTCATCTTTGATGAGAGAGTGATGGGCTGCAGAGAAGAAAATGCTGATAAAGAAGATCCCCATACCGTCATACTAAAACAAAATCAAGTAGACCAAGATTTGCAGAGAGCCGAGGATCCCGATCCCGCCGAATCGCCCAAAGAGAAAAACGGTACGAGGAAAGAAGAAAAACACGAAGATAACGAGAAAAAAGAAGGAGAGAACGAAAGTGACGACACAGAGAAGAATAAAGGGGACGAGTTCTACGATTCTCAAGAGAACATTCCGTCTTCCCCCAAGCCAGAAGAAGCCGTCCAGAAATCAACAAGGTCCGGACGAAATGTTAAACTCCCCAGCTATCTGCGACAGAATTACGAAGTTTTCGCCGAATATTGTCTCTTAACAGTGGGTCAGGATGTTGAACCTGTTACCTATGATCAAGCAGCGAAACTCCCAGAATGGCAGGCAGCCATGGATAAAGAGCTAGCTTCCCACAAAGAAATTGGAACGTGGTCACCAAGTGAGCTGCCCCCAGGACAGAAAGCGATAGACACCCGCTGGGTTTATCGGATTAAAGACGACGGTACACGAAAGGCCAGGTTGGTGGCTAAAGGCTTTCAACAGCCCCCAACTGATGAAATTCTGTATTCTCCAGTGTGCAGAATGCCTACTGTAAGACTTATGTTGTCACAAGCTGTCAAAAAATCATGGCCGTTGTATCAAGTAGACTGTCCTGTCGCATTTTTAAATTCTGAAATTCATACACCTGTCTACATCAGGAAACCTCAGGGATTGGACTGTGAATCGAGATATTTAAAATTAAACCGATCATTGTACGGTCTCGCGTGTTCGCCGAAAAATTGGAACACAAAATTCAACGATGTTATGATCAAGTTGGGTTTTCGACGTTCGTACTACGACTTTTGCTTTTATTATAGAAGGGACGTATTTTTCGTTTTATTTGTTGACGACGGACTTATCACAGGCGATCCTAATTCAATCAAGAAAGTGATAAGACAGCTCCAGACGGAATTTAACACTCGGGACATGGGAGAAGCAAAAACATTTCTTGGAATGGACCTAGAGCGGAAAAACGGATTTCTCTACGTTCGTCAAACAAAAATGATTAATAAAATTTTGGAAAACTTCAAGATGGAAGAATGCAACAAAATTTCAACTCCAATGGATCCCGGTTTTCAGTATGGAAACGAACCAGCTGATGAAGATGTCCCATATCGCCGTCTGGTGTGCTCGTTGATGTATCTATCGACTATTTCTCGTCCTGACATAGCCTTCAGCGTTTCTACCCTCAGCAGAGTTCTTGACAAACCAACTGTGGGCGCATGGAAGGCAGCCAAGAGAGTCGTACGATATTTGCAGAAGACAAAAGACTATGCTCTTCGATATGGACCAACTGGGGACGATCTCTATGCCTACAGCGACGCGGACTATGCTGGAGAAGAAATTGGCAGGAAAAGCGTAAGCGGATTCGTGGCGTTCCATGGTAGTAATCCAGTGGCATGGTATTCAAGAGGCCAGTCTGGAGTTTCCCAATCGACTATGGAGGCGGAATACATCGCAGCTGCTACCGCCGCCATGGAGATGGTCAACATGAAAGGCCTACTCTCTCATTATGGTGAAGAAGTAGGAAAAACCAACATTTTTGTGGATAATAATGGGGCGGTTTCAATGTCAAAGTCTTTTGAAAACTCTAAACACGCAAAACATATTGACGTGAAGTTCCATTACATTAAAGATCTATGTCAAAAGGGTGAAATTGATGTGCTAAGAGTTCCTACGGATGAAAACATTGCCGATGTATTTACTAAGCCCCTGAGTCGTGTTAAATTTGAATATTTTTCTGAAAAATTGAGTCTGCTAGCGGTGGGTAATTAGAATAGGTATGTTATTGTAAATCAGATGTAAACGTTTGTTTTTCTCGTCGAATTTGTAGGACTTTCTCTTGTTTGTTTGCATTTGATTCAGTTGTTTGCGATTTTCATATTTCTGTTACAAATTGGTAGCAAGTGACTGATAAGATATGTGTTGTTGTTGTTCCTTCTTTTATGAGAAATATGTAATCGAGGGGGAGTGTCAAACGGGATTTTTAGTAGCTGTGTGCAGGGATTTTCCCCTCTTTGCTGGCAGCACTGCTTTCAGTGTTATCTCAGTTTGTCGATGGCGTCCGATGTGAATCTTTCTGTCTCCGTTCAATTATAATAAAATACGCTTTTGTAAGAAGTTCTGTGGCCGTTTTCGTCATTTATCCAAATAGTTTATTAATAAAAATATTCAATAGTTATATGATTACTAAATCACAACCTTAAAGGACACTTTTGAATAACACTTCTTCCTCCTGTAGATAACACAAAGAAAAAAAGTAGTCAAAGCAAACTAGCATCTCTAAAATCGATACACATATTTCTTTGATTAGCTTTACAGACTATATCTTTGCTTGATGACTTAAAGCTACTATTAAAACAACGATCACCACACAAAATAATGTAAAAACAGAAAACAAACTTATTCTGGTATTGTATAACATGATACACGCAATTCAAACAACAAAATTCAGTTTTGGCTTGAATCATCATGAGTATTTTCAGTCTCAAAGGTTTACATTTTTTTTGTCTCATAAGTTTCACTCCGAATGCAGATTTCGATTTAAAAAGTTTAGGTATTTTACATCTTTGATTGTCATTAGCCGGGGAGAAATCGAAGTTGGGGGTTGAATTCTGTGTAGAACGGCTGCGCTTTCAACTTGCTGGCGAATGGGTGGATCTGGCGGGCACTTGGCAATACGTCGACACGTAAAGACGTCGACAAAGCTTCTGGAGGTGGATTCGATGTAGTTCAACATTAGGTCTGAAAGACGTCGACAAAACCTCCTCCGGAAAGACAACGACACGGAAAGACGACGACAGTCGACGTCTTTCAACACCGTAGGTGAAAGACGTCGACCAAGCAAGCAAGCACTGGCGGTACATCGACAGATAAACATCGACAACATTCGTGTACCTGGGGAAAGCCAATGACCTAATCGTAAGCCATCCCCTTCTGAGTCACCCATTCATCCATTACAGGACCAGGTACCTGAAGGTTCTGTTTACCAACTCGCAGGACGCAGGCCCAGAAAAAATTCACGGGAAAAATAATTATGCAACACTTGAAGAAATTACTGAACTTAGAAAAAAAAGTACATACGTATAAAATAATTGAAAGCTCCTATTAAAACTCTCATTAATTTTTCCTACAGGTTCTCCTATTTGTTATTAGGAGAAGGTGATTTGCTCTTATATTCAAATATAAAATGTCTTTGAAGAGCCTGGGAATCCTGAACCGAAACGTCTTGTTAAAAGGGCAATAGATAGGAGTTTGTTTTTAGCAAATTTTCATTGCGTTTGATTGAGTTTGTAAAAAGGGCTGCCTGCACCAACGCGGACCCACTCGAAATGTGTTTCAGGCCTCAGAGAATCGAATTGTGAAGTTTGACGATTTTGTAGTATGATTATATGTATATTAGGGGAGGAAATCTTTTATAGACTGACAACGTCTGGTTGCCACCAACCAGCCGCCCTTCGTGTGAGACTCCCAGGCAAGCCTGCCATTTCAGGCGAGCCTGTATACCCACTAAAACCACCTCTAGACAGCCACTGCAGCTGCCCCGCAACAGTAATAGAGTTTGAAACATACATAGTATAGAACATATTTATTTCCAGATATAATTCATGTACAAGATGTATGTACACATATATACAAAAATAATCATTATTTTTTTATTATTATTATTTTTTTATTTATTTTTTTAAAGTGAAACTTAATAAGTGAAACCTAATCATTAATAATTTAAAACTAAATACACAGGTCTATCTAATTAATATAATCTAATAAAACAACAGACTAGAGCGCGGCATTGAGCACAAACATGTTACTGGCATCGGTATTGTAGAATTCTCGTATGTTCTTTCTGTGCTGACGACGCTGTCTAAGCGTGACCGGCAAGCCTGCCTATGGCCGCAGGGACTTGCCAGTCGGGTGGCAGCGTTTTGGAGGCAAAATAGGCAGGCTGGCTCTCCCGCAGCTGCTTCGCGGCTACCTTCGTCATCTCCCAAGGTGCCGATTAATCCTCGTTGTGTTGATGTAAAGGACTGGCGAACTTTTTCTGTCGAGGGCACCACGTGAGGGCGACAGAGCGACAGTGCCAGTCGTCTGTAAAAAATAAGACGCAATCATAATTAAATTCGAAATCTTGAACATCTACGTACATGGGCAGGAAAAAGGAGGTTTACTGACATCAATAGCTTTTGAAAGATTATGGTGAGTATACTCGTACTTACCAGGAGGAGAGTAGATCGCTTCTTCATTAAACAATTCTTCATCCCATCCTTCCTCAAAATCTTCGTCGACATAATTACTGATTCCTTCTAGGTGAAAAAACCTAACGGCGTAATGCAAAAAACGGGAGACGGAGATCGCTCCACGTTCTATAAGTCCCGAAGCGATTTTGTGATCGTTCTTTCGTGGAATGCCGACTTGCCACTTCTTCCAAAAGATACCCCAGCGCCCTCCTGTACTCTGGTGTGGTCTCGTATCGCCGCTCTTGCCATGCGCAATAACCCATCTATGAACAAATAACCGCTATTTTTCGAATCCTTCGTATCTATCGTGCGAATTTTCTTTTTGGATTATGATCTATTGCAACTCTTGTTTTGAACCCCAATACAAAGTGCACAGTGCGAATTTTTAATGAACGAATTAAGCCGCCTCTTATTACAAGTCAAACGGCGGTTTCGCCGTATCTCCCAGGGGTCCAAAGGTCCAAACCCATCAGAAGTCTCAATTTCCTCACAGACACAAATTTCCTCTTCAAATTTCAACCATGTCTGGGCATATAAGTTCTATCAGCCCTTATAATGGTACCTGGATGTCAAAAGTTCGTGGATTTTCTCGTGAAAATCCAAAAAAATTATAGACTAAACATTCTCCGAACTAATTAAACCCCCTCGAAGAATTTTCATTCAGTTAGGTAATTTGTTTTTATTCATTCATTTTGTTATTACATCTACCCCCTTTTTTAACCAACATTTTGGACTTTTTCTCTCGACATAGCCTACAAATCACATTTTCATGTTTCTATTATGGAAACTCCATCTTTTTTCCACTATCACATTATATTTATAGTATTTAGGTGAGTATTAAATTTATTAAAATGCGAGTGCAAGAAGCTCAATAAACCTGTTTTATTGTAACTGTAGCAACTAATTATTAAGGTAACACGCTGTTTCATACTTATTGCGAAAATGGTTCATTTTCAAAACCAATTTAAAAATAAACAATTCAAGAAAAATACTAGGTTATTACCTTCAAGTTAAAACGTCCCAGGTAAGTTAGACAGGAAACTTATCACATGCGTACACAGTGCATCATAATCATAGCAAAATAAAAATCTGTATTTCCGTTTGCACATTTGCCTATCACATTCTCACATTCAGTGCACTATTGATGATAGTGTGAGAGCTGAATCATAATTTCATTCTTTTTAGCTGAGTTAGGTTTTGACATCGTTCGGGATGTTATAGTTTTAATCTTTTTATTAGAGCGGAAGTTAGCAAATCTTAGTTGGGGTTCAATTTTCCTTTTATTGGAGTTATCCTGCAAGATGAATTTGATGTTATGCCCAGAACTCTCTCGGACAGCAGCCATTGCAGAGGGTATAGAAGTAACGAGATTTTTGGCAGCCACGATTCCTTCAACGCTCATTGAGGTTTCAACCAGGGTCGATAGGTTCTTCAGCAAAGCAACAGTTTCTTCTTTCACCTTCACCAGTGCACTGTTAACGGACTTCATCTTGCCATTGCAAAGCTGTAACGTAAAAAAATAAGGATCTAGAGAATCAAGTCAATAAACGGTAGGCCGGCTGTAGAAAATATTTAGAAGGACCTGAGCACACAAGTTTACAAAGGCATTTCTGTTTAATAGGCCCTCACGGTAACTAGAAGAGAACGGTATGGGTCATGGAAGGAGGCAGGCCGGGAAAACCCAAAGGGGTGTGACGTCACTGGTACCGTTCACTCACCTATTTCATTGTGTTAGAGCGTCACTTCCCAACTATTTCTGAAGGTGTAGTGATCTCACGATGGTTTGTTGTGCTGTGGCTGGATGTTCGAATCATAATACGACTCACAAAAGTTCGGCTTTTCATTACCACCGGTTTCCTAAAGACAATGTTACCAAATTGAAGTGGGTTTCTGCGTGCAAACGGGCCGATTCTTTTTCAGTTGAAAAAGCTCGAGTTTGTTCCTCACATTTTGATGAAAGTGATTACCTGCGTGATTTAAAAGGTGAGCTGTTGAATCTTCCTATCAAACACAAATTGAAACCAGACGCAGTACCACATCTACTCTTACCCAAAAGCTGTGCCGCAGCAAATACATATCATTACAAGACAGACCGTCAAGAATTTGTATCGGACATTGGGTTACAAGATGAAAATGAAAATGGAAGTTCTCCAAAGGAAGCGGCCCAATGTGATAATGTTGAAGGATGCCATCAGTTTGAAGATCTTGATGAGGATTTCACGGCTGCTGTTGATGGCATTCTGGCGAATGTTGATAGCTGTCAGGATAACGAAGAATCAGTCAACATCGTCGAAGAGAAGGGTGATCTGCTTGAGTTTACCTATAGCGGGATACATTGCGTATAGAATCAGAAAAAAGTTTCCAGAAAAAGCTGAAATTTTCGGACATTTCACAAAGGACTTGCCTGTGTTGGGGAAGAATTGGGTGTCAACGATGTCAAGAGGACATTTGATGAAACCTTCTGACGAGTTTTTCGAGGATGTAAAGAAAATGGAGAAAGAATTCCAAAGATTTCACGGAGTATATATTAACCGGACTCCACTTGTTTTGACTAAACTGATTGACGACATAAAAAGCAAATATGGAGAAATTGATGACTTTGCTGTGACCTGCTTCGTTCGAACTAGAACTTTCATAAGAATAAAATGTCTGAACACACGGAAGTCAGAAGAAAAACGCATGGTCAAGAAACGTTCAGCAAGTGAACAGAGGAAAGCGAAGAAAAAAAATGAATAAATTAGTTAAATGATTGGAGAACCCCTGGGAATATCTCAGTTAATAATTAATTTATGCTCCGTAGCATAATTAAAATGTGATGTATTTAGATTTTATGTGATCTCCTTTGCGTTAAAATTTTATGAAACTGACGCTGTAATACCTTGGAAGTAAGTAAACGGAATACAACTTCAATGAGTATTTCCTAAATCGAGTTTTATTTTACCATGTAACCCGAGTGTAGCGTGCGGGAGAGGCAGTTGGCGAGGCCTTCGGTACCAGTGACGTCATCGAGCCAAGCCGGGGAGCTCATGACCCCTACCGTTCTCTTCTAGTTACCGTGTAGGCCCTGATAGGAAAATTAGGTAATCACTGAATAATTACCTCAGACAGTAAATTCTCTTTTTCCGCGGTTCTTGGGTCGTCAACCTCGGCGATAGTGAGCTGGATATGTTCGTCATCTGGTTCAGCTTCTTCAAGTTGTATATTTGAAGGAGGGTTCATACTTCGAATCTTCATCAGCACAAGATGTATGTGCTTGCACATGTTGCAGGAAATCATACTATCCATGCATGTACAGATAAAACGATGAATGCAGGGGACACATTTGTCGCATATCAACTTGCAAGAACATGTTTCTTTGTAAACTGAAACAGAGTAGGTACCTGACATTCCACACTTCACCATTCTGAATATCTGTCTCACTGTCCATTTTAAGGCTGGCTTTATGTCGAGATCTGATGACTGTTAACGTGGAACTTAATTTTCCTTTGTGAAGGGTGATGACACGATCAAATATTTTGTTGTTGAGGAATCTCATCACTGCAAAAATTCCCTTGTCCAGCCGTTTAGTGGTTTTCCGTCTAGTTCAAAGTACTTCAAGCATTTGTGCATGCTTTCGACATACATGTTCGTATTAACTCCAAGGCGGAGGCGGTGACAGTAAGCCCAGAGTCGAGGGTTTCTAGCATAATAGGCCTCAAAGTATTCACCAAAGACTCGTGTTGCTGGGTCATCCAAGAGTTTTTTGACAGCGAGAGGAAGAATTTCTGAAAAGGATTTTTCGTCCTTCTCTTCCATGAGCGATCTTACTATCTTGTACACCTCGATTTTTTTTTCTGTCGTCTCAACGTCCTTCAAGTGTTTTTTCCAGGCTCTGCCAACGTGCCACGAACAATGCAGCCTATTTTCCGGTATTACACCCATGGTTTCAATCCAGGCGTTGTAAAATGAATCTTCCATGTCAGACATGAACACTTGTGGGGTTGGCATTTTCGTTCCCAATCGATCCTTGATCTTACAAAAAAATGCTTTCAATGTTTCTGTAGCCACGCGGTTGGTAAAGAAGAATGCACACGGAAATCCTTCTCTCAAATCGTCGACAACCATCAGAGTTACCAGCTGGAAACCCTAGCCATTCAGGCCGTGCGTACCGTCCATGCACACAATATCATGGCCATACAATTCCAGCATTGTAGACTGCGCATTGGTCATTACAGCTAGAAAAAAATCTTCTTTAGAAAGTGAAGGGAATTCATCACAGCTCTGGTCCTGAGGCTTATAAAATAATATGCTGCAGTCATCTGCTTGTTTGCATTCCTGGGTTTGCATTTCTCTAACCCAAGCGTTAACGCTGATAGCATCGCACTGGTGCTTCATATACTCTGAAGTTAGATTGAAACAAGCCTTTATATTATGTAAGTCTTTTTTTGTAAGCAGATCCAAACGTTTCACTTCACTGGGGTTCGAAATGTTCTGGCGAATCACGTATAAAATTTCTCTCAGTGGTATTTTCGCCGCGACTTTATTGGCAAGACGCTTACGTTCATCTGGTGTAAGGGAAAGGTGTTGAAGCTCCATAGTATGACCCCAGTGGGTTACAGTGCACTTACCATCTTTATCAACTTTTACTTTCACGTCAGATGGAGATGGACAGTAGCCACCAATCTTCCTGGTACCTTGGGTTTTCAAGTGCCGGACACCTTGCCCCTCAGTTTTGTAGTATCCACTTCGATTACACTTAAAATACAAAATTTGAGTGTCTTTATTTTGCGCTGTCCCACGCGCGGTAATGTAAAAAGCACCGGTTTCTTGTTCCATTTTGATTTTCCACGCGCGAAAGTGTTGTAGGTAGTCGAAATCCATTGCAACAGTACTGTTAGCAACATCAACATCATGAGATTCGTATAAGTGGTCTACAAACAGCTTTTTATTCTTGTAACGATTTTTACAAACGGTGCAGAAAAGAGAACATGTTGGAACGCTGGCTGGAACCACTTCTGAGGGATGAGAGATCTTCACATGCCTATAGACGATGTGCGTGCCTGCGCACTGAGGTAGCTATAACCCTTCTGCTACCTGCCACTATGAAAGGTTAAGGGCCGGTTTATCAATGCTCGGTCAAATCTCTGATTAGCTAGTCACTGATTAAAGTTAGTCAGTGGTTAAAATGGGTTGGAGTTGCGATACCGTTTATCAATCTCTGGATGACTGCTGGTTAACTAGTCAGAGTCTAGTATCCATGACTCCGAATTCAACAGGGGGAAAACAGTGCTACCACTACACCAACAAAAAATTACCATGAAAAGAAGGTGCAACACTGCACCACGGGCGGTGTTTCCAAGGCAAATATCAGATTGTTCCCACTTCCATAACCTACAACCTAGTGAAACCTCTTCTTGAGAAGTGAAACCTGTTTTGTAGTTTTGTTCCGACTTTTCCGTTTTCTTTTTATTCACCCATCAAAATGAGCCACGAAGGCAGTTCAAGTAAGTAGCTCATCTTGAAACATACCTACTACAGTTGATGTACCAATAGAAGTTATGTATAGCCCAGGCAAATTAGTGGTTTAGAACCCTTGCGTTATAATGTTGTAGCGTTGTTCGTCAAAGTCTGTAAAGCCCTTCTTTAATTTTTCAGGAGCAAAAAGGAGCTCCAACTTCTCCACGGAAGAAAAGATGAAGCTCGTCAATTTGGCAAATAAATATCGTCAGATTTTAGAGAATAAAAAAACAGACAACGTCACCACTGTGGCCAAATCCCGTGCGTGGTTGAAAGTGGAAGAAGAATTCAATATGCAAGGGTTGGGACCCCACAGGGATAACAAATCCCTCAAATTTAAGTACGAGGCGATTAAACGGCAGCTGAGGTATGTACCTACCGACTCTTTTAAAAACACTATTCATTCAAATCAAAGCCCTTACAGATCGCCCTCATAAGATAGTTTTGTGGGTCAAATTTTCCAATATCATTGAAGAACAACATTGTAAAAAAATAGTAATGTACACATTTACTTCGACTCAATGCAAGTATGTATCTGAAGAGTATGTTAATATGTTTAGGAAGAATGGTACGTCCGAATGGCGATGTACTGGTGGTGGACCTCCTTCATCCAAAAAAGATATCCCCTTGACAGAGGAGGAAAAAACCTTGAGGGACACCATAATCATTAGCATCAAAGGGCTGCAACCAATTAAAGGGGATTGCGACAGTGGGTTTTCGTCAGGAATCAGCCCTGCCCTGATTGAAACAGAAGACAACTTCGTATTTGAGGATGTACCCGACGCTGAATTTGAAGTGGATTGGGCCGATGTGACGCCAAGAACGCTGCAAACACCGGTGCACCAAGCACTGCAAGTATCCGTATGTTTTTTGCTTTTTCACTACCTACCAAATATTCGTTGTATTCTGAGGTTCTCAAATTAGAGCATTTAAAGTGCGCAAAAATTACCCAAAAATCCCCAAAATGTTATTTTCTAACAAGTGACCCCTCATTTTAAAGGTTTTTGCACGCTGAACACGATGGTGAAATCGGATTTTAGATATTTATATATATATATTTATATATTTATATATGTATGTGTCATTCCAGACGATAACTCTCGAAAGAATTGAGATAAAAAGTTCAAATTTGCACGAAAAATCTGTCTTGGCAATCGACAGGCTAAGTTCGTAGATGGGCAGAATCGGGTCACTCTAAGGGGGAGTTTTGGGGAGTTTTAGGGGGGGGGGGGAATTACCCATAAATTCCCAAAATGAAACAGTCTGACAAGTGACACCTCATTTTAAAGGTTTTTGTACGCTGAACACGATGGTGAAATCAGAATTGCGATATCTCATTCCGTTCTCAAACTGGAGCACTTTGGAGATGAAGGAACGTGGTTATTTCTTGAGATGTTCTTCCTGGTTCGTCTGCTCTAATCTGATAACGGAATGGGATATCGCAATTCTGACTTCACCATCGTGTTCAGCGTTGGAAAATCTACAAACCGAGGTGTAGATTTTCATTATAATATATAGAGATAGAGATTTATATATTTATATAATATGTATGTGTCATTCCAGACGATAACTCTCGAAAGAATTGAGATAAAAAGTTCAAATTTGCACGAAAAATCTGTCTTGGCAATCGACAGGCTAAGTTCGTAGATGGGCAGAATCGGGTCACTCTAAGGGGGAGTTTTGGGGAGTTTTAGGGGGGGGGGGGGGAATTACCCATAAATTCCCAAAATGAAACAGTCTGACAAGTTACACCTCATTTTAAAGGTTTTTGTACGCTGAACACGATGGTGAAATCAGAATTGCGATATCTCATTCCGTTCTCAAACTGGAGCACTTTGAAGATGAAGGAACGTGGTTATTTCTTGAGATGTTCTTCCTGGTTCGTCTGCTCTAATCTGATATTTTATTTGCAGGCACAAGAAACAGAGGAGGTAAACAACCACAACAGTACTGGTGTGCAGTACAGTACAGCAGTACTAAACAGTACAGCAATACTGGACAGTACTGGTGTACTGGACAGTACTGGTGTACTGGACAGTACTGGTGTACTGGACAGTACTGGTGTACTGGACAGTACTGGTGTACTGGACAGTACTGGTGTACTGGACAGTACTGGCGTACAGAATGTTACACAGAAAGTAAGGACCAAACAAACACTACGACGCAGTTTCCAGAAAAAAAGTCGAGCATCAGCTGCGGGTCAGTATTTTATATATTTTAAATATTTTTATATAAGTAAAATTATTAGTAATGGATTCAATTATAATTTCATGGTTTTTTGACAATCAGACTGTTCATGAGATGGTGACCAAACTGGGTTCAAATTCGTAAACTGGAGGGACTGACTCCAAATAATGTTAAAGCAGACTGCATTGAAACAACAAATTCATGTATGCTTTTCTCTGGTTGCAGGCAAATTTGAAGATCTGGCTGAAAGGAAAATTAAGCTAATCCAGAAAAAGGACAGGCTCCTAGACCTCCAGATCCAAAGAGCGGAAATTGAACTTGAGATTGCGAAGCGAAAGTTAGCAGCAGTTCCAATCTCAACAATAGAATAATAATCTTTGTACCTATCTTGAATAAACGTTATTGTATTTTATGAATGTCGTATTTGTTTGCTATCCTATGATTGTAGTTAGGTTCCTATCAATTTCAAGTAGGTACTTACCTTCTGAGCAATGTCTTTACTCATTATGTGATATAGAAGTTCCTTATAGAATTCCCTACATACAAAAGCATTAACGTTGGTTTTTACCACGTATTTGGCTTGTTTATAATGATCAAAAAATGGTCATAGGGTTTTGAACGTGTTTAAAGGTAATTATTTCAAATAATATTAGGCAATTTATTTACAATAAGGTTTAATTTCACCAGCAAAAAATGATGTAATTGATAAACAATAGTTACCTACGAAAACAATTTTGGACAATCTGAAAGTTGACAGATTATAGATTGGCGAAATACTCGGTAACTAGACGATCTCTTGCACTGGTGTTGTAATCATGGGTGTCGCCAACAATAACGGTATTCACAATAGCGTCAATTGGATCCTCATAAGGTATGTTTCCCACATCTGGATCCTCGGGTGGTAAGCTGTCACGATCCAGAGCCAGGTTATGTAGCACTGCAGTTGCTATTATCACTGCCTGCGATGTCTCTAATTTCAGCCTCAGACCAAGGGATAGCACAGGAAACCTTCGTTTCCAAACGCCATACTGGCGTTCCACAGGATTTCGTGTCCTGATCAACGACTCGTTGAACAATTCCTCCGCCCTATTGGTGACCCTGAGTAACGGAGTGATCATGTAAGAAGTGTTTGCATAACCACTGTCCGCAACTACTAGAGCATTCCCGAATTCTCGAGCCCTCAGACGCTGCTTTACTCGACTCTTATTGAAAATGGTCTGGTCGTGAGTTGACCCCGGCCATCGGGCAACAATGTCCATAATGTTGAGGTTGGCGCTGCTAATTGTTTGAACATTGAAAGAGAAAAACCCTTTCCTGTTCCGGAAGTTTTCAGCGTGGAAACCTCCAGGTGACTGAATCTTGACATGGGTGCAGTCGATTGCACCAATGACACGAGGCATGCGGGCCCGTCGATAAAACTCCCGCTGTACGTCACGAATTTCCTGTTCACCATACGGCATTCGGATGTAGCGTGGAGCCAAACCTGCTATTGCTTTGGATACTTCCCGTACTATCTTGCAGGCAGAGCTTTTGCTGGCCCCACAGAAGTCGCCCACAGAAATGAGCATGGAACCTAAAAAAAAGAAAGCGTTCTTCACAAGTTTGATGTGATGTTGCCGTTAAAAATTTCACTGTTGCCCTGTACTCCATACTTATCTACCATAAACCGAATTCAATTTTGTTCAACTAGGTTCAGATAACAATTTTCGAACTACGAGTATAAAACATGAATACATCACATTCATAAACACATGAATTACTTGGTGTTCATGTAATAATTAGGTATGGGAAGAATATGTAGGTGAGTAGGTACTTTACCTAGCCCGTAGAATCTTAGCGCCAGCAGCAATTTGGTCATAGGCGAAATGGAGTGGTTTCTGTCAGTTGGAGAATCGATTTGATCTTCGATAATTGACAGAACAAATAATACTGTCTCTTTTGACAAACGAAATCGTCTGTGGAAATCGACATCATCCATCTCCAGGAAAAAATCTGGCCTAGTGCGAACAACGTATGGCCGTCTTTCCCATGACAAAAATTCCGAGAATTCTGCGTCTGAGAAGTCAGAATCTTCCAGCTCCAAGTCAGAATCCATTACTTTTAAAGAAAACAATATGGAAAAAATAATCAAATCGGTATTGAGACCTGGCACAATCCACAACTTTCAAGATGGATGACAGTTAACTGAGCAGTTATTACGCTAACTGAGCCTTGCTAATCGATTTGATCTTCGATAATTGACAGAACAAATAATACTGTCTCTTTTGACAAACGAAATCGTCTGTGGAAATCGACATCATCCATCTCCAGGAAAAAATCTGGCCTAGTGCGAACAACGTATGGCCGTCTTTCCCATGACAAAAATTCCGAGAATTCTGCGTTTAAATATAGTCGGCGATTTGGGATAACTGAGCAGCTAAACCGAATTGATAAACGGGTATGAGGGAGCTAGTCAGAGATTTGACTTAGTCAGGCTTTAGTCGGGCTTTAGCTGAGCATTGATAAACCGGCCCTTAGGTCAACAAACTTTTAATTCCCTCTGTCATCCTAGTTACATCCTAGTCAAATTCAAGTGTTTATATTCGCTAGTTTAATCGCGAGTTATGGTTAAAGGTTCACACTCGAATTTTTAAAAAAGGAAACTTTTTATTGAACACAATACAACTTAGTACACAGCCACAAATAGTCACAACTATTCAGCACAAGCTCTGGATGGAAACTGCAGGCCCTCCGTCTTATGAGGGTCCTTATATACCTTCTGGACACGAGTTACACAATGTTACATGAGTTACACAATATTACACCACTGCAACCATAATGTTATGTTAACTGTAGGTAATGTTAACTCTGAAAGGAAATTCTCAATTCCTTTATTGGCAAACTCGGGTCCGTTGTCACTCTGAATTTTTGCTGGTAAGGGAAATAAAGAAAAGTAATGTCGTAGGCATTTTATGATGGGTTGCCCAGTAGTATTCGGAGGAGTGTACGAACTCATTCTTTTTGAAAAACAATCAATGATGGTGAATATTTGTTTATTGTCATAGTAAAGAATATCCATTTGAAGAATTTCAAATGGTTTGGTAGGCGTTGGTGTCTTTTGGAATTCAGGACGTGGTGGGTGTCTGTCGTACTTAACCGCTTTACATACATCACAATTATTTATTACTTCTGTGATGTGCTGTAACATCCCAGGCCAATAATAGTTCTTGCGAAGATTAAAACACACATCGTGGATTCCTCGGTGACACGTTTTTCCTAAATGTTGGTTGTTGATGAGCTCTAGTTGTTCGTCAGAATTCTCCACGTCTTCTACCAGTTTATAATATCGTCTTATCCTTACGGATGGGAAATGTTGTTCAATGATATTTTGGAATTTTAGGAATATCTGATCGAGTATCTGATCTTTGATCTCAACCATTTTATTAGAGCAGTAAACTCCATATGTGGTATTGGGCCTTAGATATTCAAGGCAAAGGTCTTGCAAATTGGAACATCTTGGGTAATTGGTGTACCCGTAATATCTCTTTTTTTCGAATGAATAGTTGTCATGTTGTTGTTGGAGGGATTGCCTCTATCTAGAATTATCTGAAACGGTTCAACATTGAGTACTTAGGTTCTGTTATAAGGTTACTTGATTATGTGAGCTTTCTTGGGAGTGGATAGTTATGAGACTAGTGTTATCGTCTCTGTCGTTGTTTTCTTGATTGTCACCGTTTTCGTGGTCATCATTCCTGTCATGTACTGTTGTTGTTTCTGTGTTTCCCGCATTATCAGGAAGTAACTCAGAGGGATTGAAATTGATGTTGCGAATATTAGGATCCTGACTTAAACGTTCTATTTCTCTGCTAAGTTCATTGCAGTGCTAAGTCTATTGCATATAGTTCTACTGATTTTTGTGGATTTCGAGATAGAGCGTCTGCGACCACATTTTCTTTTCCTTTGATATGCTGAACGTCGAAGTCATAGTCGGCTAATTGACATTTCCACCGAAGTATTCTCCCAGAGGGTTCCTTCATGTTGTGTAAATACTGTAAGGGCTTATGGTCTGAATTTATGCGAAACTTTCTGCCGTACAGATACGGTCGAAAATGTTTACAAGCCCAAACGATGGCTAGTAACTCCTTATCTATGGTGCTGTAATTTTCTTCAGCTTTGTTGAGAGTGCGAGACGCAAAACTCACAGGTAGGAGTTTTCCGTTGATAGGTTGAGAAAGAACGGCGCCAATAGCATAGTCACTTGCATCTACTGTTAATACGAAAGGTTTATCGAAATGTGGCATTTGTAGGATTGGTTTATTCTGTAGTGCAGTTTTTAGAGTCTCGAAGGCTTCTCTATATTTTTGATCTTTAATGTCGATTTTTACTCCTTTTCGTAAACATGCACTTAGAGGTCTGGCGATTTTGACGTAAGATGGAATCATCTTTCGGTAATAGCCGGTCATTCCCAGGAATTGTTTGATCTGCTTCTGGTTTTCCGGTATCGGAAACTCTCTAATTGCTTTTTTCCGGATTTGGTCGAATTCCTTCGGGTGTGATTATATGTCCTAAATATAACAATTCTCTCTTGAAAAATTCGGTCTTATCTATTTGGATTTTAAGGTTGTGTTTTTTCAGAATTTCAAAGACGGATTTTAGATGTTTTAGGTGTTCCTCTAAGGTATCTGAAAAGATGATTATATCATCCATGTAAACGAGTACATTGGGTAAGGACGAAAAGAGAATGTTCATTGCTCTTTGGAACGTAGGTGGGGCGTTCTTCAGGCCGAAGGGCATTCTTAAAAATTCCCAATGTCCGTCTTAGGTTGAAAAGGCACTTTTTGGAATTGAACTTTTTTGAGCTCGATTTGATGAAACCCCGGCGCAAGATCTATTGTACTGAAATATGAGGCTCTTCCAATCCTTCCAAGGAGATCCTCAATGTTGGGGAGTGGAAATTTATCGTCTATTGTTTTTTGATTTAGCTTCCTGTAGTCAATTACGAGCCTTACTTTTCGTTTGCCGGAAGCGTCCATCTTTTTCGGTACAACCCAAATGGGGCTGTTATACGGACTGTTGGATGGGCGTATTATCTTATTCTTTAACAATTTCTCTACCCCACTTTTATGTCATTTCGAAAGCTCTGTGGGTATCTGTAGTTTCGTGTATAAACTGGTTCATCATCTCGGGTATTTATTTTGTGTTTCAAGACGTTTGTGGCAGTGAGGAGGTCAGACTCTCTTTTTATAATTTCTGGAAACTGGCTTAGAAGGTTAACAATGGCTTGTTTCTCTTCTGCATTCATGTGGTCCGTTCTAATCAATGAGGGAATTTCATCTGCAGTAACCATTACTGATTTTTGAGGGGTTACTTCCATTGGTTCGACTTCTTCTAAGGATATGTCCATTGGCTGGTCAATATTCATGCATTCTTGACTTTTGATGAGGAGTTTAATGGTGTTGTTTTCCACTGCAGAGTCCTTCTGGAATTCTATATTGTGGTTCTTTTTTTTCATGAACAAGGAGATGAGTTAGTGGTTGCGGAATATTGCAGGGATATTCTACAATATTTGCTCCTGGTTTGAGCGAGATGTTAATATCACTATGTATGGGAATATGGGTGTGCTCGGACTCTAATAAATTATTTTTCAGATTTACACTCATTCCAAATTTTTTCATCGTATCATGACCTAACAAAATATCATATTTATCAGAAAAATGGAACAAGTAGGCTTTTACTGCCGCTGGTTCGTTGAAGCATCTAGTCATATTCATTATGATGTACTCTGAACCGGTAGTTTGTCCGGTAGGAGTATTTACTTGAAATTGCTCTTGGTATCTAGGAGCATTATCGGGGACTACCTTTGGGTTTATATAGTTGGATTCTGATCCTGTGTCGATCATGCATCTTTTCCCGTCGAATTCAAAAAATGGAAGTGTCCTGTTCACAAGATTTAGGTCAAATTTTCCCGTCTTGGTTAAGTCGGGCTTACGCAAGATTTCGGCTTGCTGCCTCAGAGAAAAGGACTTTCAGGAACCGTATCATCTTGGCTGTGAACTGATTCAGAGAGATTTACTTCTTCGTATGATGTAGCTTCTTCCACATCATCAGTTTCTAAATATGGGGTTTCTTGATCAAAATTATCAGAATTTTCCACTTCTACATGAGTGAGATCGTGAGGACCGTAAACAACGGGTCTCACGGAAGGTCTGGGGCCATACCCTTGAGGATAATACGATTGGGGATAAAATTGTTGCGGAAACACAGGCCGTGAAGTAAATTGACGGAGTTGATTAGGATGGGTCGGTAAAGGTTTTTGTCCTGTTTGCCCAGTAGAAGCTGTTCTCATGGAAACAGTCTTGTTACTGTCATTTTTATTATTATTGTTGGTGTGGTAGGTGCTTCCTGGCTGATTTCCGTTATTCATATTGTGGGTTGTGTTTTTAATAAAACCACCTTTTTTCAGCCAATAATTTTAATGGAGGGTGACGTTTCGGTCTCCAGTGTAGACCCTAATCATACCTATTGAACAATAAAGTATATACAAAAACAATCAACTCAGATTGACTAAACTACATGGAGAATTTACCTTAAGTGTTAATTATTGATTAGAGCTAGGCTTACCTTACAAGGTGATAAATTGCACTAAGATGATGGCGTTTATACACGTTGAAAAATGGTTTTTACACGTTTATACACGATGAAAAATGTTTTTTTTTACAAGAGGCGATGAAGACTTAGATGTACGATGATTTAATTACAAGATGGGATGAAGACAATATTTTTAGGATGTGAATGAATGGAAACCTCCGAGCAACAGAGTCACAGGATGGAGACAGGTTTTTCTACATGGATTTTTTTATGAAGTATCCATGTAGTCATAACCTATGTGTGTGATGTTGTGGATGATGATACAATGAGGGTGAGTGAGCAGAGCATGAAGTACTTATAGGGTAGGTAGATGATTTGGTTAGGTACTAGAAAGTATGGTGAGACTAGAGGTTGTCTAACCTTTGAGAAGGCCTTGGTAGACAACACTCAGTCCTCTGACATCTTGCTTATAATTTACGGTGTTTGTCTGGTTATTTACAATATGGCACATTTCTTTAAATTTCCTTTTAAACGTGTTTTGGTCCTTGGACAGGATGGACCATTCATCAAATTGTGGATGGTGGTTGGTCTCAGCAATGTGCTTGGCCAGAGCTGATTTGTATGTGTTCTGTGGTCCACTTTGGTACACGTCTCTGGCGTTTCTAATATGCTCCTGTATCCTTTTTTTAGCTATCTGCTTTGTTTCCCCTATGTATATTTTGTCACAAGGAGGCCGGCATGGTATGGCATAGACAACATCTGATGTTTCATCCTTATTCAGTGGTTTTTTTAATTTTGTGAACAGTTTTCTATTGTTGTTTGGGTTTTTATATGCTATTTTTAGGTTGTTATCAAACTGTTTTAATCTGGTACCAATTGATGTTGATAAGCTACCACAATATTGGATAGATGCAAAATATGGTCTATTTATGTTTTGTGTGTTATTGGTACCTGAAGGGTTTAATGTTGTGGTAGTATGCGCATGTGGTTGTAGTTGTTGGGGGTTGGCAGTTGGGAGCATAGTAGTGGATGGTGTTGGATTTGCATTAGAGTTAGATATTGTAGCAACAGTGGAGTATGTTAATTTTTTTATCAGTTTTTGTGGGAAGTTATTTGCTGCTAAGATAAGGTTGATGTCCTCAATGATCCTCTTATGAAATTGGGGATGTGCTAGATGTAGTCGCCTGTGAAGCAGGTTACGTGCTGTGTTGAGTTTATAGTGTGAAGGTTGGTTAGAGTAATAATTTATGATTCTCCCAGAGTAAGTATCCTTACAGTAATAATCGGTTATGATACTACCATTGCTAAGCTTTGTCAGTTTTAGATCAAGGAATGAGATGCTATTATTAACCTCATGTTCCACCTCAAATTTCATGTGTGGGGAGCAAAAATTATTGAATTCTTGTTGTAGGGCATTAATTATGGTTGAGTTTACTATAAGGAGAGAGTCATCGGCATATTTTTTTGCAAACAAAATGTTATGTTGAAATTTGGGAATAATTTGGTTAAAAAAATGGTCCAGACATAAGTCTGTTGCTCGGAGGTTTCCATTCATTCACATCCTAAAAATATTGTCTTCATCCCATCTTGTAATTAAATCATCGTACATCTAAGTCTTCATCGCCTCTTGTAAAAAAAACCATTTTTCATCGTGTATAAACGTGTAAAAACCATTTTTCAACGTGTATAAACGCCATCATCTTAGTGCAATTTATCACCTTGTAAGGTAAGCCTAGCTCTAATCAATAATTAACACTTAAGGTAAATTCTCCATGTAGTTTAGTCAATCTGAGTTGATTGTTTTTGTATATACTTTATTGTTCAATAGGTATGATTAGGGTCTACACTGGAGACCGAAACGTCACCCTCCATTAAAATTATTGGCTGAAAAAAGGTGGTTTTATTAAAAACACAACCCACAATATTTATTATTATTAGTATTATTTTGGGTAGGTTTAACAAAGGTTCTTTGGGGCGGATATACAGGATAAGGGTAATTTGGGTAAGGAAAGCCAAAGCCTACAGCTTTTCCCGGTGCCATTTGGTTGCGGAACGGTTGCTTAACATTAGAGGCTATTTTTGTTACCTGCTTCTTATTTCTACTAATATTATCTAACACGAATTGACATTTCGTGAACAAAACCCTCCTAAAATCGTCTAGAGACTTCGGATCTTGAGTGATTATGAAGTTGGACAGTTGTGGGTCGTATTGTGTGTAGAGGTGATTGATGATTTCTTCGTCGGTGTGCTTCATCAATTCTCTTATCACGCTGGGGTTTAACTGGTCAATCTGATATCTGTTATAGATGAGGTTTCGTAGAGATTCCAGCTTGTTTAAGAATTCAAATGGAGTCTCGTTTTGATTCATTCGTGTTTGGTATATTGCAGCCTTTAATGAAACAGCAGTGCGTGTATCTGCGAATTGAGTTTTTAGAGCTTGTAGTTATTCTGCAATCGAATTGATTTCTCTGGATAGAATAAGAGCTTCGGCCGATCCGGTCAATCTTGCTTTTATCTTGCTTAGAAGTTTCAAATGATTAACGGGGCCCGCCGTGTTATTACTAGCGCAGGCGATCGCAAAAACATCTTCCACTTGTTTTGTAAAGGCTAATAGCCTTTCGGGGTTCCCGTCAAATATGTGGGAATATGGTCGTAATCCGACCTATCGAGAGCGTAAGTATACGGCTCGGGTTCGTGCGACATGTCTAAAGACTGACTTGTTGATTCAAATTCAAGTCCTTCGCGCGAAGTTCGTTTAGGGTCTTTAATTTCTTGTCCACTTTGGACGAAAGGGTTCGTAATTGCCCTATGATTACGAGTATCCACCGACGGAAGCTCAGACAAGTGGTCTAAGGTCTCGTCCTTGCTTGGGACAAATGGTCACAGCAAACAGAGTTGTACTTACAGGCTGTTGGTTGGGACAAGTGGTCACAGCTGTTGTCTTCGTGTCTTCGAGTGTCTGTTCGGGCGCCAGTTATGGTTAAAGGTTCACACTCGAATTTTTAAAAAAGGAAACTTTTTATTGAACACAATACAACTTAGTACACAGCCACAAATAGTCACAACTGTTCAGCACAAGCTCTGGATGGAAACTGCAGGCCCTCCGTCTTATGAGGGTCCTTATATACCTTCTGGACACGAGTTACACAATGTTACATGAGTTACACAATATTACACCACTGCAACCATAATGTTGTACAACTGCTACTACCCTTCAACGATTCCTTCAACGCTCATTGAGGTTTCAACCAGGGTCGATAGGTTCTTCAGCAAAGCAACAGTTTCTTCTTTCACCTTCACCAGTGCACTGTTAACGGACTTCATCTTGCCATTGCAAAGCTGTAACGTAAAAAAATAAGGATCTAGAGAATCAAGTCAATAAACGGTAGGCCGGCTGTAGAAAATATTTAGAAGGACCTGAGCACACAAGTTTACAAAGGCATTTCTGTTTAATAGGCCATGATAGGAAAATTAGGTAATCACTGAATAATTACCTCAGACAGTAAATTCTCTTTTTCCGCGGTTCTTGGGTCGTCAACCTCGGCGATAGTGAGCTGGATATGTTCGTCATCTGGTTCAGCTTCTTCAAGTTGTATATTTGAAGGAGGGTTCATACTTCGAATCTTCATCAGCACAAGATGTATGTGCTTGCACATGTTGCAGGAAATCATACTATCCATGCATGTACAGATAAAACGATGAATGCAGGGGACACATTTGTCGCATATCAACTTGCAAGAACATGTTTCTTTGTAAACTGAAACAGAGTAGGTACCTGACATTCCACACTTCACCATTCTGAATATCTGTCTCACTGTCCATTTTAAGGCTGGCTTTATGTCGAGATCTGATGACTGTTAACGTGGAACTTAATTTTCCTTTGTGAAGGGTGATGACGCGATCAAATATTTTGTTGTTGAGGAATCTCATCACTGCAAAAATTCCCTTGTCCAGCCGTTTAGTGGTTTTCCGTCTAGTTCAAAGTACTTCAAGCATTTGTGCATGCTTTCGACATACATGTTCGTATTAACTCCAAGGCGGAGGCGGTGACAGTAAGCCCAGAGTCGAGGGTTTCTAGCATAATAGGCCTCAAAGTATTCACCAAAGACTCGTGTTGCTGGGTCATCCAAGAGTTTTTTGACAGCGAGAGGAAGAATTTCTGAAAAGGATTTTTCGTCCTTCTCTTCCATGAGCGATCTTACTATCTTGTACACCTCGATTTTTTTTTCTGTCGTCTCAACGTCCTTCAAGTGTTTTTTCCAGGCTCTGCCAACGTGCCACGAACAATGCAGCCTATTTTCCGGTATTACACCCATGGTTTCAATCCAGGCGTTGTAAAATGAATCTTCCATGTCAGACATGAACACTTGTGGGGTTGGCATTTTCGTTCCCAATCGATCCTTGATCTTACAAAAAAATGCTTTCAATGTTTCTGTAGCCACGCGGTTGGTAAAGAAGAATGCACACGGAAATCCTTCTCTCAAATCGTCGACAACCATCAGAGTTACCAGCTGGAAACCCTAGCCATTCAGGCCGTGCGTACCGTCCATGCACACAATATCATGGCCATACAATTCCAGCATTGTAGACTGCGCATTGGTCATTACAGCTAGAAAAAAATCTTCTTTAGAAAGTGAAGGGAATTCATCACAGCTCTGGTCCTGAGGCTTATAAAATAATATGCTGCAGTCATCTGCTTGTTTGCATTCCTGGGTTTGCATTTCTCTAACCCAAGCGTTAACGCTGATAGCATCGCACTGGTGCTTCATATACTCTGAAGTTAGATTGAAACAAGCCTTTATATTATGTAAGTCTTTTTTTGTAAGCAGATCCAAACGTTTCACTTCACTGGGGTTCGAAATGTTCTGGCGAATCACGTATAAAATTTCTCTCAGTGGTATTTTCGCCGCGACTTTATTGGCAACACGCTTACGTTCATCTGGTGTAAGGGAAAGGTGTTGAAGCTCCATAGTATGACCCCAGTGGGTTACAGTGCACTTACCATCTTTATCAACTTTTACTTTCACGTCAGATGGAGATGGACAGTAGCCACCAATCTTCCTGGTACCTTGGGTTTTCAAGTGCCGGACACCTTGCCCCTCAGTTTTGTAGTATCCACTTCGATTACACTTAAAATACAAAACTTGAGTGTCTTTATTTTGCGCTGTCCCACGCGCGGTAATGTAAAAAGCACCGGTTTCTTGTTCCATTTTGATTTTCCACGCGCGAAAGTGTTGTAGGGAGTCGAAATCCATTGCAACAGTACTGTTAGCAACATCAACATCATGAGATTCGTATAAGTGGTCTACAAACAGCTTTTTATTCTTGTAACGATTTTTACAAACGGTGCAGAAAAGAGAACATGTTGGAACACTGGCTGGAACCACTTCTGAGGGATGAGAGATCTTCACATGCCTATAGACGATGTGCGCGCCTGCGCACTGAGGTAGCTATAACCCTTCTGCTACCTGCCACTATGAAAGGTTTAGGTCAACAAACTTTTACTTCCCCCTGTCATCCTAGTTACATCCTAGTCAAATTCAAGTGTTTATATTCGCTAGTTTAATCGCGTAGCGTTTTTTTTGTTACCTTTTTTCACTCTTCCTAAGTTATGGCCGCCCGGGTGCCATTCAAACCCATAATTTTAAACAAAACGGACGTTGCGGGGGCTATATTGCCAAACGCTAAAATTGTGACAGCTAATTCAGTTCTAAGTTTGAAGCGGTTCTTAGATGTTCGTGGAGTGAAATACAGCTGCAGAATCAAGAAAGAGGAACTCTTCAGCTTAGTGGAGTTGTGTATTTCAAAGAATACGCCGATTGATCCCACTGCGGCCGACAATGGGCGAATAGTGCAGGCGAAGGAGGCAACTCAATTTTCCAGTGACTTGGTCTCTGCTGCGAGCCAAGCGGTCGTGCCATCAGATTTCGACGTGGCACCATTGGTGGGATGGAAAAAGTTCCCGTCTATTCCGATTCCGCTTAGTTTTACTTATAGCTCGATCTACGAGCACATCATTCTCAGCGGCCAGGGGATGCTGAGGAGAGTGGTGACTCTAGTTCCACTGAGGGTGCGGCACCTGCAGCCCCTCAAAAACCTCTTCGTCGAGGCAAACAGTTCTTTACAAGTGGCCATGTACAAAATATAAAAGACGCCAGGTCCAAATTCGGTCATTATTGTATCAAAAGTGACGTTAGGGCGTCAATGACGACTGAGGTACACAAAGTTCTTGTCATGATACATAAAGATAGTGGCAAGGTTTTAGATGCGTCTTGTGACTGTAAAGCCAGTGTAATGATGAGGTGTTCACATGTGAGTGCTCTCCTAATAGCCATCGATGACTACACCCTGACCTTCGGATACTGCCCTCCGGCCTGCACGAGTCTCCTGTGTGGTTGGAACGAGGGAAGGAAGGCCAAAAAATAGCAACACAATATTCGAAAATCAGTACACTGACAAGCGGGACCCAACAAGGGTAAAAAGGTTTAAAGCCCTTCAAAATGAGGTTGACCCAAAGAGCGCCTGCAATAATTTGAAATACCAATGCGAGCTTAATGCACCGGCAAGTATGTGGTGTACACTGTTGAGGTACCATTATGACGAGTACACATTGAGTCGCAGCCATGCATGTGTTCTCCTGTCACAAATCCGCCAACTCAAAGTTGCTTTGAAGTTCGGATTTTCCTCCCCCCAGCCTATCCCTGGCACTGAAACACAGGCTTGAAAGTGCTAGCTGGCATCGATTCCGCTCTATCTTGATCACAGCGTCAGACTGCTCCAAGTATTTATCTACGGCGGGGGACGTGTTTAACAAGGTTGATAATTTAATGTATAAGAGGGTACACTTCAAAAACGTGTACACTGAATGGGGATCAAAAAATGAGGAGAATGCCCGACAAGCTTATCAACGAGAAACTGGGAACATCGTTCATCGTTCCGGGATTTGGGTCAACCCGAAGTATCCAGGCCTAGGAGCGTCTCCAGATGGAACTGTTATTTCACCAGCAAACATTCAACAGCCAGGACTATTGGTGATTAAGTGTCCATACGTCCTAAGGGAGCATGGCCCGACCGATATTCACCTGCTGAGCCTACAACAGAGATCGTCGTTTTGTCTACGTAGAGAGGGAACTACATTCCAACTGAAGTCAACCCACCAGTATTATCGGCAAATTCAGATGCAACTTGGGATCACAGAGTAAGCGTGGTGTGACTTCGTTATCTGGACCCCAGTGGGTATTTACTAATAGGTACCCACCTACTACTAAGATAGAGCGCCACTCCAGTGCCAATAATTTATTCGTCTCCAAGCTCCCTCCCTGGCTTTCAGCTGTGCGCGTGAAGCCGAAGACAATAATCATACGACAGGACAAGCGACGATTGAGACTAGTATAAATCCTGATGTGTTGAGTAGTTCATGAATAATAATATTAAAGTGCTTATAATTATTACGATGCTTTAGTTTGTGTTTTCAATACATATTAGCTGGCGACGAGGTGAAACTAACAATGGCTTTGAGGAAGAATAAACAAGGTAAAGGCGACTTTTCAAATAATGATAATCTAGAAGCTAGTAATTCTCACAAACGCGTCATCGGGAAACTGCCTGAATTCGACGACGAAAATTCCAAATGGGAAGACTGGCTTGATCGCTTTGAGTTTTACTGTGAAACAAATGAAATTTCGGACGACACTGATAAACGATGTTTATTATTCACTGCTACAAGTGATAAAATTTACTCAGTTATCAAGTCCTTACTTGCTCCAAGTCGACCTAGAGAAGTTGATTACGATGTTATCATCAATAAGTGCAACGCACATTTCAGATCCTCTGTTAATGAATTGCTTAGCCGAGTCCATTTTCACAAAAGGAACCAAAGGGATGGAGAATCAATACGAGAATTTTTGTACGCAATAAGGAAATTAGCCGCGGACTGTAAGTTCGGAAAGGACCTCTCCTTTGAAATTATGCTTAGAGATCGTTTTGTCGCAGGAATTAAGAATGAAGAATTACAAAGATACTTGTGTAGGCGTCATGAAGAGAGTCCTACTGGTTTAACATTGGATATGGCAGTTGAAATCATGTGCTCAACTGAGGCCACAGAAGCTCAACAAAAAAGTCTCAAAAATAATGAAGGTCAGATACAAAAAATCTCGTCAAAATTTCAGCATAAATTTTCTAAAAATTACTCCGAATGTTTTCGATGCAACGGATCCAATCATTCGCCCGATGATTGCTACTTCAAAGAATCCACATGCAGACGATGCTCTAAAATCGGACATATTGATAGGGCGTGTAAAACAAATAAAAAATATCAACATGAAGAAGGAAGAAAAACAACCAAAAAATTCTCTCGAAACTACCAAACTCACAATGTTAACGACCTAAGTTCTTCGGGAGACGAACAAAGCAGTTTCGTTCATCACATCATTAGCAACGTTACCAACAAAAATTTAAAACGCAAATTTAGAACTAGCATATCCTTAAATTCCAAATCAATCACTATGGAGGTGGATAATGGTGCTGCTATGTCCCTAATAAACTTCAGTACTTTCAAGGAAATCTTCCCAGGTGGTGATCCTCAATGGTCTCCAGTGCGTTTGACTGCTTACGGAAATAGGAAAATCTCTGTGAAAGGCAAAACTAATGTATTGGTGGAATACAACAATTTTAAAGGCATGTTACCCATCGTCGTGTTGGAAGAGGATAATGGCCCTAATTTGTTGGGTGACAATAATTGGTTTGAACCGTTAGGCATATCCGTTATTGGCATTTCACAAATCACAAGAAGGAAGCCTAAGGAGTTCTATGAAAAATTGCTATTGGATTACCCCAACATACTGAAAACTGACTTATCAGGACATTTCGGGGAAGCTGTTAAAATAGAACTAAATGAAAATACACTTCCGAAGTTTTTCAAAGCTAGAAGAGTACCCTTAAGTCAGATGGAACCAATTAAAGAAGCTCTGAACAATTTAGTTACTCAAAACATTTTGAAGCCTGTCGATTATTCCGACTGGGCAACACCTGCAGTATTTATCCATAAGAAGGATGGCAAAATACGCATCGCAGGGGATTATAAAGTTACAATAAACCCATTTGTCAAAAACTCTCAGTACCCTATACCATCTGTTCAAGAAGCACTGTCCACCCTCAGTGGAGGAAAACTTTTCTCGCAAATAGATTTATCTAGCGCCTATAAACAGTTGAGGGTCACAGATGAAACAGCGAAAATTTTGACCCTGTCAACACCCTTAGGTCTATTTGAGGTATCACGCCTTTGCGACGGAGTTAACTGTGCCCCTTACGTATTTCAAAAATTCATGGAAAGTAGGTTACAAGGGATTTCCGGGACATTAGTGTATCTGGACAATATCCAAATACAAGGATCATCAGAAAAAGAGCATGAGCAACGCCTGAAACAAGTACTTCAAAGGCTAAATGAAACAAACCTTCAAATTAATAGAGACAAATGTATTTTCGGTGTTGAATCAATGGAATTTTTGGGATTCAAGATATCTTCTAATGGCTGTCTACCATTAAAGAAAAAGGTTGAGGCCATAATATCAATGAGACCTCCGACGAATAAGCATGAGCTCCAGGTCTTTCTCGGAGGAGTTACATTTTATGAAAAATTTATCAAAGACCGTGCCGAAATTGCCGAACCTTTATATCGCTTACTTGATACTAAAACTCCTTGGGAGTGGAAAGAAATTCACCATTCGGCATTCGAAACCTTGAAAGAAAAACTCGTGAATGCCCCAGTTCTTTGTCATTTTGACTCAGAGGCTCCAATAATTGTATCTGCAGACGCTTCCCCTATGGGAATGGGAGCAGTTTTGGCAAACAGGAAGACAGACGGGTCTGAACAACCTACAGCGTATATGTCAAAAACCTTTGATAAAACTCAAAGAAATTATTCTCAACTCGATCGGGAGGCGTTGGCGTTAGTAACAGCAGTTAAAGCCTTTCATCAAATGATTTACGGGCGTCATTTCACCCTGATCACGGATCATAAACCCTTAATAAATATATTTTCAAAAAATAAACAAACTCCGGAAATGATTTCGCCGAAACTTAGAAGATACGCTGTTGCCCTGGCAGCTTACGATTTTGACCTCATCTATCGTGAAGGAAAACACCAAAACAACGTAGATATGCTCTCAAGATTACCAATAGAGGAAAAAATCAAAGAAGAAAATACGGACTGCCAAGACATTTTCATGGTTGAAGGAATACTTAGGAATCCAATTGATTTCGAGGAAGTTGCTAAGAAGACACAACTAGATGAAGAACTAGGTCAAGTTAAGGAATGGGTCAAGAATGGATGGCCTAAGAAAGTGGACGAGAAATTCCGCAGTTATTGGAATCTAAGAAACGAAATTTCCATTCATAAAGAAGTATTAACCTGGGGGGACCGACTCGTTATCCCGCAAGAACTCAGAGGTCATGTCCTAAAATATCTACACGGAAACCATCCTGGAATAGTGGCCACAAAACAATTAGCTAGATCGTATGTTTGGTGGCCGAAAATCGACCATCACGTCGAAAATTGGGTTAAAGATTGCGACAAATGTCAAGAAGTTCAAAGAAATCCAACTAAAGCTCCGACAGGTGGATGGACAACGCCAGATAGCCCATGGCAAAGGTTACACATTGATTTTGCTGGTCCTTTCATGGGTCAAACATTTCTGATAGTGGCAGATGCTTTCTCCAAATGGCTGGAGGTTAGAAGAGTCCCCAACATGACATCTAATTTAGTAATAAAAAATCTTCGACATATGTTTGCGACATTCGGAATTCCAGAATATATAGTTTCAGATAATGATACTGCGTTCAAATCTATTGAAATGAAGGAATTTTTGGAGAGAAATGGGATCAAGATCACATACATTGCACCATATCACCCATCATCAAATGGTCAAGCGGAGCGAATGGTTCAGACTACTAAACACGCTTTAAAAAAATTAACTGCAGGGGATTGGGAAACCAAGATCTCCCGTTTTTTAATGAGACAGCACTGTGTTCCTCTTAGTGAATGTGGAAAAACCCCTGCTGAATTAATGTTTGGTAGAAAGCTGAGAACTGCATTAGACGTGCTTCGACCGAAAGAAAAACATCATGGGGAGGAAGGAGAGGTAGAAAAAAAAGTTCGACAGCTGGAGATCGGAAATAAAGTTCGTATGAAGAACTATAGATCAGTTGGAGCGAAATGGATGAATGCAACAGTTACGAAGAAGATTGGGTCCAGAATGTACGAAGTGAAAGAGGAAGACACAGGAATTCTTCATAGGAGACACATTGATCAGCTGCTATCCTTGCACCTCCAAGGATCTACCATCAACATGTGGATAACGATTAAAAGCGCAACCCGAATGGGAAGGAGGTAATAGGTACCCACCTACTACTAAGATAGAGCGCCACTCCAGTGCCAATAATTTATTGGTCTCCAAGCTCCCTCCCTGGCTTTCAGCTGTGCGCGTGAAGCCGAAGACAATAATCATACGACAGGACAAGCGACGATTGAGACTAGTATAAATCCTGATGTGTTGAGTAGTTCATGAATAATAATATTAAAGTGCTTATAATTATTACGATGCTTTAGTTCGTGTTTTCAATACATATTATTTACATTTTAAGAATATACGAAGACACCATTTGGTGGAACAAAACGTCAACTCGTCTGGTAGAATTCCACTCCAACTACATCTGTCCAGAATATTTCGAGCTGAGAATTCCTCGTGGGCTTCCATCCATCCACCTTCAAGATGCCGTACTGAGAATGGCCTGAGTAACTTCGTCTCGTTGCAATAGTTTTTCTTACGAATAACATTCCTCAAGTTCCGACATAAGTATTTTTTTCGACAATTTGAAAAAATCAGGGAGTTCTGATGACCTTGAAAGTTTACCATCGTTGGTTACCTCAGTATTTTGTATCTGTGATTTATGCGTTATTATTTATTCTAAAAGATATACCCCTAGCTTAGGTATCATTAAAAAAATGAGAGTTGTTTAAAATGTTTATTTTGAAATTACACAACCGTTGGTACAGTCGTATCTTACAGTTAATATTTTTGTGATTGTTGCTAATTTGGTTCGAGAGTTACCCCTAACTAAAGTAGGTACCTACTATCACACTTTTAGTAATAACTTTTATTATTTTTGTGGATGCCTAAGTCACCTTACTGACTTGAAAAGTTCAGTCTTTCAATTCCTGCAATGTATAGTCAACTTGAATCTTCATGACTCATTACGAATGTGATCTAGATATCAGTCACGGTTTATGTAGTTAGTTCCAGTGAAATGCTTATTTTGCTGTTTGTATTGAAAATGAGCATAAATATGTCTTTAGTACGTAGGTACCTAGTCAATAAAAAAATTATTGGAATTTCGAATTTGTTGTTTTCTAGCCTTTCAGAGTCAAAAGCGACCAGGTTCCCTTACTAAACGAGAATTAGGTATGATAATTATTTCCTTACTTTTTCAGACCCGTAGGAGCAGACTTCTGCTCCAAAAATGTATCTAAAATTTTATGATGCAAGACACAAGGAAATAGTGGGTGTGTAATGAAAGAACCTGTTTCTCGTTCAACCACATTTTATTAAAACGCTGCAAATTATTCCACAAAGGTTTATTGTTTATAAGTATGTAAATCTCGGGTTTTTTATGCCTACAATTATTCGGTGATTAACGCTAAGAAATAAGAAATTGTCGTACTTTTTCACAATTTTTAGCGGTAAAAATGGATTTTCTCGTTCGGGTGTGCTCCCACGGCCCTGGGACCCATCTCAATCGATTCGGCGTCCAAAATTACATGGAAAACCACACCCCACTCGACCATGTCCCGAAAAACCAGAAAAAACCCTATTTATCCCCCCCCCCCCCCCCCCCCCCTCAGAGTGTGGGGCGATCGGGTCGCCGAGATGTTAGGACCAACTAGGTTCCAAATGGAGTCTCTTTGCCAAATTTCAGATTTTTCCTATCAAGTTAAAGGTCTAAAGTGGCCCGGACGGCGGACGGACACTGCAGATTTGGAATCTACGCATGTTGAAACGTAAAATGACAAAGTTTGAGGGGGGGGTTGTAAATTTTTTGTCGATAAGATCACAAAGGCTTATTATTAGAAATAATAAACCAAAATCAAAAAGGCTTATTTTAATTCACGAAAGGTTCACGAAAAGGAACATTCACTTATGTCTAACGGTCAGGAAGGATTCCTTTATTTCACAAAAGGTTCCCGAAAATTAAGAAAGCAAGCACAAATGAATACTACCTGCGATAAAATATGGCGCATGGACTGGGGTATCACTCTTCTGAAAATACGGTAGTTTTTCAGTCTCTCCACCACATGTTCGATGAAAATCCGATTCGCAGCTATCTCCTTCGTCGCCATTTATTCTTGAAAAGTAAGCCTATCTCGCCCTTTGAGAAATGAGGGAATTTCAAGTTGAACCCCTTTATCATCAGTCAAATCCCTGATAGTGAAACCTCGATCAGCTAAAACCAAGTCCCCTTCCTCCAAAATGCTAACGAACTCACTTTTTTGTACTATAGCTCGATCGGATATCGACCCCTCATTCAGTTCACTCACAAAACACACAGCTCCATTAGGTGTACACCCTAATAGGACTTTGAAGGTCGAGTGGGCTTTATACTGAGAATATGAATTTACCTGCTGTTCAAAATTGGATGGTGTCTCACAGAATATCTCAGCACAATCTATAATGACTCGTATATTTTTCATTCGATTAAAACGAGGGGGTAAGTACTCACTGATGACTTTCCTTGAGGGGAACATCTGAGGCCTTAAAACGTTAAATTTTATGTATAATGCCTGAATCATTGTTGTTACCACACGACTCACAAAACCGTGGTGCAAATCGAACCTATAAGCAATATCCTTCAGAAGTAAGCCACGCGCAACCGAAGAAACATTAACAGAAATTCCTTATGTCGATTCAACTTTCTTTTTCGTTTTGGTGTAGGATTCTGTTGAAGGTTTTCATTATTGGAACTCCCCCAGTAATTAATTTGGTCACCTTCGACGAATCCTTCCAAGGCCTTTAGCTAACGGTTGTCGAGCCCGGTGTAATATATTTATGCACATCTCGTCGTCCAACTTCATTCTTCTTTCCATATCAGTGAGGGCTGCTATTTTCTTGTCTTCTCTGTTCTGTTTAGCCTCTTTTTCGAGCCGTTTATTATTCAACTGGAGCTGACGATACTTCTCCATGATCTCCTTCTTAAAATGCTCCAATGTGTTCACCTTCTTTTCTAGGCAACATGATGTGATGGCGAATGAAAATAATAGCAATAACGCAATATAGAAGGTTGAAAATGAGAGAAAACGGATGCTTATGCGTGCTATCACAACGTTATTTTTGTCTTTAACATTACAGATGGTCCTCCGTGAATTTACTACAACACTTAAAATAACACTTTGACCAGGAAACCTCTTGGTTGCTTTGCTTCTCGAGGTACACCGTTCTTTGATTTGTAAGGGAGACATTGTCTCTTCAGTTTCAAGTTAATATTAACTTTCCAACTTGAAGGATCGGATACCCTTTTTCGTTTGCGACTCTTTGTTTGATTATTGATACTGTCTGCTGAAGTTTCTGCTGTAGTTGCTATCTCATCAGGAATAGCAGAAGATGTCACTGACGTCTACCGAGAGTGGTGTTACATAGTCAGGAGCCGTTTCTTCTGCTTCAGTAATACTACACAAATTAATCTCGGGGGATGAAGGAGGTAAATCGCTAGGACAGGAAGATGGGGTGTAATCGGGATCATTTTCAAATAATAACGAAGCGACTCCATCGCTTTGGGAATCAGCAAAGTTATCATCTGTTTCGTATAAGCTCCTGTCATTATGTACTAGAATGTCTCCGTCATTTAATGAATCCGCACATTTCAAGTTCTCGGCACACAATGATAATTCTGAATCAAGAGGCCCTATAATATCACGATCATTACTATCGCATTACTATTGCCTGGAGGGGTCCATCACGTACAGGCCAACGCAAAATGGATTATTTCAACGCAGTGCCTTGGATACTATATCAAAATCTCCAGATATTTTCCGCTGTCGGATGCGTTGCCGGATCTGCGCGGAGGTTACTGCGCACACCTCTCTTGTTTGGTTGTTCAGCCATATTGAAATTCGACATTTATGTGGTTGATATTGCGGTTTCGAGTTCGAGCAATTGTTTGTTTTTTGCGATTGCATTTTGTTATGACTCCGCTGCCATGTGAACGCCTCTGCGGCAAAAATTCCGGCAAATGCGTTGCCGTGCCGGATTGCCGTCCAGAATTGCGTCTCCATGTGAACCTAGCTTAAGACCGACTGTTACGTCTGGAGAGCGTTGTTTTCGGCCGATTTTAACGTAACTTCGTAGTAACGTAAACTTTGGTGTGCTGATGGCGTCGAAACAAAAAAAATGCAAAAAACCAGCCCATCTAGCAGTACTGTCGCTTAATAGCTATTTGCAAAACCAAAAAGTGCTAAAAGCTAGCTACGCAAAAGCCAAACAACCGCCAATTTGTCGCTTATTAGGTTATTGCATATCTATATTCAACTAAAAAATGAAAAACCAAGACGACTAAGCGCCAGCCCTTCACATCATTTTACACACTGTACATTTTACACACATGCATAATGATATTTATCATCGTTTTATTACGTATAACTCTTTAAAAAAAATTCCCATGTACTCTTCATCTGCCTACTTTTTTGAATGGCCACACAATGGGGATGGAACATTCAGTTCAAAATGTTCTCTTTGAATGTCTTATTAGATAATAAAGAGTGAAAAATATGAACACTTGTGAATATAATATATTTTCCATTTTAAATAAATAAATAATTTATTGTAATACGAGCACTTATTATAATAAAATATGAACACCGGAGAATATTAAAAACGCTGCAATGTCCTTGTCACATGGGGTTTATTATTCTACAGAAATGTTGGCTGTACATTTATTGTTTGTTTCATGTGAAATAATTGAAATAACTATTTCTGATGGTTTCCACCAATTTTGGCCCCCAAAACACAAATTAGGTAGGTACGATCTTTTTTTTTTTCAAATTAACATTGATCATTGGTAGTGCCATTTAATCGTGTTGACACTTTTTCTAGTGTTATTCTACAAACTGATGGTGATTTCAGACGATTTCGCAGGTTTTTGACTCATACAACATCAATTTTGGGAGCTGAACATCTGGTACAACCTCAATTTTCCACTCCTTGGCCAAAATCGAACTCATATTCGATCTTCTCGTCCCCAAAAACATGGAAAACGATACCTCAAAAGCTCATGTTACCAACATGTTGCTAAAACGCAAAAAGTACCTATTTTTACACACATTTTCACTCACAACACCCCTGGGAATATTCCGATCGGGCTGAAAAGTTTCGGGACACAACTAGGGCCCAAATGGAGCATGTGTGCGAAAGAACGACTTTTTTAGACCGAAAATGAAGCCTGTACACGTGATACGGCGGACGGCGTACGGCGGACGGACATTGCATTTTGGTTTATTATTCTCTGAATAATACACCTATGTAATCGCTCAGCAAAAAATTTTTATAACCCCCCCTCAAACTTTTTTCGTTTCCGTTTCAAGGTGCGTAGATTCAAAAAATGCAATGTCCGTCCGCCGTACGCCGTCCGCCGTACGCCGTATCACGTGTACAGGCTTCATTTTTGGTCTAAAAAATTCGTTCTTTCGCACACATGCTCCATTTGGGCCCTAGTTGTGTCCCGAAACTTTTCAGCCCGATCGGAATATACCCAGGGGTGTTTTGAGTGAAAATGTGTGTAAAAATAGGTACTTTTTGCGTTTTAGCAACATGTTAGTAAAATGAGCTTTTGAGGTATCGTTTTTCATGTTTTTGGGGACGAGAAGACCGAATATGAAGTCGATTTTGACCAAGGAGTGGAAAATTGAGGTTGTACCAGATGTTCAGCTCCCAAAATTGATTTTTTATGAGTCAAAAACCTGGGAAATCGTCTGAAATCACCATCATTTTGTAGAATAACACTGGAAAAAGTGTCAACAGGTGGATCAAGACGATTAAATAATGGTACTATCAATGATCAGAGATTATTTATAAAATAAATAAAAAAGGAGCGTACCTAATTCGTGTTTTGGGGGCCAAAATTGGTGGAAACCACCAGAAATAGCTATTTAAATTATTTTATATGAAAGAAACAATAAATAAACAGCCAGCGTTTCTGTAGTTTTGTGTTGTGGTAACATGTTAGTAACATGAGCTTTTGAGGTATCGTTTTCAATGTTTTTTCCTCGAGAAGACCGAATATGAAGTGGATTTCGACCAATGAGGGGAAATTGAGGTTCTATCGAAGTTTCAGCCTTAAATGTACCTACGTTAAGTTTTGGTATAAAATCGTCGTTCTTCCGCACACAGGCTCCACTTGGGTCCTAGTTGCGCTCCGAAGCTCGGTAGCCCGATCGGAATACACCCAGGGGTGTTATGGCTCAAAAATGGGTGTAAAAAAAGGGTTTTTCGATGGTTTTTTAAAGGTTTTAATGTACACGTGCTTGTGAGGTATCGTTTTGCATGTTTTTTTCGAGCGAGAAGCCCGATTATGAAGTTGATCTTGTCCAAAGAGTGAAGAATTGATATTTTTACGAAGTTTAAGCTCCCAAAATCAATGTAGTGAGTCAGAAACCTGGAAGGTGGCTGAAATCAACATAACTTGGTATAATAACACTGGAGGTAGTTTTAACAAGTGAATCAAGACAACTCAACGACTCTTTCAATGATTTCAATTGACCTCGCAACACAATTATCTTTAACTTCTGTTTTACAACTGCACACGTTATCAATTTATAAATGTTTTACAAATATGTACCTTTCTTAGATCAAATTTCTATAATAATTATTGACCGTTGTTGTGTTTTAGCAACATATTAGTAAAATGAGCTTTTGAGGTATCGTTTTCCATGTTTTTGTGGACGAGAAGACCGAATATGAAGTCGATTTTGACCAAGGAGTGGAAAATTGAGGTTGTACCAGATGTTCAGCTGCCAAATTTGATTTTTTATGAGTCAAAAACCTGCGAAATCGTCTGAAATCACATCAATTTGTAGAATAGCACTAGGAAAAGCTTCAACACGTACATACCTAATTCAAGTTTTAGGGGCCAAAATTGGTGGAAACCACCAGAAATAGCTATATTTCAATTATTTTACTTGAAAGCAACAATAAATGAACAGCCAGCATTTCTGTAGACCAATAAAATAATATAATAATAAACCCATGTGACAAGGACTTTGCAGCGTTTTTGAATCTACGCACCTTGAAATGGAAAAGAAAAAAGTTTGAGGGGGGGTTATAAAAATTTTTTGCTGAGCGATTACATAGGTGTATTATTCAGAGAATTATAAACCAAAAGGAATATGTGGGGTATCAAATTTGTCAGGCTATGGTTGATGAATATAGCCAAAGTCTATGGCCAATAAACGTTTCACTCTTCTTCTATTTCAAAATCCAGCCGCCCATTGAGTCCATCTATATCGTCCTCTATGTCTTCTCCGGAAATCAAAGTTGTATAAAATGGCTGGTCTACTTTGGGAATGAGATGCAGCATGCTTTGCAAGTCATTCAACTTGGGTTGTGACACGCATTTCCCATTCGGCCATAGTGGGTCTAGTGGAGAGTCAAATATATTGAAGTTTGAGGCGCGGGTTTTTGAAACCCCTTTCTTTATATTAAATAAATTTCTTTATATTAAATATCAAAAACAGTAAGATTAAATGTCCACAATGTCCTTTTATAAAATGATATCGATTTTTTCAGTAGTGGTGTCGGAAGGCATTGCTGGAGATCGAACGTTATGGTTTTGGTTTATTATTCTGTGAATAATACACCTATGTATTCGCTCAGCAAAAAATTTTTATAACACCCCCTCAAAAATTTTTCTTTTCCGTTTCAAGGTGCGTAGATTCAAAAAATGCAATGTCCGTCCGCCGTACGCCGTCCGCCGTATCACGTGTACAGGCTTCATTTTTGGTCTAAAAAATTCGTTCTTTCGCACACATGCTCCATTTGGGCCCTAGTTGTGTCCCGAAACTTTTCAGCCCGATCGGAATATACCCAGGGGTGTTATGAGTGAAAATGTGTGTAAAAATAGGTACTTTTTGCGTTTTAGCAACATGTTAGTAAAATGAGCTTTTGAGGTATCGTTTTTCATGTTTTTGGGGACGAGAAGACCGAATATGAAGTCGATTTTGACCAAAGACGCGGAAATTGAGGTTTTACCATTGGCTCAGCTCCCAAAATTGTTTTTTTTTTATAGTCAAAAACCTGGAAAAATGTCTGAAATCACCATCAATGTGTATACTAACATTAGAAAAAGTGTAAACAGCTGAATCAAGACCATTAAATCGCACTACCAATGATCAAATATGATCTGGGGGGGAAAAAAAGTGTAGGTACCTATTTCATGTTTTGGGGGCCAAAATTGGTGGAAATCATCAGGAATAGCTAATTCAATCATTCCACATGAAAGAAACAATAAATTTAACTGCCAACAAGAATCTCTAGAACTCCAATAGAATAATAAACCCATGTGACAAGGACTTTGCAGCGTTTTTATTGAAGTATCCTTTCTATAAAATTCCTTATCAATTGTTTGCTTTTGTAAGCCTTATCTGCCAATTTTTGGTGTGATTCCAAATTCACAACGATGTCTCCTTTATCATCTTCAGATGCTAATTTGATTGACAATCTCAGTCATGTGGCCTGTGACCTGTGACACAGGTATCGACTGACGGTTTTTTGATAGATAAATTCAGTTTGCGGAACTCCTCCCAAAAAATGTGATAGGAAGCCACAGCATCGTTTGTCTCCATTTTTTCTTTTTTATACATCTCATGAAGGGCCGTCACCGTGAAATGAGGAGGTAAAAAGCGTTTAGAGCAATCTCTTCTAGAATAATGGCTCTCATATGACAATATCTTACCAAGAAATTCTCGGATTGCCAATCTGATATCAACATAAGTTTGATTTTTTGGATGCGAACCTCTCATGTCATGTTGTATAATACCAGTGGACGCTGCTTTTGTCTTCTGAATTACAGTCTCAACAAACTTCTTAGTTTCACCAAATATTTGCAGAAAACATGACTTGCACACAACCTGTTTTGTCCCTTCAAACGTGACGTGGTAAACAACTGTTACAAGTTTTGGGCATCGATTCCCTTTTCGAATTCTTGATCGGTCTGGCTGTTTTAGTTCCAATAAGCTTGAAATGTACTGGGCTCTTAGATTATAAGGTTGCATATTCCAATAGTCCTTGAAGAGCAACTCTCTCATGTTTTTTGTGATGAAAGTCGAACACTTATTTCGGCAGGAACCTAACTCTTTGGAAATTCTTTTTGTTATCATTTTCCCTTTGCTTGAGATGTATTCTTTCCCAGAATTTCTTTACGCAAAGCTCGTACTTTCCTCGATTCTCCTTTCAATCCACGTTTTCTTATCGTCCCTCTTTTTGTAAGTTGATTATTCTGTTGTGTGCCATCCGAATCTTCTGAATCACTAGTAATGCACACAAGAGGTTGAGGTCGGTTTCGTTTAATTTTTTTCCGGATCACAGGACTTCCTTCCGAACTACAAGACGATTCACGACGGTTATTTGGAGCATAAAAACGCGATTTTTTTCGGGGGGATTTTCTCGATAAAGGGGGTTCGTTTTCACAGCTTGATGACATAGTGAGTAGCTCATGATCACTAACAATAAAATGCTCGTCCTTGACAGAGTCGTCAGAATCCAAAAATCGTTCTAGAATTTTTGCATTTCTTCAGAAACAGAAGGAGGAGGACTCGAGCCTGCAACAAAATGGATAACTACCTGCGACGCTCGAGAAACAATACCGCCTATCTGATAATTTTAGAATTTTACAGGGGGAACAAAAAACTGAATCATATGATTTTGTCAACGAACACTCGAGCTAAAACAAACTATTTGTAACTGGAGGGTTCATCTTAGCATTCCAGGTGTTCCTCACCATTAGCCCTCCGAAACTTTTTATTCAGGGAAGATAGGCGGTATGGTTCAGTTTGAAAATGAAGAAAGGCGGTATTGACCATATATTATCAATAAACGGCAGGCAAGATCCAGCAGAACACAGTTTTTTCAAGAAAGGTTTTTAATAAAACTTCTTCTTCTCTACAACATCACAGAAAATAGTTGCACAAGGAACTGGGTTAATAATACAGTCAAAATTGCGAAGGCAGATTCACAAGGGTAACTCCAGATTAAAATACCTAGGTACTTAGATACTTTTCAAAAATCACAAAAATCTTAAATTTTTATTTAATGCAAAATTCAGAGATATTTAAAAATATCAGTCTCAAATATCAGTCTTGGAAATAAAATTTGTGCAGAGTTTCATACACAGGCTGGATACGCGTTTTGCCCGAGGGGGTGGGAGGGCTCACTGGTAAACACTCAACATAATTATTTTTCTAATCATGAGCACTTTTCTTTTTCTTTTCGTGGTGAGGGAGACCGTCGTAAAATCCATGGCAGTCTTGGGGGAGTACGGATTTCAAATCCTGTAGGTCACGGTATTTTTCGTAGCTGATTTTCAGTCTGCTGCTGAATGATGGAGGAAACCCCACTGGTAGGTCAATTTTTTTCGGTCTCTTTGGGAGGGATGAGTAATCAACGTCAAAGTTCAGCTTGTATTCAATTTCCCCCTGTGGGAGGTATCTCAAAGCTACAATTTGGTTTACGGTGGGATCACCTACGCGTTTCCCTGGCCGGATGGAGTGATAGAACATCAGTTTGGGGTCTGAATAATTTTTGAAAAATTCGTGCGAAAGAAACATTGAAGAATAGGGTTTTGAGGCTCTAGCTTCCTTGCTAACCGCATGATATTGCGAGGGGAGGTAGATCTCTTTATTTTTTAAAGCCCTCTCAATTGTGGCATGAGCTGAGTCACACTCCATTTGAGTGTGACCCTTGACCAAGAATTTTTGTTCAATCACTACTTGAAATTCTATGGCGAGATGCAGAAGAGCGTTTGAAAATATAGCATTCCTATTTTGATACCCACAACCGTCAGACAAGAGGACGATGCTTTTTGGATCGGCTAAGAGTGTTTCGCGAAGGTGGTGAATGACGCAAGAAGTGAACGTAGAGGCACTCAGATCGGCTGCAGTTTCGTCAAACCAAAAACACTGGACATCTTTGGTAGCAAGGTTGTACATTGTGAAGTTGTGGACACATAGTTTGAGCTTATAGTACAACGCACTTGCCTGTATGTGAGGAATTAGTTTGACAGATTGCAAGTCAGACGTGAAAACATGCAGTGAACCCTCTTGTGCTTTATTTTTATCTGCCTGCTTTTCTTCCCTCGCTCTGTTCTTCATGGTCGTGTGTTCGTTGTATTCTTCCTCTGAAATGTTTTTCGTTGTGTACCCGCAGCAGGTGTCACACTGGTCTTTTTTTGGTTGAAATAGCGAGAGGTTCTTTTCCTCAAACAGCTGCCTTAATGTGAAAGTAGATAGTTTCAAGTTCCCTCCCTCTGGTGAAAGTGACTGGAGCTCTTCGCATTTGGCAGAATACATCTCATAAAGCTGACTGAAGCTAGTTAAGATTGGCTCCAAGTACAGTCGGCTTGTGGTCATCCTACAATAGTGCGACGGGGGTTTGGGAATTGTTTCCAAAAAGGAAAGAGCGAATTTCACGGCTTCCTCCTTCTTTAGTTTATCCCTTGTTGAAGGTCGAGTTTTTTTGTTCTTCATTGCCATGCCATGACTTTTGGCTTGGAGAGATTCATCCAGCGAGGCACCAGTTTTCCTAGCGACGCCATCTCCGCTCACCCAGTATCTTATGGACCATTTTTTTAGACCCAAGGTGTTTAGGAACATCTTTTGACACACCTGAAGTTTGGAATCATTAACCTCCAAGAAATATTTCAAGGTCTCATCTCTCCTGGATTCGTGGTCCGCACCTTGGGTTCTTCGACAAACAGCCACCTTCTCAATCATTGCTGCTAAATAGACCTTTCGTTGCTCATCTGACATCCCTTTCCAGTATTCTTTGAAAATCGTCTGTCTCTGCTTTTCAGTTATCTGACCACAGTGTCTTTTAAATGACTTCTTACAAGCTTTTGAGCTGCACGTTGGGCCAATGTTCCTCCCTGGTCTTGGTGTTTCGTGAAAAACTTTTTTGTCTCTTCCCCTCCTGTAACCAAGGTATGGTTCCCCGATTTCTCTCTGTGCCTTAGCCTGATTTTTTTTCCAACGCTCTGTATCCTTCTTCCGCTTTTTTGGGGGCACTTCATCAGGTTCGTTCCCTACTACTTCTGGTACCTGGATTTCCTCTGGGGTTGTCTGGATCGCTCCTTCATTCTCATCCTCTTCAGTTCCAGATGACGGGGAATATTCGGGGTCGCTGTTGCAGCCTCCAGTGCTATCGACGTCTAGGTCATTAATGCCCTGATCGTTGAGAGCTACCGCTACTACTTCCTCTTTGACGACACCCACTTCTTCATGCCGGTTGACTTCAGCGACGAAATTTTCAGCAAGCAAGTGCGTATCAAGGGGTTCATAATGTACCGGGACATACGCTTCATTGTTGTCACAGCTGCCTTTGGCATCGTCGTGGGAAAGATCTTCCTCCAAGACTGCCAGGATCTCGTCCTCGATAGCTACACAAAGTTCGTTGAGGGTGGTTCCATCATCAACCTCCTCCATTTTAGTCTAAAAGGAAAGAGAAGAATGAGTAAACAGAAAAGCCAAGGAACGAACGAAAATTCTTCAGAATTTAATAGTTTATTTAGTTTAATTTTATTTAACAGTTTAATTTAATAGTAACTTAATCATTGCCTTCGTAAGAAAAAAATTGCCTCTGAAATTATCCAACGCTAAAGGAATGCAATGCCTCATTGAAACAGAAAGTCTTTCTGCCTTTCAGTTTTACACGAGAATCAATTCAATAAAATCAACCGATAATAATCAACCCCTGACAGATCAGGAATCAATCAAGATCGATATAAATCCACGGACAATTCCGCCTATCTACGGCACCATGGGGCTCTGTTTCTAGAAAAATACCGCCTACGTGCGGCCCCCCAATTTACGTTCAGTTAACTCAATTCCCAAGGGATTTCTCGCAGAAAATCCAACATGCAGCGAATAATCACCTACTGGGCTAGTTAAATTCCAATTTTCAATGGAATTGAGCTACAAAAAATCTGGAGAAATGATAAAATGGGCTGACTTACCACGCTGATCGTCCGAGCACTATCACAACCACCTTATCACTGAGTAGATTGGCGGTATTTTCATTCTTGAGAAGATGGGCGGTATCAGTTCCTGAGCTGTAACTGCCCTATCTGTTGACTTTCTCGTGAACTAAATGAACGAGGCGATGCGCAAGAGGCCGCTGTGCACGTTGACACCAAAATCTTATTTTGCGGAAAAATGCGAGATAGGCGGTATTGTTTCTCGAGCGTCGCTGTATTACAGCTATCCATTTACCTTATGTTTCCTTTTCCCATTTCAAAATAGAAAATGATCCCAAATGAATTTAGAAGAGTAGTAGTATGTAGGTAGGTACTTACAAATTGATCCTTCCATATTTTCTCGATGAAGGGGTTGCCGAACCATATCCAACAACAGCTGAGCACGAGAAGTTTTGTTTTTATACATATTCACTGTCACCTCGAGCAATGCACAGTGTAGTCTGTCAAATGACTAGAGTAAGAGTACCATGAGGAATGCTACCCCCACTTTCTAACAACGTTATCAGCTTCTCAAATACCGACCTGACTGATTAGCACGGTGGACTAATCCTCTTATGCCCAGACAATGGGCGGAAAAACCCAGCGTAAAAGGGGTCATGTCCTCACTGCCTAAAGTGTGATGGACTAAACCCCCTTCACCCAACAAGCTGTTAACATTCCATGACATAACCCCAATGCCCCCAATGGCACAAATGAATATCTCATCACAGAATGAAGGTAGGACTTAACACCCTGTACCCCACATGTAGAGAAAAAAATCTAGTTTCCAACTATGAGGTGAGTTCACTTAAGCCCATTTTGGACTTAACCCCCTTTCCCCAACAAGCACAGATTTACTTCCTGTCCTGGTTCATCGAAGGACTTTCTAAATACAATATTGAATGGGAGATCTTTGTTTATTTCGATCTCCCGTGTTTGCAGCCAGCTCACTGAACTACGATTCACACCTTTTTTCCTGTTTGTAATATTTCTCTCGAGGGTATCGCTGCTTAAAAATTCTTCCTTCTTCATGCCAACAACGATCAACGGGTTCTTCTTCCTGCACTCCCTCATAATGCGTATATAGTCCTTGAGACTGTAAATACGCTCGTGCAGCTTCAGTGCGGTTTCTATATCCCCGAAATCATCGTCATTCGGTAAGAAGGTGTGCCCTGGGACTAAAAACCTTAATTTTATTTTCTCGAGACTTGGGTGTTCATGAATAGCCTTCTTTAACAGAAGCACTATCTTCACATTGCGGTTCTGGCCCCCGCATGAATCGGACCACAGGATCAGTGTCTTGGTGTTTGCAGGAACAATTTCCTTTATATGTTTCAGCAAACAAGACCCAACTTCCTGGGCTCCCCTGCCAGCTTCACCCTCTAACCATACATAGCAGTATCCTTTATTCGTTTTGGTATCATGAATACCGCAGTTATAGAGCCAGAACTGACGTTTATAAAAAACTATATCGTTACCACAATGCCAAAACCGCCTAAGTGCCATTTTGGCCAGTTTCACCTAGTTGCATTTTTGGAGTCACTCTATTATATTCCACAACATGCCAATAGCGCGAATCCCTATTTCAAACAGGTTAGTTACAAAGTAACAAATTAGTATCGCATATCTCCAGAAATGAACAATCCGACAATGCCAAAATCGCCCAAGTGACACGGAGTGGCCCATTATGCGTATTAATTTCGCCTATCTCCAGAAATGGACAATCTGACCACGCCAAAATCGCATAAGTGCCTCGACAGGAACCCTTCCTTCCAAAGTCAGCAGATGTCCTTAAAGCTATTTCAATGTTGCCCATAAACGTTTAGTATTAACGAAGACAATAGCAGATCAAAATATTGTTCGTTGTTGAAAAGAACTTAAGCACGAAATAGCGATTTAATACGAAGTGCACAACGCCAAAATTGCATATATGTGCCCTACCCCTTCCATATTGTTTCGAAATGGCTTTTTGATGAGTAAAAACCTTCCTATAATTTATTATGGAGGTGCCGTCGCATCAAAGCCATTTTTCGATTTATACTGTAGCATCAAAACTTTGAACACGTTTTTCTCGAAACTGGTTAAAAGGACTTAGGCGGTTTTGGCGTTGTGGTAACGATATTAGAAGGTATTCGAGGGAGTGGCAAGGTTTTTTCCATATCAAACGTCAACACTTGCAATTCCGCGGTTTTAGAACATTCCTCAAAGTCGGTCTTCATCCTTAGGCGTGCCGTTTCAGCAAACTCATGATGAGATTGTAGCAAACTTTTGAGTTCCTCCTTGTTCTCACCATTATTATTTATTTGGATTGTCAGAGAATCACAACGGCTGCACGTATCTTTTTTCAATGGCTTCCTTTTCAAATTGAAGTTGTTGTAAAAAACGTTCTTGTAAGTTGAATATGAAACAACGTCTTGATTTTCATGTTTATATATTTAGCTTGTACATTACAGGTAAAGTGACATTTGACGGTAGGAATTCGGAGTCTGTCACGTTCCTTCGGTAGTGGGATTTATATCGTGGAAACTGTTTAATATGTCTTATTACGCAATCGATTTTTGAAGAAATAAAACTGTTGTGACCACCGTTTTTTTTTACGGCCATCCTCATAATTTCCACTAACGGCTTTTTTCAAAAAATCGTTCAACTTGAAAGATGATATATGCAGTGTTCGAATAAAACAGGATTGACAGACGTCTATTCCAGCTAATGAATACTTTCGGCTATTTGTTCTCATCTCGTCTATATTAGCAGTACGGCGCCTTTTCATATTGAGAATGGTTACCGTACTCATAATGTACAAGCGCTTTGCTTCAATTGAACCCAAACCCCAAAACTTGTCGAACTCTTCCTTTCTATCTCCAACGGAGACTTTCTCCTGGCAGTTCCTGTTACAGGGTATGTCGCTCAAAAATTGTTTGGGCTGTGTGACACGACCTTTGCAGTTTATATATATGCCTGATTGGTGAGGACTTTTTTTTTCCTGATCGCCCTATTTTGGTCCGGATGTCTCCGTTTCCTCCCCTTCTTAGGCCTTCCAGAATATGAAATAGCTTGTTGATCGCGTTCAGCAACCGTCGGCGCCGGTGGGATTGATTCTGCGGGTGGATTGATTTCATCGTGCGGAGGAATGACTGGAGTTTCCTCAATAATTTCATCATCTGATGGAACAAGCTGATAGTCGACAGTGGTATTCTCAAAACCAGAACCAAAACCATTATTTTCTGATGACTGCTCAGGTGTGGTACTACGGTGCATTGCACATCCATGATGTCTGACGCCAAATTAATGGAGCGCGTTGCAACCGCCCAACGTCTGACGCACCCTACTCATTTGGATACAGATTTTAGGTACCGCTACCGGAGCCATGCAGAGCAAACACTGTATGTATGACGACATAATGTGCCAACATGGGGCCATAGTGGAACACGAATACAAAAAAGAGCTGCCATCCAAAGGATTTTAAAACATTAAGTTATCAAAATTTATATTATCATCAGCTTTGTCACATGCCTTATGCAGAAATTTTTATAAAACCTGATTTTCAACATTTGTACATCATCATCCTCACTGGAGGAAAATACATCATCACTCAGATTATCTGGGGCTTTACGCACCCTGTCGTGCGGATACTTGTAAAGACGTTTTGATGATAGTGATTTCAACACATACCTATCACCATCAAGGACTTCAGTTATCTGGAATGGCCCTTCAGTTCCCATGGCCAGCGAGACCGATTTTTTCGGGTTTTCTCCCATAAATCTGTTCTTTGATCTCTAAAATGAAGATTAGAATGGCTAATCTACAATTAAATAGTAAATCCTAGAAAAAAATAGGGTGGCACCTAGAGGTGCCTGGTGTATCATTCAGCATGAAGTATGAGGAATAAAGGTGTTTCCGCCAATAAACTTTTATTGTAAAATACTTGATAATAATACAGAATGAGGTACTCATAAGTAGACTGATAGAAAAGAATAATTATAATGAAAGGTTTGTATGGAAGTTATGGGAACAATGAATGTGCTGTCCAACATTGCACCTAATGCTGAATTTCCTCGTTCTTTTGTGGCAAAGGGCGCAACGTCGATGCTGAATCGACGTTGCGCCAGTTTTGCGGCAGGACGCAAATGCTGAATCCTGCCTTGATGTTGAAGGCACATTTTTTATGGTCGGTGCAACTTCTGGTGGGGCACCATACTTGAATAACCACTCCTGAACAACTGACCGACGGAAATCACAGTAAGTGAGCTTAGGGTTGTTGTCCGCGTACTTCTTCAACTGCCAAGCGTTCTGGCACGCAGAATCGATCCCAAAGGTGAACAATTTGTACCACCATTTCCGGCCTTTTACAGAAACTCTTTGGGAGTCCAAATTTTGGTCAAACCTGTCGACTCCCCCCATATATAAGTTGTACATTTTTGTGATATTTGGGCATTTCACGCTCACCTTGGCTTTTTTATTATCTACCTTTCCTATCCTGTCGACTCTGGAGACCGGTGCTATTCCATGGCAGTTCGAAATCATGGTGACAATGCTGTTGTCATGCCACTTGACAATAGGTAATCATGTCTTCGGTGTTTCTGTATGAAATAGCCCCACGTTCTTTTTTGCTCAGTGACTTCGAAGCTTCGAGTGGGCACTTCATGGTCCTATTCTCAAGAATCGTTCCTGTGCCACCAACATTTCTTTTCAACAGCTCCTCCACCAATTTTATCCACCCCCTCAACCACTTTTGCAGCTGGTGGTATGTGCGGTAATGATGAAATGACACAGCCTCTGTGGTTGGGGGCAAATGTGCTAGATCTGCTTTGGCGTTGGTTGCAGTCTTCAGAAAAGTACCGAAGCGTACATCATTGAGTGTCAAACGTCTCGTCACCTCCATACAGTGCGATTAGGCATTTGTCGCCAGCTGCTGCGATTTGTTCTTTTGTGGCATCTGGCTGGAGGAAAATTCTTCCTTGCTCCACAAGGGCTTCGTTTTGTGTGAAATGGCTCCACATTTTCATTTTTCTCTGCCAGAAGAGGGCAGAGATGGTGTCGCACCCAGTAAAGGCGTGAATAAACAATCAAATCCAGGATGTACCTCCACTTCTCCTTTGTTAAATGAATTGGAGAAATACTGGATGCAACCTGCCTCACCTCTGCCACTCTTCTGGAAGTAGACTTTTTTTTTGGTAGATCCTAGCCCACAGAGGAGGACGAGTAAGTCAACGTCCTCCCCAATGATTATAATGGATGATGTGGTCATTGGAGGAACTTTTTTGCAGAGCGGTCACGACGATGTCGCGGTCTGCGTCTTCTTTGGCTGTTTTTGTTTCGATCCCCTCAAGAGCGAAATTGGAACAAAGATGCTCAATTAGGCTAATCTTGTTTTTCTCATTCGAGAGCATCTTCTCTTGGGGGACTGTAATGATGGTGGACGCATCAAATACTATTTCTGCTGATGCTGCAGAATATCGTCGTGATCGCTCTGGAAATTTCGTATTGTTTTGGGCGCCATCTTCAGGATAACCATCGAATACTAACTACACCTACATTCCTTCCAAAATGGTTGAAAATGTAGCTTATGTAGGTTGCAATGTAGGTGGGTATCAAGTCATTCCTATGCCAGACAACTTTATGAAGGAGGTATCCTCCATCTACAACAACAAATGTGTTACGCATCACACTGATGTTCTCCGTGGCTTGGGTGAAGGCATTGTAAAACGCCGATTTTGTGCCCTTACGCAGCCCTTCCTCGGAAAATAGGGCCATTGGGTATGGAGCGAGATCAAAAGTAAAAAAGTGGGCCTTCAACTGTAAATCGGACTGCTTCATGATGCACATGCGCTGGAAGATGGTGAGTGGGTCGACATCAACTCTCTTCTTGTGAACCTTGATGGAGGTGGTAAGTGTTGCCAAAGAGAGTCTTTTTTTCTTTCCTTGAGAAAGTTACAGTTCCAAAAGTTTTTCCTGTGATTCGGTTCACCCCTTTGAGCCCTCCTTCTCGAGCAGTGTGGCAGTTTGTTGGGGCCACCAACAGTGCCACTGCTGATGGATACAGGTTTGTCTATCGATGGAAATGGTGGATGGTTATTGAACCACGCATTCAGTTTTTTTATGTCAGAGGTATCTCGTGCAATTTGTGTAGGCCGCATAACGACATGCTGCTCACTTGTTGTATGCCTAATCGTACCACCACACCAGTCAATTCAGCATGGGGACAGTTTTGGACAATGTCCCTTGCTTTCGTATATAATGGCCGGTCGTAGGTGACAAAACATGTCTCTGTCCATGGGCATTTTTGCAGTACGATCGAGGAGGGAGGTTAGAACTTTGTCGTAGTCAGTGGGAGGCGCGTGAATGAATGGCAAAAATAGAACTCTTGAACAACTGAAGTCCTGGCCATCAGTCACTTCTTCCTTGTATCCATTCCATCCTGGGATACCAGCTGAGTCACAGGTTTTACCAAAAATCCACAGCAACTCAGGAGCAGCAGGTAGTATATCAGCTGCCATTTTTAAACCTTCGTGAACATCGTCGATTGTTATTGCAGAGAACCCAGCGTTTTTTCTTATGCAACAGCGCGCGCTGGATTTCTGAGATGGTGTGAGAACTTATTTGCTCAGCTGAAATATTTTTCTTCAAACGAGGAATCGGAGTATATATTCCGAGCAATTTACCGCATAAATAAATAATGAGAAAAGCGCCCAATTCTTATTTTGCGCGGCACAATTGTCGAGCCAAACAGTAATATTCTTCATGTCTCTGTTTACAGTAAAAAACGCGTTAAATGTAGAGGCAATGTCTGATTTTTTACGACCTGCAATAGCTTCGTGCCATATCACTGCTAAGGGTTTTATTGAGGGTTGCTTTCCGGAACCAACAGGGACGAACGATTCGTTGAAGGCGATTAATCGTGGTATGAAAATGACTTCCTTGAACATATCTGCGCGTGGGAGCATAATCACCTAAAAGAAAAAAAAAAGCTTATATGGCCGTTAGGTACTTCATTATTTCTACCGAAATTAATTAGAAGGTACGTATATTTAATTATAGGTCGGTTCAAAGGTTGATAATTTTACAAACCTTTTGAAGATCGACAGAGACGATGAGCTCATCATCCTCTTGAGATTTTGCGGCGTCAAGTTTGTACAGTCTTCGGGCTTCCTCATATTTTCTGTGATGGACTTTCCATTTCTGACAGAGCTCGCAGCTATCGTCGAGTTCCTCTCTTGTATGAACACCGTGTGAAGAGCAGTGTAAATCAAATTCCTCGCACTGAAAACACTCTTCATGCCCCAATTTGGTAAATGAAATGTTCAATTTGGCCACTTCCTGCCTGTAGAGCTCGTAGGATACTTTGTTTTGGTACTCGCTGAATTTTTCCAGGAAGTCGCTGTGCATCAGCTTCACAGTCACATCGTTTGGAAGGTACAGACGGTTCGGGGCGTGTTCGCGCCTGTAATGGGAAATAGTGGGGTTGAAAGACTTGATGTGGTTGATGATGAATTCCCTTTCTACTTTTGCATTGTGTTTATTAGGATGACACCCTCTTCCATCTTGTGGGGGGCTTGCGAGCCCATCCTTGACGCAAGGTCTAACGGTCTTCAAAATTCTGTCATTTTGTGGCTCATATCCGAGAGTAGCAAGGAAGAAGATTTTGCATACGATGATTTCATCTCCAGATGCACTGAAAAGGATGTAGCGGTACGTATTTTCCCTGCGACTTATTCCGCCTTGAGGATGATCTCTTCGTTCCCTCTTCTTTGTTGTTTTCCTCATGCTCCTCATAACATGCATTTTCTGATGGACAGCATCCATGGCCCAAAACTGAGAGTTGAGTTCCATTTGCCGTTCACTGCTGACGTTTTGTGGGCACTTGAACTTACACGTATTCTTGCAGCCAGTTTTCACTCCGTGGGACTCAACTTTGGACGTCATCTTAATGTGCTTTCTCACACTCAGTGGCACATCATATGCTTTTCTTTTTCTCAGGGATCCTTTCTTGGTCACAGCATTCAGTAAGGAAAAAGTATGTAGTCGTGGTGCAGATTCTTCTGCTACCACAGCGTCAACCATTTCTCCAAACAGCCCTATCACCTCTTGTTCAACGTCTTCGGCCAATGGAACTGCCAAAAGCTCTTCGTTGGATGATTCATCACTAAGTCTACTCTCATCAGGAGGAAAATAATCAGGATCTCTTGTATCACTTACGTTACAATCGTGGTCTCTCAAATTTCGAGAGAGTTGGCCTGCAAACTTCATTCGCAGTTCCTTGTTCTGTTGCCCAAGGGAAAGTAGAAGCCGGGACCGGGACGAATTCATCTTGAAGGAACAGACAGACGATATTCACGGAGTTGGGTCGATCATTCGGCAAATTTCACAAAAAACAACGGAAGAGGCACAATGAACTATGAAAGTGTCGCACTGTTTATGAAATATACGATAAACTAAAAGGAACGAGGACTGGAACTTAATATCACACACAAACATGGAACACAAGGTTATCTCGGTTATCAGGTTATGTCGAGTACTAGCTCTCCTTCTTCTTTTTCCTATTTAGTTGTCTTCGCCGCAGCCATAGTAGACACAGATTTAGACACGAGCTCTCCAAACTTGTTGATCGTTTGGGTAAAACTAGCGCAAAAGAGGGTAGGTACACTAGGTTAAAAAGTCCTATCCAGACCGCTTAGGACAAACTTTCGAACGTCGTACTAAGACAAATAGTCCTATCTCCTCAATTCTCTTGGACTTAGGACAATCTAACCTAGGAGCAGGCATAAGGGACTTTTTAACCTAGCACTACCGCCAAAAATGCCAGTAAGTCGAATGTCCTAGGTTGATTTTCACGCACTTCCGTTGGAGTAAGGACTTTCTAACCTAGCCCAATCGATAGATCTCGTCAAAATCTATAGGAAACCGTCCTTAGCTCAAAAACTCAAAAAATGGAGTTAGGACTTTCTTTCTTAGGACGGCAGAACAGGTTGGGAATAATAATTTAGAATTTGGAGTTGAACAATATCGAACAAAACGTTGCCGAACCACCAAATATCTATTATTTTAAAACTAATATAAATTGTTTTAATTTAGTTCTGCGTTAATAAGGAATCATTTTTAGCTTTATTTATTATTTTTCATGGGAGTTCACGTGCTTCCGATGTGCTCTCATGGACGAGCCGCCACTGGAGGCAGCCTGTAAGTAAAGATATTGCAAACAACAATCAATCAGCTAAAAAATTAAATATTTAATTAATAAACCATTACTACTTTTGAAACACTAAGTTAGGCCATGATACTTGATGTACAAGGAAAATAAACAAATTACTCAACTACTCTCACTTTTTATTGAAACCAAATGATAAAAAAAGAAACTTCTTCAATATTTATCAGAAAATGCAAACTGCAAGTTTCTTTTTTCCTTTCCGAACAAGTCTATCACTTTGTCCTCAAAATCAGAACTTTTTGCCCTTTTCCTGTGGACACTGAGAAGGCACAAGCTTGATAAGCGATCCTCACCAGTGGTACTCCTCAACCAAGTCTTCACTCTACGTAGTGTGCTGAATGAACGCTCTACAGTACATGTCGTGGGAGGTATGGTTAGGTAGAATACGATCATTCTTCTCACTGGAGGGTAAAATGTAGTTTCTTCAAGTATATCGTGAAGCCTTGTTTTTTCTGAACACTCCTTATCTACCCAGACATCATACCATAATCTGGCTTCTGCTTCCAAGTTGTCGATTTTGTAAAAGTGTTGTAAACTTTTTACTTCCCTCATAAAATTCTCTTTCTTCTCTTTTTTCATATGATGTGGGTGAAGAATTCCACCTTTGAACGGGATGTCATTACCTTTTTCAAATCTTGTTACTAAAGACGTGATTATTGAGTCCATATATGGATTGTAAATTGCCACTCTGAAATAGTCTTCTGGCAATGAACATTGGACATTGGATCTATGTTTCTGTTTTCCAGCCAATCTTGGGACTTTGATGTCTATGTCAAATTTATCACAATCTTCTTTCACCTCCTCAAAAATGTTTGCAAATTCGTCATTGCTTCCTCTCTGCTTCTGAAAATTGGCTAGTAGGTCAGTATTGATGTACCTGTAGACTGAGTGGAGATCCATATCGGCATACTGCATTTTGTTGACTATCGGTTCTAGATATGAGGAATATCTTGAGATGATGTGTAGACAAACCATAAATGTAGTTGAAGATGTTGCACTGTCCAGTTGATTAGCTCTCGACCTAGTATCTTGATTGTTTTCACGGTCATTTGCAAGATGATTTAGGCTTTCTTTGATGGCCAAAAAGTTTTCTTTGAACACTCTTATTGATGTATATTTGTGTGACCACCTCGTTTCACAAAACATTGGAATGTTAGGAATAGTTTTCCTACGCAAGACACTCTCTCTAAAGAACTTGATAACTTCTTTTATCGTTCCAACTGTATTACGAATTTCCGGAACATTGTTAAGGTCATTAACAACACTAAGTTCAGTCTATGAGATGCACAATGAAAATACACAGCTGAAGGATACTTTTCTCTGATTCTAGCCAGTACCCCAGTTTCATGGCCTGCCATTGTAGAACAGCCATCAAAGCCTAAGCCGATTAATTTATTCATATCAATTCCCAAGTTTCCAACAAATGTTAAAATAGATGAAGAAATTCCTTCAGCATCCAACGTAGTCAGCTTTGTATACCCTAAAAACTCTTCCTTCACTCTGAAGTTAGATTTTTCGTCTACAAATCTTATTCCCACCGACAGTGTTGTTCTTTGCCACTGACATCGGCCGTTTCATCGGCAATAATTAAAACGCAGGTGACATATTTACCTCATCTACAATCTCCTGCTGTAAAACAGAACCACATGCACTCAGTAATTCGTTCTGAACTCTATGGGATGTGTATTTGGCCTTTCCACTGTGGTTCTGTAAATGGTCTTGCAAAACTTTGTCACCTGCATTTACTCTAAACAGAAGAAGATCTTCGAAATTTCCCTCTTTTGATTTCTTTCCTCTAATGGATATGTCATGTGTACCACAAAATATTAATGTTGCTAGAATCGCAACAATGATGCTCGATTACGTTTTTCTTTTTACATTCAATCGATTCACAAAAGCTTTCATTTCCATGAGGTTCGTCTCATGAACATACCACTGTCACGAATTATACTTTGCTGCTTTTTTTTCGATTTCTTCATTGGTGTACTTTACGATAAGCTCAATCATTTCATTGCTCATGAATAACACAAATATGTCAAGTTCCTTTTTCAATCCTCGAGCTGCTCCCTTAGGTCCTGGAAGGTGGGAAATTATATTCTGTTTTTGAGTTCTTGAAAAAGCGCTGGTAAAAGGCTGGTCACTCCAAATTGTCTCACCATCTCTACCCAGCACAAAATCCCTGTCATCAAACCCACTAGACTGTTCTGAAAAGTCTCTCACTGGATTGCTATTACCCTGTAGATCGTTCTGAGAATCATCCATATCAGAGTAAACATATGGGGCATCGTCAGCAACATGGTCTTCATCGGATAAAATTTCGTCGTCACATTCGCTGCAAGAATCATCCGCTCCATCATCGTCTTCCCTATTCTGGCGCTCTAATTCATGGAAAATTTCCTCATCAGTGATGAATCTAGATGGGTTGGCCATCATGCAGCAAACCAGGACACATAGGAGGCAGGATACTGAAAGAACAGTTACAGTTACCCATGAGACGTCCTCACAAAAAATAGAACATACACCACAAGGCCGTGTCGATAACGACACAGCCGCCATTTATAGGAACATAGGTACAGATAAGGCAGAGCGAGCGTGAACTTACCTCGCCAACGTCTGCAGGGCTACTGGCTCGTAGGTTAATTTGCCCCTAATCCTCTCCCCGAACTGATGCGCGCATGCTCCCTTCCACTTTCCATAGAGAGTGTCGTATACGACACTGCCTTGTGGGAGGAAGGTTAAAAAAAAAACCAAAAAGTACGTAGAGAAAAAACCAACCATATTTACATACAGTTTATGGAATTTCTAGCGCTAGAAGAAAGAAAGTGGTACAATCACCACGTGAAATACATAATACAGAACACATTTCTACATAAATGTGCAGCTTTCCACAAAGTAATGACCGTGTAAAAAATTAAGAGTAGCGGACAGAACCTGAATTTTTTGAAGAGACGAGGGCGACCGCAGTTTTGTAGGCATTCATTACACCCTCCTGGAAGGCAATTTGTGCCGACAGGCTCAAACCGTCGGCAAAGCGAGCGAAGGCCAAGAAAAAATGCTCATTGGCGGTGAGCTGCCGAGAGTTCGAGGCTGCTCTGCTGAGAGCCGCTCCAAAAGTGCTGCCTCCACCGGGTCCGAGGAGGTTTCGCAATTCGTTCGCCCTGATGAAACCAAACAAACAATGTAAATGCTGGCCCCAATCAAAGTGTAGTATAGGTACGTAACTGCAAGCAAGTGAACACACTCACCTACCTCTCTTGCGACGTGACCCCTGAGTGGATGTGGAGGTCGATGAGGGGGACGATGATCCACTGTGCTCTCTTTCAGTTTGCCGGATCTGATCCAAAACCGGAAATGGCGATGAAGGCGTGGGCGTTGGGGCCGACTTGACAGTACTGAGCACTTTCATAATACCTTGGCTCTGGGTCTCGTCTGTGAACTCCGGGTAGTCGCCATCTATTGTTATCTCATCTGCAATCATGAAATACATGCAAGAAACAGGATTCGTGTACGAGTTTGGGTTTTTAAAAACGTTATATTTTCACAAACACACACGGAATAAGGTTGCTGCACGGACACGGATGTTGACAGGCGTGAAGACTGGGCAAGACTGACTGGCGAGGTGCTGAAGGCGCCAGCTTTTATACTCTAAAGGATGCTGAATCAGCAGTACAACGTTATGTTATGGAGATGGGGTGAAGTGGGTACATACATAACTCCTCCCCCCTAAGATACAATTTTGGGGATACAAAATTTTCAGAAAATACAACAATGCAAAACTCGGTAGTACATACTTACAGATTAACCTACAATATTTCAAAATACAATAGTACGAAGTGTCCGTGTAGCGTAGAGACAATATCATAAAAATGTACAAAAATACAACAAACAAGCAAAACTTACATAAAAAAATAATAAGGAATAGATGGTTACATCAGTGGTTAAAAAATAATAATAAGGAATAGAACATATTAAAAAAACACGAAATACAGAATATGGAAACGAATGTACAGAATAAGGAGACATACAGAGAAACGGGATAACAAAAGATGCTGGATATACTGTGCTCGGGAAATAGGAACAATCGTTGAAAATAAGAGCAAAACAAGAACAATGATGAAGTAAGAACAATCGGAAAAGAAGAGCGATCTATCAAAGATTAAAGTTTACAAGCTACAGAAACGTAATCATGATCCTTGATTGACGGTCATCGTTCGTTTATGTTTCTGATACTGGATTACTAGGGTCAGGGTGAATATAATGAGCATGACATACAGCAGTATAGACCAAAGGCTAGGGGTGGCTAGTTCGTGGAGCGTGAAGCGCTTAATAGGTCGAGTATCTTCTAAATTAACAGTTGACAAATCGAGATTCCAGGTGTACAGTGCTAGTTAGGGCTTTCTGGGGGTTGATTTTGATCTGAACATTCCTTATCAACAGGGGTGTACCAGTGATACTCCTATGAGCTGCGAAATGGGTTTGGTTGTGGTTGTGGTAAGAAATCGAGTTTCTACTAGGTCTAACTAAGTAATAAATCCCTTGCAGAGTCCGCAATTCCTTTCCGAATTCAGAGGCGATGCTTATCACATCCCCGTGGGGGAAAACTAGGAGGTATTGATTAATTCGTTGTAAAAGTGAAGCGTAGTTGCGTAGCGTGTGAATTCGATCTCGCATTTCGAGCTTGTTTCGATTACCGAGTGGCCGGGACAGAGATAGTATGAGGAGCCTGAGGGGCAGATTTCGCGTAATGGCAGGACTTCAGTTTGAGATTTGAGGAGATAACGTACAGAGGGTACGATCGTTACATATTCCGAATCCAATCTTGCAGGTAGGGATTCGAGATAGTATAGGTCGAAGTTTCTAGGGTCGACAATAGGGACGTCCAAGAAGTAAACAATTTCGTCAGTTCCTACAACACATTGGACTTTGATGTGAGATTTTATTTCGAACAAATCGCTACCTGAGTGATTGAGAAATCTAGGTCCGTAGAATTCTGTGAGACGGTCTAGTTCTTTTAATAATAGTTCAGAGTTTAGGATGCTCGGGTGGAGTTTACCTAATTCGCAGAATGTAAGTGAGGTCTCGATATCTTGTATGAGGGCAAGCAAAAGGTTTAGGGAAATCTAGAAATGCTCCAGAAAATCATTCGTCGCTCGAATGTGGGTTGTTTCTCCTACAAGCATTTCTTGAAGGTATCCTAATTCTTTTGCGATTTGTTGATTGTTATGATTGATTATCTCCATCGTATGGTTGAAATTTTGAGCAAAAGCCTGGTTAATTGAATATTGAGAATCTAGTTGCGTTTGCAGGTTTTCCTGATTCCTCTGAAGGTGGTTTATTATGTTGTCGTAACGTTTACCATCCTTGGCGTCGAGGTTTCCAGTTATAAATTTTACTAGGGACCCTAATCCATTGATTAGAACTCGTTTCATTTATTTCTGTTGAGGTTGTTTGAGTTTGAAGTTCTGCATTTTTGTGTTAATAATTTCAAAGGTATGGTTAATTGTTGAAATGAACATATCCGTCCGTTCTAAGTAACTTGATTGGGATCGTATAACAGAGGTGAAAATCTGTTCGTATTGTGCGTGAAGGAAGTCGATTCTATCCGTCAGGTTGTTGAGGTCGTAATAGTGAGTAATGGTGTGGTAGCCTTCGACTATTTTTGCGGGTCGAAGGAGTACTGACAGGAGTCCTAGGTTTGCAGTGACATTGATTATCTCTAGTCCCGTTGAAGACGAGAATAGAAGTGGGATTCTGCAACAATCAGAGTAAAGATAGTTTTAAAATTTCGGAGCACATTTGTTCTCTAAGGTGGGGGATGTCCGATTGAGAAAATGACAGGGGTCGTCTGCTGGTCAATAATTTCGCGAATTGACACATGAAGATGCCGCAATCGTCTGAATTTGTTTGTTGGGGAACTGTTCGCATGTGGATCGTGGACCAATTTTCCGAGTCTAATAGGATTCCTTTTTTCTCCAGATATTCATATGCTAGATACGATTGTATATTTTCAAGGATCTCTATTGCATTGTTATGTCCAGTACCGTTGTTGATCCGTGTTTCTGAGAGAGAATCGAAGTATGAGATTTGTTTTTGCCTAGTATCTACCATTACTAGACTCCAATGATTCGATTGAAAGATAGGAATTATTATGAGGTCTTTGGCAAAAATGTCGGATTTACGAGTGAAATTTCTAACTCTATCGTAACCTTCAGCTGATAGCATTTCGTAAAGGAAAGAATTGAAACAGAAGGTCGAGGGTAATGATTTGGAGTTGCGATTTCTTTCATCAATTAGTTCCATGTAGAAGTTGACGATCATGTCGTCAACCCATGCGCCGGGTTTTAGAGTCAGGAGGTTTTCTCTAGTAATTTTTAATCCGAATTTGTGGGATAGCGTCTCGGATGGTGGTAGTTCTGAGTTCCATGCGTTTTGAACCTTAGCCTCATAGAATTTCCGTGGGGGTTTGACGTTAGTTAGGTGGGCCTTTACTTTGGTGTTATGATGTCGAGGGAGGATCTGAATTGTTTTCGTGACCGGATCGATTTCTGTAACTTCTTCTTTGTTGAATTTTGATTGGTTTTGCTTTGACGTTGGACGGTTTTGATAAATACTTCTTTAGGGATTTCGGGAGGATCAATTCTGTTGGCGTTTTTTATTTCTAGTACATTTTCTTTATGATTCTGGAATTTTTCGGAAAGATGGGCATAGAGAGCTTTGACCTTTTCCTTATGTTTGTTCAAGTAGTCGTTCGCTAATAACCTTTCCAGATCTAATTCTAACAAAGAACGGTGATTGATGTGCCCGTATAGGATTTCGAAAGGGGTCAATTTGGAGGTTGAATGGATAGAATTAGTGTACGCAATAATTGCGTAGTTTACTTTATTTCGAATACTGGTTGTTTTGAATTCATCTTGGCTGTTAAGTAATCTGACATGTTCGATTAAGGTGGAATGGAACCGTTCGATTACGCCGTTTGATTCCGGATGTTGGGACGATATAATATAATGAATATTTCAATTTTATGCAGGGCTGCTAATTCCTTGACCTGAGAATTTTGGAATTCAGTTCCGTTATCTGAAACAATTTTGTTAGGAATTCCGTGGTGCGAAAAGAATTTCATTAGTCCGTTAACGATTTCTATCCCGGTGGATGAGGCGATAGGGTAGGCTTGAGCATATTTCGAGAATGTATCAATTATTGTCAGAAATTTAGAATTTTCGATTGTGAATTTATCCATGTGTAAGGTTTCAAGGGGACGTGAAGCGGTAGGGGTAAGGTTGTATTTGATCTTGAGCGGCGATCGTTCGTACTTGCATTGTAAACATATATCGCAGTTGTTAATAAATTTCTGTATGGTAATTTTAAGGTTGGGCCAATAATATTCCCTCTTCAGTTTTTCATAAGTTTCATCGATACCGCGGTGGTTAGTGACTCCTCCGTGATATTTGGCAATCAGGTTAATTTGTTCGGATTCAGTCTGGACATCTATCAGTCGTTTCGAGTATTTGGTGATGCTCATTTTGGAATACGTAAAGGTGGAAGTCTGACAAACCTATCGTACACATCTGTTTCAAAGTAAATCCCGTATTTAACTTTAGGGTGGATGAATTCTTTGATGAATTTGACCAAATCCTGTTCGAATGTCGTGTCGTTCAGTTTCACGTTCATTCGGATTTTGTTTTTGAATAAGGTTGAAATTTTGACTGTCCGAGACGGGATGTTGTACTACCGTGAGGATAATTTGGTTGGTGGAGAGGTTTATGGGCTGGTCGCGAATGGGGATGGTAGTGACCGTGTTTCCCAGGAAGTTTGAGTGGACCGTAAGCTGTGAGGGACAGTCATCGTCGTCGGATTCGTGTGAGTTGATTGTTTCTGTGTCCCCCGGGTCTACGTTTGCGATAACCGAGGTGGAGTCTATGTCGCGTAGCATGTTCGGGCTGAGTTCTAGCTTTTGACCAAGAAGTTGTGAGAGGTCTTTCTCCAATGTATGCAGGTTAGGGGCATCGTCAATTTTTATTCGAGATAGGGCGTCGGCATTCGTGTTTAAAGAACCCTTTTTGTATATGATTTCAAAATCATATGCTTGTAATTTTGTTTTCCAAGCGAAAAGTCGAGAACTGGGTTCTTTAAGCGAAAACAGCCATTGAAGAGGGCGATGGTCCGAGAAGATGGTAAATTTTCGACCATACAGGTATGGGCGAAAGTAACCAACGGCCCATACAATTGCGAGCAGTTCCTTTTCGATTGGGGAGTACTTTTGTTCTGATTCATTGAGGGTGCGACTCGCATAGGCTATTGGTAAGTCCGAATTGTTGGTCACCTGACTAAGCACTGATCCTAACGCAAAATTGCTGGCGTCGGTGGTAAGTCGAAATGGTTTGGAAAAATCAGGGTATTGTAGTATGGGGTCGTTACTGAGAAGGTTCTTGCAAATTTCGAAGCATTGTTGGTAATCAGGATCCTGTATGTTGATAGTGGCAGTCTTTTTTAAACATTTCGTCATTGGCTAGTTAACTTTGCAAAATCTTTAATGAACTTCCTATAATATCCGAGTAAGCCCAGGAACCCTTTGATTTCTTTGGCCGTTTTCGGAATTGGATAATTTAAGATAGCCTTGATTTTATCCGGGTTAGGTTTTACTCCATTTGGGGTGACGACATGACCTAGGTAGGTCACTTCTCTTCTCAAAAAGTCGGTTTTGTCGAGTTGTATCTTCAAGTTCGCCGCTCGCAGGCGTTTGAAAACTGCTTCAAGGCGTTGTATTATGCTCTTGGAGGCTAGTGCTGAACACTATTATGTCGTCAAGATAGACGCAACAGTATTCGTTAGCGACCCCACGCAGGATGTTGTCCATGACCCTTTGGAACGTGCTGGGTGCGTTCCGTAGTCCGAAAGGGACTCGGGTCCATTCCAGGTGTCTGGTGGGAGTGCTGAACGCAGTTTTCGCGATACTTTCTGGGTCCATCTCGATTTGGTGGAAACCAGATTTTAGGTCGATTGTGCTAAAATACTGGCATCTACCTAACTTGTCCAGGAGTTCCGATATTTGGGGAAGAGGATATTTGTCCTCGATGGTTTTGGAGTTTAACCCTCGGTAGTCGATGACGACACGAAATTTTTGTTTTCCGCTGCTGTCCATTTTTTTGGGGACAGTCCAAATTGGGGCGTTCCATGGACTTTTTGAATTTCGGACGATACCCTGTTCAAGCAGTTCCCCCATTTGTTTGTCGAGTTCCTTTAAGTGGACCTCGGGGAACCGGTAATTTTTTGCGTAAACGGGTACTTCGTCCGTGGTGCGGATAACGTGTTTGACGTTGTTGGTAAATGTTAATTTTGTGCCATCTTGGTGAAAAATATCGGAGTATTTTTGCACTAATTTTGAAATGGCCGTTTTTTCCTCTTCGTTCATATGGTCTAGTCGAAGCTGGCCTAAGTCGAATTTATATGTGTCTCGGTCGAAATTATTGAAATTGGGGGTTGAGTGGGATATGTCACTGACGTCTAAGGGTTCGGCCAGAAGTGGGGCAGTCTGTACGAATTCCGTCGGTTTGTCGGTTGGGTTGAGGATTTGTACGGAGGTTTCGAAATTTTGAACGTGCACAAGGCATTCTGGGATTTCCAGTGACGCAATTTTCTGATATGGGAGGACTGCGTCGCCATTTTTGACATTATCTATTGTAACTTTAACTTGTTGGATACACCTACTGTCGATATTGTGAATTTCATTTAATTCTAAGTTGAGGAGGAATAATGGCAGCTTAACTTTTGGGGTTTTGAGGGAGTGTTCTTGGAGGTCCACAGAAGCTCCCAAAATTTTGAGGTTATCTAGGCCAATGAGGAGATCAAATCGAGAGTGAAAGTCGAAAATATGGAATGTTAGGTTCAACCCTTTTACATGAAGTAGTTCGCCGCAAGGTACCATGGTGCTATAGTTGGACTGGGATGTCCCGTGAACAGTTTTAACTAGGAATGGCGTTTCGATAAATTTGTTGGGGAAGAAAGTTTCGGCTACGTGGGAATTTATAAAGCTTGTGGAACTGCCTGTGTCGATCAAGATTTTCAGGTTTAATTTGGGCAAAGAGATGAAAGGCAGTTCGCTGGTGTGTTTTCCATTTAGGGTCATTAGGCTATGGATTGGGGGTCGAGGCTTTCGGCTCCTAAAAAATGACTTGGGCCTTGGCTATTCTCTACGTCGGTGGGTGAATGGGTGTAGTTTTCGGGGTACTCCTGTTCCTCGGCGTTTTGTTCTTGTGGAACAAAATTCGCGAATGGAGCGCATTCGTTATCTTCCGGTTTTTCTGGTTCCGGTTGTTCTGGTTCTATGTTGTGGAGGTTGGGATTGGTCGTTTGCCACGACATGGGAGACCATTGTTTCGGCTTGTTAGTATTCTGTAGGTTCTGACCCGGGAATCGTTGTGTATTTGGTTTCGGATTTGGTCCTGATCCATACCGTTGGTTCTGGTATTGGATTGGCCTCACATTTCGAAACGGGTTGTCTTGCAGGTTCTTCTGGGGATTTGGATTTTGTGGTCTTGAAGTATTGAGATTTTGCGGTCTTTGAACGTTTGAATAGGAATTCGGGTTTTTAGTGAAATTTTGAAATGGACGGGTGAAATTCGAGTTTTTTGAATAGTTACTGGCTTGTGGCTTGGAACGGTTAGTGGTTGAAAGCAACTGATAATCATTCGTCATCCAGCCTAGTGCGGTGTTTAGGTCTGCTGTTGTTCTCAGTATTGTTGGGTGGACTACAAACGAATCTCAAACCCCGTTTATAACAGTTGTTTATGTTTGCCTAACAAATTATGGTAACCAATAAAGTGTGTGAGTTTTTCGTTTGAAGTTGAACAACGTGTTTTATTGCTTTCTCGATTCGTATTTCGACTTGTGATATTAAAGGCGTAGACCAAAATGAGTCAGGCCGAGGCAGCCAACAGTATGCTTCCGAGTGGTTCCTTTAGGTGTAAGAGAAAACATCTCAGAGCCAGTGCTTCATAGTGCCTGCCAAAAAGAATCGCATTTCGGGGTTCGTGTGCGTTGAGGTACGCTGTTATTTTAGACAGCATTTCCCGCACTCGTGAGTGAAATTTGAAAGGGCTTTCACCCTCTGAATGCCTTAAATTGGTTAGATCGATATTTAACGTGAATATGTCACGTTTATCAGAGTAGGTGTTTAGGAGAGTGTCTCTTAATTGGGCATAACTCGTTATGTTTACGGATAGTACGGCGTTTGCTGCTGGGGGAAGAATTTTGGCTTTGATGCCAGCTAAAATCATTACGTTTTGGAAGTCATCCGGATTTGCGTGGTTGTAGAATCTATCGGTTAATTTCTTCGTTATATCCAAGAAATTATTTCAGGTCTCGGGGTCGCCTGAGAATTGTGGAATGATGTCTAAAGACAGGTTCTTCATCTCTCCTTTCGCCGCTGTAAAACAGTGTTACGGCGAAAGTAATGATAGCCATAATGAATAAAATGGCAGACGTGATTACCCCTGCAGTGGAGTTGGCGCCAGTAACACTCGTCATGTTGAAGGAAGAGACACACAACCATACAATAATAGTCAAGAACAACAATCGTATGTCCACCCCATAAACGAACGAGGCCACCGCACTCAACAGCACCACAGGGACCAAAAGGCTAGGGAGGTTCTTACTAAAAACCATTATGTTGAGGTTTTCCTGTGTTTTGGCTTGATATGGCGTCGTCATTAAATTTTGTTCTTTAATCTTTCCAATAAAAAATGCGTTAATCAACTCAAGTCCGACTACCATGGTCAACATCAAGCCCATTCCGCACTTGACGTTGTATGCCCAATATGCCAGTAGCGTCGGAATAGAAAGGATCTTTGGTATAAATCTGAGTATGATAAACAAGGATATCATCCATATCATATTCATAAGAAGATACCCAGCTGGTCCATCCAACCAATCCACGTGGTCCCAGTAATGCTCCATCATGTAATGGAAAGCTAAATCACCGAAGACGATCTCATTGTTATTCTCATGGATTTCATCATTTAAGGTCTCTACTTCGATGTCCTCCACGAAAATGATTGCTGGATGGGCAGCTGGGGGTCTTAGTTTAAAGAAACCAAAGATGTGAATTTCACTTTATCCTCGTCCGACATTGCCCCATTGCACACAATAGCTGAGCCTATGGTACACTCCCACTTCGGTGCGTACGCAGTCTCCTGCATCCCTCTGATCATAACATCAGACTTAACGTACTTACCTACTTTGATGTCGTAATTTTCCTTTGCCTCTTTACAAAATCTGCTGAAGGGAAGGAAATACGTGACATGTAAACGTTGTTGGCCAAGAAAAACTACAAGCAATTCAATAACAAATATCGAGAAAAACATCAGACGAATCAGACCTTTACGGCAAACAACAGGCATAAGAATACGAAGTTGAAATGCTATAACTGTGGAGGAGTTGGGCATTTTGCTGAAAAGTGCCCATCCCCGAAGGAAAATGCAAGAGCAGCAAAAGAAGATGACTCAGATGAATCGAGCTCTCATGCAGCTTTTCTGTGCCATGAAGAACCAACCAAATGGTGTCTTGACAGCGGCTCCACGTCTCACATGTGTGGAAATGCCAGCAAATTTGATGACCTAGTATAATTATATTATATATAATTATATAATATAATTATATAATTATATATTATATATAATAATATATAATATAATACAACATCATGAGGGCTGGCGAAAACCCAGTAGTGACGTGAGGAGCACTCCTATATGCCAACAAAAATAAAGGCAACAACTTGTCCCAGTCATCCTGCTTGGAGTTTATGAACGCTGTTAGGTACTTTGTTATTGTCCTGTTTAGACGCTCCACAAGACCTCCAGACTGGTGATGGAGTGGGGTGGACCGGGTGTGTCTTGTGCCAAGTATTTCGCTCATTTCCTTTATTAATTTTGATTCGAAGTTGCGCCCTTGGTCCGTGTGGATTTCATTTGGGACCCCGTGATGGCTGAATACCCGGTCTACAAGGGCAGCAGCAACCGTTTCAGCTTCCTGGTTGGGGATGGCGACAGCTTCCGGCCACTTAGTGAAGTAGTCCGAAACTACTAGGACAAACCGATTACCACTTCTTGTTTGTGGGAACGGTCCTAGTACGTCCAACCCGATTCTTTCAAAGGGTCCCCCTACCATGAACTGTTGTAGGGGTGCAGGTTTCCTTTGTTGCGGCCCTTTAATCTTCTGACAATCTACACACGTCTTGCACCATGCCTTCACGTCTGATGCCATACCTGGCCAGAAGTAACATTGGCGAACCTTCCCAAGGGTCTTCATGAAGCCAAAGTGACCGCCTGTGGCACTATTATGGCATTCCTGCAGCACATGAGGAACTTGACTCTCAGGCACTACAACCTGCCAGTAACCTCTACCCTGTGGTCTCTCCCACCGATGGTACAACACCCCATCTCTTGTCTGTAGGGAGTCCCAGAGCATCAACAACTGTCTGGCCTTGGGTTCTAGTGGGGTCATTTCTTCTTGAGTTGGCTTCCTCCCTGTTCCCAATGTGGCTATTACCAACAGGATGACGCCATCTTGCCAGAGTTGGGCGGATGCAGCTGGTTTGCAAATATAATTCATTTCCTCCTTTGGTAGAAGGGTCGCTTTCCGATCACAGTAGGAGCATTGACTACCACAAGGCCGTCTTGAGAGCCCATCCGCGTTTCCGTGGTTCTTCCCCGGCCTGTGGACTATCCTGAAAGAGTATGTCTGTAGCATTTCTAGCCATCTTGCCAGTTGTCCTTCGGGTCTTTTAAAGGAAGTTAACCACACGAGAGACGCATGGTCAGTGCGTAATGTAAAGGGGGCTCCATAGAGGTACTCATGGAAATGCTGGATGCTGAGGACAGCAGCCAAAAGCTCCCTCCTGGTTGCGCAATAATTCTTTTGTTGGGCTGATAATGTCTTGCTAAAATACGCCACAACCCTTTCTCCTCCATCAACCCATTGGGACAGTACTGCTCCAACCGAATGTGCACTGGCGTCACAGTCAAGAACATATGGTAATTTGAGGTCTGGAAATGCCAAAACCGGTGAAGTAGCCATAGCTCTCTTTAGCTGAACAAAGCTCCTTTCGCAGTGCTCGGACCAGACAAAGTGGGTGTGATTGTCCATTAGCTTGTAGAGAGGCTGAGCGATTGACGCAAAATCTTTGACAAACCTTCGGTAATAAGAGCACATTCCCATAAATGAGCGAACCTCCGTTTTATTCTTTGGGGTGGGCCATTGCTCAACCGCCTTAGTCTTCTTTGGGTCTGTGTGGATTCCCTCGCCTGAAATGACATGTCCAAGATAATGCGTTTCCTGGCGAAAAAATGTGCATTTCTTTGGATGTATTTGTAGTCCTGCTTCTTTCAATCTGCAGAAAACCCCTTCTAGCTTGTTGAGGACATCGGCGCAACTAGGGCCATGCACAATGATGTCGTCTAAATACACCAATGCAAGATCAGCTGGTATGACCTTTTCCATCAGCCTCTGGAAGGTTGCTGGTGCATTTGAGAGACCAAACGGGAGCACCTTGAACTGCCAAAGCCCCTTCCCATACAACGTAAATGCTGTTTTTTCCTTGTCACCCTCACTCATGGCCACCTGCCAGTACCCACTTTTCAAATCAAGGCAGCAAAACCAACTGGAGCCACTGAGGGCATCGAGCATGCTTTGAATGCAAGGGATGGCGTATGAATCCTTCTTTGTCACTGAGTTAAGACGGCGGTAGTCAACGCAAAACCTTGTTGTACCATCCTTTTTGGGGACTAACACTATGGGGGAGGCCCAAGGACTTTGGGAAGGTTCTATCACTCCTTGTTCCCGCATCTCCTTCACCAAATGATCGACATGCTGCTGTTGGGAATATGGAATTCGTCTAGGGTTTTGCTTGATGGGTCTTGTGTCACCGGTGTCTATTGAGTGTCTCACCACTGTGCATCTACCCAGGGGGCGGTCTCCAATAGCGAAAATCTCGGCGTATTTCGTCAAAAGTGCTGTGGCCCTCTTGTGCTCCTCGCTTCCCTCCCTTAATGCAGAGTCAGCCAGGGCTGTGGCTATCCAAGATGTCTCTAAGGCTCCGGATACCAATTGGAGTCCCCTCTCTACGAATTGCTGTCTTTGCCACAAGGGCACATATTGATTTTGCACTGACAAGGTTTTCCGTGAAAGATCTAACAGAGCACCAACTTGCTCCAAGAAATCCAAGCCCAGAATTCCTTTATCCTTCACTTTCAAAACTAGAAATCGTTGCTCAACTTCCATATGGGCAATCCTTACCTTGGCAATACACTCCCCAACCACTGTAATGCACCCATGACCTGCAGTCTGCAGAACTTGTGTGGTTGATGGCTTGACACGGACTCCATAGGCTTGTGCTACATCGGGTCTGAGGACAGACACTGTCGCCCCCGTGTCTATAAGCATCCCGCAACGACGCCCTTCTAAAATAACCTCAGCAAAGATTGCATTTGAGGGGTCTATGGCGGATGTATGGGGGCCACGGGTCATTGTAGCCTGGGCAGGGCCCTGTACCTCGGCTACAACTAGTTTTCCGAATGAGTACGCTTGGGGCACTCGCGACGAAAATGCCCTATTTCCTTGCACTCGTAACATTTTGAGGGTCCTGGGGCGGTCTTTGGGGCGCCTGACTGCACTGCTTGGGTTGGAAACTCCACTCCCAGTCTCTGGGCTTTCCTTAATGCTGCCCCTACTGATTTTGGGGAAGAAATGCTTACTGATGCCCTGATGGTGGGGTCCTTGATTGCGTGGATAAATGACCTGACAGCTATTCTTTCAACAGCCTCCAAGGGACAGTCTGGAAACGCCCCTCGTGTCAGTCTCTCTATATCCGTTGCTAGTTCTGACAGGGTTTCTTGGTCACGCTGTTTACGGGCCTGTAGTTGGGAGTGCATCAATGAGGTTAGGTGTTCACTACCAAACCGCATCTGAAATACCTTGGCCAAACTCTTGAAGCTGGACTGCTGTTCCAGAGGCAGGTTATGGACAACCATCAGTGGGGGTCCTGAAAGGGAAGCCACAAGGTGCTCTCCCATCTCCTTGTCACCCCACTCGTTTGCTCGGGCAATCACAGTAAACTGCGTGCGGTATTGCTCCCATGAAATCGACCCGTCAAATTTGTCTGGCCTAGGCAGTAGTCTGTGAGATCCTATGTGCTCCCTGTGGGAGGTAGCACCCTGGTCACTACTGGCCCCGACAGGGATCTGTTCAGCTTCCATTGTGATTGGTTGATTTGGGGGCCCAATGACGGTCTGGATTTGGCTCCTCAACACCTCTACATCCTCACGGAGACTTCTAATTTCGTTTGAGGGCTGTTGGTTGGAGAGCAGAGAGATCAGTTCACCAATTTGATCTTTGAAATCCCTCATCTGGGATTCAACAGATCCCATGCGCTGAAGAATCGTGCCGTTACTGTGAGTCAGGTGCCCTGAAGGTGGGCCGTTGTCCCCGTCCTCCGTCACTTGAGGGTCTTCCGGATCCGCCGGCCTCCGTCGCGTGGACATCGTGCGTCGCGACATCCCCCGGCGTGGGTGAGCAGACGTTGGGCGCCAATTCCCCTGGGCTGGTATCATCGGTCTGAGGACAAGGGGATTCGTCTCCTGAGGTCGGTTTGTCCCCATTCATTCCGACCTCCGTTCGTTTTCCGAATGTGCGTGAGTGCCTGGTGGCGGATCCTTCCGTGCTGGGACTGGCCTACTACCCCAATGTGGAACATGAGCACATTGCACATTTGCACATTTTTAAACACAAAACATCAGAACCAGTGACTTTTTCATTAACCGACTTAGATCCCTGTTAAAACTTTTTAACATAAAATAACAGAACACACTTTTTAAACACAGTGACTTTCCTTAAAGTGGGGGTGGCCAAATCGGCCACCCTCTTTAACGTTAAAGGCGACTTAGATCCCTGTTAAAACTTTTTTAACACAGTGACTTTTCGGGGGGGGGGGGGGGGGGGGGTGACTTTTTTTAAAAATATTTTTTATCAGAAACTCTAGTGAACTCTAAAAATTAGGAAAAAATGCAAAATTAGAACCTTTTAGGGGTCAAAGTTTTTGAAATTTAGCTCCCTCTGATGTTTTCACTAATGAGGAGTTAGTAGGATGGGAGACAGGATAGTATCCATACAAGAATAAGTGGGTGGATAATAAAAAAAGTGAGGGGGGTAGTTAAAAGAATAACTTTTATAATAAAATGTCAGTGATTGAAATATATAAGAATGCCGCTAAAAAATCAAACTACTCATCTTTCAAGGATATTAAAAAAGGAACTTATACCATCTTGGAAAATTTTATAAAAAATTCGGAATATGGTGAAAGCGTTGTCGTTAAAATTGATTATGATGATGAAGAGATATGTTTGTTTTTACCTAAAAGAATTTCACGTCGACTTCTTAATCACGTTAGAAACAATCCAGAAAGACATCCTGAAAAACTTATTTATAATGGAACAGATAAAAAGACAAATGCCTTTCTGATTGACTTTGAGTAAATATTATGCTTTTCAAAGACTTAGTATCTATTACGTTTTTATAGGGAATCTCTATAAAAACAAACTTAAAACCTATTTAACGGATAACACACTAGTCTTTTTTATTGTTTTCTTTTATTATTTCTTCAAGGTGAGTTTTAAACTTGTCTCTACTTATGTTTATTTTATAGTGTCCCCAAGCCAAAGTATCTATGTCATTTTTCATTATAAATCTTTTATCATCATGAGCGGAAAGAGCTTTCTTATTCTGTTGTACTGCGGACACATCGTGTTTTTTCGATTTGAATAATATCTGTTTCTGATAGTTTGACTCTTTAAAGAATAAGCATCTTTTATAATCCTCTATACTTAAACCTTTATTAACGACATTTTTCTTTACTCCTTTAGATTTTTTCTTCACATCATTAGTTTCGAATATTTTAAAAGCGTAGCACTTTGGGCGAAGTCCAATAAACTCATCTATAATCTTACCTTGTAACTCATCTTTAAATTTCCCATACACTTTTTTATTAACTTGTGGAATATTGTAAACATTATTTTTTGGGTAGTCGGAAGTATCGAAATGATCCAACATATTTTTCATATCATTATAAAAATCATCCGTTTTTATTTCCATTATTAAACTATCTGTATCTCCGTATAATAAATTTACATCACTTTTATATTGTTTTTTAACCGTGTTGTAATAAAAATCATACATACAAGTTTTGGAAATGTCTAGTATACTCATACCAATGAAAATTGGCTGTTTAAATGTGATATTTACTTTTTTCATGTGTACAGCCGCTAAGTTTTCGGAAAAAATAGTTCTACCTTTAAAGTTTGGTTTTGAAATTAGTTTTTCCAATTTCAATCCATCAGAACAAAGCCTAATATCCACATGTTTACGCACATTCATCATTGTCCTCCCAAATACACTATTGACCATATCTTTAAAAAAGCCTTGTTCGAATTTTGTTTTGGCTTTTGCTCTAAGATTTGTATTGTAATCAATATAGCTTTTTAACCAAGCACTTTGGCCAAATTCTAAAACCTTATGAATTTTTTCTAATTTCATTCCTAGTTGTAAATACTGTTTTAACGTAATGTAATGGATAACGTATTTTTTCTTATCATACAACGTGCATAAAAGTTTTGATAGTTTTTCATCACCATAGTTATTTTCAGGAGCTAAAGGAAAATCAGAGTGTAAATCGTGGAGTTCTTGAGGATATTTTAAATCAACTTCTAAAATATAGCCCTTGGGTGAATCATCAGGAATGGATTGTATATCGAAATTATCTAGATCCATTTTCCATTCAAAATTTCCATAAGGTAAAAATTTACTCATCGCCCAACCGTAAAGATTATTTGCATCCAAGTATTCAATGAAAACAGTTTCTTTTTCTTTGATGAATTGGTCTCCCATATATTTATTATTAGCTTTCGCGTATCGTTTTGAACATTGAGAAATTCCGCCTCTTATTCCTTTTTCTACGAGTAAAATCTTATCATAATCTGTTAACAATTCTATCTTTTGTTTGGTCATTCTCAACATACAGTCCCAAGCGAAACCTGGTGTTGTATAGTACCAAGCGGGGTCTAATTTATATTTTTCTAAAGATATATTTCTAAAGTTTTCCATGATATCTGCTAACAAAAGAACATCAATTTTATTGTAAAGTTCTGTAAATTCTCCCAAATTTTTAATTTTGAATGTAGACCAAATTTCTAGAGCATTTTTATAATCATTTTCTTTAACATTTTCTCCAGTGAGTTCACTGTAGAATTTCTCTATAGGTGGAAGGTTAGTTTCTCGATATTTTTCAACAGAGTCCATATACTCATATGGATAAGCTAATTTTCTAGTAATTAGTTCGAGATGTTCTTTTGGGAAATACTTTCTTATTTCCCTAAATTGATTTTTGGCTAAACTTTTAGCTAAAGAATCTAAAGAAGCAGAAAGAAACTTAAAAGAATCTATGAATCTCAATTCTATAGTCTTTTTCTTTTTGTTGCCATTTTTATCGAGTTCATTACTTTTATAAACTACCATTTTAGAAAAGGAAATGTACTTCTCTTCACTTTGTGGTAAAAGTTTAATATCGTAATTATCTTTTTCAAATTCTTTAATAAATAGATGTGCATCGTAGCCAGAAAGATTATGGAAAAATACTGGAATAAACTTTGGATTTTTATATTCTAAATTACAAATCGAATGAGCCGCTCCTCTGTACATTCCAGTCAAATGTGAGTGATCCCTTACTTTTATACAATTATCAGGTATATTTTCCTTCGAAACTTCTAATTCTTCAATATATTCATCTGCTTTAACATCATTTTTTTTATCGATAAAGTGTTTAATTGTTTTTCTCAGTACATCATGTCTATTTTCAATTATAGGTGGAAGTTCATTAAATTTTCTTTCACAAATATGACAACTCTCAGCACTATCGTATTCTCTTTGTTGTTCTTCGGTTAAATTTGTCATGGGAATATTAACGTCATAGTATTTTTTCGCCACCATTATGGCATCCTTTTTTATTTTTTCGTAAAATACTTTTACCACATCCTGCCCAGAATATTGTACAAGTTTATAATCGCCTACATAGTTTTTCCTACTATCGTCTTCGACATTTTTCATGTAGTAAACAAAACTGTACGGTTCATGTTTTTGAATGGCATTTGTATAACATTCATCGGGATTTGGTTTGCAGGTATCAATCTTTTGTAACGTACATTCAAAATCTGCATAAATTGTAAAAGGTACTTTTAAAGAGTGTCTATAATTTTCAAATTGCAAAATGTTATCATAAGGTTTTGGTAGATCTACTTTAACAGCTTTATGAACTCCGCAATATTCTTTATGTTCGTTTAATTTAACCTGAGTTCCAAAGCTATTCAAACACATTTTACATAAAAATCTTTTGTGTCCATTCTTTGTTAGCTGACTATGGCCAACCAGTTTCCAAAGATTCTTGATCCAACAATAATGTTCAGTTTCCTTGTTTTTCAAGTACAACAAGTCAATGTGCCTTTCCTTTTCATCTTTCGTTATTTCCAAGGGTACTATAGTATTTCCTTCATTCAGACAGTAAACATTAATGGAAATCCTAGTTCTTTTCTCAAACTTTTTCACATCGATAAGTTTCATAGGAAAACTGATATCTTTCAACGCTTCATCAAACTCATGTTCCCATGTTATGTACTTTCCTATTCTATCAGAATCGCGGTCTGCAGGATGTAAAGCCGAAAGAACAGCCCATAGGAAACATTTATCATCATTATTTTGTACATTTATAATTGCTTTCCTACTTTGTAGAAACTTAGGGAGTGGGATGAAAGATGATCCTCTCAAAGGAATGTACTTGTTAACGTTCAGTTCCAAATGTTTGATTTTATGAAGTTGCCATTGAGATCCTTTAATTTCGAACGATTCCATTTCATTTAGAATTTTCTGTTTCATTTCAACGTAACAATTTGGTACTTCTGCCGACTGCAATATTATTACGTTTTTAGTTTTGAAATTGAGTTCCTGATACTCCATGTTATTTTCGTTTGTCCCTTTTTTAAATTCTGCGATTAAAACTACATTAACTTTTAGTTCCATTTTTCTAAGTTCCCATTTGATTAAACCTGTTACGGTTCTTTCAATACTGTTCAGAAATTTGGAAGCATCTTTAAATCCTTTCGTATTTTTAATGTCGTAAGTCACTAATCTAGATTTAAATGCAGTTTCCTTTTTAACAACTTCCGTTTTCGGTTCTATATTTTTTTCAAATACTTTTTCACTAAAATTAAATACTTTGTGCAATTTCCTCGGATTTACAAATACAGGTTTCGCTTTTCTAGGTTTTCTGATAGTCATTGCCCGGTCCGGGTCGTTTTTTCCATGGCGCTTAGACTTTAGGTGTCTAGCCCAGTTTTTATAAGTAGTGCTAACGTCGCACTTTTTACAATGCTTTCTCGTATCGTACATTTTATAATAGAATATATTCTTTTAACTAACCTCTTCAATTTTTTGAATTATTAAAGGTGGATGTATGGTACACATCCACCTTTTTCTTTTGTCTATTATTGGAGAGATCCTTTTAACTTACCCCTCATTTTTTCTTATTTTCAGAAAGCAGTTCTTTGCAATTCCTCATTATAAAAAGATCCTTCAATCTCTTCGTCGTTTAAATCTTTTATTTTGTAAGTAATCGGATTTGTTGGTAGAATTCCAGAAACCACAAAAATCTCTTTCGTCCAATTTGCTTTGTATTTGTTTGCAAACGTTTTCTTTGATTTCGTAATTCTCACGCGATTTCCAATTTTAAATTTCTTTTTTACATTTTTTCCACTCTTTTTGAATAAATATCTCAGAATTTCATTTTCGTTTTTCGCATCGACTTGAGCAGGTGTCATTCTAATGGAACGATGAACGTCTTGTTTGTTGTACTCATTAACTAATTCCTGTAAAATATCGATCCAATTTTTATTTCCATTCACCTCGAAACGAATTTTCATTTTTTGATTCAAAGTTCTGTTGAATCTTTCGATAATTGCAGATTTTTCTAAATTTTCCGTGTGATACATTTTGATTCCATTATTCTTCAACAGATCCTTAAACAGTTTATTTTCGAATTCTAAACCTTTATCGGTATGTAGAAAATTAGGAGCTTTATGATTTTGTGATTTAGCCTTTTCTATGATTTTCTCAAATGCTTTAGTAACACTTTTTCCATCCTTTTTCTTCAAGGGTAAGACCCATACAAATTTTGAAAATGTATCGATAACATTAAGCATATAACCGTATCCATCATTCTCTTTTTCATAATTTTTCATGATTATCAAATCAGCAGCCCACAAATCATCAATACCTTTAGTAATTATTGCCCTTTTTTGAAATTTATTTCTTATTGACTTGTGTAATTCTTTAGCGAGAGATAATTTTTCATCATCATTCAGATCTTTCACTACAGACTCTTCAGAATTTTCTTTCACAGGCGAAGTGATAAATTTACTCTTATTGGTTTTACATTTTGAGCATTTAGCAGCCACTCTCCATCTCCCGTTGATAGTTTGTACTCTTTCAGCATCAACATTATTAGTTTTCTTTTTACACTTGTGACAGTAAATAGGATCAGTTAAATCATTATCCATTTTATTATAGGAAAAAAAGTTTTTTTTATGAGAAATATCTCATAAAAAAGAAGCTTCTCACTCTTCAATCAAATGCAAATAAACTGTAACATTTTCAAATTGTAGCTCATCTCCATTTTCATTTCTACATGATAGTTTAATCTCTTTAATATCTCTCATTCCTTCTCGTATAGGGCTGTAAAGAATCTTTTTATTTGTTTCCATATAAATAGTATTGGGGAGAATCTGTTTCTCTATCAAAGATACATGCAGTAATTCATGTTCGCTATGAAGATGGGAATGCTCATCATGATTAGCAAAACTATAATCAATAATATTACAATGCCATTCAATTAACGAAATAGGTTTGATTAACTTTGGGTTGTCTTCAGAATAGTAGTCCTTATTAATTTCAAAATAATCCCCAGGTGTTTTACATTGTTTAAAATCAAATAGCTCACAGAAATTTCCCAAACTTAAAATTTCAATTAAAACAGGAGATTTAAGAAAAAATCTATTACGATTTGTAGTGTAGTCTACTTTAAAAACCAAACTTTCAGGTTTTATTTTTTTTAATGTGTCAATTTGTGATTTATATAATGTTTTATTTCCCTCAAATGACTTCATGAGTTCAGATATATAACTTTTTATTTTTAAATATAATTCTCTTCTAAACGTCTCAAAAGTAAATGTGCCAGCTAACGCATACTCGTAATGATACCATACATCTGTAATAGGAAATTTTAATGATATCATTACATCTTTTACTTGAAATGAAAGAGAAGGTGAAGTAAATAATAACTTTACTATTCCAAGTTTATAATTTTTATTGGGATTTAGAACAATTTTTTGAGCAAAAGTTATTTTTAGATCTTGGTGTTTATCAGAAATCTTTATTAGAGTCATGCTTTTATTATAGGAAAAATTTTTTTTCGTATAATAAAGATGAGTAAACCACGAGTAAAAGATGAGTACGAGGTTGACCCAATACCGTTTGATAAAAAAGAGGCTAGAAAAGAACTGTTACCATTACCTTTAAGAGCATTAATAGTAGGAACTTCCGGTTGTGGGAAAACAACACTTCTCTATAATCTCATCACAAAATCATGGGGAATCCCCTTTCATTATCTATATATTTTTTCAAAATCTCTGGATCAGAATGCATATGAGATTTTGAGAAGAGTTTATGAAATAATTTCTGCAAAAGATGGTGTGGAAATAGCGCAGTTTTTCAGTAATTGTGACGAGATTATACCCCTAGATGATTGCCAGTCGAACAGTTTGGTAGTTTTTGATGATTGTGTTAATGTTCAACAGCAACAAGTTATTAAAGATTATTACGTGAGAGGGCGTCATAAGAAAATCTCGTGTGTTTACTTGACACAATCATGGTCAAAAGTTGATAAACAACTCATTAGAAACAATATTAATTTTTTATGTGTATTTAGACAAGGACCAAGATACATGCGAGATATTTATGATGAATATGTGGGAAGTGATTTCACTTATGATCAATTCAAAGAATTATGCTATTCTTGTTGGGATGAGGACTTTGGTTTTCTAACGATTGACCTAACAAAGAAACGCAGTAACGGACGTTATCGAAAGAAATTTGGTGAAATATTTTAGATAAAAAATATAGATTTTAAGTTTGTTTTTTATAGGGATTCCCTATAAAAACGCTACATGGATAACTTCAAAAATCGCCTTGGGAAACGCTTAAAACATCGCCTTGGGAAACGCTTAAAAACGCAAAAATAGCGTTCCTAAGCGTTTGAGCGTTTGAACGTTTTAACGTTTTAACGTTTGACCGATTTAAAAAAAAAATTTTTCCTATAATAAAAACATGACAACAAAAATTACTGTACAACAAGCACTTAGACAGAAATTCAAAGAAGCGCAAAATGAAGTGATGAAAGAAAAAGAAGCGAAACTTAGAGAAATCAAAAAGATTGATCAACCCTCTGAAGATGAACAAATAATTTTCACAAAACCAAAACGTAAGCCCATGACTGTGGCTGAAGCTAATAAATCGATTAAACTCAAGAAAAATTTACAGAAATTAGCAAAACAAGAAAGGGTTAACCAAGCATCTGATAAGGAAACAAGAGAAAAGGCTTATGAACCTATAACTTCACGATTAGATAAGGTAGAAAAAGCAGTGAAACAGACTGATGAAGATCTTGGTAAAAAATTAGAAATCATTCCTGTAATAAAAACAATTAACCCCTTGGCTATCAGTTCGCCTAAAAAAGTTACTTTTAAAGATGTTGATACCGAGGCCCAAGGTATTGATACTGAAGATACATTAAATCAAAGCTTTTCAAGTGACAATGTAGATAGTGATGATGAAATGGAATTAATATTACAAAAAAGTGTTAAATTACCAAACTCTTCAGTAGGCCCTTTGGGTATTGGACCAATTGCAGAATTATATATTCTACATCCCGATAAACAATTTGGAATATACCCTTTAAAAAATCATATCTTTATTGGAAATAAACAGATACGGGTAAATGGAAATGATATTGAAATAGAAAAAATGAAATATTCCGGTACTGAAGGCTTATGGAAGCTCTTAACAAAACCCATAGCTTCTGATATTCCATCCAAAGATGAATACACTAATGAAGACTTTAAAGCTTATACAAAAATCCTCATTCAAACAAATAGCATGTTTCAAAATAATAATCCCGAATCTAAACAACCAAAATCAAGTGTTAGTAAAAAATGGAAAGAAATCATAAAACCAATCTGGGAGTATGTATAGTAAAAAGAAAAAGATTGGTACTGGGTTGATTAAATATACTGAAAATCCTGTAGAATTTAAATATATAGATAATTTGAATCAAATTCAACAAAGACTATTCTATTTGTATGCTCAAGAGCAGGCAGGAAATAATAATTTTCACAATGAAAAATTGGGAATTATAAAATTAATTAAAGATCAGCTGGAGAAATATATTGATAATCCCAAGGGAACTGAATACTTGATTAAAATTATTAATAATTTACCTAAAAATATGATAAAAAATGGTTCTGGTATTTTCAATACTATTCTTAATAAACTTGAGCCTGTTATTCCAGAAATGCATCTCCCAGGTGGTTATCAATATTGTGGGCCATTTACTAAATTGGATAAGAGATTAAATAGAGGTGATGAAGGTATAAATAGTCTTGATAAAGCTTGTAAACAACACGAAATTTTTTACAGAGATCATGAGAAAACTAGTGATAGGCATCTTGCTGATAAAAAATTGGAAGTAGAAGCTGATAAAATTATGAAAAGTTCAACAAATATCGGTGAAAAATTGGGGGCTGCTACAGTAAAAACTGCTATGAAAACCAAAAGATTCTTTGGGATGGGTGTATACTAATTAGGTATTATGATTATTTTTTTTATAAGATCATCTTATAAAAAAACTTTTTTTCCTATAATAAAATGATTACGCATCAAATAAATTTGTCAGAAATACAAATGAAAAAAATAAGATCTGCTTATAAAAAACGTGCTCCAGTAAAAGTACGACTGGCTTTTGCAGATATTACTGGAAAAGGAAATCATAAAATCCTGTTGAATGAAACACAGAAAAAAAATATTGATAAAAGTATAAAGAATAAAAAAGGCCTAGAATTGGAACTGAATTATGATCAGTTAAAAATAAATCATTCTGGGGGTTTTTTGCCTTTAATTTTTGCAGCAATGACAGCAGCTGGAGCGTTAATGGGTGGTGGAGCTGCAGTAGCTTCTAGTGTTATAGATTCTAAGCATAAAGCTGCTGAAGAAGCAGAAATCAAACGTCATAACCTGGAAATGGAGAGATTAGCACAAAATGCAAAAAGTTTAAGTATCGGCTCTGGAATGAAGAAAAAGAAACCTAAAAAGAAACCTACCAAATCAAAAAACTAAATAGCTTCCGACCTCTTACCAATTTTGATATTGAAAGATTATCGAAAGAAATGAAAATTAAAAACTTCAAAGGAGTTTTCATGAAGGATGATTTACCAGAGAAAGTGAACCACACGGAATGTGGAATTATAAATCTAGAAAATTCTGATGAGGCTGGAAGCCACTGTATTCGACTTTAACGTTAAAGAGGGTGCGCGATTCGCACACCCTCTTTAAGGAATTGTGTTTTAAAAGAAATTTTTAAATGTTCTCGACTTGTATTCGCCTTTAACGTTAAAGTGGGGGGTACCGATTTGATACCCCCCTCTTTAAGGAATTGTGTTTTAAAAGAAATTTTTAAATGTTCTCGACTTGTATTCGACTTTAACGTTAAAGAGGGGGGGTCCAAATCGGACCCCCCCCCCCCCCCTCTTTAAGGAATTGTGTTTTAAAAGAAATTTTTAAATGTTCTCGACTTGTATTCGCCTTTACCGTTAAAGAGGGGGGCCAATTTGGCTCCCCTCTTTAAGGAATTGTGTTTTAAAAGAAATTTTTAAATGTTCTCGACTTGTATTCGACTTTAACGTTAAAGAGGGGGGGTCCAAATCGGACCCCCCCTCTTTAAGGAATTGTGTTTTAAAAGAAATTTTTAAATGTTCTCGACTTGTATTCACCTTTACCGTTAAAGAGGGGGGCCAATTTGGCTCCCCTCTTTAAGGAATTGTGTTTTAAAAGAAATTTTTAAATGTTCTCGACTTGTATTCGCCTTTAACGTTAAAGTGGGGGGTACCGATTTGATACCCCCCACTTTAAGGAATTGTGTTTTAAAAGAAATTTTTAAATGTTAAATTTTCTCAATAGAGCCAAGTTGGTCAAAGCGCTCACCTTATTTTGAGCGAACTCGCTTACACCCATTTTTATAGAATTTCGATTCTATAAAAAAACTCTTTTTCCTATAATAAATAATGTACTCAAATAATAATGAATCACCTTACTACCAAATCAAAAAACTAAATAGCTTCCGACCTCTTACCAATTTTGATATTGAAAGATTATCGAAAGAAATGAAAATTAAAAACTTCAAAGGAGTTTTCATGAAGGATGATTTACCAGAGAAAGTGAACCACACGGAATGTGGAATTATAAATCTAGAAAATTCTGATGAGGCTGGAAGCCACTGGACTGCATTTTATAAAAATAACAATTTAAAATATTATTTTGACTCGTATGGAAATGCACCACCACCAAGAGAACTTGTTCAATATTTAGGTTCAGAAAATTTATTTTATAATGAGGAGCAAATCCAAAACCAATATGATCCGCCTATCTGTGGACATTTATGTTTATTAATTTTGAAAAAGCTATCAGAAGGACACGATTTTGAAAATAGCATGAGAACATTGAAGGAAAATCTTAATTTCTTTTATTAAATTTTATAGTCTTGATATTTTTATAGAATTTTGATTCTATAAAAAAATTTTTTTCCTATAATAAAATAATGTACTCAAATAATAATGAATCACCTTCAGCCCCTGAAGAATTTACTCCAATAACTCATCCTAGATTATATCCAAAAATAATTTTTCCCGAGTTTAATGAGAACAATTATAGAATCAATCGAATTATCAATCAATACAAATTTTTAGAAGATGAAGTGAAAATGAGAAATAGTTTGAGAAAAAAATATGGAAAAATATCCAGTACTCTTTACGGTACTGAATTTTTATTCACCCTCTCAGAACTCGGATTGGTTGGTACTTCTATAGCATTACCAATAATAATTCCATTCAGTGTTCCAATTTCTACAGGATTGACAACCTTATCGATAATATTAAGGACTTCAAGCGGATTTTTCAATAAAAAAATTAATAAACACTCTGAAATTGAGCTTTTGGCAAAGGCTAAATTAAATTCGATTGAGGAAAAGTTTACAAAAGCAATTAAAGACGGTAAAATATCTGATGAAGAGTTCAATGATATCGAACAAGAAATAAAAAATTATATAAATATGAAATAATAATAAAAATAAGAAAAAAAAATGAATGTAATAAAAATAAGAAAGAAGTTAAAAGTGTGGATCCTATCAAACTATCACTTTTGAAACATGGGGAAGTTTTCAGAACTGGATTTTAATATTTTCTATTCCACTATCTTGATATTTTTATAGAATTTCGATTCTATAAAAAAAACTTTTTTTCCTATAATAAATATGAATCAAATTAAATCAATCTACTCTAAATACGATTCTGAAATCACAAAGCTTCAGTATCGAAACTTTAATCCTGAATCTAATTTGGAATTCAACTCTGAGAATAAAAGAACGGTTTTCAAATTGCTTCTAGACGATGAGTTTCTTAGCAGCAATATTCAATATTACATTGCTGGAAAATACATTCCTAAAGATGCAACAAAAACATATGGAATCAGTGATACAATAATGATGGTGGACAATTTTGTTGCACACCTTTTTTCTAAAATTGAAGTAAAAAAGCACAATACGGTTATTGATGAAATTGAAGAACCAGGTATTGCTAGTACGGTGATGGGCATAGCTTCTTTCTCAGGACCATCAAACTATAATGGTAAATTAATGAATTCTGGTTTCAATTCTAAAGTGAATGGTGGTGGAAATTTCAACGCGAATGGTAACTTGGCTGATTTAGGCCTTGGATTCTTCAGCGATATTGCACCAATTTATAAGGGAGGATTTGAAATTACATTCATTAGAAATTCTGATGATAATGTACTCTTCCGTTACAGTACCTCTCCTGAAGGTGTGGCGGGAAAAGTGGAAATTAAAACTTTCTACCTGCGAGTCCCAATAATTGAATATGAAAGTGAATCCAAAGCTAAATTAATTGCTGAACTTAGTACCGCTCCTTATTTGTTTCACTTTAAAAAATTGCAATGTATTGAACAGAATGTCACTGGGAAAACCTTGAATTTCAATATTACCAATATTTATAGAAATGTACAGAATCCGATCTGGGGGTTTGTTGCCTTCCAAACTGCCAGAAAAAATGATCAAAAGAAAAATAATTCCAAATTTGATCATTTGAATGTTAAAAATATTAGTTTTGAAGTAGCAGGAAAAAGTTATCCTGAAGAACATTTGAATTTAGATTGGAGTTCAGGGGATTTTAGTTTAGCTTACACCATGTACACAGATTTCAAAAGAATAGTATACCAAGACTCATCCCTTCCATATCATGAGCCTCAGTCCTTCAAAGAGAACTATCCAATATTCAGTGTGAATATGACTAGACAACCACAGTCCATATCTGGACAAAAAAGTAATATAATTTTACGAGCAGATTTTGAAAAGAATGTGCCAGAAAACACTTTTGCTTACGTAATTTTGGTTTCAGAAGTCACTCTCAACTACATTCCGTTGAAGAATATAATTCGAGAGGAATTTTAACAGGATGAGAACAGGGAAATTGGATTCAGTTAGTTAAAAGAAATAAAATATAGACTTTAAGTTTGTTTTTATAGGGATTCCCTATAAAAACCCAATGTATAATTATTGTAAGTCTAAGTTTTGGAAAAGGAAATAACAATAAACAATAATAAACATTTTATTTTACATCGAGTAGATCAGAGTTCTGTGAAGGTGAACTCAAGGTTGAAGCTCACGCGTGAGCTTTGTCCTTGGGAGAACAGTCACACAACCACATGAAACTGAGTATCCATTCACGCCTGAGTCCAGAACTGGTTGTAGGTAGTATCATCCAACATTCTTTCTATGTCTTTATGGTTTTGATAGAATGCTCTAAAAGACATGTTGAGAAATTTAAATTTAGGAAATTTCTTTACTGTTATGCCAACAGTTCTCAACTTTTTGCTATGACTAAGGGAGATACAAAACTTTTCTCTCAGACAACATTTCCAATCACCTCCTGTTGTCATAGTATGTTGATAATAAACATCTAAATAATAACCATATGCTGCATTCATATAAAACAGTTTAGAAGATTGTTTTTTATAATTTGGTCAGATTTCAATAAATAACTTTCTACTTCAACAATATTTTTCTGGTTAGGGTAAGATATTGTTTCCAAATTATGGTTTTGAACTAAATGCTTCATTAAAAAATTATGCATTTGTTCAGGATTTCTAATACTTTTTTTAGTTGAAGTATTAGGTATGCTTAGCAGTTTATGTAAATCATAGTTTTTTCTTACAGGAACAACAATTTTATCTCTCACAATCATTTCCCTGGCGTCACTTCCACTTTCACAGTTTTTGATCATTTTCACAAAGTTTAAACACTCCTCATGATACTTTTCAATGTCTTTGATGTATTCTTGAAAATCTGCTTCATCACAGTAAGTAAGTCTTAGATAGTTGTTAGGTTGCACCATGTTGAACAGTTGAGGACAAACTGATTGTGAATATGGAGATAGGAACTGCGAGCGGACTAGCTGACCTCCTTTGAGATAGTGTACGGAATATTAATCTCGCATTATTTATCTTTTCCTTTAGTTCACACGTAACAAGCTAGATAGCATGAGGCTCTAGAAATCCTAAGAGTTTTTTAATTAAGAAGGCCCCGTCGATTTGATACTCCCTTTAAATATATTGGGTTTTAAATTATTTTCGTACTGTTGAAAACTTTTAGACCCGGTAATTTACCGGGTCTAAAAAAAAAAAAAATATTTTCTATAATAAATAAAGAGATATGGTTTTAAACGACGAGGCATTAGATATATGTGATGAACATGGAGGTTTATGGGAGTTGGTAAAGACACCTGAATTTCGATTTTATGATAGAAACTGTGACGCACTAGACGAGATTCATCGTGTATTGAGGGAGTATAGATTTTCTAAACGGTTGTTGAAAGAACGTTTATTGGGTGTTGATGGTAATCCACCGCTCCGTACAAAGGAGGATGTAAAGGTAATGCTTAAAGAAACAAAGATTAAGGTTCCTAAAAATGCTACTGAATATCAACTTAGAAAATTGCTTTATAATGAGCGTAAAGCCAAACTGAAGAAGGATTTTGAGTTTCAGTTTCGATACTGTTGCTAAAGCTCAGAAGTATTAAGGAGATTTTATTTTTAATGAACACTGCTCATTAAAAAGTTCTTATGCTACTAATTAGCAGAAATATTTTTTTTAAAGACGATATCATTTTAATTTAAGACGATTCAAAAAAGTTTTTTAGTGTGACGTCATTTTTAATTTTTTATTTTTTTCTAGTGAAAACATCAGAGGGAGCTAAATTTCAAAAACTTTGACCCCTAAAAGGTTCTAATTTTGCATTTTTTCCTAATTTTTAGAGTTCACTAGAGTTTCTGATAAAAAATATTTTTAAAAAAAGTCACCCCCCCCCCCCCCCCCCCCCGAAAAGTCACTGTGTTAAAAAAGTTTTAACAGGGATCTAAGTCGCCTTTAACGTTAAAGAGGGGAGGGGCGAATCGCCTCCCCTCTTTAAGGAAAGTCACTGTGTTTAAAAAGTGTGTTCTGTTATTTTATGTTAAAAAGTTTTAACAGGGATCTAAGTCGGTTAATGAAAAAGTCACTGGTTCTGATGTTTTGTGTTTAAAAATGTGTTCTGATGTTGTGTGTTAAAAAGTTTTATCAGGGATCTAAGTCGGTTAATGAAAAAGTCACTGGTTCTGATGTTTTGTGTTTAAAAATGTGTTCTGATGTTTTGTGGTAAAAATTTTTATCAAGGATCTAAGTCAGTGCGCCAGGATCGGCATTTGGATACTACTGATAGCATTTCGTAAAGGAAAGAATTGAAACAGAAGGTCGAGGGTAATGATTTGGAGTTGCGATTTCTTTCATCAATTAGTTCCATGTAGAAGTTGACGATCATGTCGTCAACCCATGCGCCGGGTTTTAGAGTCAGGAGGTTTCTCTAGTAATTTTTAATCCGAATTTGTGGGATAGCGTCTCGGATGGTGGTAGTTCTGAGTTCCATGCGTTTTGAACCTTGGCCTCATAGAATTTCCGTGGGGGTTTGACGTTAGTTAGGTGGGCCTTTACTTTGGTGTTATGATGTCGAGGGAATGAATCTGAATTGTTTTCGTGACCGGATCGATTTCTGTAACTTCTTCTTTGTTGAATTTTGGTTTGGTTTTGCTTTGACGTTGGACGGTTTTGATAAATACTTCTTTAGGGATTTCGGGAGGATCAATTCTGTTGGCGTTTTTTATTTCTAGTACATTTTCTTTATGATTCTGGAATTTTTCGGAAAGATGGGCATAGAGAGCTTTGACCTTTTCCTTATGTTTGTTCAAGTAGTCGTTCGCTAATAACCTTTCCAGATCTAATTCTAACAAAGAACGGTTATTGATGTGCCCGTATAGGATTTCGAAAGGGGTCAATTTGGAGGTTGAATGGATAGAATTAGTGTACGCAATAATTGCGTAGTTTACTTTATTTCGAATACTGGTTGTTTTGAATTCATCTTGGCTGTTAAGTAATCTGACGTGTTCGATTAAGGTGGAATGGAACCGTTCGATTACGCCGTTTGATTCCGGATGTTGGGACGATATAATATAATGAATATTTCAATTTTATGCAGGGCTGCTAATTCCTTGACCTGAGAATTTTGGAATTCAGTTCCGTTATCTGAAACAATTTTGTTAGGAATTCCGTGGTGCGAAAAGAATTTCATTAGTCCGTTAACGATTTCTATCCCGGTGGATGAGGCGATAGGGTAGGCTTGAGCATATTTCGAGAATGTATCAATTATTGTCAGAAATTTAGAATTTTCGATTGTGAATTTATCCATGTGTAAGGTTTCAAGGGGACGTGAAGCGGTAGGGGTAAGGTTGTATTTGATCTTGAGCGGCGATCGTTCGTACTTGCATTGTAAACATATATCGCAGTTGTTAATAAATTTCTGTATGGTAATTTTAAGGTTGGGCCAATAATATTCCCTCTTCAGTTTTTCATAAGTTTCATCGATACCGCGGTGGTTAGTGACTCCTCCGTGATATTTGGCAATCAGGTTAATTTGTTCGGATTCAGTCTGGACATCTATCAGTCGTTTCGAGTATTTGGTGATGCTCATTTTGGAATACGTAAAGGTGGAAGTCTGACAAACCTATCGTACACATCTGTTTCAAAGTAAATCCCGTATTTAACTTTAGGGTGGATGAATTCTTTGATGAATTTGACCAAATCCTGTTCGAATGTCGTGTCGTTCAGTTTCACGTTCATTCGGATTTTGTTTTTGAATAAGGTTGAAATTTTGACTGTCCGAGACGGGATGTTGTACTACCGTGAGGATAATTTGGTTGGTGGAGAGGTTTATGGGCTGGTCGCGAATGGGGATGGTAGTGACCGTGTTTCCCAGGAAGTTTGAGTGGACCGTAAGCTGTGAGGGACAGTCATCGTCGTCGGATTCGTGTGAGTTGATTGTTTCTGTCTCCCCCGGGTCTACGTTTGCGATAACCGAGGTGGAGTCTATGTCGTGTAGCATGTTCGGGCTGAGTTCTAGCTTTTGACCAAGAAGTTGTGAGAGGTCTTTCTCCAATGTATGCAGGTTAGGGGCATCGTCAATTTTTATTCGAGATAGGGCGTCGGCATTCGTGTTTAAAGAACCCTTTTTGTATATGATTTCAAAATCATATGCTTGTAATTTTGTTTTCCAAGCGAAAAGTCGAGAACTGGGTTCTTTAAGCGAAAACAGCCATTGAAGAGGGCGATGGTCCGAGAAGATGGTAAATTTTCGACCATACAGGTATGGGCGAAAGTAACCAACGGCCCATACAATTGCGAGCAGTTCCTTTTCGATTGGGGAGTACTTTTGTTCTGATTCATTGAGGGTGCGACTCGCATAGGCTATTGGTAAGTCCGAATTGTTGGTCACCTGACTAAGCACTGATCCTAACGCAAAATTGCTGGCGTCGGTGGTAAGTCGAAATGGTTTGGAAAAATCAGGGTATTGTAGTATGGGGTCGTTACTGAGAAGGTTCTTGCAAATTTCGAAGCATTGTTGGTAATCAGGATCCTGTATGTTGATAGTGGCAGTCTTTTTTAAACATTTCGTCATTGGCTAGTTAACTTTGCAAAATCTTTAATGAACTTCCTATAATATCCGAGTAAGCCCAGGAACCCTTTGATTTCTTTGGCCGTTTTCGGAATTGGATAATTTAAGATAGCCTTGATTTTATCCGGGTTAGGTTTTACTCCATTTGGGGTGACGACATGACCTAGGTAGGTCACTTCTCTTCTCAAAAAGTCGGTTTTGTCGAGTTGTATCTTCAAGTTCGCCGCTCGCAGGCGTTTGAAAACTGCTTCAAGGCGTTGTATTATGCTCTTGGAGGCTAGTGCTGAACACTATTATGTCGTCAAGATAGACGCAACAGTATTCGTTAGCGACCCCACGCAGGATGTTGTCCATGACCCTTTGGAACGTGCTGGGTGCGTTCCGTAGTCCGAAAGGGACTCGGGTCCATTCCAGGTGTCTGGTGGGAGTGCTGAACGCAGTTTTCGCGATACTTTCTGGGTCCATCTCGATTTGGTGGAAACCAGATTTTAGGTCGATTGTGCTAAAATACTGGCATCTACCTAACTTGTCCAGGAGTTCCGATATTTGGGGAAGAGGATATTTGTCCTCGATGGTTTTGGAGTTTAACCCTCGGTAGTCGATGACGACACGAAATTTTTGTTTTCCGCTGCTGTCCATTTTTTTGGGGACAGTCCAAATTGGGGCGTTCCATGGACTTTTTGAATTTCGGACGATACCCTGTTCAAGCAGTTCCCCCATTTGTTTGTCGAGTTCCTTTAAGTGGACCTCGGGGAACCGGTAATTTTTTGCGTAAACGGGTACTTCGTCCGTGGTGCGGATAACGTGTTTGACGTTGTTGGTAAATGTTAATTTTGTGCCATCTTGGTGAAAAATATCGGAGTATTTTTGCACTAATTTTGAAATGGCCGTTTTTTCCTCTTCGTTCATATGGTCTAGTCGAAGCTGGCCTAAGTCGAATTTATATGTGTCTCGGTCGAAATTATTGAAATTGGGGGTTGAGTGGGATATGTCACTGACGTCTAAGGGTTCGGCCAGAAGTGGGGCAGTCTGTACGAATTCCGTCGGTTTGTCGGTTGGGTTGAGGATTTGTACGGAGGTTTCGAAATTTTGAACGTGCACAAGGCATTCTGGGATTTCCAGTGACGCAATTTTCTGATATGGGAGGACTGCGTCGCCATTTTTGACATTATCTATTGTAACTTTAACTTGTTGGATACACCTACTGTCGATATTGTGAATTTCATTTAATTCTAAGTTGAGGAGGAATAATGGCAGCTTAACTTTTGGGGTTTTGAGGGAGTGTTCTTGGAGGTCCACAGAAGCTCCCAAAATTTTGAGGTTATCTAGGCCAATGAGGAGATCAAATCGAGAGTGAAAGTCGAAAATATGGAATGTTAGGTTCAACCCTTTTACATGAAGTAGTTCGCCGCAAGGTACCATGGTGCTATAGTTGGACTGGGATGTCCCGTGAACAGTTTTAACTAGGAATGGCGTTTCGATAAATTTGTTGGGGAAGAAAGTTTCGGCTACGTGGGAATTTATAAAGCTTGTGGAACTGCCTGTGTCGATCAAGATTTTCAGGTTTAATTTGGGCAAAGAGATGAAAGGCAGTTCGCTGGTGTGTTTTCCATTTAGGGTCATTAGGCTATGGATTGGGGGTCGAGGCTTTCGGCTCCTAAAAAATGACTTGGGCCTTGGGTATTCTCTACGTCGGTGGGTGAATGGGTGTAGTTTTCGGGGTACTCCTGTTCCTCGGCGTTTTGTTCTTGTGGAACAAAATTCGCGAATGGAGCGCATTCGTTATCTTCCGGTTTTTCTGGTTCCGGTTGTTCTGGTTCTATGTTGTGGAGGTTGGGATTGGTCGTTTGCCACGACATGGGAGACCATTGTTTCGGCTTGTTAGTATTCTGTAGGTTCTGACCCGGGAATCGTTGTGTATTTGGTTTCGGATTTGGTCCTGATCCATACCGTTGGTTCTGGTATTGGATTGGCCTCACATTTCGAAACGGGTTGTCTTGCAGGTTCTTCTGGGGATTTGGATTTTGTGGTCTTGAAGTATTGAGATTTTGCGGTCTTTGAACGTTTGAATAGGAATTCGGGTTTTTAGTGAAATTTTGAAATGGACGGGTGAAATTCGAGTTTTTTGAATAGTTACTGGCTTGTGGCTTGGAACGGTTAGTGGTTGAAAGCAACTGATAATCATTCGTCATCCAGCCTAGTGCGGTGTTTAGGTCTGCTGTTGTTCTCAGTATTGTTGGGTGGACTACAAACGAATCTCCAACCCCGTTTATAACAGTTGTTTATGTTTGCCTAACAAATTATGGTAACCAATAAAGTGTGTGAGTTTTTCGTTTGAAGTTGAACAACGTGTTTTATTGCTTTCTCGATTCGTATTTCGACTTGTGATATTAAAGGCGTAGACCAAAATGAGTCAGGCCGAGGCAGCCAACAGTATGCTTCCGAGTGGTTCCTTTAGGTGTAAGAGAAAACATCTCAGAGCCAGTGCTTCATAGTGCCTACCAAAAAGAATCGCATTTCGGGGTTCGTGTGCGTTGAGGTACGCTGTTATTTTAGACAGCATTTCCCGCACTCGTGAGTGAAATTTGAAAGGGCTTTCACCCTCTGAATGCCTTAAATTGGTTAGATCGATATTTAACGTGAATATGTCACGTTTATCAGAGTAGGTGTTTAGGAGAGTGTCTCTTAATTGGGCATAACTCGTTATGTTTACGGATAGTACGGCGTTTGCTGCTGGGGGAAGAATTTTGGCTTTGATGCCAGCTAAAATCATTACGTTTTGGAAGTCATCCGGATTTGCGTGGTTGTAGAATCTATCGGTTAATTTCTTCGTTATATCCAAGAAATTATTTCAGGTCTCGGGGTCGCCTGAGAATTGTGGAATGATGTCTAAAGACAGGTTCTTCATCTCTCCTTTCGCCGCTGTAAAACAGTGTTACGGCGAAAGTAATGATAGCCATAATGAATAAAATGGCAGACGTGATTACCCCTGCAGTGGAGTTGGCGCCAGTAACACTCGTCATGTTGAAGGAAGAGACACACAACCATACAATAATAGTCAAGAACAACAATCGTATGTCCACCCCATAAACGAACGAGGCCACCGCACTCAACAGCACCACAGGGACCAAAAGGCTAGGGAGGTTCTTACTAAAAACCATTATGTTGAGGTTTTCCTGTGTTTTGGCTTGATATGGCGTCGTCATTAAATTTTGTTCTTTAATCTTTCCAATAAAAAATGCGTTAATCAACTCAAGTCCGACTACCATGGTCAACATCAAGCCCATTCCGCACTTGACGTTGTATGCCCAATATGCCAGTAGCGTCGGAATAGAAAGGATCTTTGGTATAAATCTGAGTATGATAAACAAGGATATCATCCATATCATATTCATAAGAAGATACCCAGCTGGTCCATCCAACCAATCCACGTGGTCCCAGTAATGCTCCATCATGTAATGGAAAGCTAAATCACCGAAGACGATCTCATTGTTATTCTCATGGATTTCATCATTTAAGGTCTCTACTTCGATGTCCTCCACGAAAATGATTGCTGGATGGGCAGCTGGGGGTCTTAGTTTAAAGAAACCAAAGATGTGAATTTCACTTTATCCTCGTCCGACATTGCCCCATTGCACACAATAGCTGAGCCTATGGTACACTCCCACTTCGGTGCGTACGCAGTCTCCTGCATCCCTCTGATCATAACATCAGACTTAACGTACTTACCTACTTTGATGTCGTAATTTTCCTTTGCCTCTTTACAAAATCTGCTGAAGGGAAGGAAATACGTGACATGTAAACGTTGTTGGCCAAGAAAAACTACAAGCAATTCAATAACAAATATCGAGAAAAACATCAGACGAATCAGACCTTTACGGCAAACAACAGGCATAAGAATACGAAGTTGAAATGCTATAACTGTGGAGGAGTTGGGCATTTTGCTGAAAAGTGCCCATCCCCGAAGGAAAATGCAAGAGCAGCAAAAGAAGATGACTCAGATGAATCGAGCTCTCATGCAGCTTTTCTGTGCCATGAAGAACCAACCAAATGGTGTCTTGACAGCGGCTCCACGTCTCACATGTGTGGAAATGCCAGCAAATTTGATGACCTAGTATAATTATATTATATATAATTATATAATATAATTATATAATTATATATTATATATAATAATATATAATATAATACAACATCATGAGGGCTGGCGAAAACCCAGTAGTGACGTGAGGAGCACTCCTATATGCCAACAAAAATAAAGGCAACAACTTGTCCCAGTCATCCTGCTTGGAGTTTATGAACGCTGTTAGGTACTTTGTTATTGTCCTGTTTAGACGCTCCACAAGACCTCCAGACTGGTGATGGAGTGGGGTGGACCGGGTGTGTCTTGTGCCAAGTATTTCGCTCATTTCCTTTATTAATTTTGATTCGAAGTTGCGCCCTTGGTCCGTGTGGATTTCATTTGGGACCCCGTGATGGCTGAATACCCGGTCTACAAGGGCAGCAGCAACCGTTTCAGCTTCCTGGTTGGGGATGGCGACAGCTTCCGGCCACTTAGTGAAGTAGTCCGAAACTACTAGGACAAACCGATTACCACTTCTTGTTTGTGGGAACGGTCCTAGTACGTCCAACCCGATTCTTTCAAAGGGTCCCCCTACCATGAACTGTTGTAGGGGAGCAGGTTTCCTTTGTTGCGGCCCTTTAATCTTCTGACAATCTACACACGTCTTGCACCATGCCTTCACGTCTGATGCCATACCTGGCCAGAAGTAACATTGGCGAACCTTCCCAAGGGTCTTCATGAAGCCAAAGTGACCGCCTGTGGCACTATTATGGCATTCCTGCAGCACATGAGGAACTTGACTCTCAGGCACTACAACCTGCCAGTAACCTCTACCCTGTGGTCTCTCCCACCGATGGTACAACACCCCATCTCTTGTCTGTAGGGAGTCCCAGAGCATCAACAACTGTCTGGCCTTGGGTTCTAGTGGGGTCATTTCTTCTTGAGTTGGCTTCCTCCCTGTTCCCAATGTGGCTATTACCAACAGGATGACGCCATCTTGCCAGAGTTGGGCGGATGCAGCTGGTTTGCAAATATAATTCATTTCCTCCTTTGGTAGAAGGGTCGCTTTCCGATCACAGTAGGAGCATTGACTACCACAAGGCCGTCTTGAGAGCCCATCCGCGTTTCCGTGGTTCTTCCCCGGCCTGTGGACTATCCTGAAAGAGTATGTCTGTAGCATTTCTAGCCATCTTGCCAGTTGTCCTTCGGGTCTTTTAAAGGAAGTTAACCACACGAGAGACGCATGGTCAGTGCGTAATGTAAAGGGGGCTCCATAGAGGTACTCATGGAAATGCTGGATGCTGAGGACAGCAGCCAAAAGCTCCCTCCTGGTTGCGCAATAATTCTTTTGTTGGGCTGATAATGTCTTGCTAAAATACGCCACAACCCTTTCTCCTCCATCAACCCATTGGGACAGTACTGCTCCAACCGAATGTGCACTGGCGTCACAGTCAAGAACATATGGTAATTTGAGGTCTGGAAATGCCAAAACCGGTGAAGTAGCCATAGCTCTCTTTAGCTGAACAAAGCTCCTTTCGCAGTGCTCGGACCAGACAAAGTGGGTGTGATTGTCCATTAGCTTGTAGAGAGGCTGAGCGATTGACGCAAAATCTTTGACAAACCTTCGGTAATAAGAGCACATTCCCATAAATGAGCGAACCTCCGTTTTATTCTTTGGGGTGGGCCATTGCTCAACCGCCTTAGTCTTCTTTGGGTCTGTGTGGATTCCCTCGCCTGAAATGACATGTCCAAGATAATGCGTTTCCTGGCGAAAAAATGTGCATTTCTTTGGATGTATTTGTAGTCCTGCTTCTTTCAATCTGCAGAAAACCCCTTCTAGCTTGTTGAGGACATCGGCGCAACTAGGGCCATGCACAATGATGTCGTCTAAATACACCAATGCAAGATCAGCTGGTATGACCTTTTCCATCAGCCTCTGGAAGGTTGCTGGTGCATTTGAGAGACCAAACGGGAGCACCTTGAACTGCCAAAGCCCCTTCCCATACAACGTAAATGCTGTTTTTTCCTTGTCACCCTCACTCATGGCCACCTGCCAGTACCCACTTTTCAAATCAAGGCAGCAAAACCAACTGGAGCCACTGAGGGCATCGAGCATGCTTTGAATGCAAGGGATGGCGTATGAATCCTTCTTTGTCACTGAGTTAAGACGGCGGTAGTCAACGCAAAACCTTGTTGTACCATCCTTTTTGGGGACTAACACTATGGGGGAGGCCCAAGGACTTTGGGAAGGTTCTATCACTCCTTGTTCCCGCATCTCCTTCACCAAATGATCGACATGCTGCTGTTGGGAATATGGAATTCGTCTAGGGTTTTGCTTGATGGGTCTTGTGTCACCGGTGTCTATTGAGTGTCTCACCACTGTGCATCTACCCAGGGGGCGGTCTCCAATAGCGAAAATCTCGGCGTATTTCGTCAAAAGTGCTGTGGCCCTCTTGTGCTCCTCGCTTCCCTCCCTTAATGCAGAGTCAGCCAGGGCTGTGGCTATCCAAGATGTCTCTAAGGCTCCGGATACCAATTGGAGTCCCCTCTCTACGAATTGCTGTCTTTGCCACAAGGGCACATATTGATTTTGCACTGACAAGGTTTTCCGTGAAAGATCTAACAGAGCACCAACTTGCTCCAAGAAATCCAAGCCCAGAATTCCTTTATCCTTCACTTTCAAAACTAGAAATCGTTGCTCAACTTCCATATGGGCAATCCTTACCTTGGCAATACACTCCCCAACCACTGTAATGCACCCATGACCTGCAGTCTGCAGAACTTGTGTGGTTGATGGCTTGACACGGACTCCATAGGCTTGTGCTACATCGGGTCTGAGGACAGACACTGTCGCCCCCGTGTCTATAAGCATCCCGCAACGACGCCCTTCTAAAATAACCTCAGCAAAGATTGCATTTGAGGGGTCTATGGCGGATGTATGGGGGCCACGGGTCATTGTAGCCTGGGCAGGGCCCTGTACCTCGGCTACAACTAGTTTTCCGAATGAGTACGCTTGGGGCACTCGCGACGAAAATGCCCTATTTCCTTGCACTCGTAACATTTTGAGGGTCCTGGGGCGGTCTTTGGGGCGCCTGACTGCACTGCTTGGGTTGGAAACTCCACTCCCAGTCTCTGGGCTTTCCTTAATGCTGCCCCTACTGATTTTGGGGAAGAAATGCTTACTGATGCCCTGATGGTGGGGTCCTTGATTGCGTGGATAAATGACCTGACAGCTATTCTTTCAACAGCCTCCAAGGGACAGTCTGGAAACGCCCCTCGTGTCAGTCTCTCTATATCCGTTGCTAGTTCTGACAGGGTTTCTTGGTCACGCTGTTTACGGGCCTGTAGTTGGGAGTGCATCAATGAGGTTAGGTGTTCACTACCAAACCGCATCTGAAATACCTTGGCCAAACTCTTGAAGCTGGACTGCTGTTCCAGAGGCAGGTTATGGACAACCATCAGTGGGGGTCCTGAAAGGGAAGCCACAAGGTGCTCTCCCATCTCCTTGTCACCCCACTCGTTTGCTCGGGCAATCACAGTAAACTGCGTGCGGTATTGCTCCCATGAAATCGACCCGTCAAATTTGTCTGGCCTAGGCAGTAGTCTGTGAGATCCTATGTGCTCCCTGTGGGAGGTAGCACCCTGGTCACTACTGGCCCCGACAGGGATCTGTTCAGCTTCCATTGTGATTGGTTGATTTGGGGGCCCAATGACGGTCTGGATTTGGCTCCTCAACACCTCTACATCCTCACGGAGACTTCTAATTTCGTTTGAGGGCTGTTGGTTGGAGAGCAGAGAGATCAGTTCACCAATTTGATCTTTGAAATCCCTCATCTGGGATTCAACAGATCCCATGCGCTGAAGAATCGTGCCGTTACTGTGAGTCAGGTGCCCTGAAGGTGGGCCGTTGTCCCCGTCCTCCGTCACTTGAGGGTCTTCCGGATCCGCCGGCCTCCGTCGCGTGGACATCGTGCGTCGCGACATCCCCCGGCGTGGGTGAGCAGACGTTGGGCGCCAATTCCCCTGGGCTGGTATCATCGGTCTGAGGACAAGGGGATTCGTCTCCTGAGGTCGGTTTGTCCCCATTCATTCCGACCTCCGTTCGTTTTCCGAATGTGCGTGAGTGCCTGGTGGCGGATCCTTCCGTGCTGGGACTGGCCTACTACCCCAATGTGGAACATGAGCACTCATGGGCCGAGGTTGGTGACAATGTCTTGCAAAATGCCCTAGTCCAGCACAACGCCAACAAGTAATGGGCCGCCCAGATGGCCTCTCCTGACGCTGCTCCCGTGCCTGTCCCCGGTACCGGCTATCAATATAATCAATCTTATATAATTAATAATATATTTACACTATATTATTATTATATATCAAAAGTCATCTTCTTTTGCTGCTCTTGCATTTTCCTTCGGGGATGGGCACTTTTCAGCAAAATGCCCAACTCCTCCACAGTTATAGCATTAATCATAATTATAATTAATATTATAATTATATAATTATAATAATTATATATAATTATTATAATTATATTAATTATAAAATTAATATAATTATATGTTACAATTAATTATAATTGTAAAAATTATAATTATAATTATAATCATATAGGATATGGGCCCAGCACGCTAAACAGGAGACCATGGCAAGCATCGACGTTAAAGTCGCTCCCCTCGGAAGACATAACTTCGAAACATGGATAATGCACATGGAGGCTCTCTTGGTACGGAATGAACTTTTGGAATATGCAGATGGAACAATCAAGAAGCCAGCTTCCGTTGAAGGGGCTGGAGATAACGAAGCGAATATCAAGGAATGGGAAAGAAAGGACAAGAGAGCGAAATCTGACATAACACTCGCAATCGGAGCATCAGAACTAAAAGTGATCAAAGGATGCAAAACTTCTCATGACGTATGGAGTAAACTACACGAGCACTACCAATCTCGAGGTCCATCAAGAACAGCAACACTGCTTAAACGACTCGTTCTATGCAAGATGAAGTCAGGAGGCGATGTACGCAACCATGTAGCAGAATACTTTGATACAGCAAGCAGCCTCGTGGATATGGGCACTACAATACCTGACAATTTACTCTCTACAATGTTATTGTATAGTTTGCCCGAGGAATTTGAAAATTTTCGAGTAGCCATTGAATCGAGAGATGGTTTACCAAACTCTGAGCAACTAACAACAAAGATACTGGAGGAAAATGATGCTCGAACTAATCTAGGACGACATGAAGACCAAAATGCGTTGTTGGCCAAGAAAAACTACAAGCAATTCAATAACAAATATCGAGAAAAACATCAGACGAATCAGACCTTTACGGCAAACAACAGGCATAAGAATACGAAGTTGAAATGCTATAACTGTGGAGGAGTTGGGCATTTTGCAGAAAAGTGCCCATCCCCGAAGGAAAATGCAAGAGCAGCAAAAGAAGATGACTCAGATGAATCGAGCTCTCATGCAGCTTTTCTGTGCCATGAAGAACCAACCAAATGGTGTCTTGACAGCGGCTCCACGTCTCACATGTGTGGAAATGCCAGCAAATTTGATGACCTAGTATCCGGCGAGAATGGGAAGCTCAAACTCGCCAATATGTCGTCCACCAGTGTAACTGGAAAGGGAACAGTGACCGTATCATCTCGCCATGGCAGTAAGAATTGGAAGTTACATTTAAGTAATACATTATATGTTCCAGATCTTAGAAGTAATTTAATGTCAGTTGGAAAAATTACTGAAAACGGTTACACAGTGATATTTTCGAAGAATAAAGCTGACATTATAGATCGAAATGATGAGATAATCTGTAGTGCTACAAAAGAGAATGGTCTGTACTACATTAGAGAAATTAGCCATAAATCATACGCCATCAAGGAGCCCGATCCAAAATTAGGATTATGGCATCGAAGATACGGACACTTGAATGAAAAAGATCTGAAGGCCCTCAAGAAAACAAAAGGGGCTCTAGGAATGAATTTCGACATAACTGGGAATCTTCCACAATGCAAAATATGTACACTAGGAAAGATGAGTCAAGCGCCTTTCCCCAAAAGTAGCAGAAGAGATACACGAGTTCTAGATATTATACACTCTGATATTTGGGGGCCAGCACAAGTATCATCTCATGGGCACTCATTATATTATATAACATTTATCGACGATTCCACTCGCTGGTGTGAGGTAAAGTTTTTGAAAAAGAAATCGGACGCTCTTAAAGCGTTCAAAGAATTTAAAAGCTTTGTAGAAAATCAAAAGGGGGTAAAAATTAAGTGTCTGCAGTCGGACAATGGGGGAGAGTACATTTCTAATGAGTTCAATACATATCTAGCAGCAGAGGGAATCAAAAGAAGATTGACTGTCCCAGGAACACCTCAGCAAAATGGCGTGGCGGAACGAATGAACCGAACCATCTTAGACATGGTAAGATGCTTTCTTATCGAATCCGGACTGCCAAAGGTATTTTGGGCCGAAGCGGTTGCATCTGCAGTTTACATTCGCAATCGATGTCCTTCTGCAGCACTCGACGGTAAGAATCCATTCGAATTATGGGTAGGAAGGCCACCCGTAGTGGCTCACTTAAAAGCATTTGGCTCTAAGGTTTGCATGATGAAAAATGTAGTCAAGAAAAAGCTAGAACCTAGGTCAACAGAGGGTATTTTTGTTGGATACTCCCAAACATCAAAAGCCTATAGAGTATGGGTTCCGAGTGACAAAAAGATACACACGACCCGTAATGTGAAATTCATTGATGAGGAAGTTTGTAGCAAAGCAGAAAAGATATTTGAAAACAGGAATGAAATTTTTCCAGATCCTAATGAACAGGACGAACTTGTACGAGTACGATTGACCAATGATAGCACCGATTGACCAATGATAGCACCGCAGGACTCGATGTTCATGGGGTGGTAACTGAAGATGTACATGCGATTCCTGCAAATGGCGTTTCCCTCGATGAAACTGATAATGTTCAAACGGAGCTAGTACGCGGCTGTGGGCGACCACGGATAGTAAGAACCGGCCAAAGAGGTAGGCCACGGAAGGAGTACAACATGGTTGTACAAACAGCAGTACCAGAAGATTGATTATATATTTATTATAATAATAAATATATTATTATATTTATAAATTATAATCAGAATATATAATTTCACTATTATTCAAAAAGCGAAAGAGGAAATGGAGTCTGCAATGTGTGAAATGAAGGTGCTCAGATCTGAGAATGCAACTCTCGAAAAACGGGCGAGCAAAGCGGTTTTCGAGAATGAAACTCTTCGAGAACAGTTGGCGAAAGCGGAAAAAGAAAAGGCAGACATGTTGGATAGGATGAATCTCATCTCAGGGGAGAAGTCGGTGACTGATTACAAACTTCGGATGAGTCTGGCCAACTCCAAAGATTTTGAAGATAAGGAGATGGACATATGCAACGAAGGAACTCAAACAACTAATGCAGTAACCTCACATCACTCCCCTTCTTCGGCCCCCTCTCGCAAATCCTGACTGTCCGCGTGAAATGGCGCCAAGGTGTCAGCATGGACTACGCGAGCCTTCCCCTGGGGTGTCCTGATCCGAAGGACAACCGTTGTCAAGGCTTTTAGCACTTTGCAAGGTCCAATCCATGGGGACTGGAGCTTTGGACACACGCCGAGCCGCCTCCGAGGTCGATAATGCCAAACAAAGTCGCCTGGCTGGAACTTGGGGACGCTGCTACGGAGGTCATATCGCCTCTTTGTCTGGAGTGCCCCTTTCGTCAGCCGCTCACGAACCGTCTCAATAATTATAATAATACAATTATTATAATATATAATTATATTATATATAATTCCAGAGAGTACATTTCTAATGAGTTCAATACATATCTAGCAGCAGAGGGAATCAAAAGAAGATTGACTGTCCCAGGAACACCTCAGCAAAATGGCGTGGCGGAACGAATGAACCGAACCATCTTAGACATGGTAAGATGCTTTCTTATCGAATCCGGACTGCCAAAGGTATTTTGGGCCGAAGCGGTTGCATCTGCAGTTTACATTCGCAATCGATGTCCTTCTGCAGCACTCGACGGTAAGAATCCATTCGAATTATGGGTAGGAAGGCCACCCGTAGTGGCTCACTTAAAAGCATTTGGCTCTAAGGTTTGCATGATGAAAAATTTAGTCAAGAAAAAGCTAGAACCTAGGTCAACAGAGGGTATTTTTGTTGGATACTCCCAAACATCAAAAGCCTATAGAGTATGGGTTCCGAGTGACAAAAAGATACACACGACCCGTAATGTGAAATTCATTGATGAGGAAGTTTGTAGCAAAGCAGAAAAGATATTTGAAAACAGGAATGAAATTTTTCCAGATCCTAATGAACAGGACGAACTTGTACGAGTACGATTGACCAATGATAGCACCGCAGGACTCGATGTTCATGGGGTGGTAACTGAAGATGTACATGCGATTCCTGCAAATGGCGTTTCCCTCGATGAAACTGAAAATGTTCAAACGGAGCTAGTACGCGGCTGTGGGCGACCACGGATAGTAAGAACCGGCCAAAGAGGTAGGCCACGGAAGGAGTACAACATGGTTGTACAAACAGCAGTACCAGAAGATCCCCAGGTAGGTGAAACTCTTGATGAAATAGCTTGTCCGGCGGAGATATCTGTACGTGAAGCACTTTCAAGTGAAGATGTAGATGAATGGAAAACGGCAATCAGAAAAGAATTTTCCTCTTTGCTACTGAATAGTACCTGGGTGATGGCTCAACCAACTCATGAGCGAAAGCCCGTTAGTTGCAGGCTTATTCTTGTCAATAAGTATAAGGCTAATGGAGAATTAGATAGGAGAAAAGCAAGATTGGTGGCCCGAGGATTCAGTCAAATACCTGGGATTGATTATTTTGAAACTTATTCCCCAGTGGTCAGATTGAGTTCTCTGAGGATACTAATGGCGCTGGCCGTTCAGCATGATATGGATGTTGAACAAATGGATATCGAGACAGCTTATTTAAATGGGGATTTAGAAGAGGATATATTTATGGAGGCTCCTGAGAGCTTTGAGGAAACCTTGCGAGATTTGGTTTCGAATGAAACTGGGAAAGTTCAAGAAATAGCAAAAAGTATGTTGAGAGATTGGGAAAGTGGAAAGACTGTATGTCATCTGAAAAGGTCTTTGTATGGATTGAAGCAGTCGGGTCGTCAATGGTATAAGAAGCTGAACGAACGACTCACTCAGTGCCTAGGCATGAGACCCATAGATGCGGAGCCTTGTATTTACAAGGTAAACGAAGGGGATGATGCAGTTTACATGGCAGTGTATGTTGATGACCTCACTTTGGTGTCAAAGAATCCCGATAAATTGAAAGAGGTGAAAGACAAAATTAAGAAGGAATTCAAAACAAAAGATATGGGGCGTATCAACTACAGTTTGGGTATAGAATTTGAGTATGAGAAGGGGGAAATGCATTTGTCCCAGAAGAAATATATTTTGGAATTACTCAAAAAGTATGGTTTGGAAGATTGCAAGCCGATTTCTACGCCTCTTGAAGTAAATGCGAAATTTGAGGATGTTGAGTCTAATGCTGAGGAAATGGCTCGGCTACCTTTTAGATCATTGATGGGTTCTTTACTCTACGTAGCCATCGGAACTAGACCTGATATTGCATTCGCCGTCAACTGTTTGAGCCAATATAATAATAAATATGCAGAGACGCACTGGAAGGCGGCAAAGCGTATTCTCCGGTACCTAAAGGGAACAATAAACAAGAAGTTGACGTATAGGAAAACCGACCAGCCAATAACAGGATTTGCAGATGCAGACTGGGGGAATTGTCAGTCTGACCGCAGATCATTCAGTGGTATGGTCTTCACGATGTCTGGTGGCGCTGTCACATGGGAGTCACGGAAGCAGCGAACGGTGGCAGCATCCACTACGGAAGCTGAACTTTATTCCTTAACAGATGCTATCAAGGAAGCCATTTACTTAAAAAGACTATTTGCCAATCTAGGGCATCCAATTGAGGGGGCGCTGATACTGAAGAACGACAATCAGGGAGCTCTTGACTTGATTAAAAATCCCACGCATCACGGAAGAACGAAGCACATTGACATACGTCAGGCGTTCGTCAGAGAAGCAATTGAAAACAAAATGGTAAAGGTGGAGTACTTGCCAACTGAAAATATGCCAGCGGATTTCCTGACCAAGTCGACTCCACGCATAAAGCATGAATCATGTTCTCAAGCGTTAGGTCTACAGACGCTCACTTGAGGGGGCGTATTGGGATATCAAGTTTCGGTCTTCAACAATCACTCCAGTAAAACACCTGTTGAACTTCATGGTTTCCACATGATGAGATTTAATGTTCGAAGAATAATATATTTTCATTGTGTTATGTTCCGTCAACCGGATTTGATCATTTAGTATTATTCTAAAAGATATAAAAACTCTGTAAGGAACACTTAACAATAGTCTAGATGTTCCTTACGTAAAATTGGGACCGTGCCGGTAGGTGCAGGTGGGTCATGCTGTCTGCCCTCTTGATTGCTAACGCTACTCAGGCGCATTAGCTCAACTGCGGCGGTGAGCTCATTTATTTTGGCTTCCTGCCTAGTCAGTTGGTTGGATTGGTCAGCAATGACCTGATGAGTGGCTTCCACCGTTTGCCCAAGCCTTGCAATGTGGGCTTCGGGGGACTCCATCATATTCTGTCCGCTGCCCGTGGCCATTGTGGGTAGGGGATTTATGGGATCTAGAAGGTGGCGAGGACGTCTAGAATCGGTTAAGAGTTGGTCGGAAGTTCCTAACCTTATGATTCTGTCCGTCACGTATTTTTTGAATTCTTTCGGAATTTTGGTTTCTGGTTGGGATTACGTGTGTTGTGAGATACAAAGAAAATAGGAAGCTTAAAATTAACACAAGAAATAACAAGAAGAAATGATAATAATCTTAGAATCTACTTAAGGTTACGTGTTGATAAAATAGATGTGTAGGTCGAGACGAGGGAGGATGTTCTTCTAAGAATTAGATGATAGCGGCGTCGGACCGAGAAGACTGCGATGTGCGTTCGCAGAGATTCGTCAGAGACAGCTGGGAGATAAAAGCGTTGTTTTTTTGTTTTTTTTTTTTCTTTAAAGGGACGTACGTCGTTGATAAGTAAGGTTGATTTTTCAAAGGTGAAGATAGTATTTGCCTTCGTCGCAAAGGGAACGGTCGTAGAAGGTCGACTCTTGGTCGATGAAAAAGAATGGTTGATGAAAATTGTAGCTCTTGGTGTGAGCTGAGAAGTGGTACTCTTGGTGTGAGTGTAAAACGTTGTTGAAAAAGTGTGGCTCTTGGTGTGAGCTGAGAAGTGGTACTCTTGGTGTGAGTGTAAAACGTTGTTGAAAAAGTGTGGCTCTTGGTGTGAGCTGAGAAGTGGTACTCTTGGTGTGAGTGTAAAACGTAGGGTGCCGTGCAGAAAGTACTTACAAATGGATGAGACGGTTCATTTGTAAGGAGTCAGCCTTGTAGTAATTCCAATTTCACTGGACACTGCTTGACACTGTTTTGTGATTGAACACTTGTGCGTAGGTTCGCGTGGATATTTCGGCGATTTTCTTTCGGAGAAAATTTCCACGTTCTCACTTTGACTGCGCCAGAAACAGGATTCGTGTACGAGTTTGGGTTTTTAAAAACGTTATATTTTCACAAACACACACGGAATAAGGTTGCTGCACGGACACGGATGTTGACAGGCGTGAAGACTGGGCAAGACTGACTGGCGAGGTGCTGAAGGCGCCAGCTTTTATACTCTAAAGGATGCTGAATCAGCAGTACAACGTTATGTTATGAAGATGGGGTGAAGTGGGTACATAACTTGCATTAAAAAAAAAAAAATCAAAATCATAAAATTATATCATAAAAAATCAAAATCAAAAAGCTCAAAATTCATGTGAGCAAGTATCTTAAAGCACCAAAATTCCTAAGTGAGCAAAATTAAGAAGACTGTGTAACGTAGGTACCTACCTTTAGGTACGTACCTCGAACAACCTCATCCGTCATGCCGGTGAGATCGAGCAGTGATAACCCTTGGAAGTATGAGATTGTTCTGTGAAAAGAGAAAACCAATAGTACCAATAGTTGGCGATCATTGACAGCAATGGTACAGGAGAGTACAGAAGGTACAAGAGAGGATTTGTAAGCTTGGAAAATTTACATACCCTCGTCACCTACATCCTACCATGGTAAATAGGTCTGTAAAAAGCACTCACGGTCGAGGGGTCATCGATGGAAGTAGGAATTCCAGCTGTTGCATCAGGGGCCACTTGACACTGCTGCTTGCCCCTGCCCCTGTTGGCTTCTTCTTCCTTTCTTTATTGAAACGATCGCGGAGACTTCCAGCGAGTTCTACAAGTTTCCACTGTGACAGGGAAGATTCTGTAAGTGGTTTCATAGGCTAGGTGGTAAGTGGTTTCGCTAGGTCGATAAGAGGTTTCACTAGGCTCACATAGATGACGTGAACGAAAGTGTTCAATCATGCATCAAATCAATATAATAAACAAACAAAGAGAGAAATATTCTACGGTACTTGAATGTGATAATCAACTAACTCACCGTCGACCTCTAGCTCACTGGCAACTTCCTCCCACATCCGGCTGACAAGTTCAGAATTTTTGTGGCCCTTCGCCGTCGGGTCCCAGATTTCCATCCGGCACTTAACTTTTTCAATTAAATTTTCGTTGAAATTCATCATTTTCAGTTCAGTTTTCCATTCATTATTTTCAAGCGTCAACATAAATCATAAACAGGACGCGAACATAATGCAAGCTCTACTTGCGGTTATCAACATTTCCTGTCCACTGCGCTTGCGCGGAGCTCGACGGAACGCGGAAGGCGGTATGCAAATTTCTTCCGCCCCTTCTGACAACATGGCGGCCACCCTGTTCCAACAGCCAATCAGATTGCGTTCCGCCCTTCCGCTTTCCGCACTCGTTCTACTCCATGTGGATCCTGCTTCAAGCTTATCACAGCGATGGAGAGAGACGGGAGGCTTATCAGTCCAACGGGAGCATCCACGACCAACATTTTCTCGGACCTGGTCGACTTTCTCTTTTAGCGAATTTTCAAAGAAAATGAAGCTATTGCAATGGCTTCGAAATTTAAATAATATAAATTTTTGGAAATTTTCTTCATAGAAATCCGTTTCAGACCATTCTAAAACGATTCCTGAAATTTAACACTTTTATATGTATATATATATTTATATATATATATGTGTCACTCCAGACGATAACTCTCGATAGAATTGAGATAAACAGCTCAAATTTGCACAAAAAATCTATCTTGGCAATCGAAAGGCTAAGTTCGAAGATGGGCGAAATTGGCCTACTCTAAGGAGGGTTTTGGCGCATTTAAAGTGCGCAAAAATTACCCAAAAATCCCCAAAATGTTATTTTCCAACAAGTGACCCCTCATTTTAAAGGTTTTTGCACGCTGAACACGATGGTGGAATCGGATTTTAGATATCTTGATCCGTTCTCAAATTAGAGCATTTAAAGTGCGCAAAAATTACCCAAAAATCCCCAAAATGTTATTTTCTAACAAGTGACCCCTCATTTTAAAGGTTTTTGCACGCTGAACACGATGGTGAAATCGGATTTTAGATATCTAAATCCGTTCTTAAATTAGAGCATTTAAAGTGCGCAAAAATTACCCAAAACTAGGATAATCTTTAAACTCTTACCCCCCCCCCCCCCACCCCCTTAGAGTGGTCAGATTGAAAAATGTGAGAAGTATTAATTGAAGACGAGAGTTCGAAGCAAAAAAGGGGGAGGCAAACGATTAGTACAACTCCTTGAATTTCCCATTTGACATATATAATTGTTATGATACCTTCATAGATAGACAAGTACCGGCCCACGTATTACTAGAAGGAAGACGAAAGAAAAAATCTATTTCAAATTATTCAATTTAGGTACTAACAGTAGGAGGAAGAAGTTTTCCTTTATTCAAAACCATAGCCATTAATTCGAATATTTCTTTGAAAATTCGCTCATTAAGTCATGCTGCATGACTGGTTTTTTGGGAGTATTATCGACTACGCTCGAACAGATTGCGTCAGTCGTATCTGGATGTGGGAGATACATCAATTTAGCTGACCTTAAGAGTTTCGAAATACTCTTCAACATACTAAATATCGTCATAATCTGAGGTGAATATCTGTTTATTTTTTGTTAACAGTAGGCATATCTGCTCTTTCATAAAATCAATTTTTTCTTCGTTTTCAGAATGTTTGAGCAATTCTAAGAAATGAGTGATTACTTCAATTTTTGTTACCATATCATTCTCCTGATTTGCTATTTTGTCGGTACTAGTGCATTATACGCCCGGTGAACTCGATTATCGAGATAATCGAATGTTGCGATTATATATCGATTTCACTTGTTTCTCCCAATCGATGTGGGGTTCCCCCCAAAACAAAAAATGAGGACCAAGAAATGTAAGAAATAAGGATGTATAATGTGCACAATAACTACAGGCAAGAACTACAACTTTTACACCAAATGTCTACCAATACAATACTTTTTCCAAAATCTACATTAAAACTTTTCCTGGTGAATTACTACATACTACGATATTGGCCTGAACTTCCGCTAACACTTGTCGTTCGCTCTTCTTCAGTTCAGTATCGTAAAAATCTTTCAAGTCACGCAACATACATAAAAATGTATCTTCACCTCTGATATTCTTCCGCCAGATGAATTCGGCCAGGTATGAATCCAAGAAGTCACGGCGAGTTCCTCTGCGTTTTTTGTTTCCCCACTTCGCCAAACCTCACATTTTGAGTGTGTTGGCGACTCTCAGGATCCACGAAATTCAAGGAATGATTCACGGTGTAGTGTTCGTACCCCTCTTCCCATAATTTTGAATACGCTTTCCAGCAATCAGACACTACGATAGAACCGGGCCTTATTCTGTCTTTGATGATTGGCACAAGTGTTTTTGCGGTGCGGTCCGGGACTTTTACGATGAAACATTCTTTGGTTTCTCGGCACAATCCTCCAAAAACCCACTGCTGAGGCAATAACCTACCGGCGTTGTTTTTTGGTTTGGAAAACATACTCTCGTCGATTTCGACGTACAACCCTGGTCTTCCGATGGGCCTGGAACATTTCTCAGCCTTCCAAACACAAACTTCTCTCATGTAGTTTGCGAAATCAACAAACGTGTGGTGGCTTATGTCACACTCCTTATCACAAAATACTCCCGAGACGATATCCTGGGACCATGAGTAAATGAATTGAATGATGGTTTCTAGAGGCAGCTTAGACCCTTCTAGCCAAGTTCCGACTCTGACGCCAATCGTAGCTCCGCAATTCACACGATAACACCTCCATCGCACTCTCGCCCCGACAGCCAACTTCATTTTATGATTGTTGCGACACAACTTTTCGGATGGTATGACGCCGAAGTGTTGGAAAAACCTTACCGCACTCGCTTCACTGTTCACTTCGCGAATCAAATTCTTCAAGTTCATGTGGGAGTAATCCATTTTTGCAGATACCCGAAAAAGACGAAACGAAAAGGCTCTGAAAAGGTTCGGAACTCAGAGTAACAATCTGTTCGGACCAACTGTTACCATCGAATGTTGACATCATCGATATATAATCGCAACATTCGATTATCTCGATAATCGAGTTCACCGGGCGTATAATGCACTAGTACCATTTTGTCTAATGAATTCAAACCTTCTAAAATAGAATCGATTTGATCTACCTAATGTTGTTAGCACTAGTGGGAATCGAAGTTCTCTGATTTTTTCAATAAAAACACCTTTGATTGAAATCTTGCCTTCTAAGTAGGGGTAATCATGATACACCTATCTGTTATAGGTATCTCGTTCTCGGCGTCAAATGTAAATAACAATAAATTTTGTTTTTCAGTCATTATCGTGTAGTTGCTTAAGGCACAGCATTCTTGGGGACCTGTAGGTTGATTTAAAAAAAATAATTGATTTTCGGTTCTTTGCACTAAAAAAACTGCAGATCCTGCTGAGAATTTTGGTATATTTGTATAATAATAAAATACCTTTGAAATGTTTGGAAAAAATCATCGAAGTTAGTGAGCGCCGGACGCGTAAGCTGGCTCATCCTCTGTCTCTGCTAATTGCTCCTCCAGTGACTTCCTCGCACTGTTCCTCTTTTGTCTGGCTTCTCTTGTCATTTCTGTTGCTGCCTTCTCTGCTTCTTTCAGCCATTGTATATCCATCTTCTTCATGCCACTGACACATCCAACACCAGGGTCCATACCCATCTTTTCAAAAATCCTACATCTATTTTTCCTTGATTTTATGTGGCAATGGCATCAAACACACCAATTTTCAGGATGGTCACAAATAATCGTTTTGGGATTCGGCTCCAGATTACGTTGTTGAGAGTCTCAGCCATGTTGTGTCTTCCCAAGAAGACATTTCTTCAACAGCTCAGGGTCAGAAAGGTCTTTGAAAATGGGTTTCAAATGGGTCATGATAACAGCTGGCAGGTGAAAGTGATCTGCATGTTTGTAGGATGATTTATTATTCGTGGCACCAAGAGTCATCTCCCTTGGGGCAGAAGCCATGACTGGGATCACTGTCATTAGATATAAAATGACAGTAAACAGCCCATACAGCTTTTCTCGTTTCATCTAAACTGTGGGTGTTCCTCCTAATAGCCAGTTTGTCAATAGCTGTGTCTGTGAGTCTTCTCGATGGAAAGGCCCTTTCCATCTTCCAGATTAGGTGCCCTTTTTTTCAGAGCTCTCAATCTCGACCCCATCCTTTTCTGAATGTGCCCAATGCATTCTAACTTTTCTATGGGGTGATCTGGGCCATAAGGCTGTGATTCTCGTACAGTTTTGAAGTCAGAAGAGTCGCCATATACGAAAGTATATCACATCATACTGCTTCGAATTCTCAAATATCTGTTGAACACCTGCCACTTCCATTCCCACTAGTTCCAAAATAGATTTGCAGGAATCATTGTGTTTTCCAGCCAGTCTACCTTTGCATGAACAGAATTTTGAAAGAATAGCCATACCGACTACTTTTCCAGAGTCCAGGCTGCTTGCACTAACTATGCCATTGAGAGAAGAAAACCCTCTTTTGCCAACTTCCTTCAAACACTACAGGCAACTCTCTAGAATTCTCGTTCAGCAAAACAGCATCATCAATTGCTTTCTTCATACTATCTCGAGCCACCTCCTCAATGGCTTTGCCCAAAACTTTTTCTCCTGACACGAACCGATTGGGTGGGTTGGGTAAATTCATGGTGGCACAAAATGATTTGGCCCCTTTCTCTCCCTGACCAACAACGCGCATGGCGTATATCATACGTAAAGTTATGTCATAACATTTGAATCGGGAGGTTTTTCTGCATTAGAATAACTTTAGGACCAGGAACAATCTGTACATTTGAGGGCTATACATACCTGCAAACCTTGCCGATTGCCATACTCAATGTACACCTCTCCACCACATTCACGACAAGTCACAAATTTCCCCAAGAAGTTCACGTAAGTTCACACTATCGAAAATATCTTCTGATACGAAACCATCATATGCCTCAATATTTTGACCCATTTTGATAGATGAAGAACTGCTGGAGCAAACAGAACTTTCTCTTGCTGGAGGACTAGGCGTTATGGGGCTTCTGGATCTTTATCTATCTCCAACTAGTGCTGTATTTTGTAGCCTTGTAGGCACTACCTTCCTTTTTTATAAATTCGTTTTGATCGAGGTATCGTCAAAAGATCAAAGAACAAGCGGAACTTAAAAAAATCGCGAGATAAGTTGAGACCTTGGAAGGCGAGAATCAAAAAACTAATTTAGACGGAATATTGAAATTATTGTTGTAAACATTGATTATGAACCATTGTCTTGGTTACAATCTTCTTCCTCTTCATCTTCAAAAGACACTCGTATTTCTACCTTGTGGACACTGCATGTGCATGCATGTGGAAAGGAATCGTGGAAGCGCCCTGTAAGTTGCAGGGAAGCGCAGTTGCTCCCACAGAGAAGGTTTTAGAAGAACGCGATTTCCCACAAACCATGTTTTCGCAACTCCATGTACCTTTTTCTCCGGACTGGGAAGACCTAGCTCAATGATTTTTTTAAACTTTGTTGGTAATGAATTGGGTGATATTAGTGAAACAGGAAATCATTCTAAATCGTATGTGGCTAGGGATGGGCTAAACTGCTACATGCTAGTAACAGGTAGGGATGGCCATCGATACCTAATTTATCGATATATCGATGTTCGATAGTATCGGCGGTAGAATATCGATGTCGATATATATATCGTAGGTTAATCATCGTTAGCTAGGTACCACCAATAGTATCGACCAAAAAATATCGATAGTTTTAGAAAAATATCGGTTAAAAAGTTGAATAAATAAACCATTCTTTCTCTGTTGCGTTCCTAGGCCTTCAAAGAATCTTAATTCTGATGATATTATCGATTATTTTCATATTTTAAATGGGAAAATACTAGGTACAGGAAGCCTAGGTAGTAGTGAAACATACAAATACAAACTTCTGTATAGGAAGTGGGTGAACTAAAAAAAAACAATTCTAAATTTTCAACTTATTTTATTACGTATTTCTTTCAAATTCTCGAATCAATTTCAATTTCATTGCACTTTAAAAAAACAAATTTTCGGGTACCGTTTGCAAAAATAATAACTTCGACAGCATGTCGCCTTTTAGTCGGTTCCTTTCTTGGGTCAACGTCTGCCCTGCTGCTGAAAACAATCGTTCTGCAGGAACAGACGTTGCCACTGAGCTGAGGTATTTCAAAGCCACTTAGCTCAGTTCTGGAGCAGCTGGAGCCATGTCGAGCCAGTATTTGATGGGGTTCTTCTTCACGTGTGCTTCGGCCGGAGAGCGCAAGTATAAAGCCAATTGGTCTGGGATGTCAGAATCTGAGTGTGGCGTCGATTTTTTCCAAGACGATTGGACAAGTTTGCTGTGGCGGGCAAACAAAGTCTGTTTTGATGAATCGGGTACAGGTGATCCACAATCACTTTCGGATGACTCAGAGTGGGGGGATGGCGATGTGGTTGTTTTCATTAGCCGCTTTATCTCTCTGATCGTCTTCGCTTTTGCTTCTGGTGACCTGAAATACATCGCCTTGAAACGAGGATCAAGCATTGTCGCAAGTGAGAGATTCATAACGTTCTCACTCTGCGCTAACCTTTTTTCCGTCTGAGCGATGAGAGCAGATTTTAATGCCAACCCCACATGAGTTACTGGTGCCATAGAACCCAATGCATCCTGTACCTCCTTTCCGATTGGAATTGCTACGCTGCTCGTCACGTACTGGTCTCCTCACACATCGTTTGTTGCTGATTGGAAAGGTTGTAAAAGTTTCAATACTTCCTTCAACGTTTCAAGTTCAACGGCAGTAATCATTGGAGGAGCAGAGGGATGACGTAGTAAAATATCGTTGATCTGGACACACAGATTGAGAAATCTCTCGATCATGAAGAAAGTGGAATTCCACCGTGTTTCCACGTGTTGAATAAGTTTAAGTTCAGAAACACGTCTTAATTGGTCGCTCGCCACAACACTGTGTTTGAACCACGTAACGATTTTCTTGACTTTCAACACCAATTCAGAAATTTCCCTCAGCTCAAGTGCTCGTTGGCAGATTAAATTGAGTATATGGGCCAGACAAGAAATATGTTTACCTTTTCCAAAAGCTCTTTGTACTGCTTTTAGCATGTTGGCGGCACCATCAGTGACAACATGGAGTACATTTTCCGATTTCAGCCCCCATTCAAGTAGCAAATCCGATAATTTTGACGCAATAAGTTCCCCTGAGTGGTTGTTGTCAAGTTGGATAACCCCCAGTGTACACGCTTTCATGTGTTCATCTTCTCGAAAATGAATCATTGTACGGAGAAAACGTCTAGTCTGCATCGTGGCTGTGGTTATGGTGAAGTTAGTAAACGAAGCAAATTTGTCTTTATAAACCTGAGAAATCAGATCATATTTCCCGTTGACGAGCCGCTTCATGGTTTGGCGAGAAGGTGGTCGGTATTGCGGTGCAGTCACTTTCAATAATTTTTTCAGCCCCAATTTTTCAACAGACGTGAAGGGGAGATTATCTTTAACGAGCATTATAGCCTATAGCATTTGTGATTTCGGTATGCTTACCTCCTCCCTCTTTAAATGCTACCAATGAATGGAAAGCCTCCTTCACACTTGGTTGACAAGTGGATTTCAGGACTGGGTCAGTTTCTTCACGTATTGCCGACCCAGAAGGCCTGCTTCCTTCAACAGACAGTGGTACCGTTGTCCTTGTTTTAGTTATAGACGCAGAAGGTTGGTCACCACAAGAATGGACAGAGGTTCTAAAGTTCTTTTTTTAGGTGGCGGCAGATCAACATCAGATGAATCATCAATATACTTATTGCTGAATCTGTGGCTTCATTGTCCGCAGACACAGACTGCTTCTTCTCACCAAAGTTCTTGCGGAGGCAACCACTGTGTTTAGCTTCGATGTGGCTTCTCAGGTTGCTTGTGTTTCCCGCAGTCTTCAACATTTTCCCACATGTCTTACAGTTGACATTATTATTAGTGATTTTCTCAAAAAACTTCCACCACTCACTTTTGGGAGGCATTATACTTGAGTTTTTTTTCGTGAATCTCAATACGATACGAAATAGAATGCGAACGAAAACTAACGAATACGATACGACACAGAATACGAACGAAAACTAACGAATACGAACGAAAACTGAACAAACTAAATACGAGAATACGAAACGAAAACTAACTAATACGAAATACTAACGATAAGAAATAGAATACAACGAATACGAACGAAAACTGAACAAACGAAATACGAGAGCGTGAGTATGAGACAGAATACGAAAACGATAACGGAGTAAGACATATGGCGCCGCCAATAGTGGCTGGGTACCTTTGGGAATTCGTTCAGGAAAGCATTGATAGCCATGATAGTCGATTTTGGAGTGGCATTAGGAGCTGGCCTACCAATCCTTCCATCAACTCCACCATAGGTTCCATTTGCATTCATGGCCTTCAATGAAGTAGTTACAAATTTTTTAGAGATATCGAACGTATTACAAAAAAACGTTAGGCATACACGAGTTTGTATTTTGTTCTCATTATTCAAATGGTAGTTCCTGCTTACAGTTTTGTCAACATTCTTTTCAGTCAACCCTCTTTTCCTCTTCCTCACCACTTCTCCCTGCGTGACGAGGTGGCACAAGTAGTCTCTTTTTCGCATCATCCCTTCAATTTTCCAAAATTCCTCAAAGAGAACTTTTTGATGATCGATGGAAAAGTTGACTCGAAATCTGAACCTGCATTTACAGTCCTGAGTTCTTAACTGCTTAGCAGGAACTTCAATATTTTTCCTGGTAACGTAGCTGTTTCCTGAGTCTTTAAGAGTTTTAGAGACGTTCCTCTTCCAGGAACTGGGGTCGGCAAACCGCTTCCTGGTTGTTCGTCGTCCGTTGTTGTCACCAGCAGCTTCATGGACGTTGTTTCGTTCAGCAGCCACTTCGATGTTGGCCTCTTCAGCAGACACCTGGAAGCTGCTCTCTTCACTTTCTCGCACACTGTGGTCATTGATCGAGTTTTGATCGGTGCTGCCTGGGATTCCAGAAATGTCGATGATAGGAATGTTGCTCGAATTCTCGTTTATCACAACAATAGCTTCTTGGCCGTCACATGAACCATTTCCCATATTGTCGCATATTACCTGGTCTGCTGGGATTGATGGAAAGCTCGTGTCGTGACCCTCATCAGAAAATAGATGACTCCTTTCCTCAGCTTCATTGCTGGAAAGTATGCTGTCATCTAAAACACACACCAAACAACATTTTGTCAATAGACCCACTAGTAATCAAAATGATACCTAATTACGATGAGCGATTCCTCAATTTGAAATCTCAAGTCTTTCAAACATGTTGGATCAATGAGAAATTACCATCCATTTCGAAAATCGTATTCATGTCGTGGCCAACTTGAGTTCTCTGGTTGCAAATACGAGTACGTTTTTTCGGTGTAGGACCATCACTGTCAGATTTGTCAGGATCAGATTGGTAATCCAAATCACTATTAACTGAAAATAGGAATAATTAAATTGATGTTTCCTCCGTTTAAAATCTAAAGCCAGGCTCCAATCTAAATGTTTCAGTGGAATAATGGGTAGGAACTTACCATTCATTCTTCCGTTCTCCTCTTCCTCCAACTCATCCAACCACCGAGCCCACTCCTCAGGGTTTGCACTACTCATTACGAAACTTACCGAAAATTCCACTGAAAACTATAAAACGACTGTAAAACTATAGAACTATTACGCGTCCACGTGGCAAGCAGGTGAAAAATGAGCTGAAAAGTTCTCAATTTTGAAATTGTTGTAGGGGTTACCTTGGATACCAGAGGGTTACAGTATCTCACAGGAGCTATGTCCGGACAAATCACCAGTGTGCACAGTGGAGTTGGGTATTGAGGCTAACTGGTTTGGACATAGAACTATTGTGCATTAATTTTTTGGACAAAGCGCTAAGTGCCATCAACAATTTTTCGGTAGTGGACATAGAACCCCGCCAGTTTTTCCTTTTTTCGGTCATTTTGAAGGTTCTTAACACTATTAACCCGTATTATTTTGAATGAAAATGGTCCCACGATGTCCTAGATCAATTTACCTCAAAAGTGACATTTTTGGACATAGCACCTTTGTGCTTTAAGGTATCGATATGTAATGTTTCTGTGTTTTTTTTCTCGTATCCCGCACATTCGTCGTGAACGTATCTGAGGCACATGTTACAAATAACCATGTCCTCTACCCTGTCCTCTTCACAAATGAAACAGAACCAACTCTCCCGCCGAGTTTTCTGAGTGCCGCTCGGTCCAGGTGTTGGAATGGTAGCGTTTTTCTTCGTTGATTTGGTGGGCTTCTTCATTGGTACAGATTGTTGCTTTCGACTTTTTATTTTTTGTCCCGGCTCTTTGTCGAACAAACTTCGAACCACTTTCGTCCCTCTGTAATTAATTGCCTTTTTCCGTACGGTCTTGCCAGTCTGAATCGATGGGGTTTTCAACAATGTCTTGAATGAATGGTCACTGCTTGGTGATTGTTGTGATTGAGGTGCAGGGGTAGTGGGGAGCTGCTCATTCACTGGGGTATCATCAACGTCAGATTCGGAATCGTCATTGATGTCAGAATCCAGATCTGGAAATGAAGACAGGTCCGTGATAGTTGAAGTCTTGGGTAGAGTGGGCTCTTGTTGCTCAGCTGGGGTTGGCATGTTTGAATTATCGACATCTTCTTGGAGCATGAAATCTACATGTCCAATGCCATCAATGTCTTGACGGTTGGGAGGATTTTCGGAAACGTCACTTGGCGCAAATAACTCTGGTCTGATGGCGTTGGGGTCGAAGGGGTAGATCCCCGTGGCTCTGAATCCAGAAGTTATGTTTGCAGGTGTCATCACTCTGGGCCAAATCCGTCCAAAAATCTGACCAAAAACAATTTTGGAGATCTTTCTTTCACCTTTCCTTTCCCAAAAACGAAGAACCTCATCATCCCAGAACGCTTCATAGGGCTTGAAACATGACACGTCCATTGGCTGGAGCGCGTGCGTCGTGTTACTGGGCAGACAGTAGAGAATGATGTCATTTTCATCAGCTGCATTCACAATATTGGCGTCCAAGTGTGAGGAAGCACCGTCGAAAATCAAGAGCACTTTTCCTGCTGGCTTGAATTTAGCGAAATGTTCTAGCCACACCATGAAGGCAACCGTCGTCATTGATCCTTTTTGTGTCATAATTATTTTGGTGCCAATCGGCATGCCAGTGTCCCAGTCAGGATTCAGTCTTTGCCCCTTGAAAATTACCATGGGTGGAATAGCCTGTCCAATGGCGTTTGCACAAGCCACAATAGACACATTTTCGCCATGTTCTGGAGCAGCAATGTGGACATTGCGGCTTCTTTTTTTGGCCAAAACCTTTTGGTCATGGTGGAGGGTAAGGCGGGATCCTTTCTCATCTATGTTGTATATGCGTTGAGGCTGGTCAAGTAAGTCCGCTTCTAGCATGACCTGGTGGAGCTTTTCGAAGTGGTCCTTGACGATGAAACGGTGTAGTTTCATAGCCCGTGCAGGGTTAAGATTTTGCGCCTTCCTGCGAGCTATCTGAGGGTGACGTTTCAGAAATAAACGTAGCCATTTTTTACCAGCCAGTGCGTCTCCTCTGGTTGAAAATGGGTGGCTCATATTTTTCAAATGCACGAAGGTGAACACGGACCTTCTCAAGCATTTAGGTGTGAGAGGCATACCTACCTCTGCGAGCCTCATAATGCGACTGACAAGCTCCATTTCATCCGATTTCGAAAGTATTGGGGTCCTTCCAACTGTTTTTTTCGATGAGCCAGACTTGAGGTGATTCCTTATTGTGCGACGTGGCACCCCAAATCTTTCCGCTGCTTGGTAGGTTGAGAGGCCTTGCTGTTGGACTCCTCTAATGGCTGCTTTGAGCTGCTCCTCTGACCATAGCCCTCTTTTCTTTTTGCTAGAGGACTCCATCTGTCACAGAAATATAAGGCATTTTAATCACAATGCATGAAATAACAAAACACGCAAAATATTTTGGGGTTGAAGTGGAAATCAATGTAAACGAAGTCACGATGAGAGCAAACAAAGTGGGTGTCCTAACAAGGCCTACCGTAGGCCTTGTTGGGGCCCTCTTGTTTTCCAACTGAACCATGCTAATTACAGAAACAAAAACCTAGCAAAGCTAAAATCTGTGATGGATTCTAAAACTAGAAACCCCCAGCTTCCAGAATCATCCACTGTTTTTTACGTAGTTCAAGTATTTCATTCACAAGAAGCAAAGTTCACTCACCTTGAAAAGCTTAGCGATAGGTCTTTATTCACGTTGAATTGCGCTGTTCTTGCACTGTGTGATCCCTGCTCATCCCTCCCATCGTTCAAGGCTCTCATCTAGGCGTCGAACATGATGCTCTCGGTTTACCAGACAACCCCTCACGCCTATTTTTAAAAAGCACAAGGCCTTATTAGGGCATAGGCCTTATTTGGCGCCACCACCTTACATAAAAATAAATGTGTCATTCACATTTATATAGGTACTTATTCTAAAAGTCATAACACTCCAAAGAATTATTATATTATTATTATAAGAAAGTAGGAATATAGGTACCTACTATTTCGAGATCGAAGGAATGTTCAGTAAATTCATTCATCAACGGCTGTAGAATCACAAAACATGCCGATTTCTTTTTGTTTTTATTACGCACTTCTGTCTTGGTAACGATTATCTCTGAAGAGTCAATCGTTGAGTTAATCAAAACCGTATTGATGAACTGATGGTGTGGTCAGCGCCGGGGAATCACGAGAATGTTGTGAGTGCTGTGAGTCAACTGAATTTGGTCCAAGGGCAGGGTGGGTTAGGCGATTCGGAAAAGATCTCGGTTGGTTTTGATGGGGAGCGTGATCAATATTTGTCATGCGGTAATCACCCTCCTGTTGATCGACTGATGATTATGATGATGTCAGCGCAGGGGAGTTACTGGAATGTTTCGAGTGCTGTGATTCAACTGAATTTAGTCCAGAGGCAGGGTCCGGTTTACGATTTGGAAAAAATCTTGGTTGATTCGGAGGGGGAGTCGGTTGGCGCGATGCAGTTCCATCGATGGACTGACTGTAGTTGTGAGGGACGGGCGTACCGTAATCGAATTCAGCGTGTGGACGTTGGGATGAATACAACATACTCGTAGAGTCCGTTTCCATTGCGTAGGGTCGGTTGCGTACGAGCATGTGGCGATGTAAAGAGTCCCCCCCATGATCGGTTGTAGGGTATCGCATGGCCGAATCACGATTTCGTTGCGTATATTGCATCCTTTTAACAACTTTCAGGACTTCCAACCTGAAATCCACTACTTCCTCGTTCGTAAAAGTATCAAGTATTGGTAAAAGGCTTTCAAAAAATGACAGATTTTGATTGGGTGGAGGGGGGCGAACCTCGTTATTGGTCAGAGGAGGGAGGGGAGTATTCATGAACTTTATCAGGCTTTCTTCCAAGTGGCGTTTACGCTTTTTGGCGCTGTTCATCGTTTGAGAGCGAGGAGGAGAGGTGTTGCTTCTGGGTCCTGATTCTACTACGGGAACTGAGTTCGATGAACGGGGAAGTGACGGATCATCGATGTCTTCTTCATCACTGCCTTCCATTGTCTCTGCCTCCCCAGAAATGAGGCTCGAGTCAGTCTCGGATTGGACCGCAGTTTGTTTCAGGAACGATAGCTGTCGCCCGTAGACGTACGCTCGGTTTGATCGCCCAGCTGATCCAGATTTCGGTTTTTTCAGGCTTTTAATATACGCGTCCTTCAGATTTTTCCATTTCTTCACCAGAGCATTGTCTGAAACAAAACCAAAACAGAAATGAATTTTTGAACAAGTTTTATGAGTTATCAGCACATTGTTTAAAAAGTTTCAAATACTGTTAGATTAGCGGCATCCTTAAAAAAAATACTCCTGTTGTTACAGGTATTTGGGGAGCGGGTGTGACCAAAAAGATCTCCATCTGCAGTACAGATTAGGCCACACGACCATTGGAAAAATCATCAGAAGAGTTTGCAATAGTGATGGGAAACTATCGATAGTACTATCGATACTATCGATAGTTCGGAACTATCGATAGTTTTTGAAACTATCGATAGTTTTTGACACTATCGATAGTACTGTCGGCAACCTTAAAAAAATATTGTTTTAGCTAATCGTAAAAAGAAAACCCGATGATTCCCCCCCCCCCCCCCCCCCCCCTACTAAGTTATGGAAGTTTATCGAAGAGGAATTAATAAAAATATATCAGTTAAAACAAAAACGTATATTGAATTGAACAAGATTTTGCAACTCAAAATTCAGGTAATCTCACAATATTCTTATTTTTTAAACCCTCAAGTAATAGCTTTGAGAAGGAACTATTTATTGCATTAAATTTTACAACTTTCTGTATATTTCCCGATATCACAGCATGCATATCACTTGAGAAAAAACTAGATTCAAGGGTACCTACTCAAATTTTATTTAGAAAGAAAGGTAAGGTCACATTATGGTGTCAAAATGTCAATAGCAAACTGTAAAGCACATTGTGAAAAGCAAACTCCTTTAAAACTGGTACTTGCATTAACAGAAGTTATAATCATTTTATATTTTTAATCCTCAGGCAAAGTTATTTTTGTTTCCTTTTCAAGATTCAACAAAGAAAAGTTTCGGTTTAAGAAAATGAGCATGTCGACGTGTTTTGGGTCAAGGCGATTTCGTCTTTCTTGAACAATGTAACCAGCAGCACTGAAAACTCGTTCTGCTGGTGTGGACGTTGCTGGCGTAGATAAATGTTGACATGCGACATCACCCAAAGCTTCCCAGCATGCTTGTTTCCAAAACTGGAGAGGGTTCTCACTTTCATCAATGATTCGTGCTTCAGTGTACTGTCTCCAAACTATAAGCGCATCTGAGTGATAAGTTGTGACACCTTCAATTTCAGTAGTTCCAGAATGTTTCTTCAGGAACGCCAATAAGGTTCCTCCTTTCTTGCAGCTAGATTCAGGAGAAGCAGCAGCAGACGCTGATGTTCCAGGAACATCAGGATGGCCTGGCTCGCTATATCTTTTTTTCATTGCAGCCTCAATTTCTCTGACGATTTGATCACAAGCATTTGCTAGATTCCTGTCTTGTCGAAATGCTCTCTTTTTAAAGCGAGGATCGACCAGAGTAGCCAATCTACATACAGTACGTTCTTCATAAGGTAGCAGTCTTCTTTCTACTCCTTATACCAATGCCTTCCTAAGCACCTTAACACAATCACTGTTTATTTTTCGTTCAGTTTCTTTCAATTGGAGACCAATTCCTTTCACAATCGGTATTACGTTGGAAATTGTTGCATAAAACTCACCGGACAAGTTCTCTGTTGCCTCATAAAAAGGCTTCAATGCTACAACAGCCTCACTTATAATTGATAGCTCTTCTCTCGACAGGGGTTCTGGCGCATCTGACAATGACGTGAGAGCGATTATTAACACATGTTTCAACTGTTCAATTCTTTGTAACATGAGAAAAACAGAATTCCAACGAGTAGGAACTTCTTGGATTAATTTCAACACATACCTGGATTGTTCTTTCTGGATAGAGCTCAGTTTCTCGGTGGCAAGAGCACTCGATCAGAAATATGTCACAATTCTTTTGCATTTGGTGACTATATTTTGAAAAGCACTGCAGTCAGCATGCTCGAAAGCATCATTCACGGTCAAATTGAGTGTGTGGGCTACACATGGTATATGCCGAGGACGTCCTGTGATCATAGGTATAGCAGCTTTCATGTTGCTAGCGTTGTCTGTCACAATGCAAGTTATTTTTTTCTCAATTCCGTATTCAAGAAGAATGGAATTAATAGTAGACGCTATGTTTGCTGCCGTGTGATTACCAGGAAGTAACCGGGTTGCCAATACAGCGCATTTTAGATCGAAATCCAAAATAAAATGGCATGTTACAGTAATGTAGGGATGTGTATTAACTGAAGTCCATAGGTATATCCATGGCAACGCGAAGTACAAATGTTGGGATAGCAATTTTTTCAAACTAACCTTGCCTTCGTCAAACATTTGCTGACAGACTCTCACAATAGTACCTCTTGAAGGTACCTTGAATTTAAAATCAAAGCCGGACAGCAAATTTAGAAATCCTCTGTCTTCCACAACACTGAAAGGTTGAAAATCACTGGCTATGAATGCAGCTATTAGCTTTGTTAGAGACTTGTACTTATCAGAGTTTCTCTCATACGTCTTGTCCGAAGATAAATATTGAGTGATTCCACTTCCAGCAATTCTATTTAGGTTGTCAGAGTTCTCATTTGAGTTTACTGAGAGTGAGTCAAAGGAGGTTCTGTGTTTTCTCATTAGATGATCTTTAATATTAGACGTATTGCCCGAAGTTTTGTATTCGGCCTTGCATAAACGGCACTTCGCGAGTTTTTTCGGCCCTACATCCCGATCAAAAAAGTTCAACACGTCTGATTTTCGTTTTGCACTCATGTCACTCCATAAATTAATTCGACTAAACACTAAACACACACAGCAGACAGCACAGTGTAGGATACCAATACCAACCAGCAAAAAACACAACAGAGAAATTGTCAAAACAGAAGGTTTAGCCTAAAACCTTCTTGATATCTCGCAATAATATTCAGAGAGGTTTGTGTTGGAAATCAGTGGCAACAAAAAACTATATCCTTACCCGTACTTGCAGCCAAAAGAACTATCGATACTATCGATATGTAGTTTAACTTTTGATAGTATGGAAACTATCGATAGTCCAAGCTATCGATAGTTTCCCATCACTAGTTTGCAAGGCTGTTTGGGACGCCCTGCGAGAGGAAGCTTTTCCGGCTCTGACTCAGGAACGTTGGAAAGAAATTGCGGTAACTTTTTACCAGCGAACCCAATTTCCAAACTGCATTGGGGCGATTGATGGCAAACATGTCAGGATTAAAAAACCGGATCACAGTGGATCCCTATACTATAACTACAAGAACTTCTACTCAGTGGTACTACTTGCAATCGCCGATGCAGATTACAAGTTTATTTACATCGATGTTGGCGCTATGGGCAAAGAAGGCGATAGTTACATTTTTGAGAGGAGTGATTTCTTCAAGAAACTTGAAGACGACCAACTTAATATCCCGCCCAGTCAACCACTCCCTGGAACAGTTCGCCCTCACATCCCATTCATGTTTATTGGAGACGACGCTTTTTCAATGTCTCAGCGTGTCATGCGACCATTCAAAGGCAAAGTACTGTCAGAAAAGAAGAGGATTTTCAACTACAGATTGTCAAGGGCTCGCCGAAATGTTGAAAGTTCGTTTGGTATACTAGCGAGCAAATGGAAAATTTTCCAAAAACCCATCAACGCCTCCGTTGAATTGACGAAATTGTTGATAAAAACTTTTTGCGCTCTTCATAACTACGTCAGACGCAGAGATGGGTTCAATGAGGATGATGTGAACTCGGATTTCCCTTCTACAGATCGAATCGATACAAATCCCCCACCATCTTCCCTTCACGCGAACAGAATTCGAGAGGTATCAGCCGATTATTTTGAGTCAGATATTGGGAGCGTCCCATGGCAACGAGACTACATGTAATCATTATTTTGGAGTGTTTTATGAATTTATGTATCTTCTTTTACTTTTTGCTCCAGATTCAACTATAAATATTTTACACATTATTACTGTTATATTATACAACACTTCTAAGTATCTACCGTGCATGAAATGAATTTTCACTTATAATCAACTTTATAAAAAATTAGTGTTAGATTTTCACTTACTTATCGTGTTCTTCTCTCCTTCTCCTTTTCCTGCAAAATCTTCACAGAACACACTGCACACTTGAATCCACGCAGATCTTTTTTTGTTCTGTCATTGTAGGAATCATGACGAATATCCCAAATTTCGGGATATTTTTTTACTTCTTCAATGAATCCTTCGAGATCACTTTCCACACGAGCAAGCACACGTCCATAACTGCGTCCATGTGGGAGAGTGTGCATCGACTGATTGTCAAGCAGGTACTAGGGGACCGCAGTTGCGTCATGTTGACGTAGCGGTACCGCTCACAATCCCTTCCAATAATCGCCCGCCAGGTAAGGAGCGGTACCGTGCGATGACCTCAGGCTTGTGTGCATCGGCTCAATGACCTGTGGGTTTTTCACTACCGCAACTGCGGCGGCGGAGAGTTACCGTTTGTTCCGGCGGAGCACAACTCGGTTGTGAGTTGGGTTAAGTTTAGATAACCGAAGTGGTGGGGATGAGTTCGGAAAAGTTGTTGAGTTGTGTTGGGTTTATAACCCGACCGCTGGAACGCGCAGTTTGTTTCCGACAGACTGCGCTGTGGTCGCCCGTGGAGTGGCCACCTCGGTAGGGCAGCGAAATGGATACAACCACTCAACTCCTCAAATCTCCGTATTTTTCAATATTCCTTATTTTTATGAAAAACTAGGGGAAAATTGTGTACTTGTTAACAAACGGGGGTAGTGGTCTAATATGCTATCTACCGCTAGTCCGCTGGTTCAGTATGCTATCTACCGTCAGTCCATTGGTTCAATATGCTATCTACCATTATGAATTATATCTACCAAAGAAGTAAATATGGTGGAGCTTACCTAAATATATTTTTCGCTTCTACAGGAAGCTCGTCAAAAGGACTGCATGAGATTACTGCATGAGGGACGTTTGTTTCAGGTCGTCAAAAAATGCCGAAAAAGGGTCCTCGGGATGGATGGACCTCCACCACTCTTCCGTTAGTTTTCGGTTTAGTATAGGTAGGCTTGACACTCCGTGCGACTTGATGCCGTATCTAACCTTGATAACGCGCCACAAGCTCTCGATCGTCTGCGTGTTGGCTCCTGAAGAAGGGTCAATAAAATTCTCGGAGTGATTTACCGTTTCGTGCACGTATCCATGATCACTCAAGGTGCTATATGCTCTCCACTGGTCAGACATAATTTTTGTGCCACGAGCAACTTCATTGAGGATGATTGGGAGCAACGTGGCTCGATCGCGTTTTTCGACAACAAACAAACGTCTCTCCAAAACTGTGTCGTTTCCGCGACAACATAATCCGAAAACCCATGGACCTTGGATACGGGCTCCATAATTACGTTGGGTTTGAGTGTCAGCCTCTTCTTCGCTGTCGGGTTCGTCCTCATCCCGCTCATCCTCGTCATTTTGTGCCGACTTGCGATCGCTTGCCAAAATTCTACCCCTATTGTATTTCCTCTTCCCCTGAAAAAGGGATTCGTCGATTTCAACTACCATGCCCGGTCCTCCCATCTTGCGGCGCTTCTCAAACATTTCCACACAGACATCCCGGCATAAATTGTACCAGTCCACTACCGTTGATTTGCTTCTTTCAGTCCATTTACAAACGTCACTTACCGGAACCAAATTGCACCACATCCACACCAACTCAACGATACCACACAGAGACATACCACTATTGCACCTCCCGTTCTTGTCTTCGTAAGTAAAAAATTTATTAGTTTTTCGAATGGAATAAAACGTTTGGCATCCCTTTTTCTGGCATCGCAGGTACACAGTTTTGATAAAATTTCCCTCACTATCCCGTTTCCGACTAGCTTTGGTAACTTCTTTTAATGCACTCCCGCATTCGACGCCGTCTTTAATTTTAGAACACAGCCTTGGATTATTATCGGGCAAAACACCTTTCTGCTTCAAAAACTTGACGCACATTTCATCGTTCAATATTACATGTCTATACAGCTCACTCAATTTCATTTTAAAATATAATTTTAAAATAACGAAAATATCACAGATAACTATCACAGAAACACAGAAACACGGAAAACACGAGGATTATCACAGCTCATAACAAGGACGGCGCACGACTGAATTAATCACAACGTGGTTTGATTGAGCCTTGCATTGTTTACCAGGGGCAAAGGTGTGAACACAACTTGAAGCGAATGAGACAAGTCGGTAGATAGCATATTGAACCGAGAGAAGTGCACCGTAGATAAACGCCTGGCAAGGTAGGGGACGGGCGCGCAGGTAGATAGCATATTGGACCACTACCCAAACGGGTTGCTGGCCAGGCATTTCTCAAACTTTAGGGACCTACCTAAGTTTGAGGTCTGGACAGCAACACGTTTACTAACATGCACACATTTTCCCTCATTTTCATATCGTCGGCACAATGACAAAAACGCGAATCTGAAAAATTCAAATATCGGGATATTTGGGTTTGAAGTTCAGCTGACTTCAGTAAATCAATAAATGTGTACCTGAGATGCTTTTCGCGGTTTTTCATTCGCACTGAAAAAGATCAACGAGGTCTAAGAGTTTTTTTGGCGAAAAAACATCAGGGGGGTGCTAGGAAGCAGATTCGTGCTCTTTGTCGTGGTAAATCTTTTGTTTACTTCAGATTCGTGAATCCACTCTTTTCATTCCGAATGTTTTCCAGATGATTTCGGATCCAAATTTCCCAGGAATAATGCAACGATTATTATCTGTGCAAGTCACAGCTACAGATAGCTAGGTACCTGGTCATTAATATTATTGGAATTAAAACGTAAAATCCATTCAATTTTATTGAAAAAAAACTATTATAATTCACTGAGAGTAAAAAAAAATGAAGAAGTAAAAGAGAGAGTAAGTGGTGAGAGTATTACCTAAGAGAGAGTAAAATGAAGAGTTATTATTAAGAGTGTAAAAGACGTTCTGGAGTTACTCTTCGTCAGAAGTAGTGCAGCTGCAGCTGTCGCTGTCATCATGTCGGGAAAGTGGGTGCCTCTCCCCGCGATCATTTCCATGTTTCAACCCCAAGTAGAACTCATGGTATTCAACAGGTATCGTAAGGTCAGTGCACATCTTTTTCAAATCTTGGTACTTGGCCGTTGAAATCTTCAGAGAATTTGGGTATGCCTTTGGTACGGTGGAGTTGGAGTTGTTGTTCCTCGGTCGACCTCTTGTTTTTTTCCCCGATGGTTGAGCTGTTATGTACTCATCCTCGTATTTTAATTTATAATTTATTTCCGCGGAACCATCTTGTTTGGTGAATAAGATGGAGCAAACTTTTTTCCAAGGGACAATCGTTTTTAGGGGTTGGGATTGAGATGCAAAATTGTAGAAGTCGTGATGTTTCAGCTGAGTTACGACAAATGGCCTGGGGTTTTTCTTGCGCACCGGACTATCTGAGCCCAGCCTTCGGGGGAATAAACCGGTACATTTTTGGACTTGCGTTCGATTTTTGAATGAATGGAATCACATTCCATTTCAGAATGTCCAGGTTCAAAAAATGACAAACGGATACTCTCCAAAACCGTTGTTTTCAGCAAATAAAGGCACATGGCTGCCACGATGGATTTCTTATTTTGGCCCCCACAACTGTCCGACATCATTCTCAGGGCCTTCAACTGAGGAGAATTCCCCAGCATGGTAGTTACGTACTTGAAAATACAAGTAGCAATCTCGTTAGCCCCTCTGTTTCCCTGTGTTTCGTCCCACAAAAAGCAATGCCCATCGTGAGACCTTAAATCAAAAAGAGTAAAATTATAGACTGCAAGCTTCCCTAGATAGAATATTTGGCCTGCAGGTCCCTTGGGCGTACATAAGACTGCCTGTAGGTCAAAGTTTATGGAAAGTACCGAGGGTTCGTTCATCGCTAGCTGCTTGTCATCGTCCCGACATTGCCGAGCTGCTTCCTTGCGAAGAAGGTGCTGCTGATATTTTTCATTCAGCATTTCCTTTTGCTCATCCGAGGCGTTAGCATACGACCAACACAAGTTGCATTGATCCTTTTTTGGTCGGAAAAATCCGACATTATAAGTGCGAAAAACTTGCCTGAATTTTTCAAATGAAACTTTGCGGCGATTGTCTTCTGAGCATCTGCGAGAGTACAATCTGTAAATAATACTTATATTTAACGATGGACTCAGATACTTTTTGGAGGTTGTCTTCCGGCAATAGTGTGATTCTATTACTGGGAATGATTCAATAAATAATTTGATGAAGTTCAAAGCAGAATCGTTCAATTTATGCTTGGGAGCATGCTTTCCGCGTTTGTCCCCAACTACAACCCCATTTTCATCAGTTTTATTTTCTGCAGAACGCATCAAAGAATCCGTTACATTAAACGTTGCCATGAAAAAACGTCGGCAAACCTCCTTTTGGACCCCATCAACTGTTAGTGTATACTGTCTGGTAAAAGCCCGACGGGAAGGGCCTTCGACAGTGGATCTTTTTTTCTTTTCCCTGATAATGTGTTGGGAAATAAATACCCGCTGATCATGAATGGTACTTAAATTCCTGAAGGCTTCGTAAATGCTTCTCCGTTTTTGGTCTGGTACCACGGTGATGCAGAGATGGTCTTTGTTAGAAGCACAAGGAGCCGGGAGCATTGGACGCGGAGCTTTCTGGTTTCCCTTGTGGCTGACGTAGGCCTCCCCTCGTATCCTGAATTTCTTAATTGCCTCCTTCTCCGAAATTTTTCTTTTTTTCTTCAATGGTAATGGACCTGTGAAGCAAAGTCAGTTTTTGAAAGGGTGTCTCTTCACATTTCAATAATAATTATTTTCTCTTGAACAGAGCTGGCAAAGAAAATTATCATCCCTTCTTGCGCTCTAAAAGGAAAGTCTCATGGAATTTTTTAGCGAATTTTCGAAGAAAATTCTAGCTATTTTTGAAAAAAAAATTTTTCCTGGTTGGTTATTTTTGTCACAAGCAATGATTTTTTCCCAGAAAAATCGACTGATTTTGAAAAACGAAGTTAGAGGGGCGAGGAATTAGGACGTCACGTTCCATAGGTAGCTGCCAACTTGCAGAAAACGCGGTCCCGCCGAATATTTTTGATATTCCCTAATGTTTTCAATTCTGCCTCTTTTCTCCGGAATTTCAAGTTCCTGCCTTGTTTCTAGGACGAGTACCTACATACGAATGGAGAAAAAAAAAATCATGAGACATTCCTATTAGGTACTTATGGCAATATTACGGTACCTAATATAACAGAAAAAATCGTCGGGATGAACGATGTATTGAAAAATGCCAACCTTCTGCCATCCCTGATGCTGATGCTTCCACATTCTTGCTTTTCGATTGACTCAGAGGTACGCGGCTCCCACTTTCTGACCCCGTATCGGTTTCTTCATCGAAATCTGATGGGACGTAATTGCACCTATAGATGACACATTAAGAATTTTTTTCCCGTTGATGCTCCATAGCAAACTCACTGAATGTTATTTTTTGTAACTTGACTTATCATAATAGCCCCTTACTGTTGCCTTTTAGGAAATAACCCTGAAGGACCCCAAAAGTTACTTAAATTTTGTATGTATACATTTTTTTTCCACTGATCAATTGGCACCTATAGATGACAGAGAAATTTAGCGCGGAACCTAATTATGACAATGACAAAACCTGAAGATGACATATGAGTTTGTTCACAGTTTTTAATGAAGTAAAGAGGCAACAAACAATTAGACAATTATTAAACACACTTTAATAAAAAATATTAAAAAATTAAAGTTTTTCCATATCGGGAACATTGAAAATGTCTCTTGTTTTACTGAATTTTACAGGTGTGCTGATTTTGCAAGGTATTTCGTCCCATGAATAGAATAATCTATCTTCTCTTGCCGGCCATTTCCATAAGTGACCATTGCGAACCATTGCCGTGACAATGGCGCCGCCATCTTTGAGTTCAAGAATCCGCCCAGGAAAAAATTTGCCATCGTAGGATACGGCAACGTACTCCCCAATTTTCTTCTCAGGGGCCTGCATCTCTAAATCAGCATCTGAGCTAGTATTTTCTTCCCATTCTCCTCCAGAAGATGATCTTGAACTATGAATACAGTCCAAATCCGATTCTTATGAATCCTCTTCCTCTTGTTTTCTTGCTTTCTTCCTTTTTTTGGAGTTGAAGACTAGTTGGCGGTTTGCAGCTCGTTTCAATTTTTTCTCTTCCTGTTCTTTTTTCTTCTGTAACCGCATAGCTAGCCGCTTTTGTTTTTCCTCTTCTTTTTTCTTCTTCTCACTTGATTTTTTCTCATGGTAGAGCTGCCATTCGGCAGATGAAACAACAAATGGGACTTTTTCTTTGAATTTCCTCTTTTTCTCTCCTTGGCTTTCCTTAGGCCAAAAAAGGGTTTTTTTGAATGGTGAAGCGATAAATGAGCTGGTAGATGCAATAGGAGCAGTTATGTCGGCAGTAGATGTAGAAGGAACTTCATCTGGTTTTGGAGATGCTGGATGAACCAATTCTGTCACTTCAGGTGGGCTATTTTCTGGCTGTTTTGGAGATGCTGGATGAACCAATTCTGTCACTTCAGGTGGGCTATTTTCTGGCTGTTTTGGAGATGCTGGATGAACCAATTCTGTCACTTCAGGTGGGCTATTTTCTGGCTCTGAAGGCCCCGCCAGGATCATTTCTGACTCCATTGTAGGGTCTTCATTTGGGCTTAGAGGTGCAATTGAAGGAACCTTGTCAGCCTGTTCACCTGAGGTTTCATTTGCCACAGACGGGATAATTATTGTGGAAGTATAGCCTGCCTCGAGTGCAGACACCTTCTTCCATAATTGATAAAGAGAATGATCTACTATCGGTAGAATGCTTTCATCTCCCTCACTAAAAAGTTTTAGTTTCTCTTGTCCAATCAGAGACTTCAACATTGGAATAAATCCGGGACAACACAGTTTTTTTTCTTGAGGGCGGTGAGTTTCATTCACCCTTTTCTTCATGCCCTCATTGACAGTAACTGCTAAAGGATTCCATGGTTGTAACCCACACTTTTTAAACCCATTTTTTAATATTTCGGGTCGATATGACTCCTGTAGCAGCTCTGCAAGCAAACCACAAAAGTTGGCTTTTGTTACTTCACCTCCATTTAATCGATGCTGCATAGTTTTCTCTTTCCAGGAGGACTTTAATGTGTGGAACACTGCCACATCCATAGGCTGCAGCAAGTGAGTCGCATTCGGAAAAAGAGCAATTAAAATTATGCCATTCTCACTACAGAATTGGCTGACCTCAAAAGACAAGTGCGAAACATGACCATCAACAAAAAAAATTATGGGTCTAGAAATTCCCTGTTTGTCAAGCCACTGAATGAATTGGTTAGCCATATACTCATAAAAAATAGCGCAATTCATCCATCCTTGCTCACTTTTTCCTATCACCCATGATGAGGGGATCTTCTCAGAGATATACAAGGGTATTCTAGCATAACGAAACACAACCATTGGTGGAGCCAGTTGTCCTGCAGCATTCCCATTAAACAAAACGGTTATGCACTCCTTCCCGTCGTTTCCAACTGATTGGTAAATATTGTTGCTCCCACGCTCGGCTAAAACTTTTCCTGCCTTAGGTTGTAGAAAAAACGCTGTTTCGTCAGCATTGAACACGCGCGAGGGGTCATTCAAAATGTCCAGATATCCGTGGTCTTTTAAATAGTTTTCAACTTCTCTCTTCCATGCATCAAGCTGCTCCTGCGTTACTGAACTCCGGCTTTTTGTAAGATTTTGAGCAACACGATTAGAAATCCGTGGATGGCGGTCCATAAAACCCTTGTACCATTTTTTGGACGGTAATTTTTCTTTGAACGCATCTTTCCCCAATTGCGCTGCCAGCCGCTGGACACTGAACAAAAACGTTGCCTTTGACACAGGAAACCCCCTTTTTGCGATTTCTACTACCCAATTTTCTAATAATAACTCTTCAGTACTTGTAAAAGTAGTATGAGCCCCCATTTTGCGCGATATGGGGTTGATTCCCTTTACTTTGCTCCTAATAGTTGATCGAGGTATGCCATACTTTTTAGCAGCAGCATAGATGGGCATGCCACAAGCCACGTCATCAAGAGCCTTCAACAACACCTCTTCTTTGTACTGCAAAATTTTCTTGGGAGCCATTCTTCTGAAAACAAATGATTTTTTTTAGATCCTGAACATGACAGTGATAACCTAAAGATGACACAGCCTGTCATCTTAAGGTTCCTGAGATCAAAACGAGTCAAGAAAAAAATACTTGTATAATGATTAATTTTTAAAGCCTAAGGCAACCTATACATACATTATTTGCAAGAACCTAAAGATGACAAAACGATCATCTTCAAGTAACATCCCACTTTTGGGAACCCAAACATGACAGAGGGCTTATCAGACATAACCTAAAACTCAAACTGTTCTGTGAGACCAAGGGTAGAGTTTAAATTAAGTAATCTAAACATAAGTTATTCAATATAGAACTAAAAACTGTATACAATGACTTAGAACCTTAACTAGTATAAAGCCTTACCTTGTCAGATTCAGTAGTCTCGGTGGAAAAACACTGAATAAAACGTTAGTTGAGTTTGAAACATCGTTATAGCATGACCAACTTGATTAGAATGGATGTTTACAATCATCCTGACTTGGCAGAAGAGTCATTGTTGCCAACAAAACAACGATCATTCCCGCCACTTCCTTTGACGTCTTATTTTTTCAAATTCTACTTCATACTGTCATCTATAGGTGGTATGTCATCTATAGGTGCAATTACCTTACTCCTCAGGTGTCTCAATATCCTCAGCCTCGGATGAGGACGAATCCACCAAACCCATGTCTGTTGATCTTCTTGTCAAGTGGAGGTCATCAACGAGTTCAGGTTCATTGCGGCGTCGAGCCTCGAGGATATCCATCATCAACGAAGCGCGTGAAGTTATTACTTTCTTCTTATCCATTCTCGAATGGGTACAGTAGGTACGTAATGTAGGTATGTGAATAAATCAAATACGGAAGAAAGCAAACAGCAAAGATGATTATAAATAAATTGCGGTAAACATTGGGGAACTAGCGAAGGTGAAACCAAGATGGCTTTGAAATGAATAATGACATAAATGAGTGGGATTTGAACAGCTGTGGGAGACGGAAACAGACGCGAATCTGAATAAACTGTAGTAGCTTCGCAACGACTAATACCCGAATCTGCTCCCGCCTCAAATTCATACAGCAACAAAACCGCGAATCTGATGATTCGCGTTTTTGTCGTTGCAAGATTTGTAAACTTGGCAGTTTCGTGTTTCTGGACCTCAAATATTTTGGTGTTCCCATGGATACATAGGGAAACCGTTTTTTCCTATGATAGACTGGAGTATGGTTGTTTTAAATATGATTTTATCCCGAAGTAAACAAATTTGCAGATTCGCGGTTTTGTCATTGTGCCGACGATATGTAATAATGGGGTGTACCCACACGATTTTTTTCATTTTGAAAAATTGCTTTTCAACATTTTTTTTGGATATGTAGTTACCTACGGACAAGCTGCAACTTCTTTAAATTACCCATTTTCGTGATTTGTTGATATATTTTTTGTTCGTTAAGATTAGTCATTTCTTGTCGATAATTTCTTGTCAGCACAGGTAGGTACGACTGAAATACCATTTTTAAATTACCATTGTCGTACCAAAACTGTTTGGGTTTACTACCCTGTGATGAGGCGTTTAGTCGTCATACCGCGATCTCCTTCTGACTTTAATTCGACAATTGCGATTTTTTTTATTTTACAAATATTGAATAGGTAGGGGAGACCGGGGCCAGTTGGCATAGTTTTGGGTTTTCGATTTTTCTAATTTTTTGTATTGATTCTATTTCAAAAACTGAAATTGCCTGTGTTACTGCAACTCTTGAGCTACAAAATCCCCACAAGAATGGTTCTTTAGAACACCTGTAGGAAGCCCTACATCAAACCCAAGGCAACAAGAAAACTGTGCCGACCTACCCCGTGACCGGGGTAAGTTGGCATATCCATTGGGGTAGGTTGGCATATGTCCTGTAGCAACAGTACGGGGATTTGGGGATGGTTGGCACACCAATTGTGTTGGTACCTACCTAACTTATAACTTAGGTTTCTACTAAAACTCAGGTTCCGAAATTGATAAACGATAGTCAATCAAATGAATAAAGTCTTTATTGATGCAAAATGCAAAGATTGGAATGCAGAATCATGTAAAATTAACAACATAATCAGTAGCTGACACCTTGATTGGTTTGTCAATTCGTTTGCAAACATCTCCTGGCTTATACCAAATTTCATCTTTCTTGCTTGGCCAATTCCAAAACTTTCCTTTTTTTCCCATTGTGCTTACAAGGAAATCCTCCTTATCAACAGCTGTGATTACGCCAGGGTATTTTTTTGAAGAATAAGTCACTAGAACAAAGTCTCCAACTTCGAGGTCACTGGGACAGTCAGGTGCCATTTTGTCCCCACCCTGTTCATCATGCTCCCTTTGACTAGGAGGCGCAGGGTATGGACGAGTTGGTTGGAAAGAAGTTCCAGGACGAGGATTGTCCAAGAGGGCAGGGGCCACGTCATCCTCGTCTTCGTCTTCGTCCACATCAAATGTCAAACTATCTTCACTTTCAGCATAGGACACCTCATCAGAATCTTCGTCGTTTGAGCTGGTAAAATCGGGTTTCCGTGGTTTTTTCTTTTTTTGTTTGAGGCATTTAGGTTTGCAGATTTTGTTTGCCTTCTTCATCTCCTGATTTTGTTTTTCGTTTCCAACTTTTGTTTTGTTTCGCTTTTCTTTCTCCTCTGACAACAACCTTTTCACTGGCGAATCTGTTAAAATTTCAGTAGACCTTCTCTTACGGCCTCGGTTTGATTGTTGTCGTGGAGCTGCCTTGGTAAAAGGCCTTATGGCTTCAGGTGTGACCCATGAGGGTGTTGCCATTGGTGCTTCTGGATGATCTGCGTTGTCATCTACAGCATTACAGTGTGAGTCTGCCACTGAATCACCCGATGGTACATTGCTCAAGGTGGGATCAGGACGGTCAGTGGCAAACCCTGGCATAAATTCAGAGTCTATGAAGATATCTGGATTGAATGGAACTATTCCAGATACTTTAAATCCACTCGTGATGTTAGCCGGTGTTGCAGCTAATGGCAAAGCTACTTTTATAATTGCCGGAATGTCATAGATGGTCATGGGTTGGCCAGGGTGACTGGTAACCCAAGCGTCACAAGCAGTGTTGACAAACTTCTTGAGGGGTCCATAAACTGAGCGATCGAGGGGTTGCAGTTTGTGACTGCAGTGTGGGGGAAATGACAGCACAGTTACCCCATTTTCTTTTAAATAATCCAGAGCCTCGACTGAGAGATGTGAGTCATGGTTGTCTAGCAGAAGGAGGAGTGGGCGGTCAACCGAGCTCCTCGAAAAACGGACAAAATGATGAGCGAACTTCAAGAAGCATTTTTCAACCATCCATCCAGACGAGTTAGCATCCCCCTCACAGTTGTCCGGCCCACTTGCCACAAAATGTGGTTTGTAGTTGACTCTGGGGAAAATCAAGAATGGCGGGATTGAGTTTCCTCCAGCAGAAACTGCCAACGCTAGAGTAACCAACGACCCCCGTTCCGCAGATGTCATGCGACCAATCTGTTTGAAACCTCTCCTTGCAACAATTCGATCAGGTTTTTGGACAGTCGTTATTCCAGTTTCGTCCATATTCCAAATGTCATGGGCGGTAACTTTCAGTCTGTCCAAAACAGTTTTTAAATTCTTAAAGAAAGCTCCAACATTATACGGATTGAAACTTGATGCTCTGGCCAAACTGGTGGCTTCAGGAGTTCGGAGAGAGAGATGAGGATGCCTCTTCAAAAAATAAGAGAACCAGTCAGGTCCTGCCATCTCATTCTGGGGCCAGGATGGCGGCATCGTCAAGTTGTTCTTGGCTGCATATTGATAGGCAAACTTACAGACCTCCTTCGGGCTCAAACCAAAGTATATGTCAGAAGCTTTTGTCACATATTCTGCCAGCATGTATTCTTGTTCTGACGTGAACACCTGTAGAATAGAGCAATTCATTAAATGGATGAATCTTGATTCTTCCCGACAATGCCAAGAATTCAACTAAGTAGGTTGATAAGTAGGTAAGCAATATTATTTACCTGCTTCGAGGCAACGTAGCCATATGATTGTTCTTCTGAGGTTGAAGCCTCTTTTCTTTTCTTCGCGCAGTAGCGTGCAAGCGTTCTTACAGGGATTCCATAGTCCTCTGATACGGAAGCAAGACTCTGCCGCTCTTCCAAGTGAGCATTGACCGCAGCTACCATTACTTCGGGAGCAACTGAACCCCTATTTGTTTTTCTTTTCCGATTTCTCATGACTGTTAAACACAATAAAGTTCCAGTTAGATACACATTTCCATCATTAAAAGATAGGTTTTCTGGTTTACATACACAGCAAGTTAATTTGGTAGCAGATTATAGGTCTGGTATTTCCGCACAAATCACACTGGGGTGCGTTGGCATAAGCCCACGAAAAATTACTTATGCCAACGAGCCCCAAAATAAATGTGCCAACCAGCCCCAACAGGACGCCCCAAGGTAACATGGCCGCTATTGGTTTGAGAAACAAGATTTTGGAATGTTTCGCCGGTGGAATCCGTTCATCAGATCAAGGAGAATCCCCAAAAATTTTAACACAACAATTTTGCAATACACAGTGCATCAGAAAACATATTGTAGAGAGGAAAATATTCACTTACCAGGGCAAAAAGTTCGTTTTTTGAGTTGAGATCCACTGTGTAGATCTGACTGGCACAACACTTTGCTTGCGACTGAGGGACAGTGGGAAGGTCACATGACCAAGATGGCAGCCCACTCCAGCTTCCCGCTGATTTTTAAAAGGCACTGTGCCAACCTGCCCCTTATGCCAACTGGCCCCGGTCTCCCCTACTTATGGCATTTATATAAAAGTGATGTTACAATACAACAATGCTTACTACTCTCTCTTCTTTCCTTCATTTTGGTCACATTGGCCTTCTTTCTATTAGTCAGAATTGGCTACACATCTGTCGTAATGCTCCTGTAAACCATTCTCAAGAAACTTCGTAGAAAATCTGTTACTGTCGACTCCTTTGAGACTTACTGGGTGGATCCCCCTGGAGTCCTAGATAATTAATTTTTCAAGTACCACATCCTTGATTATCTTAACTACGAGCAACCCACGATTTGACTACTGGTCGTTCCATTACTTTATACTGCTGAGTAAACATATTGCGTCAGCAACATGATCCCGAATAAGCGATAAAACCGCGATGGAGAAACACCCCTACCAACATACTTAAATATTAAGTGAATATTAAAAAAAACACGACTTGGTATACGTATGTATTTTATTTATTAAGTATTTTATTTATTTAGTCAATATTCAGTCAATTCAGTCAAACAAGTGATCTGTAAGGACATAATATTCTCGATATGCGACCCCATCTGGGGCGTCGTGGCTGGCGTCATCCTCGTCGTCGTAGACCTCGATGTTCTCCGTGACGTTGTTGACTTGTTCCCTCGTAGTAACTTCCTGTTCATCAAGGAAATCGTCACCAATTGAAAGGTTGTGTAGGACGCAGGTTGCTCGGATGAAATGGACGAGATCTACTATGGTTCTAAGTTTGCAGTGGAACAACTGACGAAATTTTTGCTTGAGCCGTCCAAAACAGTGCTCCACTACGATTCGGGCTCTGCTGAGTTTTTTGTTGAAATTTCTTTTTCGACGGCTCAGCAAACCTGCAACGAATAGAGCAGAAAAACATGAATCACTGCGCCAACTATCATACTTGGCAGCCATCCTATCATTCAAACATGTGTACCTGTATCCTTGAATGGAGTCAGTACATTTCTTGAGCATGGGTATGCACTGTCTGCAACAATCACGTATTCTCCACATCTTTCAGCAAGATGCTGGCCAAGAGGCGATGTTCTAAAGACACGAGCGTCGTGGAGGGAACCAGGGTACCCAACGAACAAACTTTTAATCTTCATTTTGTCGTCGGATGTTCCCTGCAACTGAAATGTTACACAGTGCTTTAGAGAGAGAGAGAGAGAGAGAGAGAGAGAAGAAGCATATTTATTACTTGGTACATACGAAAACATTTATACTAAATGGATCTGGGTAGAAAAACGATCGATAGGATTTTAATACATGAGTAAAATTACTACATACCTCTTGCCCAGGTTCCTTATTTCAATGACTGAATTTGCCGAAATAGGCTAAGCCCGTGCTTTGGCAAGAGTTGCTGTAGTTTTAATTCAAGTTCCTTATTCAAATGCTTAGGTAAATACCTGGATGGAGAAAATTTTTCTTTCTATTGAAGAAGGATGTTGCGTCTTCGGTAGGGCGATCGATCACGTTGGGAAGGAATGGAAAGGCATGCCTAAAGCCGTTGGCTATCCGGACCTTCTCTGCCTCCGATGGCCACTTGATTACGTCAACGGCGATTCCGCTTAGGTAAAAAATCAAGCGCCGCGAGACTCTGTGCAGGCTACTGATGGTGATGTGGAATCGGTCTGCCACGTTCCTGAATGATGCCGTTTGGTGACCAGCAAACCAAAGGAATAGAAGGATCTGGAAAATGGATTGGAGGCCCAGAGTAAACAAATACGAGCGTACAATGTGTGTAGAATAGACATAAAACCGGACAAATATTTTACCGAGGTACCTACCTATGTGATGATGACGATTAAGTAAACTGAGGAATTGAATGAACGGATAAGTATTCAGGTAGTAATGCTCACCTGCTGCATAGCACTCAGTTTGCCATTTCCTCCGGAGTTTTTTGGAATAATATCCTCTTCGAAAAGAAGCTCGTCATCATCCGACTCATCTTCTTCTTCCTCCCCCCAGGCTTCCTCTCGAGAAAGGAGAATTTCTGGAGAAAAACATTTTTTTAACTTCCGTTCTTAGGTAACTTTTTTGTACAACAGAGCCAAACATCACAATCATGCCAGACAATAGTAACATAATAAAACTGTAAACAAGTGCTTACTTACCCTCTAAACAGTCAACGTCAGATTCATCGTCAAGGAGACAATCAAGCAACACATAATCCATTTGTAATCGAAAAATAAAATTACCACTTTGGTTATTAGACTGCAGCTGCAGGAGAAAAACAAGGAGTAAAAAATTTGGGAGGTTCTGGCCTGGCCTGGTTACCTTTTCACTTGTGGTTTGAAAACCCAAGATCAAGCGGGTTGGAAAAGTTTTACAACTCGACAGAACCTGGTAGACAACTCGGCTCCGCTGGAACGCGGTGACGAGTACAGTCCACCTCAACAGCAAACCTCGAGTCGAACAACTCGACGCGACGGCGTGCGCAGTGGGCCACTGCGCACAACTGGTTGGGCAACCTGTCACCGCTGGAACATTTTGATTACGTGTTTCCAATCACCTGGAACAAGGGCTTTCACTCTTTTCTTGGCACGTTCGATAAGGGCGAAATCTCTGTCACATGGAAGAAATGAATGGCCGGTAATCAAAAATTTTTGGTGAATCTCAGTGAAATAACGCATTTTCACTAAATAACTATACAGGATCCAATTATTGTTTTGGCCTGTACATCGGTCTGACCAAACGATTAATCTCCTTTCCTGGCCAGGGGGTAGTGGTCGAAATTTAGATGTTATGTATCTCAAAATGCAAGACCCGATTTCCTTTGAACCCCGTTTCGCTAGCGACTCATGCCATACAAACATGTTTGCAACATTGTCCGTCATATTGTGGATTGCCAAGTTGTATGTAGAATACTGGCGTTGGTAGTACACGTCGCCATGAGTTAACATAGGTGTAAATAAGACTTGCTGTAGGTCTACACATATTGTTATAGCATTTCTGTTTGCTGAATCTTCTGAGAGAGTCTTATATGCTTGGTCAGCTTTGCAATGATGTTGACGACTGTCAACTTCGATCGATTTCCTCTCTTCATCATTCCGAGCCAGTACTAACTTGGCGTAAAATTGATCGCACTGTTTGCATGTGTCCCAAACCTCAAATTAAACTCTCTTTTGAAAATCTTACTATACAAAGTAGAGTTTGCTGGATTATCAGGGTATTTCTGCTTAAATAAACTGTACATTTTGGAGACACTGAGATCAGGACTCAAACATTTTTTCGATGAGACATTCCTACTATAATGATTAATTTCTACAGGGAAAGATTCAATGTGCTCTCTAATGTTCCCTCTCACTGTAGCATCGATCGCATGACGACGGTTCAAGTGAGTGCCCCTCTTATCTTTTGGTGCAAGCTGACCATCTTTCATTTTTTGTTGTAAAATTTGAATTCGCCTTGGTGTAATGGCAAACGTATTACACAGTTTTTTACGACACACAGGTTTCCCATTCAAAAGAAGCTTGTCGTGTTGATGTGGAATCTGATTTACCGGTACGCCTTTTCCGTGGTTCCCGCAGGGCGATGAATTTAAGGAGTAAAAGAGACTGTTCATTGTACGTCAAACCGTAAAATTGATTAAATAAACTATGTACGTACGCAAGACTAAGAGAAATGCATCCTTTTTTCTCACAAGCCGCTGTACAACCTCGAGGATTTGAAGGTGGAACCTTTTCAGGAACGACATCACCCTTCCGCGATTGGCTTTGTATGATTTTCCACTGCCTTCCATAATTTTACGCTTCTTGTCACTCCATTCCGCGAACTGAACAGCACGTTTACGGTTATTCACTATTTCTAAATCACTAGCCGATATATTCATGATGGGAAATGAGTAAACAACAATGCAAACACACTATGAAACCTCACAGCAACAAGACTTGTTATCAGTGGGTATCAGCGCTGCCAACATGAAACGTTTTTCCATCAATCCCAAGCATGATTAGCCCCCCTTCTAGCACATTATAGTACCAAGTAGTACCAAGTAGTTGTAGTATCAAGCAAGTGACAAAGATCGTTTATCCATCAAAAACCGACTTTGTGAAAAAAACGACATGCAACGTTTTTCCAGCCACCCATTCAATTGGTCCACACTCAGTTTCCACAGTTGCATGCGGCTCCCTCAAAGCAGGATGCTTCGGCATTCGCAACATCCGCGGGCAGTACGTCCCCCAGTCTGTAACTTAAACAATAAAAAGTGTGTTAATTCACGATTTGGAAATGTTCTTGAATGAACATTAATTAATAGGTAAATGCTGTTAGAAGGAAATCTTGGAAACAGACCATACTACAGACCTCACATGACACGCTGAAAACGTGGTAAAACATAATACTTGGTTCAGCTTACTTGTAGTTGCTTGAGGTGTGACTGGTTCAGAAGCAACTTCACCAACTTCCAACATCAGCGGGCAGGACGTCCCCACATCGTTCCCTGGAGCAATACAAAGTTTGTTAACTTAAGATTCGGAAATTTTCTTGGAAATTTTATTTTTTTGGTACCTACATGCTGTATGAAGCAAAACCTGGACACATACCATACTACTGAATACATAGAATAATGATAATGAGGGGTACCAACCTTCATTACTGAACTGCTCTTCAATTTGGACTTCGTTGGTTGTGCACTCCACAACTACTTCAAACAAAATATCATTGTGATTCTCAACTCGAAAAAAAACAGCTTCTTGTAAAACAATCATCCTTCTATAAATAAATATAAATATTTACCAGAATACTCTTCGATATCATTCAAAGGGACCATTGAAGAGGAAGTCTGAGGGAGGGTTAAAACTGTGGAAGAGAGAGCAAAATATTAGTTGCACTATCCAGCTAGCACATATTGTAGGTTTACCTACTAGGAGGTAAAAAACAGGTAAATTTAATTAAAAAAAAAAAAGAAGTATTTCCAACCTCTGCAGTGTTCTGAATCGCTGTCGAATCGGCTGGGGGAACCATCGCAAGACGATTTGATCAGAGAATAAACTCTATCAAATACAGGGTCTCCCTTGAGATCTTTGCCTTGCGATGGTCCCCCACCGGTCGCGTTTTGTTCAGCACAATGTTTTCTAGTGATTTTTTTTAGTGCATCGTATTTCTGCCTCAGGTTGGCCGCAGTTCTGTACACAGCGCCGAGGTTCTGAGAGTTGAAATCCGATGCTACTTCTTTCCATTCTCTACTCTGTAAACAGACATAATGTCATTACCTAGAACCTACACAGTTTATTGCAATATTCATAATACTTCATTATTCATAAGACTTACCTTTTCCTTACTGGTTACAGCGTCTGTCTTTTTACTTTCTATAATATTTTTCCATTTTTCAACAAGTTGAAGGAGCACTACAACTTCTTCCCTGCTGTAATTCTGCAGCCGCACTCGTTTCTCCTTTTCTGCATTAGATGAGAACATCACAAACGAAAGATTTACACAAGAAATCAACGAAAGACAGACCACAATAAAGGACAAACCACAATAATCCACAACCGATCCACAAACCAATCCACTCCATATCCAATAATCCACAAACACAGAAACCGGGCAAAACTAGCGGTACACTGCTACCAACTTCGTGATTTCACATGCGATGGATAGTAAAAAATATTCATCATCCATGTTTCATTTGACTCCGCGAATAACTATCCATGGTTAACTTTTTCGTCGTACAACAGCCTTCTGCGCTATTCTCTAGATACCGTTATCAATGGTATAGTTATCTGGGCTTTTATCCCGAGTTCGTACAACCGGCCCTTAGACTGGCATCCCCTGTAAAACGAAAATTAGGACGATGGTCAGGGGGGTTCGGGGACCAATTATTATATGTTCGTGGTTGTTGCGGAACTGCAGGGATTTCGGGAGAAGGTGTTGGTGAGGGACGAGAGGATGGGGAAGGAGCTGGTGAGGAACGAGGGGATGGGGAAGGAGATGGTGAGGGGCGAGGTGAGGAAGGGGTTGGCTCAACTAGCTGTCCAATTTGGGAAACATCAATGACACTAACGTCTTCTGCAGCAGGTACAACTGAAGGGTCCTTCAGCAATCCTTCTGGGACAGTTACTTCTAGTCCAGTCAAAACAGAGCTTAAAATCAGATCTTTGCTTTTTATTCCGCCATTTAGCAGATCCCCACATCCTTTCAACGTGTTGAGTATGGGCCCCGGTTTCGGGATCAATGAAATTATATTTATGATTCACTTGTAAATGTGAAAAGCCCGCTTCTTCCAGTTGTTCAGTACTGTAACCTTTCCAACAATCTGATATTACCGTAGAACCAGGTTCAATGAATTTAACAATCTGTTCTGTAAGCGTTTTAGCACTTCTATTGGGAACTGCTACTAAGAAACGGCCCCCAGTTTCCCGACATACCCCGCCGAAAACCCATTGCTGAGGCAAAATTCGACCCGCATTACTTTTGCGTTTGGTGAACATACTCTCATCTACTTCCAAGATACGATTTCCACCTCCTACCTTACCTTGATTTCGGGATTCAACAGCGAAAGCACACACTTCCCTCATATAGTTATTCCAGTCTACAGTTGTCTCCTAGCTCATTCCTAAAAAAACTGTTCTTCACACCACGCTAAAGAGTTTAGTTCCTTGCACCAACAGTATCCGTACGAATGCCCAATTTCTTTCTACACTGTCTAATGTTACACTGCCAAAACGGTTTTCCTTCACTGAAATATAACCCCATTTCATGCCCATTCTGACAATGTTTTGTAACCGGCAACAACTCTTTTGATTGAAGGAAAGAAACAGCTTCTTCCTCAGTTCTGGGTAAGTCCCATATTAGCATACGATCACTCATATTCGGAGAATCACTGCACTACAAACTTGAGGTACGCACAATGCGACTGTACAGCTAAATGATAAAGTAACTGAACCACCAAGATAACTGTGCGATCAGATAAGCGGCGCGGCACGTGCAGCGCTGACCTTTGCCCGACGTTTTTACCTAATCAATCCACAAGTCGAGACATGTGGATTTCCACGAATAGCGATAAGCGGTAGTTAGCCTGGAAACATTTTATCTCTATAGAAATGAGAAAAAATAATAATTTAAATAATTTTAAATCGTTAAATGAGTGGCCTCCCGTTAACCGATAAGTACCAATTGTTTTGCCAAATTTGGTGGTGGTGGGAATGGTGGCGGGGTGGCAGGACGGGTGGCGGTGTCCAGGGTGGGGGGCGGAGGCGCGGGACTAGATCCTGGCGCAGGGCGTTGCGGGGTGGGGGTGTCGTAAGTAATATCGCACAAGTTAGCGGTGACGCTGACAAGGCGGGGGCGGGGGCGGGGGCCAGGACGGTGACGCTGGCAAGGCGTGGAGCCGTGGCGGGGGGCGGAGGCGGGGGACTGGATCCTGGCGCAGGGCGTTTGATGTCAGCAGGTGGGGGACGATTGAAGGAGAAGTAGTTGTTGTTGTTGTTTTTCTCAACGGGATGAAGGTTGGATAATTAAAGGTTCTTATAATATTCGAAGACGTACATCAAATATTTGCACAAGTGGGGGCCAGGGCGGTGACGCGGGCAAGGCGTGGAGCCGAGGCGGGGGACTAGATCCTGGTGCAGGGCGTTTGACGTCAGCAGGTGTGGTGACGCGGGCAAGGCGGGGAGCAGTGGTGGCGTGCGTGGGCGGGGGGGGGGGGGGCAGGGCGGTGACCCGGTATAACGTCGGATGGTTAAGATAGAGATCACCCATAATCTGACGGGGTCTCGTACCGGGCAGTTGGACGATGCCTGAGCCTTTCCCCGCTAGTTTGTCCGACACATGCTGTAATCTAAATTGTTTCGCGGTGCCCAGTGATCAAGTAGATGGGATAGCTTGCGTTACCTGCAATTCCTTTGGTTATTGTATTTGTAATTGCGCCTCTCATAGGTTTTATTCAGGGGATGGTGGATACCGTTACGAGTATAATCGTTTAAAGAGTTTTCATAATTGGCCCCACGCAGATCCAACAGCGAACGATTTAGCTAAAGCGGGCTTTTTTTATACGGGTCACCTCGACATTATTTGTAAGTGCCCATTTTGTAATGTAGAGATAGGGAGATGGTTTGAGGGTGATGAGCCGGTAGCAGACCATGAGAGGTGGGCCCCTGGCTGTAGTTTCATCAGGAATCCGGGCATGATGGAAAAATGTCCCCAGCTGTTACCTTTCGTTGTTTTATAATAAAATTATGTATGTCACTCTTTATTCTGACTAACAACTTACTTAACCTTGACAGACCATGACGTTGTGATTGTGATGGTTGGAGGTAGGGGTGTACTTGCATATATTTTCTGTATATTCATAAACAAAATAGGAATAGTACATGTGATGAATTTAGAATTTTCATCACTGTGGCGTGGAAGGAAGGTGAGTGAGTGAATTTAGGTGAAGGAGATGAAAGGAGGAAAAGTCGCAGGCGGCTGTAATCAACCGAACATCTACGACTTTGGAGGAGAGAGAGGTGGATGAGGGAATTTTACCTAGGCGGCTGTAGTCAACCGTTCATCTAGGTAAAGGAGAGGAAAGGAGGAAAGGAGAGGTCCCTTGTCTAGGCGGCTGTATTCAACCGATCATCTAGACAAGGAGGAGGAGAGAGGAGGTGAAATTCTCAGGCGGCTGTAGTCAACCGATCATCTGAGAGGGAAGGTAAGAGAGAGAAGAGAGAGCTGGTTAGAGGAAGTGTCGAATGAAGCTTGAGCGCCAGGATCCGGGGTTTTATAGTACTTGGGGGCCTCTCCCTCCAGCTCCTGGCAGGGAGCTGGTAGTGGGGCCCCAGGTTGAGTAACCCTGGGTTCTGTCGCCTGTCCCCACTCATAGCTTTATTTACGGAGCTTTAGTTTGGCGTTTGGATATTGGTGAGAACTTAATATGATAGGAGTGTTCCCGGGAGGGACTCACGACAGAGGTCCCCCCAGTTTGAACCAATATTGGTGCTGAAGGCGCAAGATGACAGGAGCTGAGGGCTACGGCAAACAAGAGGTGGTCGCTGAAGGCGCAAGGTTACAGGAGCTGAGGGCTACGGCAAACAAGAGGTGGAGCTGAGGGCGCTAGGTGACAGGGGCTGAGGGCCGAGGCAAACAAGGGTTGAGCTGAAGGCGGTTCTTAAATCTAGGAGTAGTATGTACACGTTACAGGAAGCATAGGTAGGTTATAAGTAGGTAGATTATAAGTAGGTAGAATACAACGTAGGTAGATTATAAGTAGGAACAGAAAATAAGTAGGATGAGTCGATGAATATATACAAGGCTGGTATGACAGGGGTGGTGAGAGTATTTACAGGATGATGGGAGTATTGGTCAGGATTCATAAACATTTGGCATTTATGAAAGTGATCGGTAAGGGCGAGATGAGGAGGATTTTTTTTTGGAGGGTTGGGGAATGGCGTGTATGAGTGGTTGTTGATGTTGTGCTGCGTGTTTTATGTGTCTGCGGTAAAAGTTTAACATACCCAGGAAGCGGCGGAGTTCCGTCACCGTGCGGGGTTGCGGGAAATCACTAATGGCGTGAATTTTGTCCGAGAGGGGTTTGATGCCCTCGGACGAAACTTGGTGGCCGAGGCAGCGGACGGAGGGTTGGCCGAGAACGCACTTGTCCGTGTTAACTAGGAGGCCCTCGGAGGAGAAGATGTCGAGGATCTGTTGGAGATGGCTGAGGTGTTCTTCCGGTGTCCTGGAGGCCACCAGGACGTCGTCGAGGAAGCAAAAGACGAACGGTAGGCCTCGCAGGATGCTGTCCATATAGCGCTGCCATGTCTGTGCAGCGTTCCTCAACCCGAAGCCCATTTTCACGTATTCGAATAGTCCGAACGGGGTAATGATGGCGGTTTTTTGGACGTCGGGGGGGTGAATGTTAATGTGGTGGAACGCCCTTGAAATGTCGAGTGTAGAGAAAATAGTAGCACCATGTAGATGTGACGAGAAGTCCCGTAGGTGGGGGACATTGTAAAGATCCGGCGTGGTTTTAGTATTGAGGCGCCGGTAGTCCCCGCAGGGGCGGATATCCCCATTGGGCTTCTGCACGATGTGGAGTGGAGAAGCCCAAGGGGATTTCGAGGGGCGGACGATGCCGTCGGCGATGAGCTTGTTGAAATGTTGTCGGGCTTTCGAAAGTTGAAGGGGGTGGAGTCGTCGGGCTTTCGCTGTGATGGGGGGGCCGGAAGTCTCAATGTGATGTTGGACGGTGGAGATGTGGGCAGAGGGGCGGCGCTGGGGGCGGTAGTTGAGGAGGAGGCGTTCAAATTGTGTGGGGGGGGTGGTTGATGGCATGTATAAATCCGGGTATGGGTGTTTTTGTGGCGGGGTCTATCAGGCGCGCATTCCGGACGTCGACCTGGAGACCGAAATACGCAAGGAAATCGGCCCCCAGGATCGCCTTCTCCACGTCCGCCACGGTAAAGTCCCACTCGTACGCGAGCCCGCTCATGTAAACGGAGGAGCGGTACGTCCCGTACGAGGGGATAGTGGTACCGTTGGCGGCGTAGAGAAGTTGCCGGTAGCAGCGCGCCTGACGACGGAGGATGTTGTTGGGGAATATGGACAGCGCCGCCCCTGTGTCCACCAAGAAAGGCACATTTGTTTTCTTGCAGCGCAAGAAAAGTCGCTGGTGGGTCGGCAGGGCGTTGTGCAGGATCGCGGAGGTGGGTATTTGCGCTGGTGTTGGTTGGTCCGCTTCGAAGGAGACGCGGGGCGGTTTCTTGCCGTTCCGGAGGGGGGGAACGGTGGAGTCGGCAGGGGGGCTGATCCGTTTGGTAGGAGGTGGTTTGGTTTTGTCCCGGGGAGGGGGAACGGTAGCGGCGGCTTGAGTGGTGGCCGGAGGGGGTCGCGCCCTGGAGGCGGGCGTGGGGGGGCCGTTCCGTGGTGGGGGAACGTACGCGGCGGCGTGAGTGGCGGCCGGAAGGTTGTCGGCCCTGGTGACGGGCGTGGAGGGGCCGTTCCGGGGTGGGGTAACGGTAGCGGCGGCGTGAGTGGCGGCCGGAAGGTTGGTCGCCCTGGTGGCGGGCGGGGAGGATCCGTTCCGTTGGTGGAGGGGTGAGGGATTTGGCGGCGCTGCAGGCGCGGCCGGGAGGTTGGCAGCCGTGGCGGCGGCGTAGGAGGGGTAGCGGGTTTTGGTGGTGGTGGTGTGAATGCGGGCAGGGGGGGGTTGGTCATGGTCCCCCCCGTGTTGGCGAGGAGGGGGGCCCGCGTCTGCGTTTCCCTGCTTAGGGGCGAAGGAGCAGGGGGGTTGGCACTTGCGGGCCTCCCCACCGAAGTTTACATGGTAGAAACAACGGTGGGGGGGGGTCCGCAGGGAGGTAGGTGGTGTTGGTGGGGCGGGCCGAGTTGGAGGGGCGAGCAGCGGCCGGGGACCGTCCTCTGCGTTGGCGAGGAGGGGAGGCGTTGCGGCGCTCGGGTGAGCGCAGGCGACGGCGGTCGGCGGAGGAGTCGCGTCGGCGATCCGTTGAAGCGGGGCGACGTCTGTCGAGGGAGGGGGGCCGGCCGCGGTCTCGGGACTTGGTGCGGTCCCGTAGAGGCGGGGGGTGACGCGGCGTACGTACTTCGCTGACGGCGGCCGCTGCGGCCAAGTCGTGAACGGTGTCCGCAAGACGTAGGAGGGGCTCGTCTGGACCGTCGAGATGGCTGGCCAGGGCCATCTGGATGGGGTGGGGGAGGGCACGTAACCAGAACGTGCGTGCGATGTCGGCGGTCATAATGCCCTGCAGCTGGTGCCGCAGCCGTCGGTAGAGGTGGGAGGGCTTCTGGTCGCCGAGGTGTTGAGGTTGGGAGAGAGCGGCGACTCGGGCGATTTTCGACGGCTGGTAGGTGTTGATGAGGCGGCTGCGGAGGTCGTCGTACGCAGCGGCGGCGTCGGGGGAGATATCTGAAGTTTGAAGGAGGATCTCGTAGGGTAGCAGCGAAATGATCCGGGAATATCGAGTTTTCTGGCTGCGGATGTTGGCGGCCGAAAACGCAGCGTCCACCTGGAAAAACCACAGCGCGGGGTCGTGCGTGTAGAAGGAGGGCAGCGATAGAGGGAAAGCTGCGGATGCCGTCATGACGTCGGTTGCGGTTGCGGCCGTAGCGGCGGCGGTGGTGGCGGCGGGTGCTGTGGATGTGGCGGAACCGGCTGGTGAGAGGCTGGTGAAGGGGTTGTCGGCGTCAGTCGGCGCAGCGGTCGGCGGCTGCAGCAGGGACGGCCGGAGGATCGGCGGCGTCGGTGAGTTCGGGTCCATGTCTGTAAATAAAATTCAAAAATTTGAGGTAGTTTTGAATTTCGAAATTCGCAATAGGCGGCGGCGGAGGTGCGTTGAGAGTTGAGCGGTGAGGTTGGGCCAAGGATTGCGAATTTACACTGACTGATTGAAAGTTGAATTTAAAATTTGGGACACCGAACTATTTGACTGGGGCGACACATGAGGTGGGAAGGTGGGAAGGAAGAAGGTTGAGTGAACGTCGGGTTCACCACTGTGATGAATTTAGAATTTTCATCACTGTGGCGTGGAAGGAAGGTGAGTGAGTGAATTTAGGTGAAGGAGATGAAAGGAGGAAAAGTCGCAGGCGGCTGTAATCAACCGAACATCTACGACTTTGGAGGAGAGAGAGGTGGATGAGGGAATTTTACCTAGGCGGCTGTAGTCAACCGTTCATCTAGGTAAAGGAGAGGAAAGGAGGAAAGGAGAGGTCCCTTGTCTAGGCGGCTGTATTCAACCGATCATCTAGACAAGGAGGAGGAGAGAGGAGGTGAAATTCTCAGGCGGCTGTAGTCAACCGATCATCTGAGAGGGAAGGTAAGAGAGAGAAGAGAGAGCTGGTTAGAGGAAGTGTCGAATGAAGCTTGAGCGCCAGGATCCGGGGTTTTATAGTACTTGGGGGCCTCTCCCTCCAGCTCCTGGCAGGGAGCTGGTAGTGGGGCCCCAGGTTGAGTAACCCTGGGTTCTGTCGCCTGTCCCCACTCATAGCTTTATTTACGGAGCTTTAGTTTGGCGTTTGGATATTGGTGAGAACTTAATATGATAGGAGTGTTCCCGGGAGGGACTCACGACAGTACACATGAAAGTTACTCATTCAGATACATCATGTCGGCATCATCGCATCCAACTAGATGTCTTATAGAGGGTTTTAGTGCACTCCCAGTTCCTAATTTTACATTTTTATGCTCATTAATCCTAGATTCTCTCGTTAAACAAGACAATGCGTGTAGCGTTAACACAAATGATATTACTTATAAAATTTGTGCTGACATTGAACGCGGTAATCATTCTTTTTCGTGTACCGAGTGGATAAGTTTATCATTATCGATAGCTCTGCTATCCTTAGCTCTGATTTTACTCCCATTATTCAAGCATTTTATTGATAAAAGCAGACAAAGATGTGAATGGAAACTATGCAGAGTGAATGATATTCATAATGAGCATACTATGCACAATGATGAGAACATTCAACATTGCAACAACGGTGCTTGTGTATGAAGAAGAAGAAGAAGAAGTAGAAAAAATGTGGTATAACTGGTTTCAAGTAGTTCCCCCACTCCCGGATCAACTATGAATTATAAAAATTAAATCCCATTGGTTTTCAATAGCAGTTGCAGTGAAGATGCAGTGGGAAACAAGTGTTCCTTTATCAAAATCCAAATGTGTCAAAGTTATACATATCGAAGGAGGAGCGTTGATACTCGAGTTTCATAGTCAAATTCACAAAATCGCAGTTTCCGGCACAGATTGGCTTAACCTAGCTGAGCATGACAATTTAGATCTAAAGCTCGACAACCTTATCAATGATCAAACACCATTCAAAATATCTGCGTCGGAAGGTATGTGGAAGTTTCGAATATTTTCAACTAATCGTCAATTGCAACATCCAAATCACCCATACTTTCCGTTTTATCAAGAGCGTTATCTCACTGAACCCAAGAGTAATGTTATATCAACTCAGGAGCAAGAAATGGATAAGGGAAATATCAAGAAAATAAAAAGAAGACGAACTAACCAACGTCAATCACCATGCGTCGTGATCCAGGAGAAACTACCTTGGATCGATCAATATGGAGCTTCTATACTTACTTCTATGTTTTCGCGAGATTGTAAATCTTCGTTTAAATTATGACAAGATTGTTGGAATTGCAAAAGACTGCCTAGGGAAACATGTACTCCTCAGTTCCTCCGTTACTGCTTCAATTATGGATCAACCTCATCCCCCCACCGAACCTGAATCCAATGACACAAACTGCTGCTGTTCAGTTTGCCGATTACTTTTAATATAAATTGGTGACATTTAAATTCGTCTTTAGTACTGTTTATTAACCTCACACAACCACATTATTAAACGGCTAGCATGAGCGAGTTAAAAAGAGCTCTCGTTGATGAATTACATCGATCAAAGAGACGCAACTATCCTACTTCAAGAGTGATTATCAAAGGTGTACTTGACGATTTATGGCAACTAGACTTAGTTCAGCTAACAGAGTATCCTGATAGAGGGTATAAATACTTACTTATGTGTATTGACACTGGATCTAAACGAGGTTGGGCTATACCTCTTAAAACCAAAATGGGATCTGAAGTAGCATCTGCGACTGAGAGCATTTTTAAAGATAGCTGCATCGTACCTCGCAACATACAAACGGACAAAGGTGGAGAATTCTACTCCAAAGAATTTCGCGCATTAATGAGAAGAAAAGGAATTAATTTCTATTCCACCATGTCGGATAAAAAGGCCTCCATAGTTGAGCGCATGAATCGCACGATAAAGCAACTCATATGGAAAGAATTCTCTTATCGAGGTCATAGGAGATGGCTTGAAATTATACCCGATGTAATGGAGAAATATAATAATAGAGTTCATAGATCTCATGGTATGAAACCAGCTCTTGTAACAAAAAAACATGAAGAATATATTTTAAAAAGATTATTTCCGCTTATACGAGGTAGATGTGTACAACCCAAATTCAATGTTGGAGATCGTGTGCGTGTAACCAAAATGAAAAATATGTTCGACAAAGCATATTTGGCAAATTATTCCAATGAGCAATTTATCGTGACTCGCGTACGACTAGATCATAATATACCGTCTTATCACTTGAAAGATGTATATGGAGAGGATATTTTGGGACGATTCTACGAGGAAGAAATGAAGAAAACCAATTATCCTGATCAATACCTAGTTGAAAAGATACTCAAACGAAAAGGTACCTAATAAAGTTTTGGTCAAGTGGCTCGGTTTTCCCAGAGAAAAGGCAACGTGGGAAAATGTGAAAAATATGAAATAAAATACGAAACGAACATGTGTGCATAATTTATTGATACCCGAAATTAGCACTGAATTGTACATCTTTATGACCATACGGTAATGATGTGTGATCTTCCAGCCAAATTCTTTTGTCTTCATAAAACGACAAAGCAGTCTTAGAATAATTAAAGGTATATACATTATGCTTCTTAGATTGAATATTTTGGAAATTTACGACTAAATTATTACCAGTTGACAATGTATTAAATAAATCCTTAAATTGTATATGATTATTGATACAAGATTTCTTGATACCCTTAGCCCTAACAAACTTATTGTTACTATCCGCTAATAAATATGAATACAATTTAGGTCTTAAACAAACTATTTCTTTGATAGGAACTGATGACGTTTCATCTTTAAGTTTCCCCATAACTTTTTTATTATGATCGGAAAATGCGGGATGATCCTGTGGGTAGTCGGACAAGTCAAATAGATGGTCTAGTTGTTTCAAGTCGGCGTATACGTCGTCGGTAAAGTACTGACAAATAAATGAGTCAGTGTCACAGTATATCAGTTCGAGCGCCTTTCCGCTGGAAGAAAAATGAGGTTTTAGTTCTTTATAGAAAATATTATTGTAATCCTCCTCGGGGCGTAGATTTTTGTGATTTGAACATTAGACAAGTTATTGACTTCGGAGTAGCTTATAGTAATTGAATTATTATGGTAGCGAGGTTTTAATAAGCGACACAGAATTTAAGGTTGGGTTTAGATTAGGGTTTTGAACAATCTTACACTCAATCCAAATATTCGACCGCGCACGGTACTTGAATTATCTACCTTGAAGAAAAACTGAGTAAAATCGCAAATTAATGATTTAAGTCTCGAAAGACTAGTAAAAGAAAATATGACAAATCTCACACATGAGCTAAAATTCCCGCAGGACAGATACTAAAAGATTTTACAACAACTAGACACACTGGCTCGATCAATATTCCCGTAGGACAAAATAAAAGAAGATTTACAGAATTTGGTTTTTGTAGTTACCCTGACGGGCGAAGTTGAACACGTAGTGTGTCGAGAAGATCCCGCGGGCGACGTCGTCGACGGCACAGTGAACAAGAAAGGAATTTTCAGTCTCTGTCTATTTTCGGGTTGTTTTCAGAACTTCACCACGGTGACGACGGTATCTGAAGAACGAGTAGTTTGAGTTTGGGAGAAGCCTCAGCAGAGTGACAACAGCTATCTACCCGGGTAGTATTTAATTTTGTGACGTTCCGAAGAACCAAAACTGAACGTATCAGCACGAGATTGAACGTTTATATTTGACACAGTTGACGAGAAGGTAATCGCTTCAAGGCTCGAGCGCAAACTGGTACAGAAAGCCACGTCGGAGGGCCTGAGGTAGGGTCGGAGTGCGCAGGTCTGCCCTACTCCGCCCTATCCCCTCCAGCTGCCTTCCCTCGGTTGGTGCCCCTCTGCTCCTCCTGCCGCCTAACCCGTTTCTCGTCGTTCCCGCCAGAGGGCTCAGGTTGCCTTTTTCCCGCCGTATTCGATTCATCGGCCTTCGGGTTTCTCAGCAGATTACACTATAGAACCACTGCGTCGATATTTCTAAAATGGCAAATCCGACATAAATTGGCTGATTGAATAGTATTTTTTCCCTTTCCATCTTTACCGCTACAAGATTATTTTCATAAATATATTGTTCGGAAAAATTAGGTTTGTTTGCTAATTTCATTAACTGGCTGTCAGATGTTACGATTCTAATATCCATCATTTTCCGAACATTTTGCATGGTTTTTCCGAAAACGCTGTTCGATGCTAGCTTATAATAGTTTTTTGCAAATGTAGTAGTGGCTTTTTTCTCAAGTCTATATTGTGATGAATGTATTTAGCTAGCCATGGTTTTTGCCTGAACTGCAACACCCGATGAACTTTTTTCAAGACGACTCCTTCTTTCAAGCCTTGTTTTAGATTACCGTAGACAACGATATAATTATATTTATTTTCCAATGTAGTCAGAAGTTTTGGGACCTTACTCCGAAGTGAGCAAGGGGGTATTTTGGTTTCGGGGAAAAATGGAAGGTCGCGATGAGCTTCGTGTAAAATGTGAGGATATTCCAAGTCGACTTGTAAAATATAACCAATCGGTGAGTCATCGGGAACTGAGGTAATATCGAACTTGTTTACATCACCATCAACCCAACGAAAATCATCGTAGGGTAAATACATACTCATTGCATAAGCATAGAGCGAATTTACATCTTGATATAGGATGTATGACTTTGGTATATTGCTATCATAAGATTCAATAGAGGGATTATTTGCCTTGGCATATCGTTTAACAGCCATAGTAATCCCTCCTCGAATTCCCGATTCTATAAACTGCAACATGGAAATATCTGTGAGCAGTTGTAATTCAATTTCGGTCATTTTTAACATGGCTTGAAAAAAGAATCCGGGACTTGTAAAACTCCATGCTGGATCGAGTTCATATTCTTTTATACCTCCTTTTATAGCTTCTATATTGTTCGAAAATGTCAGCTAACAATATTACATCACTAGATAAATACAACTGTGTAATCCCCCAAATTTGATATATTAAAGGTTTCCCAAACAGTTTGGGCATGTTGATAGTCTTCGTCTGATATACTACGCTCATTCAGTTCGTCAAAAAAACATTCTTTGCTAGGTAATTGTTTTTCTCGTAGCCTGTCCCACTTGTCTATATAGGAGTAGGGATAGATTCCTTTCCGTAATAACAAATTACATTTTGTGGAATCAGGAAAAACCCGTCTCATTTCAGGAAATTCGTTCAAGTTGCTAGTTAAGGAACCTAAACTTTCGGGGAGAAACCTAAATGAATCCAGGAAACGTGCTTCAATCCGACAATTTTTAAAATGTTTTATAATAGAGATATATTTTTCAGAAGTTTGAGGTATGATATCGATTTTACCGGGAAATGTGTGCAATTTTTAAAAAATGAAATGGCTATCGAAAGCGCTAAAATTGTGGAAATAAATAGGCAAATGCCGAGGTCTCTTAACTTTTAAATTACATTGAGAACAAAGTGTCCATCGAAAGTTACCATTCAAATGATCATGGTCAGCTACTTTAATTACGTCCAAGTTATTGAAACTCTTCTTACAAAAAGCGCACGCTATGGATGCTTCATGTTTCCTGATTTCATCTAACGTCATGTTACATGGTAAATGGTTATTGTACATAGCTTCTACGTCAATACAGATAGATTGCACCTTCTCCAGAAACTGATCGATACAATTTTCTCCGGTAAATGTAAACAGCTCACTTTCACGCAACTGAGGGTAACGAGACTTGAAGTAAAGGCCAATGCATGTAGGTATATGAGTAGCTAAAGGTCTCGTGCTATTTGCCTGTTGTACATCTCTAGTCAAAGGACAGAGCATAGTTTCAAGATCGGCATATGCAACGAACGGAACCTCTGTTCTATGTTGTTCTTTTTCAAATTTGACGAATGGAATTTTTGGAAATTCATAACGGACCGGTTTAAAATTGTTGCAATATAATTATGTTCATCAAGTCTCTCCTCGGGAGTTTTACCATTAGTTGCGTGATAATTTTTCTTAAATAGTTTGAAACAGCGCTTGCATATTAGGAAGGAATTTCCTGTAGAAGTTAGCTGGGAACGAACTGATCTACTTAAATTAACAATGCCGCAGAAATGAGTCGTCTGATCGTTGGTAATGTATAACAGATCGAATTCTTGGCTAATATTGGCTGGTTGCTTTGAAATATACAAGGGATAAACCGTGTTGTTCTCACAGAGAGCATACACATTTACACCCACGTTATTGTGGGTATCATGGGTTGATCGTGTGATATAGCCAAGTTGTTCAGCAGTTTTCTGTTGGTTGGACCGAGGTCACTCACAACTGCCCGCACTTTAAATCCGCAGTTTTCTATTTTTGAAATACATTCCCAGAAAAGTTCTTGTGTGACCGAGGTATCAAAATTGAAAAAGATTGGCTGCACCCACTTCCCCATTATTCCTCTGATCATCACTACCTGGACGTAATTATGAGGGCCTCGAAAAATCTCTTCAGCTGGGTCGTAACATAGACTACTGTCTACTTTCATTTCATCGAAACACATCACTACATCTCTCTCCCCGTCTGAAAAGAGAGTAGCTTGAGATTTCAAGATGACCAGACTTATTTCGATGAACCCAGGGGACACCGTGATTTTCTGGAGGTGGCGCATGATAGTTTTTTCGCAAGGCAAAGGATATTGCATCACATCTCTCACATACTTTAGAGCCTTGTAGGATATACAACGGAGAGTTATAGCCCTACCTAAATCTTCAGACGACCAAGAATGGCATTTCCCAGTCAGCACTGTTTCTTGTTGGGTCGCAGACAGTGTTTCTGTTCGAAAACTCCCAAGTGGCGTTTCAGCATCCGAATTTCTTGTTCAGCAGCGGCAAGTTTGTTCTCCAATGTTTTCACTGTTTCCCGTAGCCTTGCATTTTCTGCCTCTGTAATTAGATATTCTATGGGCTGCTGGAATACATGCTGACAAACATCCAGATTTTCGTTGAACGGGGTCTCATGATTTTCTGTAGGTATTTCCAGCAACGGTTGTCTGTCTGGTGAGTTTGCTGAAGATGCTGAACAAGATGCTTTCAACCCAGCGCATTTCTTCATCTCTTCTCTCTTGTTTGCACGATCTTGGCGGCTCTTATCAGCGACTTTTTCTATTTTTGGTATGTTTAGGTGGGGCACAGCGGCTGCCTTGAGCTTTCGTTTTGGAGGTATGTTCAGCAGTTCGGCCTGAAAACAAAATGAATAATTAAGTTTGTTTGTTTATTGAGTCACTGTAAGTAGGAACTATATTCCCTCTGATTGTAAATAGGTACAAAATATTAAAATTATTAGGTACCTACTTAAAAAAATAAAAATAAAAAAAAACATTTGGCCTGGTACTATGTTTTTGGCCTGAATACTATAACTGAAGGTAGGTACTTAACTGAAGGCTTTGATGATGAAAATAAACTACTCAAGTAGTAAAAAATTATTAAAACTTTTAAATATATAACTTTATATTATATATATGTATATATATATATATATATATATATATATATATATATATATATATATATACTTTTAAGTGTTAAATTAAAACTTTTCTCACCTTCAAGTCACGTTCATAATCATCCTCGTCGAAATGAGTACTGCAAATTCGGATCCATTTGTTCAAAAAGAAGAAAGAATCCGCAACGTCTCCTCTCCTGCAGGCGATGATCCACTTTTTCCTGACCCCTGGATAATAACAATAATAATAATTTTGCAGTCATTACAAAAATAAATAATAAGTCGGTACCTATCTAAATGATGAACTTCATTTGAGGCATAACGCAGTGAAATGCTAAGGCTGCTTTCACGCGAACGGAAATCTCCGATCGGAAAAAATCCGGCCGAAAATTTCCGGCAGAGTTCGTGTGTTCACACGACCGGAATTTTCACCTGCCGGGTTGACGTCCCCGCCCCGATTACTATCTTTCAGTCAAGTCTTGTCCTCTGTCAAGGATGGATCGCTCAAGAATTCTCGCAATTTACCTCCTAAATAGAAGGAGAAGGAGGAACCAACGCGATCGTAATTACTGGATCCATCCTATAAACGAATGGAGAAATCAACTCGGATTTTTTAACACACTGTTCGATCAGTTGCGCGAAGAAGGTAATAAATTTTTCAATTTTTTTCGAATGAGTAGTGCATCGTTTGATGAATTACATGAGACACTGAAAATTCATCTCCAACGACACGACACAAACATGAGAGACTGTATTCAACCCAAGCAGATGTTGGCTGTGACAATAAGGTAAGGAAATTTGTTAATAATTATCGTTTTTAAGATAAGTAGGGTGTTTATTATGAGTAGTAGATACTAACAATACTATAAAATTTAAATACTAAATGTAAATCTGAATCTATTTCAAACATTTTGTCAAAAATCAAATAAAACATGCAATACACAGATATGAGGGTCGCTAAGACGAGGTAAAAGGACAATAGGTACAAAATATTCTCGATAAGACGAGGCAAAATGACAATAGTTACTAAATATTCTTGCAATATTATTGCCTTGGATCGTTGCGCAATGATGGGATAATTTGAGTCAAAGTCCTGGTGGAAGGCAACTGATGGTTGGGATCTGCTGCAGAATATAGTGGCTGATAGTAGCTGTTGTAGGTGTAGGGGCCATTCGTTCCCATTTCAGAGAGTGTTGATGAAGTTGGTTGCCACGCAGGGGTCCGGGTATAGTTGTTGGGAGAATGATGAACTGAGTGAGATAAAGAAGGTGGAGTGGTTTTCTCCCGACGAATTCTTTGGATGGTTTCGAGAACTGAGCATTGGAATTGAATGGTTTCATCCTCATTGAAACCATCCAAAGCTGGAATGACGCCTTTAACCTTCACCCGCTCGCCCCTCCTGAAGTCACACTTCCGATCGCGTGGGCGGCAAATTGGCCGCCCTTTATTTTTCATAATTTTCACTACTTTTCTTCGTTTGTTTCAAATTAGTTTTGACCAGGGAACTCCAGCACAACATTACAAGCACATTTTTATCATAAACTCTTTATTCAGATAATGGCAATCACAATAAGAACGTAGATATTATATCAAAATCACATTTTCAGTCTTTGAAGGTTTTCTGCACTAAAATAATATTCTGCAGTTCGCAACTTTTTCTATTGAAAGGAGGTAACAAAAGTTTGTATATAATCATAATAATACCTACCTCATTTCGACAAATACCTAACTAAAGTGACAATAAAATAAAACGAAAGCTGGCTGGAACAAAACTAGAATATCCATAGTTCAAAACATTAGAACTATAGTAAAAAAAAAAACTACAAAAATTATACTCAGGAAGATGAGTTACCTAAAACTCAAAATACTTATCAAATTGGGAAGCTGGCTAGATCAAAACTAGAATATCCATAGTTCAAAACATTAGAACTTTCCAAATCGAGATGCAAAACATTCATGTTTCAGTTCACAATACAGCAGAGTACGACAAGAAATATCGATGAGAAGCCCTACACATATTCTAGAATACTGTGAAACTAGTACAGTCGAAAATACATGCGAAAGGAAAATTAATATTTACTTACATTTTCAAATCGTGCGATGCGAAAACTGCCACGTTACCGCTCGCGTAGGCGGCAAATTGGCTCGAACCTGATGTCCCCAACTTTGGAGCAGTACTGACTGGGCTGACGTGTCCACCACGATCGGAAGTCAACGTAGTCTAGCAGGAAAGATATTAACTAGAGAATACTTGGCGCTCTTGGGGCTATCACGATACTTTGAGCGAGCATGCACGGGAAAATTCGAAAAGGCGGCCAATCTTCCGCCCACGCGAGCGGATGAAGGTTAAAAAACGACAAGTGCCGATTGGCATTGTCGTCTTCCAAAACCTTCAGTAGTCTGGACTCTACTTCGTCTGGTTGGCGGTGGCGTTTTCGGGAATTTTTACTCGTCGAAGCAGTCCTTGTTGGAGGTGGTGAATCGGAGGACGTACCATCATTTATTTGAGCCACAGACCCATTGTCAGCAGCCTCATCATTTTCATCGCCCTCACATTCTTCACCATTGTCATAGCTCTCCTCTGTTGGCCTGGACTCGTATATTCTCTTGAGGAAACTCAACTGATCATTAAATATGTATTTTTTCGGTAGCTTCCCCATGGCTCCCGAGCTTTTACTTCCTTTGATGTTTTTGCAAGATTTTGCAAAGTAATCTCTGACGTTGTTCCATTTTTTCACCACTTCTTTTTCTGCAACAAATTTTTAAAAAATACCCAGAATGTTAAATTCAACTTTGGATTGTCAGATCCAATGTTTTTTGAAGAAGAGTCTCCGATTCCACAATATATTAGAACAGTAGGTACCTAGCTCCTTATAATTAGCGAATTTCATTTGAAAATTAAGGTATTTGGCTCAGTAAAAATTTGAAAACATTACAAAAAGCCACTCAAAACACGGCGGATTTTCTTCTTAACTTTATGTTTACATCACTGATTCTCCTTGCGAATTTCCATGATTACCACTTCTAATTTTGGGAAAATTCGCTCTTTAGACCATAATGACTGGAACTTATTTGCTGTTTTTAACAGGTATTTAGCAAGCGGATGTACTTTTACTGAGCTCCACTACACCTTCAGAATCGGAGTATCTACGGCCAGCCAAATCGTCAAGGAGGTGTGTCGGGCAATTTGGACTGTCATGCAACCATCATGTATTCCTCAGCCAACAAGAGAGAAATGGGAATCAATTGAAAGGGGATTTGAAAGAAAAGCCAATTTTCCTCACTGTATCGGAGCAGTTGATGGGAAACACATTCGAATTACAAGTCCTGGAGATTCGATGTATTTCAATTACAAAGAGTACCACTCCATTGTATTAATGGCTATAGCTGACACAGACTACCGCTTTGTCCACGTCAATATTGGTAGCTATGGAAAAGATTGCGACTCTTCAATTTTCTCCCGATCAGCACTATGGGAAGCAATAACGAACGATCGAGCAGCTCTGCCTATTGAAAAACCTCTTCCTGGATTGGGTACGCCGAAAATACCTTTCTTTTTACTTGGGGATCCAGCTTTCGGACTTCATAAGCACCTGTTGCGCCCATATGGTGGAAAGAATTTAAGTGTCGAGCGGAAAATTTTCAATTATCGCTTGAGCAGAGCTCGTCGTTATGTTGAATGCGCCTTTGGCATTCTGACTAATAAATGGCGGATTTTTCATCGTCCCATGAGTGTTGCACCTGACTTTGTCGTTGATATAGTTAAAGCTTGTGTTGTTCTCCACAACTTCGTTAGAGATCGAGATGGAATTTCCAGAGAAGAAGACAACAACATAATTTCTGGCTTGGATGATTTACCGAGAGCTGGCACCATCCGAGGTGGATTACACGCTAACAATGTTCGGCAACAGCTGACAGATTATTTTCTTACAGATCAAGGATCTGTTCCTTGGCACATGTCAAAAATTTAATTAAAGCTTCAAAAGTATTAAAAATTCAGCTGACGGTTATGAAAAACCCGCAATTTATTAGTGAAAGTGCTGACCAGAGGGAATTTATTTTATTGATTTATTTTATTTATTTAGTATTTTGGTTAGTACCTACCCATATCAACAATTTATTGATTTTATTGATAATAATTATATTACTAGGTATGAATCACAACATGAATTACTAGGTATATAATTATGTAGTGGCGAATTAATAAAGGTAAATTTGTAAAAGAACTTACCATATTCTGATTTTTTCCTTGCTTACATTCCTTGGAATTCTGGGTTCAGGTTGACACAAACTTCTTCCCATCCATTCCTCTTCAAAACCCTGTCTTTATAATGAGGGCTTGTTTTGTCCCACAAAGCTGGACGATCCTGAACAAGGGTAATCATTACTTCGGTGTCGAATTAGAACTGCACATCACTTTCTGAAGCCATGCTCGAGAAATGTGGTCTCTTTCCGGAACAAAAGTGAACTGATCCGGAGAGTGTGAAAGGTCTCATGCAATTGTAGGCTTGACTACCTGCTTGCCGGAAATTTCCCACTCTCCGGAGAAGTTTTAAACCGAGGGGACCGCCGGAGAATTTCTTCCTCCGGCCGGAAAAATTCCGTTACCCGTTCGTTTGAAAGGCCAGATACCTGTCTATGTATGACTACCACTATGATTTCTCCGGGTTGTTGACCGGATTTTTTCCGATCGGAAATTTCCGTTCGTGTGAAAGCAGCCTGGGTAGAAAAAACCGTAGGAAAATAATTTTATTTATAAAAGTAGGTACCTACCTGGATCTTTAGGAAAAATATGAAACGTGAACGTTCGTTGTTTCATATGCGCGTCGTTGTTTGAACAGCCAAAAACAGCACAACAAACCATTTTTTTTATTGTAACTATACACCTGATTAGAGAGTTCAACACTAGTTGGCAACTTGATACACAGTGAGGCCAGTCACCAGTGGGCACCGTGACGTGGCCTCCAGTGGGGAATCCCCGGCCGCCATGATGGTGTCCCCTACCGTGTCTTCTAGTATCCGTGCCTACGTCCAAACAAACCCCTTGCTGCCACACATTCGTACCATAAGTGCATAGTCGCTAGGCCCGATCCCAAGTTGTGAATAGCTGAGTTGTAACAGCTTAGCTGTCTCTGATAGAAAATATCCGAGTAAGGGCCGGTTCCAAAAAAAGCTGAACCACAGGGTTGGAGCCAACCCCAGGGTTCGCCAACCATGGTAAGAAAAAGTGCAGTTCCAAAAAAGTTCGTAATCGATTTATTTTGCGATATCTCGAACAATTTGCCGTGGCTACGTAACTACAGTATTAGCTGGGGTCACTGAACATAACCACGACGGACTCGAATTCTATTGGCTCTCCGCTACCACAGTTATTACAAATGGCCGCTATCGACAACAGCTGATTTATGTGTTCCTAGTGTAGTGACAAGCTCTTGGTTTTTCTTTTCATCAACAGTTTTTATATTTCTGTGCGATGGCAGACGAATTTTATAATTTCATTGACGGCACTGAAGAGGACGATGATATGTATGAACTGGCGGTAGTTGTTGAACCACACCAATTACGACAGCGGCCCAGGCATCCCAACTTCGACCGTTGGAGTGATCATGAGTTTTTTCACAGGTTTCGCCTGTCGAAAGAAGGAGCCTGGTTTGTTTTAAACCTAATACGACCAAGTATAACGGCAGACAATAGGTAAGTGCTTGAAATGGTGCTACATTATGGTGTTAACTTATTTATTTACATTATAACTTGAGTAAACTGCGTACCATGTTCCCCAACACCATGTTTTTTGAAGGGATGCTATTTTGTTGTGACCAAGTTTCATGTAGGCTGCATTGGTGGCAGGAATTACAAAATTACTACGTCATAAGTACCTGTTTTACAGTAAATAATAAACAATCAAGTAGGTACTTCGTTACAAAAAGAGATGACAAATTTGAAAGACATTTTATATCAATAATCTTTGGTTACCGACATGTTTATTTGGAACTACTGTTGGTACAAAAGTATTCGTTTGTAGTATGTAGGTATACCACTAGGCTTCATGTTTCAGTGAGTCCTGAGGAGCGACTCCTGACAACGTTGTCTTTCTACGCTTCAGGAGCATTTTTCAATATTTGTGGAGACAGACATGATTTGCCAAAGTCAACAGTGTGCCGCATTGTTCACCAAGTAAGTAATGAGCGTTAGTAAAATTGAGTAATTTATTTTCTAGACTGAAATACCTAGCCATGTACAGTTTATATTCATATTCCCCCGAAAGAATTTTTGTATCTACACTGAATAATAATATTTATGTTTATCTCAGGTTTCTGAAGCACTGGCCAGATTAGGACATCGATACATATCGTTACCTAACAATGAACTGGAAAAAGCTGATACGAGAAGAAAATTTCACTCTATAAGCAGATTCCCTTGTTGTATCGGAACGTTGGACTGCACTCATGTGCGGATCATATCTCCTGGTAAAGTTTAAAGTCAAGATTGTGAATGAATATTACTTTTCACGTTATTAGGTACTTTTTATGTAATACTTATATAATATATGTATTGCTTTGCTGTGTCGAGAGATCGTGGGAAGCTAGCACAAGACAAATGTTACTACCTGCTCTAGGTACCATTAACATGCCAGGTATTCCGTATCAGATATATCTCCTAATCTGTATGTATTCAAATTGATCTTGTTACAGGAGGCGAGAATGCAGAAATTTATAGGAATCGAAAATCTTTTTTCTCCATCAATGTGCAGACGGTTGCTGATGCAGACTTGAAAATTACTAACATTGTTGCAAGGTACTACTTACTTCTTATAATTAGTAAGCTACTACTTATTTCACATGGGACAATAAGTTGGACCCTGACTCCAATATTCATTCCTGCCCATCACTGATCCAAGGTTGAGGGAGGATTGCTCAAAAATTCTACTTTCCAACTGTTGACTGGTCAACAAAATGTTGCATTGAATCTATCACGATAATAAACAATGCCTCATTTCATTCTTCAGGTGGCCTGGGAGTACTCACGATGCTACAATTTTCCATAGCTCCACACTGAAGAGGTACATTGAATCACTTGACAATGATGTGATACTGGCTGATAGTGGTTACCCTTTAATGAAAAACCTCATCACCAAAATATCTGAACCGACAACACAGGCAGAAGTGCTGTTCAACGAGGCACAAATCAGGACGAGAAACGTTGTTGAAAGGAGTTACGGGGTGTGGAAGCGGAGGTTCCCTGTGTTATCAAACGGTTTGAGAGTAAGCCTACTGTTATTCCAATGTTATAATATATTAATTGCAACGCAATTCTTAGCCCGACCCCCAACTAGTTTGTTTGTCACATGTCAAAAAGGTCAGCTTTCGAATGGTATATCAAAAACAATTTTTACTATTTTATTTGGTCGAGAAAACCTCGTTTGAATGCAAAAAACAGCGAAGCAAGTCGAGGTTTTTGACGCTTGGTAATGGGTTTCAAATAAGTAGGCATTTTTACGAACAAAATAAATCTGTTTTATCTTCTAAGGTGCGACTGTTGGGAAATCGAAGGGCATATTCCCTGGCAGCTTCGGACTCGTTTCCATTGGAGAATCCATAGACATAAATCATATTCACGTATTCCTCCATGCAGTACCGAGCCATGTTGGAACAAAGATGATAAATTATTGAAAATGTTTTGAAAAATTCGATAAATTTGACAAATTCGATAAATTTGAAAAAATTATAAATTATTGAAAAATTCGCTTTGTACAAAGCGAAGAAGAGATTGAGGTCAACAGAGGTACTGATTGAGTTTCAACGTGCAGATGACGGACCAGTGAAGTTTCTCGACATGTCTCAGCCTGAACTCGCCATCACATAGGAAATATCGCATTCGAAAAATTTAAAACTGCACCTTAGAAGATAAAATAGATTAATTTTATTCGTAAAAATGCCTACTTATTTGAAACCCATTACCAAGCGTCAAAAACCTCGACTTGCTTCGCTGTTTTTTGCATTCAAACGAGGTTTTCTCGACCAAATAAAATAGTAAAAATTGTTTTTGATATACCATTCGAAAGCTGACCTTTTGGCGCATTTTTTAAGCTACAGGCACCTGATCAAATGCAGATTAGAGTGGAGTACTGAACGTTTGAAAAACCTTCTTTTTTCAAAATTTCTTGAAGTTTGCTTTGTAGAGTGATTTTTCGCCAACTCGATGTGAGAAAAAAAAATCGGTTTGGCGCTTGAAAGATAGGAAATTTAACGCACTTTCCAACGGTATCCTCAACTTTTACTTTACATAATACTGTTTGTGAGTTATAGCCGTTTTGCTGAGACAAGGTCGAAAACACGAAAAAATCTTAGACGTGAAATAACTCAAAAACTAAGCGAGATAAAAAAAAATTGCTTTGAGGCACTTTTTGTTGGAAATTGGTTGTAGAATACGTGGGTGAAGTACTGCGCACCTTATCTGATACACCCTGTATACATATATATATACAGCTACATAATAATGAACTCAATAGGTTTTCCAATATTGCACATGAGTCAATACAATAGTTCATGTAGGCATAATATTTGATTTCAGGTCAAGTTAGAACGCTGTGAAGCTATAATTGTTGCTACGGCAGTTCTCCACAATATTGCGATCATGCTGCATGAAGAATTGCCCGAAGTTGATGACGGGACCCGACAATTGTTGGACGAAACTCTGTTCTGCAATTCTGGGGAGAGTGCATTTCAGGGCCGTGGTGACTTCCGCGATAGGTTCATAGTCATACTTTGCATCACTTTAATTAAATGAGGTGGATTGCACTTATATTAATTAATTATTGTGAATCGATTCACGTATTGTATTATCAAATACGCCTCTTATGAATTGAACTCGAAGAAACATATTTGAAAGACTTATCTTACAATCGCAAGGTGACACGAACAAGCAATCGTTGACGTCACGCCTCAACTCGACAACAAAATCGGCAATCGATTGGTCTGATTTTTGGTTGATTGTGAAAAATCTATGTTGAGCGACTGACATGTTGGGCTTAGGGCATAAGTGTTTAACGAGAGCCTCGGTAATTTTGGTATAAGATGAGGTCTTAGGGTCCTCGGGAGAGATCAATGAGACAAGGAGTTTATAGTGAGTCGAACCAATTGAGTTGAGAAAAAGTTGCTTGCAAATTTCATCGCCAGTTGAAACACTCTTCAACTGAAGATAATTCTCAAAACGCTGTAAGTAGAGCTTGAAAGACTCACGGGAATTGTCGAAGTTTTCGAATGGGGGAATCAAAATTGGGTTGATGGTGGAATGAATTGATGGCGTTCCCTGCGTACTCGCGCCAGCCCCCACAGCGCCAATGCGTTCGAGTAGCTTCTGTTGAGTTTCATTAAATACTGCCAGTAATTGAGCGAACTGATTTGCATCCATGTTTGATAGATTGCTTATATGAAAACAGATGAGATAGTCTAAATGTAGGAGAGAATGGATAGATACAGCTCACCGTTGATTGCGCGGGCGCCTGATAACATCGATGGTAGATGGTGCGCTCCGGAAAGTTTTCGAGATATTGTTGCAATTCAGTTTAGAACTTCACCTCGTCGCCAATTTGTCGTAACCTTACATGTTTGAATTGAGAAATGTGATAGGAAAGGATTCGAAACGCATCTGATTGAGAACGACGTATATTCATCAAACTGTACAAGTTAGGGAATGATGATCGTCACGGCAGGGAGGTTGCATCATGGCTACTACATGGAGTCTAATACGAACATGGATTATAACAAAAACACAAAATATGAACGGGTTTGAAACGTGTCTTTTAATCGCCTGTCCTTATCAGCCTCGCCTGAATGGTGGGCGCCATCTCTGTAGGAATCAGTGACAATTAAAAACATTTTAAGATTGAAAATGGGTCCAGCATAATCTATATGGATCCTTTGAAAGGCAAATTTTGCTTCAGGCCAACTGTTGGCCGGAGTTTTGGGCGGTTCAGTTCTATTACTCACACAAATTTTACAGTTTTTAGATACATTCATAATATCTTCATCTAGGTTGGGCCACCATAAATAGGATCTTGCTATTCCTTTCATTTTGGTAGATCCTAAATGCGTACTGTGAAGTTCTTGCAGCAGGGGACTTCTACTTTCAAATTTGTCAGGGATTATTATTCTGTAACCCCACATAAGTACGCCCGATTCTATGGATAATTCTGTTTTCCGTTGGAAGAACGGTTAGCAAGATCAATAGATTTTTGGCATTTTTTATCCCATTTGAACTGCTGACCCTTTTCTGTGAGCTGATAGAGGGGAGCAAGCAATGTAGAAAGATTATCAATAAATTTACCATAATAGTTCACCATCCCGTTGAAAGCTCTCACTTGCGAAATTGTTTCTGGAACTGGCGCTTTTACAATAGCATCTATTTTAGAACTATCCTTTTCCAAACCCGATTTATTAACTACTAGCTGTGTACCCGCGCTTCGCAACGGTAGAACAGACACCCCCTTTAGGACAGGCCCCACTCATAACAGATACCACCTCAGGATTGACAAAGAGTGGTTGTTTGCTACCGTAAGCCACGGTTCAAGGGTGCGTCCCAAGTGAAAATTTTGGTTTGAGCCTGTAAACCAAGGAAATCCGGTTGTACACTATAGGTTGTTAGGAATGAGTTCATGTATGGTGCCGCTTTGAACGGGAATAAAGCATCAATAAATATATTTAAGGAATTTATGAAAGGAATTTATTTTATTTACATATTTGAGAGGAATCTATCCATCTCAATTTGTCTCCTAATTCTGTCGTGTTCTACTTGCTCAGTCGTATTGGCAAGCTGCTTGCGAAGAAGATCCCGCTTGAGTTGAGCTTCTTCATCCTTGTCTGCAGCTTCTTTCCTCAGTCTTTTCATTTTAAAATCGTGGATTTCGTCCATTTGGGTTAAGGTTTTTTGGGTTACTTCCAATGCGGCCGTGGCTTTGTTTGTGGCCCATTCTGAAACCCTGTCCTTGCAGCTAACCCTCGAACGAGATTCTGGAACAGAAACGCTCGTAGTGGAACACATGCTGATTTGACGACCAATGGTATAATTTAAATAAATGTGAAATTTGAATCCTATCAATGTATCTACCATTGAATTACTGCACTCACTCAGAATGTTAGTGACAGGTCTTCTGAGGTCCATCACGCTGTAGTTGTTCCACGACCCTGAAAGTAATCAACAACAATAAATTATAGGTTGGAATCATAACAGTATCAGAAAACGAAAACTCATAGGATGCTCACGAAGATGTGTCATACCCCTACTAGGTTTACCTGTTTGAGAAGTGGTGGCTGCTTGATCGTCAGCGCCTGTTCCTCTATCAGTGTCCGTGTTTTCAGTTGTAGCGACTGGTCTTCTGATAATGTTGTTGTTCCACGACCCTGAAAGTAATCAACATCAACAAATTATTAGTTGGAATCATGATAGTATCCAAAAAGGAAAACTCACAGGGTGCTCACGAAGATGTGTGATACACCTACTAGGTTTACCTGTTTGAGAAGTGGTGGCTGCTTGCTCGTCAGTTCCTCTATGAACATTGCTGTTTTCAGTGTTAGACTCTGGAAAAGTGTAACATAAACATGAACAGTAATGTAATAAACAGCTAAGTCATGAAATTTGGAAATTTATAACATATTTCATACCATTGTTGTCGTCAGTTGTAAGGCAGTCATCATCATTGAGGGTTGGTGCTGGGGGTGGTAGGGGGCCACTCTGCAAGGAGGCTGGCAAACATTACGAAGAATTATATTTAGTTAAATATAAGTAAAGTAATTCATTAATCACCAACAACCACAAACATACCAACCAACCTTTAACCAATTACAGCAACCCACAAATATGCTACAAATCGCAACCAGGGACGATGCTGCCAAATATTCCATATGAAATACGTTCACACAAAAAAGCCACGCAAATGGAATGAAATATAATGGAAACAAATCAAAACGTAGATGTCAAAATCAATTTGAACACTGATAGCATTTAACACACATACATCACTTGACGGGATAACATTAACGGATTCTTACGAAAGCCACAAATATTACCTTCCAAAAGTGGCCGCAGCAAACTGCTCCCTCTTTCGCAGATTCTTGGACTGCTGGTGTACTCACCGACATCTGCAACAATAAAAATTCATTGAAAAATATTTAGCAAAAAAATTGTGTGAAACTAAAATATAAAGAAAATCTAGAAGTACTATATAGCTAATTATGCTGACACCTAATCTAATCTACCAGCATTATATCGTCGGCACAATGACAAAAACGCGAATCTGAAAAATTCAAATATCGGGATATTTGGGTTTGAAGTTCAGCTGACTTCAGTAAATCAATAAATGTGTACCTGAGATGCTTTTCGCGGTTTTTCATTCGCACTGAAAAAGATCAACGAGGTCTAAGAGTTTTTTTGGCGAAAAAACATCAGGGGGGTGCTAGGAAGCAGATTCGTGCTCTTTGTCGTGGTAAATCTTTTGTTTACTTCAGATTCGTGAATCCACTCTTTTCATTCCGAATGTTTTCCAGATGATTTCGGATCCAAATTTCCCAGGAATAATGCAACGATTATTATCTGTGCAAGTCACAGCTACAGATAGCTAGGTACCTGGTCATTAATATTATTGGAATTAAAACGTAAAATCCATTCAATTTTATTGAAAAAAAACTATTATAATTCACTGAGTAAAAAAAAATGAAGAAGTAAAAGAGAGAGTAAGTGGTGAGAGTATTACCTAAGAGAGAGTAAAATGAAGAGTTATTATTAAGAGTGTAAAAGACGTTCTGGAGTTACTCTTCGTCAGAAGTAGTGCAGCTGCAGCTGTCGCTGTCATCATGTCGGGAAAGTGGGTGCCTCTCCCCGCGATCATTTCCATGTTTCAACCCCAAGTAGAACTCATGGTATTCAACAGGTATCGTAAGGTCAGTGCACATCTTTTTCAAATCTTGGTACTTGGCCGTTGAAATCTTCAGAGAATTTGGGTATGCCTTTGGTACGGTGGAGTTGGAGTTGTTGTTCCTCGGTCGACCTCTTGTTTTTTTTCCCGATGGTTGAGCTGTTATGTACTCATCCTCGTATTTTAATTTATAACAATTTGAACAGCTGTGGGAGACGGAAACAGACGCGAATCTGAATAAACTGTAGTAGCTTCGCAACGACTAATACCCGAATCTGCTCCCGCCTCAAATTCATACAGCAACAAAACCGCGAATCTGATGATTCGCGTTTTTGTCGTTGCAAGATTTGTAAACTTGGCAGTTTCGTGTTTCTGGACCTCAAATATTTTGGTGTTCCCATGGATACATAGGGAAACCGTTTTTTCCTATGATAGACTGGAGTATGGTTGTTTTAAATATGATTTTACCCCGAAGTAAACAAATTTGCAGATTCGCGGTTTTGTCATTGTGCCGACGATATTATACCAAAATTGAATGATAGGCACTGTAGAGATTCTGAGCAACAACTACTATGATATAACTCCAAATTATGGCGCTTACCACCCGAATTCAGGTCTCTCGGTACAATTACAAATTCTCCTGAAACAAAAATTTGATACTTACCAATTGAATAATATTGTGAACACATTTGTGCGAGCAATATTGAGACCAATAGCATCGAATCACCGATCTCTATTGTTCAGATGTTCTGCGAACAGTATAGATAAGTAAGCATCTATATTAGTATAGATAAGTAACTTACCAGCAACGCTGTCAGAGTCGTAAGAGGACGGAGAACCCACCGCCTTCTCCTTGCCCATCAGGTGGAAGAGCTGATACTTCGTCTCGTCCAACGTGACGACCTGAGTAGGAGGGCCTCCGCCGGTGCCCGAAATTTTATTCTTCTCGTCTGCTAGATCTCTCCGGAGTTTTTTTTCAAGTTATTATACTTATCTCTGAGAGAACTAGCAGATCGAGGAGTAACATTGGCTGAGGAGTTGAACTCCCTCTCCACCTCTTCCCATCCCCTTTTTTTGTCCTTGGGCGTGATTGCGTCAGATTTGTTGCACTCCAGTATCCGTTTGTGGTTGGATACCAGAGAAATCAACTTCCTCTCCTCCTCCGGACTGAAATTTGCTGACTTACGACTCATTTTTCCAAATAGGTACACAATAAAAATCACTTTTTCATCAATCATGAATCACTTTTCCAAACAGCAAATACACAATAAAAACCGGTTACCAAATGAGAAGTTTCAGGTTCGGGTTACAGTGTTACCAAAAATCGCTTCGGATGCATTATTTTTCATCAAAACATCATCCATGGTACAAACTGTTGAAAATTTCGTGTATCCACGGGCGGAGCAGAGTATAAATAGTATCCATGGTCATGGAATCCACGAATAATATCCAGGTTTACACATAACACAACACATGACGCAACTAATCGATTCTATCAGGGTAACTATGGTCGATAAAACTTTTTGGAACGCTCCTCTTCTCATTGTTGTGGTTACCGAAAAATCGAATCGAACCCCAGGGTTACGTAACAACTGTGGTTACCGATTTTTTTGGAACCGGCCCTAAATAAAACTTGTTGTAGGTCGATTCAGAGCACAACAATAGTGTTGTTTTCTTTGGCTTTACCGATATCTATTTTAAATGAGGAGTAACCTTGATCAGCTTTTATATGGTGAGGATCACTTTATCTCAAGATTGAGTTCCTCTCTTCTTCCGAATTCGCTGCTTTAAGTTGTATATAAAATGAATCACATAGCTTACAGGTGTCACTTCTTGGTTGACCAAAGCTCAAATTAAAAGTTTTGAAAATTTTACTGAATAGTGTTTTATCTACTAATGTCCTCCGCAGGATATTTTTCTTTAAACTGTCTACTATATATTTTCGAAATATTGAGGTCTGCACTGAGGTTTCTTCTCCGACTTTCTACGTCTGTAATGTGAGTCCTGCACTGGAACACTTTCTATGTGCTCCTTCACCAGCTCCATAGTTGTACGAAGTTTTGCGTGCGGGCGTGACATGTGCTTGCCACGCTGGTCTCTTGGCGATGTATCTCCCATTTTAACTTTATTTTGTATAGTTTGGATACGTTGATGGCTTATAGAAAAGGTATCCATAAGGTTTTTTTACATACCCTGATATTTCCCAGGAAATACTGAAAGGTGCAAAGCTTTCTCGATGTAGCATCAGTGATCCCTCCTCTTCTACGAGTAGGTTCCTTAATACGCATACAGTTTATTAGATAGATTGTTCATCATAGTTCATAAAACCTTTTGGAGACGTCTCTCTTCTAAAGGCACACTTTCACATAAATATGGACAAGACTCACCACAGACTCGTTCATGTTGAGGTGGTAATTTTCCAGAAACAGGGAATTTCAGTTTTAAGGTGTATGGTTGCCCCGAGTTTTTCAATACTTAACGTTTTACATCTTTCCAATCTTTAAATTTGATGGTACCTGACTTCGATTTGTTAAGTCTATCCACATCATTGTCCGATAGTTTCAACGAGGAATCCATTTTTCACGGATCCGCGCACAGATATCCGGAATTTCACACACAAAAAAATCCGACTACACACAGGAAAAGCGACAACGGTGAATGACGCTGCGCTAGCTACCTAGCAACAGTGAGGGCGCTGTAACGTTGATTGTTTTTCTTGTTAATCGCGGACCTCGTTTCTTGCTATTTTCGTCGTCATGACGTCCACCACATGTGACAAAATTAGGGTTTTTGTTTTCCTAATTGATAGAGGAGATCCTAACGAATCGTTTGATGCCAGTAACTCATTTTCGAAAAAAATGTAACAAACGGTTTTTCGGCCGCGGTCTACAATTGTTGTGGTTTTTTAGACGTGAAAATACCAATAGCACCCATGTAAATTGAAACCTTGCTGGGATGGAATAAACTTTGTCAGGAATAGGTAATCAAGTAACGCTATATTTTATTTATCTGCGTCAGTACGAAAGTGCCAGTTTGAGGTTTTTAAGAATAAATTAAATTTGACAATTTTAAATTAATATTATTTGTAATGCAGCATGATACTGACAAACACATAAGAAATAATTGAAAACAGGTTCTAATACAGCCAGCACAAATTGACATTATTTACCATGGAATGGAGAATCTATAAACTTTCACTAGGTCTCCTCAACTTTGGAAATATACAGCGTGCCCAGAACTTGAACGCTTCGTCCATGAGTTATCTACAATATAACTCATCGATCTCCACCTCTACAACTGTCACGTATTTTCCTATACGGATGTCATAGCCTTCGGATGCTTCTCTACAAAAATCTGAGGGATCCATAAAGTAAGTGACGTGCTCTAGCTTACGAGACACACCATCGTAGAGTTGATTTAAACGTTTGCAGTCTTTTTTTGACCTCAATGTCCCGAAGTCCCTTCACTTTTCCGCCATCAGCATAAGCCAAATTGGCTCCAGGATAACCATTCAATGCCGTGTACTCGTGCCAGTGGCTCATAGGCTTTGGTTCGCTTATCTCACTCCACGTATATGCGAATACTAATTTCCCGGTGGTCTTAGTGTGGCTTGCATAATTGCTAGGAGCATTCCATCGGAGCGCCCCATAATGGAACTTCCAATAATGCCCCACAGGGTCGTAGTAAATGCCACCCTCAAAATTTCCGTCATTAGTAAGACCTAAATAAAAGCCCTTTCGGTCTACTATGTGGGATGCAGCGATCATCTTGGCTTTCCTCATTAGGGCTTATTCTGATATCATACCCAAGTTTGCGAGTTCCACGTAGCACTGCAAGATGCTGACCGTGAATCGTTCACAATCCATGTTCTTTGTGGTGGGTTCTCCATTTGCACTCAGGCCATTGTTGCCAGAACCATTCTCAATTGGTTCATTGCATACTACCTGTCCTACAGTTTCATCGCGGCTGGCATTGGACATGTGTATGTCTTTCAAAATGACTCAAGTTGTGACTGGTCACGGTCGGCATAAGGCTTACCTGAAGAGGTTTCATATTCTTCAAGAGGACAGTTGCAGATGTGCAGCAGGAAGTGTGCAGAATTGGTCTCATCTCGTGCGGGAGTGCGAAATTCTTGAGCCCCAGTGGTCACGACTTATCCGTAATGTGGTTTTGTCGGGCTATGTTTGGCCAGTTGAGTTCACTGTTTTGGTGAAGAAGTTTTGGAATGATTTTTGCATTTTCATAAACAGTATTGAGTTTTGCAAAGTTAAGTTCTGTTTATAACTGACCTGTAATAATATTGGAAGCAGGTTTGTAAGTTGTTACAATTTAAAAAAAAAACCTCTGCAACTGTGACATGACCATCCACTTCAAACTTCGGAGAAGCCACACCGAATAAACCTTTGCTCCGATTTGAAAGAAGCATCTGGAGTTGCATTTGGCTGAAATATATTTTTTTCGGTTTTTTCATTTTCATCCAAGTAATTTTTTATAGTCCCTTCTTTTTCCGGACATTTCACCTCAATGGCGGGTGTAGGGGTCACTGCGTCTGGCGACGCTCCAGAAACGGGAAACTGAGGATCGATAAATATCCCACATTTCTGGTGTCGACGAGCAACTTGAAATTACTTGTTCCTCTAACCGTTTCCCTCTGGAGATGGCGGTTGTCTCGATAACGTTGTATGCACCCATAATCGTTTCCACAAGACTTCCTTCATCTGTTCTGCATCTCGATACTTGGTGTATGTTGGAGGCCGAAACACGGCCATATCGAATATCGTACCAAAAAGGACAACCGGACTGCTCTCTGGATAATACTTCAGCTTCAGTTATTTCCGATTTTAGGTATTCAATAAAGTTAGATGACGTTTTGTCCTTGTATGACGTGTTGCTGTTGAAGGCAAAACTCGCTTCGTGAAGAAAAATAGGTTTGACAGTTGGATTTTTCATCAGGTGAAGAGTACCTTCTGTTCCACCTTTCTGTAAGTAGTACTCAAGAAAGTTTTCCTGAGATTTGGTAACAGGAGGCCTTGGTACGGAACCAACACTTGCTGATTGAATCACTCCGCCGTACTTCGCTGCTGTCAAAAGTGCGCCATACTTCACTCCCGTCAAAAGTGCACTGGTCTTCCCAATAACATTCAGCCGACGTTACTGAAGGCTGTTACATTCTGAAATATGCCCGTAATAGTTTAATCAGTTGACGCCATATTGAATTATTCAAGAGGTTGAGAATTTTGTTGGGTGGCGCTTGTTGAAGGCGAAGAGGTGTGCACGTGCACTTCAGGCTGAATCGAACCTTTTGGCTCATTCTGGGATGCTGCTGTCTTCTGTTTCTTTTTCTTGGAAAGGCAAACACCCTCAACATCTTCATCGGCAGGGTCGATATCGATCACTGACGGAACAACTTTCCAAATTAATTTGGGGTGCCGCTTTTCTGTGTGGTTTTTAAGGTTGGAAGTGTTTCCACAAGTTTTGATCACACTGAAGCATGCTTTACACTTAGCAAACTGCCCGTCAACTTTGTCAAAGTATGCCCACCACTTACTTCTCGGTGGCATTGTAGAAAAAAGGGGAAAAATGATACGAAATGCTGCTGATGGAGGAACGAGAACGAAGCACTACAACGCACCGACATTGGGAAATGATAGCAAACTGAAAGTGATAGTGATAGGACAAAAAAAAATCGATTTTTATGGCTCAAAAAAGGTTTCGGTCCAACCAATCGATTCCGAAAAAATCGAAAATCAGTGGTAAGGAATCGATCTTTCGATTGAATCGATTCCCTATTAGATTGGTACACCGGCCTGTATTTGATACTTCTTGTGCTTCGGCGGCAAGGCTTCTCCAACACAACTCTACCTGAGGGTTTCCCCTCCGTTTTAAGCCAGCCATAAATTTAAACAAATTAAAACTCGAAAACCAAGTGCAGTGAATACTCTGGAATTCGCTTGAAGACTGAATGTAAAATAAAATATTTTGAACGCAAATTCGTGCAGAGTGGCCGCAACCGGAGTAACCGCTCCCGCTGAAACTTCCCCTTTGTTCGGTTCTGTCGCACTCCAGTCCAGTCAGTGTGCCTTACCGTAGGGTAGGATATGTCAAGAGTTGTATACTTGAATGCAGGAAGTAGAATGCAGTGACAAATGTAGGCTGCTGGTGGTTACCAACACTTGAGTACTACATCCAATCGTGCTACCATACACAGTTCTCACCTCCCAGTCCTGAGACCAAAACGTCCGCGGGGGGGGGGGAGCTCATCATCGGCGTTTCTCGTCTAGTTCATTGTGTTTTTTTCGAAAAGCTCCATATAAACTAAACGATCACAACCAGTCCAACACGGAGATAATCAATGGTCAGGCTCAAAACAAAAGAACTGCAGTACACAAAAATACCAAATCAAATAGTAAAAAAACTAGAAAACGGGGTTCGAGATCATATTGGTGTGAAAATGCGGGATTTTTTGTCAAACTAACGGGTCCCACAATTCCTGGGTGGGTTTGTCTGGGAGGTTGTAGTAATTCCCCACTTGGACCCATAAGGTTCAAGTTGGTTGACTGGTTCACGAATATATCCGCACTTGGCAAGCACCGAACCGAACCACTCACGTCAAATTTAAATACCTATACCTACTAAATGTTCGTTAGTAAGCTTCTGCTACAGTAAATTAGGTTGATCTTCTCAGGATTATTGTTAATAGTCCCATAACTTCCGGAGGGATCCGTCGTCAACAGCTAGTGACTACAGATTCCTTAGGAAGGTATGGTAATATTACTTCTTACACTAGCAGAAATAGCCCTTCAGATTTAATACCAGTATTCTATTTGGCCAATCGATGTATAAGAACAAGTTTTGGATTGTGAGCAACTGTCAATTCGTTTCGCTTCATCAGTCAAGACCTAATGATGGAGAAAAATAAAAATCAATTTGGTTAGTGGAGGTTTTGTTCTGTTAGTAGGGTTGACTATATAATTGAGAATCTCAAAATCTTATGGAAATTTAGGAAAACTGTTGTCTTGCAAAATGTACTTATGGCCCAGCTCTGAGGTGAGTGAGTGACAAACTACACTAAAATTATCCATTAAAAAAATGAATTGGGAATATTGATTATTGGTTACCTACCATTTTTCCGGAGCGTTCATCATAATTTTCTCGGCATAGTTCTCCGAATTCTCGTTTCAATTGTAATTTTCTCGTTTCATAGTTCTCGGCATTCTGGGCCTGGTGAAGTAGTTCGACAGATATGCCTCGATACCTTGTGATTCGAGTCGAATCATAGGCGAAGTTAATTTTATTACTCTCTTTTATTAGAGATGTTGGTTCCTGTTCAACACTGTTAATCCTATCATCCACAAAAAGACAGATAATTCAAGTCGCCCAAAATGGTTTGATCGCTATCTACCGGAATCCCGGCGTTTGTTACCCCACACTGACCTAAGATTCAGAAAGGCTAACCACACCTCCCATTTCCACTTCTCATTTAAGATGTGGATGTCTACTGTTGTCCGAGGTTTGGTATTAGTTCGGCATTTCTCTCTTGTTCTGCATTTGTGATGAGTGTCCAAAACGGTAGCAAAAAATCTACCAGAAACCCGACGCTCACCTTTTCATGGTACAGGAGTGTACTGGTCCAAAAAAGGTATGGGTCCTGTTGTAGGTGCAGTCCAGCCGTGGTTGGGCCCACCCCCAATCTACATCTTTTTTCCGTAATTGTGGTAAGAGAGAGGTTACCGCTTCCAAGACGAAGAAATATTGACTTTTGGGCTGGACTGTAATTTAGGTACCTACCTGAAACACGACCAGGTGAACTCCGATGATCCCCAGCTCCTGGATTGGTTCTCGGAATCATGTCGGCCCGTAATTTCGTAGGATTATGGATGATCAGTGTGAAAAGGTTCTACCATTTCAGTGTTTGGTTGAGCTATTTATTGATGGGGTTGCTGCTGTACTACCCTTGGCAGTCTCAGAATGTTGGTATTATGATGAATGTGTTATGTGTAGCACAGAAATAGATGAGTAAACTTCCTGGCTTTACATGCCGTCATAAATAAGAGTACGTATGTACTGCAGCTGATAATGTGATACGTATTGAAGTCATTGCTCAATCACTTCCCAATTCCATCGATCAATTTGTAATCACTTCATATTAACTAGGTATCGTAATGCTGAAAGTCATATAATTTTCAATAATATATTTTATAGTCAATAATATATCCTTCGGTTCATTATTTCCGATAATGAACCTTTGGAATAGAGCAGGGATGGCCAACTTCTTTTGCCCAAAGGGCCACTTCCATACTTTCGCTAAAAGCAGGGGCCGCACAAGAACTTAAAGGGAAATTTAGGCTATATAAATTAATGTATAAACAAATGCTATGGATATTGAACATACTTTAATGTTGAAATAATATGAAATAATTGAAATAATATGAGTTGAGCAGAACAAAATCAACAATTTTACTGAAAAAAAAAACCACTAGTGAGAACACTGAGGGCGGGCACAAACGTTCACAAGTTTGTCAAAATCAATTCTTGTCGAGGTGGTGGCCACTTTAAGCAAATCTTGAAGATGGTTGTCTGTAAGTCTGTTACGGTGAGTTGATTTTATACATTTCATCGAGGAAAAAGTGCTCTCACAAATGTAGGTGCTTCCAAACATTGAAACAATTTTTTTAACCAAAATCACGTAGTTCGGGATATTTGTCCTCAGGCAGCCTACTCCAGAATTCGACACCATTCTGGTCTTTTCTGGAAAACTGGGTCACTTTGCAAATCACAGAGCTCCAACTGTAGGTCGTCATCTTGCTGGGAAATGTCACATGTCATGGGATTGTTGAATAAGAAGAGATGTGGTCGCAGTTCATTAAAATCCAAAAATCGTTTATTGAATGACTCCAAAAGCATATTCAATTTCGGTATGCAAAAACTGAAATCACTGGTTGGAATTTCTTCCATAATTTCTTTGCACGATGGGAAATGTACTAGATTAGCTTTTTCTAGGCTTGATATGAAAACCTTAAGTTTATTTACAAATCCATCTAAGTGTCCAACTAACTGAGGTACTGTTTGATTTCGACCTTGCAATTTCAAGTTAAGTTCATTCATGTGGTGACTTATGTCGGTTAAGAAAGCCATATTGCATAAACACTTAGAATCTAGTAGTTTTTCTTGAACTTCTTTGGAGATAGGCGTATTTATATGTGCATTGAGAAAGTCAGCTACCTCTTTTCTTAAAGCGAAGAATCGTTTTAAGCAGTTCCCTTTACTTAGCCAGCGTACTTCTGTGAAGAGTGTCAAGTCTCCATACTCTGCTTCTAGTTCTGTTAGAAAAGCCATGAACTTTCTATGAGTCAATGACCTATTTCCTCCTTTGATCATGTTGACACATTTCATAACTGTTTTCATTGTGTCTTCCATTTCCAGCATTTTCCCACAAAGAGCTTCCTGGTGTATAATACAGTGAAATGATGGACAGCTGATACCAGCCTTTCTTAACAAGCCCACTAGGCCTAGTTGAGAGCCAACCATAGCTTTGGCCCCATCTGTTACAATTGCTGACAACTTTTTTGTTACTTCACAGCTGTTGAGGGCTTTCATAAGTGCATCAAAAATGTCTTGACCTTTAGTATTACCATGCAGTGACTCTAGAGCCAGTAATTCTTCATTTATCATGAAATTATTGTCTACTGTTCTGATAAAAATTAACAGTTGAGCAGTGTCTGTTAAATCAGTGGACTCATCCAAGGCTAGAGAAAAGTAGGAAGACTCAGAAACAATATTACTTATTTCACTGGAAACATGTTTACTTATTTCTTCAATTCTTCTGGTGACAGTCTGTTTTGAAAGTGAGACGTTTTTCAACTCATTACTAAATTTTTCTTCACCAAAAGCTTGAGCCACTTCTATACAGCATTTCTTTACAAACTCACCATCACTGAAGGGTTTTTTGGCTTTAGCTATCTCTGCACTTACAATATAAGAAGCTAAGAGTGCGTTTTTTTGCAAAGTTGTGATTTATTAAATAGGTTTTTTTGAGCACTAACCTTTTTCTTCAAGTCAGATACAATAGTAAGCCTAGCTTGTCCAGTGTAATCTTTGTACTTAGCTGCATGGTGCTGAGTGTTTTGCCGATTGAGGTTATATTCTTTATGGACAGACAGTACAAGCAAACACACTAAACACTGGGGTTTATTGTCCTTGTTATTTACAAACAGATACTCGGTTTCCCACTTGTCTTGGAACACTCTGTTTTCTTCTGAAACTTTTCTTTTCTTACTCATCGTGAAATAACGCAATTAGGTTTGTAAGTTAAAACTAAACACAGTGATGAAGCACCGGCAGTTTGACAGTAGCTAACCTCGCGTGCGCACAGTCTGAAGCAGGGTTCACATCCATCCGGAAAGCTATCCGGATCGTGCGTACGAGCAGCTGATTGGTTGGACATCAGCTGGGGAGGGGGGAATATTCTTTCCGGAGAAGCACTTTTGAAGCGAACTGTACGCATCTGATTTTTCAGATATTTTCCGCTCCGCATCTGCGCAGTTCACTACTGCGCATACAGAATGGCGTCCGCAACCGAAACAGCTGTGGGAGGAAGCGCGGGAAACGAGTTGTCAGCCAAAATTCCGGATGGTTATGAACGCCTTCCCAACTTCCGCGATTCCCCTCCATCCCTTCCACTGCTTTTCACTAGCTTCCCCTATCCGTATTTCCGGACGGCTCCGGATGGATGTGAACCCTGCTTTAGGCCCGGTTGTACAAGCTCTGGATAAAAGCCCAGTCAGCTGTTCGACTGATAGCGGTATCTGAAGAATAGCGCTGAGCTCTGTTGTACGACGGAAAATAATATCCATGGATAGTTAACTGCGGAGTCACTTTTCATCGCGTGTGAATTTACGAAGTTGGCAGTACTGTACCGCTTGTTTTTGCCTTATTTCCTTGTCCGTGATAACTGGTTGCTTGGTGATACGAAATATTCGAGTGTGATAAAACTGTTATCATTCAATAATTCTTGTGATGAGCGAACTTTAAAGACGAAATGCTGTTAAGTAGTTGATTCAAAAATTATTTTTATTAATTTTTATATTTCTGTTAAAAAATATCTACCGTAATACTTTTAAAAAGTTGTTCGGGGGCCGCATAAAACATAACCGCGGGCCGCAAGCAGCCCGCGGGCCGCCAGTTGGCCATCCCTGGAATAGAGCAAGAAAAAACAAAGTTTACCTCCCCCCCCCCCACAAAATTTGATGGTTTCCGTTATGTAGAATGTAGGGTAAAGTTCCCTAATATGGTATACCTTTTTTAAAATCGCTTTTTGGGCCACTCATTGGTCCAAATTTGTGTAACCAAAATTACCAGTCTTACGTGTACTTATACTCTACCTGAATCTTGGCTCAAAGTCCTCGAAATTTCGGTGAGGCCGACTACTGAGAGCCTTTTCCAAAAAATTTCAACTTTCATTTTCTGAAAAGAGGGTGCCTAATATGGCACACCAAGGGTGCCTAATATGGCAATAGTGCCATATTGAGACCATTCCCCTTTTAACCCTGATTTCTCATCGTATAGAAGTATTGGAGTGAGTTATAATCATGAATATCTTCCAAAAAGCGCTTTATTGAGGAACTGAGTAAGACAAATAAGACTAGAAGGGGGAAAAAAATAGAAAAAGGAAAAATACGAAAATCATTGAAAAACGCGAGTAAAAAATCTGAAACTTTAACGAATAGCAATATAAAATGACCTAGTTTTTAATAAATCGAACCTAATTTACAATTCCTTTTAGCAAGGCGAGATTCGATGGTAAATCACAAGCCGACGCATGGGGCACAAAAAAACATGCTCTCTTTCGAATCTCCGCAGTCTTCATGGCTCCACCGAAAACACTGCACACATCTGGACCATTTTTCACCCCTACAGTCATCACTGTACTTCGAGGAACACAAAGGGCACTCCACATCGTCTTCAACTTCATTGGGTTCGTCTTCATCTATGCTAGGGAAATCGCTGTCTTCATCTTGCAGTGGGAGATCATCTTCCTCCAGACTGTCCTCTTCACTCGATTCGCTGACCTTCCTCTGCTTTCCCTTCCCTTTGGAGAACAACTTCTTAGGCCTACAGGTTGGCAGCGTAGGCGCTGAAGTTAACTGCTTCGGCGCAGAAGTCGATGGCTTGTTCACTGTCAATTTACGAGTACTTTTCAGCCTGCCATTCGTTTTTTGTCCCTGGGTAGACTTTTTGATTTGTTTTTCCATTAAGGATTTTTTGTAGGGCGAAGACGTAATGACAACTGTTTTTCCGGAGCGAGAAGAAGACGCCCTTGGTTGTTGAGTGGGCATGGGCGAAATTTCCGAAGGCAGGACGAAAGGTGTAGGTGATGGGTGCTGATTGAACACGCTGTCTTTATTGTTGTTTACCTCTTTCCTTGGTATTCCAACAACCCTAACACCATGAAGTGCAACGTCTGGAGAAATGTTGGAGAAGTGATGAGGCTGTGCAGTTTCAACAGCTTCGTCTTCGCCTTCGTTATCAACCGCTGCTATGAAGTCTAGATCAGTGAGTGCATGCCTATTGCAAGGGTACAAGCCTGATTTCTTGAAACCATTGACTGCTGTAGTCATCGTTGCTGCCTTCAAGTACGCGTTCCCAAGCAGTCCCCCCACTTGATTTATCGTCACTGCTCTTCCTGGGTTTCTACGTAGAAACGTCTCTATCTCTTGGGAGTAATAAATTTTAAGAGGTCGCATGAAGGCCACATCAAGGGGTTGCATTTTATGAGTTGAGTGAGGAGGTAGGCAGATTATGGTCAGGTGGTTTTCCCGAGAAATGTTAATTACATCCACATTTCTGGTGTGACTGTAATGGCCATCAAGGACCAGAAGCACAGATTTGTCCGCAGTGGGCCTCACAAATGCAATGAAGTGCTGTAACCATTTGGAGAAAATATCAGCTGGAATCCATCCGGAAGGATGGCATGCCCACGTAGAACCAGGAGGAGTCCCGTCCATGAGCGTCATTTGCATGTTTTTCCGGGGGAACACAAAAAGTGGAGGGACGTAGGTTCCTGTGGCATTCATGCAGGTTACCAGGGTAACGAGTTTGCCTCTTTCTGCTGATGAGATTGAACTTACACTCTTCTTGCCTTTCAATGAAATCACTTTGGATTTTGTGCATTGCACTACTGTTATTCCAGTCTCATCGACATTAAATACTCTACTAGGGTCATTGTTGATCTTATCCATTTCTTTTTCATACAGGTTGAAAAACTCACCAGCAGACTCACGACAGAATCCTTTAGCCCTAGCTAATGACAGATTCTCTGGGGTCCTCATTGAGAGCTCTGGGTTTCGCTTCATGAATAACCTCAGCCATTTTTTGCCCGCCGCCTCCCCTTCTTGAGAGAAAGGGTGCTTAAGACCGTTCCTTACAGCAATTTGAAATGTGAGTCTTCGGATATCTGTTGATCTCAATCCATAGAATCGCTTGTCAATTTCGACACAGTATGAAACCAAAGACCTCTCTAGTTCGAGTGGTAGAACCGGTCTTCTGCCCAATTTGAGATTTATGAGCTCATGAATTGGTCTTGGGTCCTTTACATACCTTATTAATGTTCGCTTCGGTACATTGTACGTAGCAGATGCTTTCAGGAAGCCCATTTCTTTGTTTCTTACAGCTGCTACTGCCTGAGCCATGGATTCCTTGACCCAATCTTTCCTCTTCTTTGGTGCTTGATTGCGTTCTTCTTTCATCTATGAATCATCATGAGAGCAAGAAATCAGTTTAAAACGATAATATTGAAATAGGAATATGATATTAACTTACAGTCAAAGAGGGAGAGCCGCAAAACTGACCTTGTCCTAATATGGCACTAGTGCCATATTAGGGACCATCTACTAGTGCCATATTAGGAAAACGCGTTGTTTACATTAGTTAGAAACTGATTCAGTGAGTTGAAGGTTTAGGATAATTATAACTCATGGTTTTTGGATGAAAGAATAAGTAATTCACACCTTGAAAATATCAAAAAATCACCTACCTTCACCAGTAAACTCGAATCTCAAACAGGTGAGAAAAACTTTTTCAGAGGGTGATAGCAACAGGTTAGCATTGTGATTTCTGGAAGCCATCTTGGGAAGTTTTGACCTGCTATCTAGTGGCCTGCCTCTGGAAGCTTGTAGTTCACGTGACCACCACCATTCTTCTCCTCACAACTGGGGAGATATTGCTGAGTGCCATATTAGGCACTATACCATATTAGGGAACTTTACCCTATGTAGAATCCGAAAGTGCAATAAAAAAAATTTCTATCTGTCCGCCGGTCGCCGTGCTTCGCACTTTAAGTTACCATGAACCAAAGTTAATGAAATTCGGTTTGTATGTCCCGTTTGGGGCAAAATGCAGAAAGGCAACTTTTTTCTCCTCAACATGGCCCAACTAATATATATATAATTTCAAATGGGTTTTTGGGAATAAATGAATGTTTCTGTCTTTACGAACTATTATTGAAATTCATGTGAATATAAACATATCCCTACAACACTCACATGAACTTCGAGGAAATACGATACAATTCGACCATATTTACACAAAATTCGTGTACATACGAACATTTTCCTAGATTTTAACGTGAAATTCGAATGAATACCATGATACATCTACCATATTCACTGGAATGCTATTATATTTCTACAATGTGTTCACACAATTACCCCCACTTCTGTCCAACCGCCACCCACACTCGATTAGACTATTAAATTCAAATCCGTTTAATTTTTACATAATGAAAACTTTTTTTCCGCGATTTTATACTGTCAGAATTAGAGGATTATTATAATTACCCCCACTCCTGTCGAACCACCACCCACAACTCAATTAGAATATGAAAATCGAAATCAGCGTGATTTTTACATTATGAAACCCTTTTTTCCCGATTTTATACTGTTAGTATTAGAGAATTTAAAGAATTACCCCCACTCCTGTCGAACCACCGCCCACAACTCAATTAGAATATGAAAATCGAAATCAGCGTGATTTTCACATTATGAAACCCTTTTTTCCCGATTTTATACTGTTAGTATTAGAGAATTTAAAGAATTACCCCCACTCCTGTCGAACCACCGCCCACAACTCAATTAGAATATGAAAATCGAAATCAGCGTGATTTTCACATTATGAAACCCTTTTTTCCCGATTTTATACTGTTAGTATTAGAGAATTTAAAGAATTACCCCCACTCCTGTCCAACCACCACCCACAACTCAATTAGAATATGAAAATCGAAATCCGCGTGATTTTTACATTATGAAACCCTTTTTTCCCGATTTTATACTGTTAGTATTAGAGAATTAAAGAATTACCCCCTCTCCTGTCGAACCACCACCCACAACTCAATTAGAATATGAAAATCGAAATCCGCGTGATTTTTACATTATGAAACCCTTTTTTCCCGATTTTATACTGTTGGTATTAGAGAATTTAAAGAATTACCCCCACTCCTGTCGAACCACCACCCACAACTCAATTAGAATATGAAAATCGAAATCCGCGTAATTTTTACATTATGAAACCCTTTTTTCCCGATTTTATACTGTTAGAATTCGATTATTGGTATAATTACCCCCACCCTAGTCCAACCATCACCTGAAACTCAATTAAATTACAAAAATTGAAAACCGCGTGATTTTTCCACAATATACCTTTTTTCCCAGATTTTATACTGTTAGAATTTGATTATTGGTATAATTACCCCCCACCCTAGTCCAACCACCTCCATGAACTCAAATTAAACTATGATAAAATATAAACCACCTTTTTTTTGTACAATATTATACCTTTGTTCCTGGGTTTTATACCTTTACAATTCGAATATTGGTATAATTACCCCCCCCCCCCCACTCTAGTCCAACCACCACCTGGAACTCAATTAAACTATGAAAATTGGAAACAGCATGATTTTTCCACAATGATACCTTTCCCTTCCTTTCCTTATGAACAGTGCTAGTGAAATCATTGAACGTCGCTACCTGCGTGACCTGGCAGATGGGTCGACTTATTCGACGAACTAGCCAGAGCTGGTTTTTGGTATAGAAATGGTACCATAGTTTGTTCTGCATGTAATTTAGAATTGGATGTAAATAATCTTACAGAAAATGACGTACCTGTGGTGATACATTTGGCACGCGAACCAACCTGCCCTTTTATTGATCAATGTCGTACATTTACGTTAAATGATTTCCATTTAATCGATATTTGCACTCAGCCTTACGTATATGGTGAGGGACCAGTTCAACTATCGAGCGGTGGTTGTGAAAATGCATGTACCTACTACAGACACATGTGGATCTTGTTGTAGACAATTAACCTGTAAAATTTGTATGACCAATAAAATCGAAATTTTATTAAAACCATGTCTACACGTCAGCACGTGTAGGCAGTGTAGCAGTCGCATCGATTTTTGCCCAATATGCAACGCGTTTATTTGGTCTTTATGTAGAGTGTTTATCCCATAACCGAGGGCTAACAATTTAATAAATTACCTATACAAATATTATTTAGATTCGTTTCTTTGCTTCCCTTCATAAAATTATTTAGTTTTGTGTTTAATAATCTTTAACTTGCTGTAGACAATTAACCTGTAAAATTTGTATGACCAATAAAATTGAAATTTTATTAAAACCATGTCTACACGTCAGCACGTGTAGGCAGTGTAGCAGTCGCATCGATTTTTGTCCAATATGCAAAGCGTTTATTTGGTCTTTATGTAGAGTGTTTATCCCATAACCGAGGGCTAACAATTTAATAAATTACCTATACAAATATTATTTAGATTCGTTTCTTTGCTTCCCTTCATAAAATTATTTAGTTTTGTGTTTAATAATCTTTAACTTGCTGTAGACAATTAACCTGTAAAATTTGTATGACCAATAAAATTGAAATTTTATTAAAACCATGTCTACACGTCAGCACGTGTAGGCAGTGTAGCAGTCGCATCGATTTTTGCCCAATATGCAACGCGTTTATTTGGTCTTTATGTAGAGTGTTTATCCCATAACCGAGGGCTAACAATTTAATAAATTACCTATACAAATATTATTTAGATTCGTTTCTTTGCTTCCCTTCATAAAATTATTTAGTTTTGTGTTTAATAATCTTTAACTTGCTGTAGACAATTAACCTGTAAAATTTGTATGACCAATAAAATTGAAATTTTATTAAAACCATGTCTACACGTCAGCACGTGTCGACAGTGTAGCAGTCGCATCGATTTTTGCCCAATATGCAAAGCGTTTATTTGGTCTTTATGTAGAGTGTTTATCCCATAACCGAGTGGATCTAAGATTCATGTATAGTTAGCCTTAAGATTATGGTGTACACATGCATAGATATAGGATAGAATAATATGTTGTTGTTGATGTTTGCGGAAATAAATACGACCTGCGGGTCCCCAGGAGCGTTAGGCGTGACTGTAGATCGTTACGTCATTTTATTTTATTCGTAACAATTTACAGTCACGTCCGGTGTTCAAGGGGGGGTTACGACGCCGACGACGACTCTGCGTGACGACTCGAGGATAAGGAGGGGGTACGAGTATGTTTGACATATAGCTACGATTAAACACTGCTGGGCTTAAACTAGGTGGTGGTTATGATACTAACACAATATTCGCAATGTTGTTTTCAATAATACTTACCAGGTACTTACCACCCTGCGGTGCGCGACCCTGTGGTGGTGACCACCGGCTACCGGCGACGTGCTACGTCCCGTGTCGGATAGCTGCGGCTTGTGGTATGATGCATATCATCTACACATGGGTAAGTACGTTTGCGACGTAAGTACAGCACCGTAGGGTGCGACGGTGTCGGGTAGCGTAACGATTGTTGTTACGAATCGGTGGCGGCGGTTGGAGTTGGTTGTGTACAGCACAGTGGGTACGAGGTGACGTAGGTACTTCCCATGGTGACCTGAGCCGACGGGTGGGTGCTGGAGGCGGCGTGCATCTGGTACCACGGGGTACAATGTAACGTGGGGCCCCCACTGTATAAAGGGTGATTTTGTGACGTAGGACCGTGTAAGGGTTGATGTTGTGACGTCACATCCCCCTTGCCACATTAGGACCCCCCTACCGTGGGAAGGGGGGCATTCTGTAAAAAAACGCTGCAAAGTCCTTGTCACATGGGTTTATTATTCTATTGGACATACCTACAGAAAGGTTGGCTGTTCATTAATTGTTTCTTTCATGCGTAATAATCGAAATAGCTACTTCTGATGGTTTCCATTAATTTTGGCCCCCAAAACACAAATTAGGTACGCTCTTTTTTTTCTTTTTTTTTTAAACTATCTTTGATCATTGGTAGTGCCATTTAATCGTCCTGAACCACGTCTTGACACTTTTTCCAGTGTTATTATACAAACTGATGGTGATTTCAGACGATTTCCCAGGTTTTTCACTCATAAAAAATCAATTCTGGGAGCTGAACATTTGGTAGAACTCAATTTTCCACTCTTTGGTCAAAATCGACTTCATATTCGGTCTTCTCGTCCCCAAAAACATAGAAAACGATATCTCAGAAGCTCATGTTACCAATATGTTGCTAAAACGTAAAAAGTACCTATTTTTACACACATTTTCACTCATAACACCCCTGGGTATATTCCGATCGGGCTGAAAAGTTTCGGGACACAACTAGGGCCCAAATGGAGCATGTGTGCGAAAGAACGATTTTTTTAGACCGAAAATGAAGCCTGTACACGTGATACGGCGGACGGCGTACGGCGGACGGACATTGCATTTTTGGAATCTATGCACCTTGAAACGTAAAAGAAAAAAGTTTGAGGGGGTGTTATAAAATTTTTTTGCTGAGCGAATACATAGGTGTATTATTCACAGAATAATAAACCAAAAGGCCCCCTCCACCCCTACTAATGGTCTCATTCAATTTGAAATATGGGTCACGATCTGGTCCTGTGTCAATTTTAGAATTGTCATTCAAGTGTATGAACCGGCGTATTTTTTCGTACTTACTGAGATCGAATCACGGACAATATCCATGCCGATGACGGAATCCCATAAATCTCGGAGACTCGCGCACCGTGATACAGAACTCGTAATGACAACCCCTAAAAATTGCTTGATGTCATCTGCAGTCACACGATTTCTGGCACCCGAAGTCTGTAGCTGAGCGTAAAATGTACTTTGATAGGCAATTTCCTCATTACAATCACTGCCCAGGAATTTCAGGAAAATTTGCTAAGCCGTGTCGCAGTCGAAAAATTCCTTTGGCAGATCGGGATCCACGAAATCCATTGTTTTTTTCCCCACCATAAATGAATGAGTCTTGTCTCCTCGAATAGTGTTGTTTACTTTTCTTTTGGTTATTACTCTTCTTTTAGCGAATTTTCGAAGTTTGTTATTACTTTTCACCCCTAGAAGAAGTGTTCTTTTTTCGCGTTTGCTTTTCCCTACTCGTACTTGGGACTGGCTCTTGTGACGGTATATGGGAATCCCGTCCATCTTGGATGCGGGCTCTTCCCGATCTTTTTGACACGCGGCTGAAGGGGCGGTCGATTCGCGGAAACGAATCGTCAACTCCTGGAGGCATTGCGTTATAATCAAACCATTGTCTCAGGGGGCAGCTGTCACACTGTCTCCCTACCTTTCTAGAGAGTGGAGAGGGGGAAACAACGCTGTATGGGCGGCGTAGTTAAACCCCTCATCCATTGCATGGTAGCAGAGCGTGGTTCAGCCATCGAATTATACCTACTGGAACGCTCTCTCTGGCTTGAGCGGGCGGTCGGCGGTCTTGCCGTCGGCTGGGCTTCCCCCTTCCCCCTCCCCCGGTGGGACTCCCTCATAAGGGAGCCCCCACTTGAAAGGCATACAGAGCTGTGGACGATTTCTTCTTTCTCGCGATTGATTGAGGTTCCGAGTGATTGTTTATTTGAATACAAACCCGCATCGATTTCTTAAAATGTCTACTCACCATTGGGAGATAATTTCCCATATAATAATTACTTATATTCTAGATTTGTTGCATTGAAGAAAAGTACATAAAGACGTTGATCTAATTAATGCTTTATCTCATAACTAGAATTGAAAATCTATATAATTGTCATAATTAATTATCATTAGGTTATTATGACTGCAAGTACAATATACATTCATGGGTGAATAAAATTGTAAATTCAACTGTTCTTTTTATAAATGATTTATTTACATGAAAAATAAAATACGAATTCGACGAAATTTATTTACATGTTTGTAAACAAAATCTGTTTTGTCAGCTTCTGACGAAGGCCTAATTTATCTAGTGAGAGGGCATCTTCAGTTTTTTTTCTGGCAGAACTGTGGCAAATGACCCCACATTTACCCTTAAGGGGAGGAGTGCGACTGTATATGGGAATCCCATCCATCTTGGATGCGGGCTCTTCCCGATCTTTTTGACACGCGGCTGAAGGGGCGGTCGATTCGCGGAAACGAATCGTCAACTCCTGGAGGCATTGCGTTATAATCAAACCCTACCTTTCTAGAGAGTGGAGAGGGGGAAACAATGCTGTATGGGCGGCGTAGTTAAACCCCTCATCCATTACACTCTGTAGGATTGAATTCCTCTGAATTCGGCATTACTGCTGGTCCAAGAGGTGGGGAGTTGTCACCTATTCCATCCAACAAAGAAAAATCGATTCCATCGAGGTCACCCTCTAAATCGTCTAAGCAATCATTTCCACATACTTCTATTGGCTGTAGGATCCTCGAGCATATCTTCATCAAGATCGTCTTCATCTTCGCTATCTACGGGGGCAGTAATCATATGAAATAGTTCGGTTTTAGTGATTTTCTTTCGCTCACCATTTTCGTAGAGGTAAATATCCTCTTCGTCGGCCATAGCTGAAACCTGAATGGTACAAGAATTCGAGTCCCCTGCTTTTTTGTGCCTGCAGGCCTCACGTAGAAAAAGTAGAACCTTACTAGCTCAGAAATATTTTTTTTTGGCTTTCGAAATCCCCGAACTAAAATAGAGAAAACGCCAGATAGCGGACATCTTGAGGGTAACACCACGACTGCCGAGTTTGATAACATGAACGAAACTTTACTTACCTTGGGGAACAAACTGCAACTTCTAAAACTTCGGAGGTCCTTTGGCCTGCGGGAAACTATTCGAAGTTCAATTAAATATCAAGAGATAGCGCTGGGAGGCCAGACAAATATTTGTGTTGCATACAGGCATCATATTTATGCAACGAATGGTAGGTAATTAAATTTGTGTCAGAGTTTTCTGTATTTCCGACATCGAACTACCATTGTGACAAAGAATGAGAGCGAGAAAACGTATAATTCGACTGACCATATTTATGCTTGGTGTGGTGGCAAGCTCAAAAATCGTGAAGCGTTTTACAGTTTACCATTCTTGTAATTTGACTTGCGATAGATCTACATTTTTAACCCTTGGATACTAACTGGGTCTGATTGACGACCCTCGAAATTTGGGATTTGGGAGATTTTTGAATTGCAGCAACCAAAATAACTGAACAAACATTTATTAAAAAATAATCTTGGTATTATAAGACTCATTAGTAGGTACATGTAAATATATATGTTGCACTGAAAAGAACTTTGACTAGAATATTTTCAACAGATCACATGTATATTGGAATAATATTGTTATTGAATATTTTGTAGAACTGCCGTATTTTAAACTAACTTCAGTCTTAATCAGTTTTCATTCTTATCATTGACCAGAAATTTGTGCAACAAGATTAGTAAAAAAAAAAAAAAAAACTGAAGGAACAAATCCAATATATAGGTATGAAATATAATACGTTTGTGTTTGATATTATCAAACGCAAAATATAAGACTCCGAGGTAATTCATAACCACATAATTATAACGCATATAACTATAGGAATCAAATAACCTCGTCGCAATTTTCTAATTAATCGCTACACATCAAACTCGCTGATCACGATTTTCTAAACAATCACAGGAATGCTTCAGGTACGTAGAGTGGGGTAACTTGCAACACTTTTCAACTTCCAATGCCCGCAGCGCCTAAGAAGCACTTCAATATTTTTGCTAACCGAAAATTACAGTATATAGGTGCTACTTCCAAGAATATATTCCTGCCACCACATTAAATTCAGATGTGTCAACCGATTTTATATTTTTTTAAAACTGGGTGTTGCAAGTTTGACGCCAAGAGTGTATAACTTGCAGCACCATATTATGTTTTAGGTGGGGTCTTTAGTATAAAAAAGAGGGGTGAAATACTAATCAGAAACTGAAAAACGCAAGTAAATCTGAATTTATTATAAATCAGTCTCTTCTGTACATAGCTGTCTTAGGTAAATTAAAATGTTTTCTTCACATAAACAAAAAACTTCTTATAATACGTTTTGTCAAGGACCCTTTCAGGTTTAATATGAAAAAATAAAAAATAAGAAAATACTTTTTCCAAATTGATAAATTTGACTTTTTGGGTAACTTGCAACACTATCAATATCGATCCAAAATAATTTCAGGAGGCACTAAACATCAGAATCACACTAGATTTATGAAAAATATTAATCTACCTAGCTTGAGTAGGAACTTAAATCTCACTTTTCTGGCAGGTAACCATGGTGTTGCTTATGACACATTAGAAAGGAACTGTCTTAACTAGTCAAACGTAAATCTACCCCTTCGTGAGGAAATTGGCTCAATTATTTTTTTGATGTCTTTTTTATCAGCAGTAGCAATATTATCAACATTAGGAAACAAGTATAAACCGTCCTTTTTTGTCGACATCCTCATAAATTTTAATTTAGCCGTATCCTTCCCATCTTCCAGAACTTGAGCGACAAAATTTTTGGCAATGTGTTTTTTTGCTTGGCACTCGTAATTTAGTTCGACGCGAACAAAATCGACAACTTTCAATTCCCTCACATCTATGATTGAAATTGACGTGTCAGGTGGCTGATATGAAGAAGGCGACGAAATTGAGCCATCAGCATCGTTCATGAAGTCGTCGAGAGGTAAGACGTCAGTGAGGTCGTTGTCATCCTCATCGTTGTCACCGTTGGGTGGGGAGGTGATGTTCAGAGTCCGACGAGTTGGACGCTGGGGATGCGAGGGGCCTGCTTCCTGGAGATCGCTCACATCATTGTCACTAGCATCAATAAATGGATCGTCTTCAATTTCTGAATTCTCAGCGGAAGAGGGGATTCGTCGACGACGTCGGTTTTGAGGTTGAGGAGCGGTTGGAGTCTCCAAGTTTCTGGTTAGGTCTTCGGCCATAACGCTTTTACCTGGAGGGGCTTGCATTCTGGTGCGTTTTCTCCGGGTGGTCACATTCGTCTCAGCAGACCTTGTCAATGACAGATATTCCTGGAGAGCTGCAGACCAACGTGACCCTTCTTCTCGGTTGGGCTCGTGCTCGCCACCTCCACCAACCATTCTCTTCAACACCGCCTCCCGATCCAGAGGGAATATCCCACAGTCCTTGAATCCAGCAATCAGGTTGTTCTTGGCCGCGTTGTTCACTGAATATTCGTTTAGCAATTTCTTCAGCAGGGATGGAAACGTGTCTTTGGGCACTACTCCTGGATGTTTTTTCTTATAATCACCCAAAATTGCACGATAGTGGGCCTTTAGTGGCTTGAAGAATGCCACGTCTAGAGGTTGACAGAGGTCTGTGCTATTTGGGGGGAGTAAAACAAAGCTAATATTCATTTCCTGGCATTTTGAGAGGACACTGACTGAAATATGACTCGCCAAATTGTCAACCATCAGCACTTTTGGTTGTTCTATTGGGAATTTTGAAAAATGTGCCACTGCTATGTTATCGAACCAATCCTCAAATATAGCTTCGTTGAACCACCCACTTTTAGAACGGTTGTATCGGCATCCTGGAGGACCTCCAACAACCCACGAGTCGTACAAATGCTCCGCCCTATAACAGACCATTGGTGGAAGTAGTGTGCCAGCTCCACTTGATTTCGAGGAATCCATAATTCTCTCGGCGTGCTTTACACCCCTCCTCACCAGCACCAGCTTCTTCCCAGGGTCATCAGACATGTTCGTTGCGTCATAATTTATACAGGCGTCTGGGTCAACATCTCTCATCGACTCTTGAAGGTTGTCAAAATATTGATTGACTGTATCAGGTGTCACTGCTGCCCTGGACCTCTTGATATTTTCGGCAAACCTCTGGGTAAGTTCTCTATTGCGAGACAGGAAACCCTTCAGCTAATCCTTTCCCGGAAGATTGTTCACAAACCTGGTAGTGACGCCACGGCGGTCATAGTAGACTTTGATGAGCTGTCGCAGGTCCCAACCAGTCAAGGGAAATCCCCACGCAGCAGCTACAACGAGCAGCCTTGTGATGATTGATTCTGCAACTCTTGCAAGTGCAGGGGGCCGGCCAACCTTTTTGGAGTGAAGTCCCCGAAATTTTCGAGATATTGTGGAACAGTCTATCCCATATTTTCGGGAGGCCTCCCTCATGGACATCCCGTTGCAAACTTCATTGAGCGCTTTGTTGAGAGTTTCATCGCTGAAATTTCTGTAAGTTCGCGCTCCTATTCTTCTAGGGGTTTTCCTAGCCATCCTCTGCAAAAAATACAACTCGTTGTACTGTTGCAAGTTACCCGCCAAACCCACATTTTCCGCTAAAAACGCTGTAATTAAAAAAATATGCGCGATTTCGGCATTCCAGTGACGGTAACAAGAACCCAGATTGTTGCTTGACTGACCACAGAAGTTTGAGAAATTCAATCATTGTGAGAGTGGCCATCAAGAGTTTTAAAACCCAAATTTTAGCCCGAAAAAGAAGGCAGTTTTTGAAAAAATTAAAAATGTACTTACGATTGATATTTCGACGGTTCCACAGCCGGCTTCCCTTCATCAGTATGTAAACAAACTGATAAGTGATAAGCGGGATGCAACAGTTACCGTCCATGAGCGCTACCTAGCGATATGTTGAAGAACCCCAGTTTGTTGCAAGTTTCCCGCCTGTTTCAAGTTACATACCCCATTCTACGTATCTATCATCACTATCACATTCTTGCCTTGCCAGCATATACCATAGATAACCTGGATCGCTAACTGCGTTAGGCCGACGCGGCCCCAGCAGAATGGGGAAAACCCAGGGGCTCCGCTTCAGGTACCCATCTACCTCAACCCCCCGCGGACCCCATCCAAGCTGCCGCTCGGCGTTGGTAGGCAAAAGCGACGGGGATCAGCCCTTGAAAAGGCCTTTTTATTTTGTATTTGCCTCATTAGTCCGTGTGAGGGATCATATAAAATTTTAAAAATCACTTAAGTTGTTCCATATAAGACTGGGAACAAGAACATATATTTATTTGTATGTATATGTATTTCAAACATAGTATTTTGTCAACTATTATGAGACTATATTAAATCTGGTCTCTAAAACCAGCTTATAAGGTAAATACAATACGAAACGGCATTGTGGCAAATACTATGTGACCCGACGTGAGCCATACTTATGTCTATATAGTACTAGTGAACTACATTTCCAAAATTCAACCATTTCTCAGAAAACAGTTATTCAACCATGTAGAGCAATGTTTGAATCAATAGCACTATAACGCCAGCAATAGTTCCTCTAAAAATAAGTACCAAACAAAATATAATGGTTGACATGCTACCTACTATAAGGTTAGAGAACTGCACCTACGAACTATAAATTAATAACTATATAGAAGAAAGGAAGAAACGGTTCAGGCGGTATGATAACAAAATGATTTCCTGATTTAATTCTAATACAATTTTATTCATATAAAACTATTAAAAAATATATACATAGTATATGACACTGGTCTACAAAAGGTATTACCATAGCTTCAAGTGTTGTTGAACAATATTAGTTTTTTAATTTTTGTCTCATACCAAGTTTTTTTGGTGGCGTTGCTGCAACAGTGTTTTCTCTTGCCAGATGGTGGCATATTTTTTATTAAAATGTACTCATGTTCATATCCCCTCGTATCGCCATCGGCATGTTTTTTGCCGAAGGTCCCCTTGAATTTGGCATAAGTTTTGGTCATCAAAAATCGGGTATTAATTCGGGAGTTACTTGAATGATAGCTTAGCGTCGTGTAGCAAAATTTTAGTATTCTAAAAACGTCATAAGACGCCCTAACTAAAGCTCCTCTGGACACAAAATCACAAAAACGTGTGTACGATCTAAGATCGGTTTCGCCCGTCACGAGAAGAGCGCTACATTCTACACAGTGTAACTTTTTGCGTATTTTCCTAACTATATACCCACTGAGGTAATACAAAACATTTTCTTTGTAAGGAGAATGTTCGTAATCATCCATAACTTCTGAAATTACAGACAATGTTTCAGCTTCATATTGTTCACCTTCATCAGTAGGTATGAAATTGAACGGCAAAACACTCATATTAACACCGTTACGAATGTCATCAAATTCAAGGCAGTTGCCTTTGTCACTGGGTCTCACACTATTTCGAAACATGAGTTTTCTCAAGGACCACCTAAATTGTTGTACATTGGGATTGTCGTTACGACCATTCGTACTTCTAACACACGAGAAAAACAACTCTAAATGGCCTTGAGAAAATTTGTAAGAGGTAATGGAAACCATCAGTATTCAACAAGTTATCCCTAAGCAAACGAATAGAATTTATACATGTTATAAAACCCAAAGCAAAGGTTTTTCTGGGGTGCTGTAATATAAGGTAAGGTGGGGCAAGTGCGCTATACATTTTGTCGAGTTCAACTTAAAGTGGCTACAGAAAAGTTGCTATTTATGCCAGAGTGATGATGTTTTTTGCAAAAGAAGCCCCGACCTCTTCTGTCTTGTTCCTTCTAGTCAGATTTACCGTTTGTCCAGAATTTATGCGTTCCATGAACAATAGGAAAAAATAGGTCCCTATACTGCACTTACCCCGCTAAAAGGGGCAAGTGCATTACCAGGCCTTCAAATCCTTAGAAACACCAATAGATAAACGACGGGGCATGTACAAAATAGCCCGACTCTTGACGTTTAAAAGGCTCTATGAATTTTTGGAATCAAAGCAAAATTCGCCAAGTTATGGAGTTTGGTAGCCTGTCGGATAGGCTTTCTGGGTGGTGAAAAAAAAGACTGAATTCAAAACTTGTGATAAACATTATTATTATCATTTTCATTGAACAAATGTAACAAAGTACTATAAAATATTACAAAATTGTGAGATTTCAATCACAAAAAAGTATCGCAATCTTTAAATTAACGAAAGAATCAGTCAAATACATAGCCGTAAGAAGTATGAATAATTGACTTTGTGAAAAAAAATATAGGTAGCATTAGGTACATCATTAATCAGTCGAAAGACTAGTAGGTACCAAAAATGATTAGGAAAAGTAAGTGGCTTCTAAAGCAGGAACTTTAAATTATAACTAGGTAGGTATGTATCACACGAATTTTTCTCGGTAAATACTTTTGAGTGCCTACGCACATCATTATAACACAATAAAAAAAATCATCATTGGATGTTGTAACGGGAGAGATCTATATTAAAAATAGCTTCCCCTCGCCTACCTATTTTTGGGGGTGGAAGGATGTACACTACATCGTTCTTTTCGGCAGAAGAAACGTCTGCTATTAGGGGATATTTAAATGTGGTAGTCCCATTGAAATTTGAATGCTTCCTCGTGTACTTAATCATTGGGTCACCTTTATCAAACGCAAATACCTCTCCCACAAAATGCTTGCTCGATTTTTTGGTCAAAAATTTTACAAGAACCCAATCTCCAACAGCCATGTCATCAATGGCTTTGTAGCCAGTAGCATCCTGCTCTTTTTCTTCTTCTTCATCTTCCTTCATTTTCCGAAGGTAAGAATCTAAATCATCGTCACTTGATTCGTCACAGAAGTTCTCATTATCATCATATTCCGAAGATGAGTCTGGAATCTTAGGTTTCTTCTTTTTAGGTATCTTCTTATCTTGTTGAACAGGTTTCCTCTTCTTGATGTCGCCTCGTTGTTCAGCCTTCTTTGCTCTCTCGACCTTTCGTAGTTCTTTTTCCCGTACATCTGCCTCCTTTTTATCTTTTTGTTCCTTCATCCTCTGATAAAATTCATCAGAGGTGATGACTTCGGATCCTCTGGCGAGCCTGGCCCTCTTCTCACTGCTCTCCATTTTGTGCAATTTTATTGTTTCTAGCAGGAGTTCCTGAAATGACTTCCCACTACTGGAAATAGTGGTCTCACAAGAAGATGTAGATGCACGTGAATCGTGATTGGTTGCAGGGGACACAAACTGGGGTTGTTCAGCAGGTAAAGCAGCACTTGGTGATGTCACCACTTTTGAGGCAGGTATGACAACATCAAGCAGCTGAACAGGAGAATGAGCTGGTAGACTAACTCCATCCAACCAGCCAGCCTGCCAGTTGTCTGTGGTTGCTTTTTCAATAATAGTTGTTGGTAACAGTTCACTGGTTCCTGGTTCACATGTAGCTGGGCCTCGATCATTGGTAACTGGCTCTTGTTCATTTGGAGTTGAGTTTTGTCTACGATTGGAAATTTCTTCTTTATATCGCCTGAGGGCAGACGGCTCAAACAGCGTTTCGGGGATCTTTTCTCTATTGAATGGTACAATACCAGCCTTTTCGAAAGAGGATTTTAGTAATGAGGGCTCCACATTCGCCCACAACCGACTTAACATATTTACAAATTCCCTTTTAGGCAACTTTTTCCCAATGTGGTGTTTTTGCCACTTTACTAATTCAGGATCCCAAGCTGATTTGAGGGATTTCATGACACATAAATCGAGTGGCTGTAAAATGTGCGATGAATGTGGGGGCAAAAGTAAAATGTGCACATTCTCTTTCCTGGCCATTTCTGTTACATTTAGGGAAACGTGAGTTCGATGCCCATCGCACACTATTAGGGCTGGCCTCTCACCTTTCAAGGATGGAATGAATGTTTTTGCGAAAAATCGTTCAAAAACTTCGGTCTCCATCCAACCATTTTTTGTTGCTGCATAAGCCAGCCCCGGGTAAACATCTTCTTTAGATGACTGCCAGTCATCCCAAACGTAAGCACCCTTGAAGATGACCAAAGGAGGCAGTTTGCCTCCATCAGCTGAAATAGCTAGTAATACCGAGATGTTCTCTCTCCCTGGAGTGCTGGTTGTCCTTGAAGAAGGCATGCCCTTCTGCCCCACAATTTTTGTCTTGGATGGGTCGCGACAGAAACTGGTCTCATCTAGGTTAAAGATAAGGTGAGGTTTATTATCAAGACCAAGGCTTGAGATAGTGTGCCACAGTTGGTCAAAATAACCATAAATTGTAAATGGATCCACACAATTCCTCCTTTGAATTTCAACACTTTGGGCCTTCTTCAAGGACAAATTGTTCCTTTGCATGAACTTGGTAAGCCAGTCACTAGTCGGTCTTCCATCTTTGAAGGGAGTCACCTTTTCTTTTTGTTTTACGTACTCCTGAGTTAAATCCAATATCTCTTGTCTTGATAGACCGAACCCATGTTTCTCCATATCCACCAGGCCCTGAGCAATTGACTGCTCTTCATCTACTGTGAATGCTGTAGGTCTACCCAAAGTGGTTGACTTTTTACCTCTCCGGCCCTTTAAATGGTCATAAATGGTGTTTACAGGGATACCATAATTCTTTGATACTCGATATGGAGTTGCGGCACCTGCCTGAACATCAGCGAGGGCAGCGGCCAGTTCACTTGGGGTGTACTTGGTTCCCTTCTCCGTTTTTCTTTTATAATTTCTTACCATGGCAGATAAAGATTCGACGAATGTTCTAAAACAAATGAAGGAAAGAAGATATCCAATGAAACAGTAATTGTCTCTTTATCAACAGGTAGGAGAAAATATTGAAAATGCCCAACAATCAAAGAAGAGTAAGCCACAAACATGGTATTTACATAGGTACATGGATACACGTATCTATGTAAATATGTATTCTTCCACTATTTGGAAAAGCTCTCAAATTTTATGTGGGGATTCTGGCCATCATACCCACTAGTATTGTATTATTTAATAAATAATAGTTGATTTTATACATCTAGGTTCAACTTTGAAATCACATTATGCATTTACCCCAAAAAAAGGGGGGGCTAGTGCATAGCATCCTGCAGTTGCCCCATTGTTGACTAGCGCACTTGCCCCAGGCCCCTCAGTTTTTGGGGTAAGTGCAGAGTATGGCCTAACTCAAGTCAAAGTAAAAAATTAAATCAAATCAATATTTTATTCTGAAAGTGTTGGAATACTTCATCCATGTCATCCACTCTTGCCTTTAGAGAAATAACCACCATCTTCTACTGATAACGTTTTATATTATCCATTTTTTATCTACTGCTTTAATCCACATAAACTAGCTGTTCTCATTATACGATAATTACAATACATTTCACTTTAATGCGCTTTATTAATTATATCCTCCTGGTATCCCAATAGGTTATGGGCCCGGGGAAAACGCAATAAAAATAAGTAAAAACTAAAGTGATCGTTTCGCGAAGTGTTGCAGTTGTTGTGATCGTTTGTCTGTGGTACAAGTTGTATCAGTTAGCTCCCGATTCGGCATTTTTCAACCTTCTTGTGAACTTTCGTTTATCATTTCGTATCTTCCTTGAAAATGGCTAGCAGCACGGTAAACAACTATCGGATTGAACCTTTGCGTAAAGATAATTACGATACGTGGGTCATCCAAGCACAAGCTATACTCATTAAAAGTGGACTCTGGGGCTATGTTACTGGCGATATGCAGGCACCCAACGAAGACGCTGCTCCTGATATAAAAACGAAATGGTTGCAGGAGGATCTTAGCGCAAGGTCAGATCTTTTTCTTATAATTTCACCTAGTGAGCTCAAACAAGTTAAAAATTGCTCTACATCCAAAGATGTCTGGGATACGCTCAGAGGTATATATCAAAGTGATGGTCCAGCTCGTAAGGCTTCTTTGTTGAAACGTCTTGTTCTACACAAAATGAAGGACAATGACGACGTTAGAGAGCATCTCAATACTTTTATGGATGCTGTTGACAAGTTGAATGATATGAACATTGAAATAAATAATGATCTTTTAAGCATAATGATGCTATACAGTCTTTCTCCTACGTTTGAAAATTTTCGAGTGGCCATAGAGACAAGAGACACTCTTCCAAAGCCACAAGATCTAAAAGTCAAGATTTTAGAGGAAGCAGAAGCTAGAAACAATGATGTTTCGAGTCAAGAGGACGCTTTTTATGGCACCAAATCCAAACAAAAACAAAACTACAACAAAAACGATAAAAATTCGAAAACTAAATGTTCGATTTGCAAAAAGGAAAACCATTCCTCGCAAAATTGTCGGTTTAAAGATAAAGACAAACCAAAATGTTCGTTTTGTAATAAAGACAATCATTTGACGAAAAATTGTTGGTCAAAAGATAGAGATAAGGCTGACAAGAAAAATGAGAAAACATTCATTGTAGAGGAATCTCACACAATTTTACCTTGTAGTCCTAAACCGTCATCCTGGTTTTGCCTTGACTCAGGAAGTACATCCCATATGTGTTCCGATGCAAATGTATTTTTAAACATGACAAAAGTTAACAAATCCTTCTTACAATTGGCATCTTCAGAGCATACTGCTCCTATTAACGGAAAAGGATTTGTACAACTCAATTTTGACGAAAATAACATTATAAATTTGCCTAACACCCTTTTTGTGCCCAACCTGTCTGCTAATCTATTATCAGTGGGCAAAATCACAGATAGTGGATTCAGTGTCACGTTCACGAAGGACAAAGCTCACATAAATGATGATGGAGGAAATACCATTCTTCAGGCGGTCGCACAAACGGGCTGTATTATGTTAAAACTGATCATTTTGAATCTAGTAAATTTTCGTCCAACACAAATTCAAATTCGCTGCCTAAAATAGAAGAGTGGCATCGAAAACTAGGACACATTAATCAACATGATTTAAAAACTGCTCTCAAAAATAAAACTATTCTTGGTCTTCAATTTAACCCTGATTCTCTCAAGGATTGTGAGACTTGCATCAGAGGAAAGATGACAAGTATTCCGTTTAAAACTAACCAAGAAACCAAGAGCTTGGAATTGCTTCACATAATTCACTCAGACGTCGTTGGACCAATGCGTACATCATCCCATGGAGGATGTAAATACTTTGTGACTTTCATAGATGAGTGCAGTCGATACACCAAAATTTACTTTTTAAAGCACAAAAATGAAGTTCAAAATTATTTCAAAGAATATAAATGTGAGGTTGAGAATTTCACAGGAAAGCACATAAAATTTCTTCAAAGTGACAATGGGGTTGCTGAATATAAAAGTAAGGCATTCAACAAATACCTAATAGACCATGGTATTCAGAGAAGATTCTCTGCGCCTTACACACCTCAACAAAATGGCCTGGCTGAAAGGAAAAATCGTTCAGTGCTTGACAAAGCTCGTTGCCTCCTTTTAGAAGCCAATCTCCCTGATTCTTTTTGGGCTGAAGCCATTTTTTGTGCGAATTATCTAATAAATCGTTCTCCTTCTAGAAGTTCAAATGGCAAAACACCATTTGAATTATGGGTTGGTCATCCACCAACTGTCAAACACCTCCAGATATTTGGTTCTAAAGCCTTTTTCTTGAATAAAAATCAGAATAAATCAAAATTTGATTGCAGGGCCAATGATGGGATTTTTGTTGGCTATTCTGAGCAATCAAAGGCTTATCGAATATGGGATCCAGTTAAAAAGAAGATAATCGTCACTAGAGATGTCAAGATCATCAACAAGTACTTCTATGATGACTCAAAGGCTCCTACTTTACCAAAACTAATTGATGATAACGGAAACCTGAACTCTTATTCCTCATCAGATGACACCCGTGAAATTGACGTCATTGTAGAAAATCCTCAAGATGACATACACAGTGAAGATCCTGACATCTACTCCTCCACATCTGAATCATCTGAAACTTGTGAATCATACGAGACTGGTGATGATGACAACAATGAAGATCACTCGCCTAACGATGGTGAATCACAAGCTAACATGAGACTACGAAATCGTGATGATCTTCAACCCCCATTTTGGACATCTGACTATGTCATGACAGCTATATCTGACAATGATGTTCTACAAGGACCAGAAGCAAACGTTTGGCATGCTGCTATCAAAGATGAAATCCGGGCGCATCTAAAAAATAATACTTGGAAAATTGTTCCAAAGCGAGAGGGATCCAATGTGATAGGATCTAAACTCGTCTTAAAATGCAAGTATAAACCTTCTGGTGAGCTGGAAAGAAGAAAAGCTCGCTTGGTTGCACGTGGTTTTGCTCAACGTCCAGGATTGGACTTCACTGAGACTTATGCTCCTGTAACCAAATTGAGCTCAATCCGTCTCCTTCTTGCTCTCTCCGTTGAAGAAGATCTTCATATCAATCAGCTGGACGTCTCTACAGCATTTTTAAATGGAGAAATCAGTGAAGAGATTTTTATGGAGAAGCCTGCACACCTTGAAAAATTTCTGAGTGAAATCATGCTGGATGAGAGTGATATAGAAAATTCAATAATTTTCAAACGTGCTAAACAAATGCTCCAAGATTTGAGACAAACAGATGGTAAAACAGTGTGTCGCCTACATAAAGCACTATATGGATTGAAACAGGCTGGTCGCAACTGGTTTCAAAAATTGGATTCCAAACTTAAGCATCTTGGTTTTCAAGCATCTTCAGCAGACCCGTGTGTCTATTTATCTTTTCAAGGGGGAGATAAGATTCTGCTTGCAATTTATGTTGATGACATCATTCTGGCGTCAAATAATTTAGCAAAACTGAATGTTGTCAAGAAGTTGTTGATGAGCATCTTTGAAATGAGGGACCTAGGGGACTTGCAACACTGTTTGGGCATCGAATTTTCGCGAAAGGGGGGCAAGATCTATGCTTCACAATCAAAGTACATAGATGAGGTTCTCGAAAAATTCAATATGTCTACATGCAAACCTGTTAGAACTCCGCTGACTCCAGGTACCCAACTTGTCAAGAACCAATCTGACAAGCTTCCAAACTATCCTTATCAGAATCTCATTGGAGCTCTTATGTATTTATCAATGGGAACAAGGCCTGACATTAGTCACAGTGTAAGTTATCTCAGTCAATACAACATGTGTTTTGACAAATCTCACTGGCTTGCTGCAAAACGGGTACTTCGCTACCTTAAAGGTACCAGAGATCTTGCACTAGTATACAAAAAGACAGGACAACCACTTCATGGATTTGCAGACGCAAACTGGGGATCTTGTGCTGAGGACAGGAAATCATACACTGGCTACCTCTTCAAATATGCAGGAGCTGCCATCAGCTGGGAGAGTCGCAAGCAAAGAACAGTTGCTCTGTCCACCCAGGAAGCTGAATACATGTCGCTAACAGATGCTGCCAAGGAAGCAATGCATTTAAAGCAATTGATAACTGACATGGGAATAAAACATGAGGCCATTGAGATATTCAATGACAATCTATCTGCGCAGGACTTGACTAAAAATCCTATAGTAAGTGCTCGCTCCAAGCATATAAGCATTCGAGAGCATTTCATCCGTGAAAAGGTTCAAGACAGGAATATAATTGTCACATACAAGCCAACTGAAGCCATGGAGGCCGACATACTCACAAAAGGACTTGCAGGACCTCGACACAACATGCTACAGGAAGCAATGGGACTACAACTAAAGTCTATCGAGTGAGGGGGAGTGTTGGAATACTTCATCCATGTCATCCACTCTTGCCTTTAGAGAAATAACCACCATCTTCTACTGATAACGTTTTATATTATCCATTTTTTATCTACTGCTTTAATCCACATAAACTAGCTGTTCTCATTATACGATAATTACAATACATTTCACTTTAATGCGCTTTATTAATTATATCCTCCTGGTATCCCAATAGAAAGTATAACATCTAAAGTATGTACTCACCATAAAAGAAGTTCCGAAAGTGGTGGACTATGGTGGATGAAATCCGATGCACTAACTTCACTGTAACTTGACATGTGCGACCAAACAGTAAGGTTGGTTTGAAACCTCCCCTCTACTACAATGCTCCACACTGGAGCACCCTAGTAGATAAAGTTTGAAGCTTATATAGTTAGGAACAGAACCCATAGATGGCAGCTCTCTGCCTTAAATCTCAAATGGCAGGGGGGGTCTGTTCTGCACTTGCCCCGAAAACGCACTTGCCCCACCTTACCTTAGGTATTTCTTCAATTTTCAGCTTTGACAAGTACTGAATAGTATCAGCTAACATGAGATCGTCGGAATCTTTATTCTCTAGTTTGACAGGACTTTTTGAGCCCTTTCCGAATGGATTTCGGCTATTAAGGTAGTCAAATAAAGTATCGATCTTTCTAATAAATTCAACGGTATTATTGCTGCCTTCGAATAGAGGATGCTTTTGAAGACAAAGGAATTCTATGGCATCAGCAACGCTTGAGCTAATAGTTTGTGCTGCTATTTGCACATTCATTTTTCGGTTATGGTAAAAAATATGTTTGTCGGACAATTTATTTGTCAACTTTAAACCTTCTTTTCTCTGAATTTCGTTGAGGTGCTCAATGAATTTGAAATTAACAGTACCGTTCTCTGTTTTAATTACTCTGTTATCAGCTAGAGCATTTCGGCATAATTTTATCATATGAGCTGGATCTAACATGACAGTGACGTCATGATCCAAACCTTCCAATCTGAAAAACGGTTTATCTGGTAAATTGCAACCTAGTTTTTGTAACGCACTGATGTTGGTGCTAGTTCCATCGCATGTTATGTTGACTACTCTCACTCCTACTTCATGGAGTTTAAGTACTGCCATTTTTAAAAGTTGAGAAAGGGCAACAGCATCTAATTTATTAATAAAAAAGTACCCTACAACACACTTGAACTTCTCTCGTAATGAAACGATTTGAAAAACCAAAGCCTCGGTCGCTAATTCTTCTTCATTTGCAGCTGTCAGCCCTCCAATATCAACAAAACCAATGTTTTTACCTTGTTGAGCATCATATATTACTTGCTTGCGAATACTCATACCATCTACCACTAAATTAACGTGCTTTAAATATGACTTTTCTTTTACATTTGCTTTCAAATAAAGGAACACTTCTTGTATAAACCCCGGAGAGCACTCGAATTTAGAAATCCAATTTCTCAACGTAGCGGGATGAGGCAAACCGAATTTACGAGCTCTCAGATAGTTATAAGCTTTTGGGGAATAAAAATATGTTGTCAGAGCAAATTCTTTCATTTGATCGGAGTATTTATTTCTATATTTACTTTTGCCCTTATTTTGAACCTGATTCAAAAGCAAATGCAGTGGAAAACCGGAAAAATTATTTTGAAGTTTTTCAATCAACGAATGTGGGCTGTCGCATTCTTTTTTCAAAGTTTCGATGAGATCTTTCATGTTCTTAATTTTTTTCTCTTTACGTTTAAGACGTTTTCTGAGTGATTTAATTTTGCAACGTAATTTACTTTTTGTGGGTGTGACGGTTACTACTGGAGAGGATTGGTGTAATAAAAATTTTAAATCTGGCACATCGAAACCTTCTGTATCAAGACAAAAGCCGGACAAAGAATCCTTGTCATTTGAAGATGATTCAAAAACCGGATCAGTGACTCCATCCTTTTCACATAAAACAGCTTTAGTTGGTCTGATTAGCTCAAAATACGGTTCGCACTGAGCACCCGCTGATGTCACTAGCTTGGAATTTGGTTCACATTGAACACCCGTTGACTTAACCAGCTTGAAATTCAACTCACATTGAACACCCGCTGATCTGACCAGCTTGAAATTTGGCTCACACTGAACGCTAGTTGATATGACTACTTTGACATTTGGAGAACTTGCTTGCTCATGTTGAACACCAGTTGATACAAAGACCTTGAAATTTGAGTCAGCCCTCTCCTTCTCCTGAAGTGTTTCCAATGATGGTGAAACAAAATCTGGTCCACACTCTACTTATCTCTGAATCGGTGGAACAAAAGAACCTCCATCTTCTTTGATCCGAAGTGTTCTCGTCGATGATGGCTCGGTGATCAATGAACCTGTAGATTCTTCTTCATCTTGAATTGGAATCTGCCAAAATTAACAGAATTTCTTTCAAAACCTGTATTTTGTTGGTAAAAGAGGGAAAAATACATATACCAAAATAGGAACAGCGTACTGCAATTGAACAGAGTTTTCAAGACCAATTTAGTTTGAAAAAGTCCCAGGATTGACTTAATGAGCATGTTTTTATAAGAAACAACCATTTTTTATGGCTCTTTAGTTGGCTTTTAAGCTGACAAAAATAATTTTAACCACTTTTTTGGGCGCCGAATTCTCTAATATTCAAATCCTATTTAATAATTATTTTCAGTATTCTACCAAATCCAAAAATTTTCGCGAATGTTTGCCATTTTTAGCGATTCTTTGAACACTTTTTAGCATTTTGAACACTGTTTTAAACGCCAAAAATGCTGTATTGTGCAATCATTCATTTTTTGGTGAAAAACGAAATTTTGTAATCTTGTTTCCAAGGTCGGATATGGTATGGTATGTCACAGGACACACACACACGCGCGGGCGCGCGTAGAAATGAAAATATAAAAATCAGGGTTCGATTGAGGATGCCTCAAAATGAATTTCTGTGGAGAGACTTTTCAAAAACCACGGTTCTACTTTTGCTTTTGCAGCTTCTTCAAGCTCTTTCTTTTCTGGGGTGTCGGTTAAAATTCTGGAACGATCTAGGCGACGTCTCCTCTTCTTAGTGACATCATTTTGAACTCGGGGAAGTGGGCGAATCTCGGAAGGACTTATATAAAAACTATTCGATGCATTTCCAGGTTCGATTGTTTGCCGACTGGTTCCTGGCGTAGTAGGAATCTGAGTTTCATTGACACAAACTTGAGAAGACTCATGAAATGTGCTCTCTGGCTCCGGATCATCTTCATCAATGCAACCATGGCCAACTGAATGGTTTGCATCTTGGGCGGTCGAGTGAGGCTGAATGTTGATAGAAACTAGTGGTAGAGGTGGACGTTCTGGAATTTCTGCATTTTGGCTAAGACCAACTGAAGGGCGATTTGTGGGTTGGGATGGGAGAAAGTCTTCCTCTGTGAACACTCCAGGATCGAGGGGATAAATCCCACAAGATCGAAAGCCGCTGCTCGAGGGTAGGCCTTGCCAAGGAACGCAGCTCAGAAGGAGCACTGGTTTCTCAAGAGTGGGGCGAACGTTTTCAATGAAATGCTTCATATAAGAAGTGAAAATTGCCGATGTTGACCAGCCGCTTGGATTGGCAACACCTTTCGTCCCAGGAGGAGCACCCAATATCATGTGCTCTTGAAATCGGACCCTTGGAAAAATCAACAGTGGGGGAATGGAATTTCCTACTGCATTTATCGTTGAGATGAGCGTCACATTAGTTCCTCTTTCAGCTGAGGATATTGAACCCACTGACCGAGCACCTTTCTGCGCAACTATTTTGGGTGGTTTTTGCACCGTTGACAATCCCGTCTCATCAACATTATAAATGTCAGTGGGCGAAAAAGAATATTTACCGTAGAGGTTGGTCAAATTATTAAAAAAGCTCTCAACAATAGGCTTGTTGAAACAAATCGCACGCCCAATGCTGGTAGGTTGAGGGGATCTTAGGGAGATTTCTTCACTGTGTCGCCTCATAAAACCAACTACCCACTCTTTCCCTGTTTTCCTGTTCTCGTCCCATTGTGGAGGGTATTTTTTCCCATTTCTCTTTGCAAAATCATACGCTAACTTCGCGACAGCATTGCGAGTGAGTCCATACAACAGCTTACTTGCCAAAATCAGGTATTTCACTAGGTCTTCTTCTTCAGTCGGTATGAAGACTAGCTTGTTATCACATTTGTTAAGGTAAACGAAGTTCTCGCCTCCTTGCTCTTCAAACTTTCGTAGATGGCGCCGCAGCGTTTCAAAGTCAACTCCGTTGCATTTAGCTGCTTGGCGAATGCTACTACCTTTCTTCACTTCAAAGATGGCTTTGGATAGACCGTCCTTGTTCACTGGTGGGCGTTTTTTGCCCTCTTTACTCCGTGGCATTTCTGAAAAATACATTTCGAATATACATCCCCGATTTTGCAATAGGTGTAATAAGCAAACTCAGAAAAATTTCAAAGAAAAGAATTGGTGACTCAAGGTACAAGAACAAGAACAGGTGACTCGAGGTACAAGCTAAGAATTGACCCAAGGTACAAGCAACCATGTTTTGAGAAAAATGAATTCGTCCGTCCCCATGTGATCAATTGAAGTTGTTTGCATTTTACGGAAAAGTTACCTTATTACCAAGACTCACTATGGTAAAAAGGATTATAATTATAATTACTTACCAAGGCAGTAACATCATCCAGAAAGGGCGGTGAAAGTTGCAAGACAAGCACCAGAAAACTTCAATAACCTCTGTAATCAGCTGATAATCAAAAGTGAAGAAGAAGAATGCACAGCGTAGGTTTATGGAAGTTGGGCTACAAATAGGCCAGGAGACGCAGTTCAGATCATATCCTTTCCCCCCCCCACACTGGCAATGACTCAAGGTACACGATCTTCCCCTACTTATCCCTAATCGGGCCGCAGGGCGAATTCGTTGGGTGTTCACACTTAAGACTGTTAATCTTCTAGGGATCGGTTCTGCAGCTAATTAGCAACAAAAAGTTCCTCCTAGAAAATTTTCGAAAACCCCTTTATTTTTCAAGTTTTTTCACTATTAAGATTTTTTTCGTGTTTTCGACCTCGTCTCAGTAAAACGGCCATAACACCCCTAAATTATGGAGTAAACAAAAAATTGAGGACACCGTTGGAAAGAGCGTTAAATTTCCCATCTCCCTGAGGTATTTGGATTTTTTTTACAGTAGGTCAAGTAGGCGAAATAATGGACTAAACACGAGAATTTCTCACTTTTTTTAAATTACTGTTTTTTATGGTGCGTTACGTATTAAAACAAAATGGAAAAAACCGTACGCGTTACAGGAAAAACTTGCCCAAAATCTCAGCTTTCCAACGGTATAATCAATTTTGATTTTACTCTGCTAATTAGAGGAGAAAACGACGTTTAAACGCAAAAAACGGGATTTTTCGTTGAAAACCCTGGTTTTTTGGGGTTCAACACCATCAGATCAAGTCGGGAAGGGTTTATTGTCGTTCCCTCGTAGTTTTTCACGCTGAGTGCAATGGTGACACTCTCCATCCTCCACGGACCGTCTCAAAACTGGGTTTCCCAACTAAATAATGGTCCACTAGCAGTAAACCAGGGGTTTTCAAATTCATCGAAAACAAATCAAGTCAAAATTTCAATTAATCACTAATTATAACAATTTATCACAGTAAATGTTCGAAGTGTCCCCCTTCTTGTTGAATGCACAATCGACACCTCCGTCTCACTGCTTCGGTGGCTCGTCCCAGCACTTAAGGTGGAAACAGACTACCCTCACGTCACGTGCTCTCATATGCAGTTTCACATCACGCGTATAAGCGTATTGGTATCACGACCTATCATCAGTTGTATGTTGACGGGCTCAAAACGTGCACCACCTAGTGATTTTTTATTGTTCCAGAGGCCAAAAGATGGCCTCCTCGAGTAGCGATTCAGAATGGGAAGATTGGAAGTAGTTGCTAGTTCGATCGTAATTGGTAGTTCCAAACGGGCATGGATACATGAGATAAATGAACAGAGGGAGGAATTAGGGGAGTTTCATACATTGTACCCCCAGCTGTTGAAAGACCCAGATCGTTTTCGAATGTACTTTCGCATGGGAAAAGAAGAATTTGACTACTTACCTACATCAGTTGTTTGAAAGTGACATCATGAAAATGAATACTCAACTTCGAAGAGCCATCACCACTCAGGAAAGACTTGCTGTATGTTTGAGGTAAGTTTAAACAAATTTGCATTTGTACTTCACAAGCTGTTTATTCACATATAAATTCTAAATTTTCGACCAAGAAACAGTCCCTATGAATAGCAAAAAATAAATATAGGTACGTCCCTACTGGAGTGTATGGTAGGTATAGCCATCCGTAGCCGTGAACGATACACCAGTAAGATCGAGTAATGTCGGAATTTCGCCGGAACTGGTGGCTGTTGATCCCGGGGTTGGGGTGCCAACCTGAGATGTGTCGATAGTTGTGGATAGTTGTGTTGTGATAGCTGGGTTTGAATGTTGAGCTTGAATTTCCGCCGACAATACCAAATTACTCAACTGAAGTTTTATTCGTGCTTGTTCGAGCTTTGGCAATTTTTTGGTCATTCTTGACATACTCAGAAAAAACAAATCCATTTCATCCATACCTTCCAGACCTTGCGATCCTTGAGACTGGCCTTTTTCCTCATATCTTTTCTTCCTGAGAGCTGCACTTTCCTAGTCTAGTACTGATGGTTGTTGACCGTTGGTAGCGGCTGATGGCCTGAGATTACAGTCGGAGGCACCGAAGTGGATTCTCCAGGGGCAACAACAAGTATACCTTGTGTGATTAAAAATAAATAAATAAAAGTTAAAATACGTGTGTTGGTGAAAAGGGTTTGAAAGGAAAAGAGGATGACACTAATGTCAGTTATGTATACGAGAAAAACAAATGTAATTCAGAATGAATTATATGCAATAAATAAATTTGGAGGAGGTACTGAAGGTCTAAGTTAACTGCTGAAGGCCAAGATCATAATAAATAAAGTAAATTGTAAAAGAGGTTGCTGAAGGCCAAGTTGATATGTTGATTCAAGTTGCTGAAGGCCTATAGGGATGGAAAATAGTATAAGACTTTAAAGAATAAGAATTTAGAATTTAGCATTAATTAAATGATCGGTTTGAGCACTTGCAGTCGCGGTGGTTGACGGTCCCAAGGCTGGAGGGGTCAGGTTTTTTGTCAACTTTCATTTCCTGTGGATTAAAGGAAAAACATTTAAAAAAACTAAAACACAAAACAAAGAAACACAAAAAAAAAAGAAAACCAAAAACACAAAACAAAACAAAAGACAAACAACACAAAACGACAGACAAACAAAAGAAAACTACAAACAAACAAACCCAAACAACAACAAAGCAGTACACTGCGCGAATATCTTGCAAAACTGTTGAATGAAATAACGTTAAGTTACCTACGTTGTGCCTCCCCAAAATCGACCAGCGCGGAGGACTGTCCTCCTGGACAACAGACGTCTTCGTTATTACAACATGAAACACACACCTACACTGAACATTGAGACATTTACAACAATTGCAGTAAAAACCTGAATGTTGATAGCATACCGCACCTATTAATCAACTCATTTAACGCTTCCGACGTCTTCACAGCATCCGGTCGCTCACAGTCAGATGTCGATCTGCTGCTCTAGCAACTGCCAGGAAAAAAAGTTCCTCGTCGGAGAAATCTTCTCGCTGCTGAACTCTGCGAAGGTGCTCCAAAATGGCTGTTTCCAGGGGGTCTTCAGCTCGGAGTCGCTCTGCAGCAATACAAATTCATTCTCAATAGAAACGAAATGAAACCACTCAGAAAGTAACACATAGGTTTACTATTCTTAGGTTTTCTATAGTTCTGCCCTCCACTATCAACTGTTTAAAGAGCATCATACAATATTCAATGAAGTTTTCATGAAAAGCTCTTAAATTACTAATGATTATTATTTCCCAACAACTAACTTCTCCTGGTAGCCCGTCCCAATGGATCTGGAGAGGGAGTCTCTTGACCTGAAAACATAGTGTAGCAAGTGAAAATAAGAATAGACATTATTCATACAAAAATTATGTCAAATGTACCTTGTTATTTGATGAAAAGCTGTGAACACTTACCTCTGTCGGAGTTTTCAATGCTCAGCCTCCTTCCGATAGGAGCTGAGGAGGTGGACGTCATTGGTTGATCTGAAAACAGAGTTTGGGTGAATTACCAGCGGTACGATTCAATATCAAGTGAAAATAAAAATAGACATTATTCATACAAAAATTATGTCAAATGTACCTTTTTATTTGGTGAAAAGCTGTGAACACTTACCTCTGTCGGAGTTTTCAATCCTCACCCTCCTTCCGATAGGAGCTGAGGAGGTGGACGTCATTGGTTGATCTGAAAACAGAGTTTGGGTGAATTACCAGCGGTACGATTCAATATCAAGTGAAAATAAGAATAGACATTATTCATACAAAAATTATGTCAAATGTACCTTTTTATTTGATGAAAAGCTGTGAACACTTACCTCTGTCGGAGTTTTCAATGCTCAGCCTCCTTCCGATAGGAGCTGAGGAGGTGGACGTCATTGGTTGATCTGAAAACAGAGTTCGGGTGAATTAGCAGCGGTACGATTCAATATGGTTATTGTCAATATGAACTCTTTGAAACAGAATCGTACACAGTGTGGAATCATATACAATTTGTACGGAAAACAGTTTGGGTGATTTAGTAGCGATGCGAATTTGCTAAATAAAACATAACTATCATAATCAATCCCAACAATCAATTTCAACTTTTCAAATCTGATTCAGTGGGCAAGTACCTAAGCATTTACTTTACAATTACGGCGAATAACTACATGAGTAGAAACCCTACCTACACAACAGTAATCCTGGTGATCTGTATGATGTACTTACCTTCTATCTGTGTTCCCTCTTCAACTTCGTCAGGTCCGATTTCAGAGAGAACTGCAATTTATTAAACCAAATAGGTACCACTTCAATTCTAAAGTTATTGGTGTGAGTGGCCGTATTTCAAATTTAATCTTTGGTAATAGTTTGTTAGGTAGAAGGGAGAATGCTGTGGCATTAATGAAACGTACTTTCTTCTTCGTCCATCCCTGCCAAGTCTGCTAGGGTGACGGTATTGGAGAAATTGGTTATAGTTCTGTGAACATATACAAGTTATATCAGCAATAATGCTGATATTTACCTTTCCCGCTGATTCAGCATTCCGACCCCATAAATACAACCCACTGGCAGCTCTCGCGCCAGTCTCGTCTTTACCGTCACACAGAACGTTACTCTGCCCGTTTTCTTACCGATCCATGTGTTTAATCGTGTAATAAAAGTTCAAGTGGTTTTTTAAAAACTTATTTCTTCAAGCTCCCAACATAACTGGCGCAGTCGGAGTAGGACACTCTCGGTTCCGCGAATGAACATCGTGGAATTCTTTCTTTTCAAGAATTCAGAGAGTGAACGTACGCGAGTGCATATCGCGTGAGGATTACGTCTGTGTGAAGACTACATCAACATCTACGGAAGACGAGACTCCTAAGAGACGATGTTGGACTCCCTGTGCGGACTGCTGTAAGTAGTGAAAGTGAATATTTTACTGCAAGATTACACCGCCCCACATCTCTCTTAGTACTAGATTTAGAAGCCCCACCTTGGCTTGCCAGTAATTAAGAAGAAACTGCAACATAATTAAATTGATAAAAGAAACGTAATTCCAAGAAACTAACAAATAAGAGTTGACCAGATACCTCGCGTTGTGTCCTGCACCTCCCTGGCAACTCATTTTAGAGAATCTTAAGAACTAGCAAGTAACTGTTGACCAGATACCTCGTGTTGTGTCCTGCACCTCCCTGGCAACTCATTTTAGAGAATCTTAAGAAACTTAGCAAGTAAGAGTTGACCAGATACCCTGCGTTGTGTCCTGCACCTCCCTGGCGACTCACATTAAGAAACAATTTAAGCAAAGTATTAAATCTATTGGACACCCTGTGTTGCCGCATCTCTTGCGCCTCCCCATAGATTTTCCACTAAGACAACACAATTCCCAAAACTACAACAACCAAACACCCTAGCTTCTGGGATTGGAAGCACTTGCACAAAATGCATCGTTTGAACGTCAGCGATATTCCCCTACCCGCCAGTAACCCCAATGCGGCTGAACTGGTACATCGAGCCCTACACCCTATCCGCGAAAACGACGACAGTAGCGACCTCCAAGGAAATTCCGGCGTAACCGCTTCAGGGAATTCCGGCGTAACCGCTTCAGGAAATTCCGGCGTAACCCTCGACCCCCCTCATAATTCAAGAGCACCCCCGGAGTATAGAAGAGAATACGACAACTTGATCCCGCACTTCAACGGCGAACCCCTCATACTTGCGAAATTCATCAAGCAATGTGACAAAATTTATTTAAGATTTCATGATAACCAAAACCCCGATAATTTCCAGAACGACATAATCTTAGGCGCATTCACCTCCAAAATAGGCCAAAGAATTGCCGATCAAATTTATGTAAATTCAATAGAATCGTATCCAGAGTTAAGAAAAGCTTTACTACACACTTATAGCGATAAAAGAGACACTTACACCTTAACTATTGAACTAACAAAAATGAGACAGACCCAACAAGAGGACTGTTTTGCCTTCCACGACAGGATTAGCCAAGTCCTAAATTCGCAAGTAGCGTACATCCAAATGAATATGGGAGACGCTGGTCATTACTTGATTCCGTACATGCAGAATTTGGCATTACGAGTTTTCTTACACGGAATCGCAGAACCTCTCGGTTCCCTCTTAAGAACCAAGTCACCTGCCGACCTGGGGTCAGCATTATCAATGTTGTGTAACGACTTCAACTTGAGAGCTGGCGGCAAAGTTGCCACTCAGCAACAGATACGCCCCGCCGTTATCGGCCAGAGAGCTCAGGTTACAACACAACAAGGCGCTCCTAGACCAAACAATCAAAACTTTTATAGGCCTCCTCTTCAATATCAACCGAGACCTTTTTACCAGAACAATTACAGCCAGAATCCAGCAAGATTCCCTTCCGGAAACCCCCAAATTAAATACCAACAACCTCCCCAGCCGAATATGCCGAGATCAAATTTCCCGAAACCCCAAAACTCCTGGAACCAAGTAAAATCTGGATCGAACCAGACCAAAGGCCCAACTCCCATGTCAATTTCAACGAGAAATACTAATTTCAACTTGATAGACTCAGAGCAAATAACAACCCCAACCCCAAACATCGATCGTTACGACTCCGAACCCCCCTTGGAACCCCAGAACGCCCAATATTTTGATCAGAGTATGGTAGACGATTTTCCTGGTTATCAGGTGGAACATCCACCCGATTACGAACAAATGAATGCCCAGTTCGACAGCTTGGCGATTGAACAGGCTAATGATTTTTTAGGGACACCGAGCCTCCCCGAATCATCGAACTCATGAACCTCACCCAAAAATCCCTCCCTTACATTGTTATGCCCAACCTAAACCTAAAAATTCTCATAGACACTGGGAGCTCTCGAAGTTTCGTGAACCCCAAAATCGCCTATCAACATTTCCCCCTTAAATTACAACGAGATTCAGGAGTAGTACGTACCGCCCATGGTACCTCTGAAATTTGCAAACGAACCATAATACCGTGTGGTAACCTTTTCAAAATTCCCAATTTAAACCTTCCTTTTAGTTTATTTCAGTTCCATGACCGATTTGATATGCTACTGGGAATGGACAATTTGACATTGATCAAAGCTAAGGTGGACTTCGATAAGAATGTTTTGAAAACCCCAAATTATGCGTTAGAACTATTGTTTGCCGACCAAAAACCGAAATCAGACCCCATAGATGAATCCTTCCTAATTGAAGCCAGAACGATCCGCCAAATCAAGGTCAAAATAGGGAACCTAGGAAATGGAGAAATAATTATCCCTCAAACCACCATCAATAACATCGAAATTCCCCGTTGTCTTACTAATGTGGTCAATTATCACGCTTACGTTCATGCAATGAATCCCACTGAACAACCTATCACGTTCACCCAAACACATCCAATATCAGGGGAACCCATCATAGATAACCTTTTCCTGGATGACGATCAAAATTCCCCGACACCCACTCTGTCAAAACCCAGAACGGAAACTCAGCTAGACCTAGGGAAATTGCGTTTAGATCACCTAAATCAGGAAGAAAAACGAGAGATCACAAAACTAGTAAAGGAATATTCAGACTTGTTCCAGACGGATGACCAACCCTTGACCTTTACCAACCAAATTAAACATCACATACGGACTTCGGACGAAATACCGATATACGCAAAACCCTACAGATACCCTAACATTTACAAGGACGAAGTGAAAAAACAAGTCGCAATCATGTTAGACCAAAAAATCATCCGACCCTCCAATTCACCATACAACGCCCCACTTTGGATAGTCCCTAAGAAAATGGATGCGTCCGGTCAACCTAAATTTCGACTCGTTATAGACTATAGGAAACTTAACGAACGAACAATTTCAGACAAATTTCCCTTGCCAAACATAACGGACTTACTAGACAAGCTAGGGAGATGCCAATATTTCTCGACACTGGACTTAGCCTCCGGCTTCCATCAGATTGAACTAGACGAACCCTCGATCCAGAAAACGGCTTTTTCTACGGACACCGGTCACTACGAATTTCTTAGGATGCCATTCGGATTAAAAAACGCTCCTCCCACCTTCCAGCGTTTAATGAACTACGTTTTGATGGGGTTACAAAATGAAATATGTTTAGTGTACTTGGACGATATTTTAATATACAGCGTAAGCCTACAAGAACACTGTGACAGACTTAGACAAGTTTTTAAAAGACTTAGGTCATCCAACCTCAAAATCCAGTTGGATAAAACAGAATTCCTTAGGAAAGAAATAGGTTTCCTCGGACACCTAATCACCCCCGAAGGTGTCCGCCCAAACCCGCTCAAAATTGAGGCCATCACAAAGTTCCCACTCCCGAAAACCCGAAAGGAGATCAAGCAATTCCTAGGCTTACTCGGGTATTACCGGAAATTTATTAACAATTTTGCAAAAATAACCAAACCCCTGACGGCTTGCCTGAAGAAATCCAACTCAGTGAACTATAACGATCAAGAATACCTAGACTGTTTCGAGTACTGTAAGACCTTACTGACAAATTCCCCCATTTTGCAGTACCCTGACTTTGCAAAGGAATTTAACGTCACATGCGACGCTAGCGATGTAGCATTGGGAGCGGTACTTAGCCAAATCAATAATGGCTCTGACCTCCCTATCGCTTACGCGAGCAGGACACTAAATGACTCGGAACGAAGACTGTCGACTATAGAAAAAGAGCTCCTAGCAATTCTTTTTGCCCTAAAGACTTTCCGACCCTACATCTACGGACGGAGATTTACACTGTACACGGATCATCGTCCGCTACAGTGGATCTTCAGCCTAAAGGATTGCTCGTCCAAGTTATTCCGGTGGAGACTCAAGCTGAGTGATTACGATTTCGTTATAAAATATAAGCCCGGGGCTACTAACCACGTGGCAGACGCCCTGTCCAGAATCGAGTTAAACCACAACGAAATTGATCCCCTCCCCTCCACTAGCTTCCAACCTCCTACACCAGCTTCACTGGACATAGACCGACTGTTAGAAACCATTGACGACGAAAACCCCTTACAAATCTTGGACAACCCAGATTTAACCCGACTTATGAACGAACTAGAACGCGACGTTGACGACCAATCCCTCAGAGCCAACAACCCAGACTCCGAAACCGCGGCGACCGTCCATTCAAACGCCGAAGGCAACACGGTATTAACAATACCGATCAGAGAAGGGTCAGTAAACCATGGCCTGAATCAAATTATCGTAAAGGAAACCACAAATACCCCCAAACCAGTCAAAATCACAAAACCATTCCAAACCAAAACCCGTATGACCGTTGAATTATCAAAATCTGAGTTCGCCAAGGACGTTGTAGATTTCGTAAAAGAGTTTGTACGACCTAACGTCAACTACTCCATCTACTTCAAAAACGACGATGACGGTAACTTATACCAAAAATTCACAAAGACCATGATGACTGTTTTTAAGGAATCCGACATCCACTTGACAAAGTACACGGACTTCGTCCAAGACGTAGAAAACGACGATGAGATCGAAGACCTCATATCAAACTACCACATAGGCAAAACAAACCACCGCGGGATAACAGAAACTTACAAAAAACTTAAAAGGACCTATTTTTGGCCAAACCAACTCAAAACGATACAGAATTTCATCAACCGCTGTGAGCCCTGTATGGTAACTAAATATGACCGCAACCCGATCAAACCGACATTCAACATCACCCCCACTGCCTACAAACCTTTCGAAACTATACATATCGACAAACTGACACTGGATGGCAGTAAGTTTCTCACTATTATCGACGCGTTCACAAAGTACGCTCAAGCTTATCACTTAGTATCAAACAACAGCCTAGACGTGGTGAAAAACTTACTGACGTACTTTTCCCACCACGGAATTCCCAAAAAAATAATATCCGACAACGCGGCTGAATTCGACTCGTCATTGCTAAAAGAACTTTTATCGCTCCACAAGATAGAAATCCATTTCATCTGTAGCCAAAACCCCAATAGTAACGGCCTATTAGAGAGATTTCATTCAACCTTGATTGAACACATTCGCCTACTTAACAACCGTCAAGAGTTCTCAACTGACTCGTTGGTGACTAAAGTTAAATACGCCCTGTTGGCTTATAACAACTCCCTTCATTCCACGACTGATTTAACCCCCTTTGAAGTTCTCTACGGCCACGTGAGCCAAGATACCCTCCTTAAACTAGACACAGAAAAAATCATGGCCAACGACTACCTAGCCAAACACAAGGAGAAGATGGCCGTAATATACTCGCAGTTGCATAACCGCTGCTCCCAGACTAAAGAGAAAATCATTTCCGACAGGAATAAAGCTAGGGAAGAAATTCCGGACATCCCCACCACCATTTTCGTCAAAAACAAACAGAAAATGAGGAAAACAAAAAACCCCTACAATAAGGAGCAGCTTAAAGAACTTGACCCCACCAGAAAAACCGCCAACATAGTCCCGCGACATCATAACACCCGCGAAAAGATACACGTGTCAAACATCAAAAGGCCCCGAAAAATCGACACCCCTGAGCAATCTGTGACCACTGACTCTGACGACGATACTTGGCCAACGGGTTGGCCAAGAAAATAACTCTAACGTACAACAAAGAACAGTTAAAAGACATAGACCCGAAAAAGAAAACCATTTCTAGTAACGATCATGAAAACTGGCCGGTAAGACGGCCTCGAAAGAAAAAATCATTCCCATTGTTCTCCCTTCACTTGCAGGCTCCTGTCGTTATCAACCACTCTATGCGCAGAAGTCCGAAATCTCGATCATAGTGGAGGCATCATTCCGATAAACTTAGGACCGGCCAAACTGGAGGAAACCGAGTACACACTGACTCACTACTACGGACTGGCGACGCTATACTCAGAGGTCTACAATCTGAATTCGAACTATTCGGCTCTTAACGCGACGATCAATTCATCTAGGAGACTGTACGACAGATTTCACAATCTTTGTAGATTTTACGAACACGTACAAGACCTAGTCGATCTTAAACTCTCGAACATCAAACACCACGGACGTACACGACATAAACGCGGTCTAATCAATGGACTAGGATCAGTGATCAAAAGCATCACTGGTAATTTGGACAATGACGACAAAGAACGTTACGACAGCATACTGAACGAATTAACCAAACGGAACCACATTAACCAAGCCAATTTTGCACGGCAATACTCAGTTGTTACCCAGTTGATGGCCCGCTATAATGCTACTCTGGATACAATACAATTCAATAACGAACAAATAAAATCAAAGTTTGTGGAGATTAGCAAAATTATCAATCCCTTCGATGATCAATTTCACCTTTATAACGACATTATTCATAATTTGCAATCCTCAATCCAATTGATATTCAATTTACTATCTGAAATCGAAACATCTATAACGTTCTGCAAATTAGGGGTTCTCCACCCAAGCATCATTAGTACCCATGTCTTAGAATCCGAATTGGTTAACTTACACGCCAATGTTACTGATATCCTTACGTATGAATCATTAATTAAGGTCCGATGTGCCATTCGTCCGGATATGAT